>OX439472.1:21175878-22375878 GCA_949320105.2 Crepidodera aurea | reverse complement strand
GAAGAAGTTTCAATACCAATATTTTATCATTTTTTACCAGTATATTACAGAAATAATCTTGAAGTGATATATTTAGTACTTAATTTTTAGTACTGCTTCCTCTCATTTTGATATATTTTATATATCAGAGGCAGGCTTACACCCCATCTGAACTAAAAACAACTACTCCTGGGTCTACTTGTCCCCACAGGTATTGAATTACATTGGCCAAGTGCGTGTCCGAAGCTCTGCAAGAGACAATCCAACTCTTTGATTTTGTTATTCAAGGAGCCGTCATTCCTAGGCCGGTTTCGGCATTGTTGTGGCTCAGCAGCTTGGTATTCCCGACGATTTCTCAAGACATGGCTTGGAGAGTTTATATCTGTTTACATTCCTTTTCTTTTTGTAGGTTATGCCCAGGAAATGGTAAACTTTTGGTTTTTTATTCTAGGAACAAGAAGTACGTGGTTTCCCTTTAAAAAAACTGTTTTTTCAACAAACTTTTTTTTTTCAAAATCGTAGATTTCGTGCCGAAATTGGTAACCAATAAAATTGACGGGAATCTACGACTTTGACAGAAAATATTTAAAAGATTAGAATTTTTTAGCACAGGTAAGTTTATTTTTGATTATGGTTTTAAAATTAGTAATACATTGTTTTATTTTAATTGAGAGTGCAAAAACATTAATTCTTGTTGTACATTTTTATTTAAGAGGGATTTTATTTGGAAAAATATTGTGTTCTTAGAACTGTTTCGACATAATTATTTTTGTTTAATCTTTTGGTTAACCTTTTTAATGTATGGGAAGGTGGTCTAATATCGACCAGCGGGCAATATCGACCACCACATTTTTTCGAAAGTACCGCCTAATTTGAGTACTCTAATAGGTGCTGCCACCTTGCGACGTAGTTGCCAAACCAACGAAAACGCAAAATAAAATTGTGTGTTTGCGAATTTTTTACATATTTCAGAAAATAATGTTTGTATTTGTTGTGTATTTTTGTATCGAAGATCTATATAATGTTATTATGATGTCATTTGCATCGTTACAATTTTAATGTAAGGCACTATATTTGATAAAAATATACTTTTATGCCCATGATGGGTAATATCGACATTACAGTGGTCGATATTGTACGCTTTGTTTTCTTCTCATTTAAAGATGCCAAGAAATTATACTAGAAAAACTGCCCGTTGTTCCTGGACAGAAGAAGGGGTGAACCGAGCATTAAATGCGATTAACCAAAACCATTGTTCAATTAGAAAAGCAGCTATGCTCTACTCGTTTCCATATGGTACCCTGCAGGGTCTTAGAAACCGATTTCCAACCAAAAAAATTGTCTTAGGAAGAAAAGCAGTTTTTTCTATCGAACTAGAAAATATGCTGGTTGATTATGTTATTAAATTATCAAACCTTTTTTATGGTAAAACAGTATTCGGTCGATATTTCCCCACTCCTGGTTGATATTTCCCATTAGTGGTCGGGTAATATTGACCTAGCAACCGTTTTGTATTTTTTTTATTTTTTCAAAATAAAGGGTTTTTTGAAGTTCAATTGTGCTTACTTACCTACTTAAAAGATCAGCCTATTTATTCACATCAATACATGTTTATTTTATTGTCACGTATTTATAATATAATATATTTACGTTAAGTGGTCGATATCAGACTAACTTCCCCTACAGGGTGTATCCAAAATAATACCTATAGCAATGAAATTGACATGTTTTATATACTTTATTCAATTTTAGATCATTCTCATTATCGAAGAACCATGGTAGTGTGAACATCGCAGTAGCGAGCTCCTCAAACGTATTTAAAGTTTTCGTATTATATTGCAGTTGTTTAAGTGTTTTAGTGTACCAAAAGCAAAAATATGTAAGAACTCGTTTATTAGTCAAGAAATTTATTGTGAAACTATAACAAAAAGCTATTGAATAATTATTATTACAAAAATCGACAGTGTTGCCAAGTGTAAAAATGGCCAAAACACGTGGCAATAACACAGCGTAACTCAGCTGTATAAGTTTGGACGAGGCATCTTTGGAAGCCCTGGCTGATAAAATTGCTCCAAAAATCGCAACCAAAATCGAAGGAAAGCTAGAAAAAGAATTTTCAAAAATGTTTCAAAAAATGGAAGATAAAATAAATAACTTAACAGCAACAATTTCAACGGTTAAGGACACGACAGAAAAAAATGGAAAAAACATTAACACAAATAGTGTTAAAATAAATTCATTTGAACAAAAGCTGAAAGAAAATAACCTTAGAATTAGTGGAATTGAGGAGGCACCAGGTGAGAATCTGTTAGCAAAAATAATTAAATTCATCAATGAAGATCTTAATGTATCTTGTGAGATATTTGAAATTAATAACGTATATCGTATAGGGAAGTCTACTTCACTAACTAAAAAACCAAGAACAATTTTAATTTCATTTATTGCTGCACGTAAACGCAATGAAGTATTGAAAGCTAAATCAAAGCTCAAAGGCAAGAACATCTTTATCAATTAAGATCTAACTAGTGAACTAAATAAGATAAAAATGGCTGCTATTGGAAAATACAAATCAAAGGTTTGGTCCAAAAATGGAAAAATTTTTGCAATAGTTGACAACACTGTGAAGATGGTAAATGAAGAATTCCATGAATTGCATGTGTAAAACATTTTTGGGTACCTATTTCTTATCTGGAGGTGGAAAAAAAGAAGAAAAAAACTGGTTTCTTTCATATCCTTTATTTTATTTTAATAATATTTACAATAATAGAGATTTTATTTTGGGTTCAGAAATAATTAGCTGATTATACTTAAGGGTCTTTGATTTATTTTATATTAACGCAAAAATTTATCATAATCTATTATTAATGATCTAAGGATGATTTAAATACTTTCGTAATCTTAATTTTTTTTTTCTCTCATTTTTCTTTTTTTAATTTTTAATTTAAGCTGCAAAACTAGACAAATTTAATAATCACTTGAGCTCGCTATCTAAAATGTTCAGTATTTAAAAAATAAGTTTATATTATTTTGAATTTTTCATCTTACTTTTTTTTATAGTATAAGTATAATACTTTATATCTTTAATTAATTATTTCTCTAACTCATTGGAATTTAAAAATGGATGTTAGAGATTTTAATTATACTCCGATAATAACGACAGAATGTAATGATGTAGTAGATATTAATTCAATTTTAAATAAATATAATTACAATTACTTTAAATTATTACATTAAAACATACAAAGTCTCAACAAAAATTTCAATGAATTTCAAATACACTTAAAGCAAATAACGTTAAACTTTGATGTAATTGTATTAACTGTCAAAAGTTTGCTAATTATAATGTGGTCTATAATGAAGGGGACTATAATAAAAACGATGGAGTGGTAGCATACATTAGAAAAGAACTAGAATATGACATAAAAATAGTGAGTATAGCATATTGTAAAGCAATTGAACTAAAAATAAAAATCACAAAAAATAAATATGTATTAATAACATGTGTTTATAGATCCCCTGCCGGGGATAAAGACGAATTTTTAATGTCACTGAGATCTTATCTAGAACAACCAAAAATTCAATTAGTTGAAAATCACTTTTTTGTAGGAGACATAAACTTGGATATTTTAAAAGAAAAAAATGATTCGATTAGTGACTACTTAGACATAATGGCCGAACAAAATTTTGTTTCGCTAATAAATGCAGTCACAAATGTACAGGGTGATTCCACTACCTGCATTGATCATATTTTCGTTAAAAGTAAACATGAACAGCTGTCAACTTGTTTATCTCTAACTTATAATTCAACAATTAACAACCATAAAACTATCATCGGAGGCTTAAAAATAAAAAACGAAATTAATAATAACAGCAAAAATTATAATAAATTCAAATATTTCATAAATTACGAGAAATTAAAATCTGACCTCCTAAATTTCCCCTGGAATTCATATTATTCATCTGCAGATCCCATATTTTTATCTGCATACTTAAAAAATACTATTACTAATTTAATAAACAAAAACACGACTAAGAAAAAAATAAAAAAGTATCAAAATCCTCGGTCAAACTGGATCACGACTGCTATAATTAACTCTACAAAAACAAAAAGTGAACTATATAAAAGATACAAAGCGGATCCACATAATATAAACAAAAAAAACGAATATACAAAATATCGAAATAGATTAAATAAAGTGATCACAGATGCAAAATCAAAATTTTTTCAGCAAGAAATTGAAAAGAATTCAGGGAACACAAAAAATTTGTGGAAAGTTGTAAAAAATTTAACCAAAAAGGACAAAGAACAAAAAATAACGGAAATCTTAACAAACGACAGGGAAAAATTTTAACAGATTCATTTCAGATTGCTAATCATTTTAATAACTATTTCGCGTCTGTAGGGGAAACATATGCATTAAAGATAAAAAGACCCTTAACACCTAAACCAAAATCATTATCTATTGAGAAATCCTTGTACTTGTCACCCTTTAACAAAAATGAAGTTTTAGATATAATTAAAAACTTAAAAGCTGGCAAATCTCCAGGAGAAGATAAAATAACAAGCGATACTGTTAAAAATCTAGTAAATTGTATTTACGAAAGTGGGGTAGTTCCACCAGATTTTAAAAAAGCGATAGTAGTTCCTATTTATAAAAAAGGTAACAAATCAGATATGATTAACTATAGACCCATTTCCTTAATAAATACCTTTTCTAAAATATTTGAGAAAACTTTAAAAAACAGACTTACAGGTTTCTTGGAGAAAAATTCTGTTATCTCTAATTTGCAATTTGGTTTTAAAAATGGAGTATCTACTAATGATGCAACAGCACAAATAATTGGAGAATTGTACAACCGCATTGATAATAAAAAACCTTCCTTATGCGTATTTCTTGACCTCGCCAAGGCGTTCGATACCGTTGATCACCATCAACTGATCGAGGCCTTGGAGAGGGCAGGCATACGTGGGGTTGCACTTAACATTTTTAAAAATTATTTGGAAGATCGCCAACAATCTGTAAGAGTTGGGAAAGCTGTAAGCTATGAAAATCGAATTAATTATGGAGTACCACAAGGAAAGGTTTTGGGGCCACTACTATTCTCAATTTATATAAATGGTATATTTAGTCAAAACTTCGTTGGAAAAATCTACAGTTTTGCAGATGACACAGTGGTATTATATTCTTCAGATACATGGGATAACCTAAAACGTGACGTTGAGGAGGACCTAAAGAAAATAATACATTGGTTTGATCACCACCTTCTAACTATAAATTATGAAAAAACATTTTTTGTCCCATTTGTAAGTTATGAGAATAATCTACCAACATACACCTCAATAAATATTCCCACTCCAGAAAAAACTATAAAAATTAAATATTCCAACAACATTAAATATTTAGGCATAACAGTTGACCCTCATTTGAGATGGGATTACCACATCCAGCAAGTCACAAAAACTCTTAGGATCATGTTATATAAATTTAAATATTTAAGCAAATTACTCACTAGAAATCAGTTGAAAATATTGTATCATGCGTTAGTGGAATCACGTCTTCAGTATTGTATACTAAGCTGGGGTGCATGTTCATATACCCACTTGCATAGGTTAGACATTCTGCAAAAAAGATTTTTAAAAATTATTTTTAATAAGCCACTAATATACTCGTCTGATTTACTTTTTTATGAAAGCCATGTGTTGGATATTCGGCAACTTTATTATTTTAATGTTATGTTATACTCCTACAAAAACAAATCAATTCTCAAAAACATTACTCACAATTATAACACACGTCAAAAAGAAAATAATTATGTAACAATAAATAGAGCAAATAAAACAATTGGGACAAAATGCTATACTCACCTCTGTGCTAAATTCTTTAATGACTTACCTGATCTTTACAAAACCTATTTTCAAACTATAAACAACGCAAATATGTTTAAAAAATATTTTAAATCATATTTATTTCAAATTAGTAGGCACACCATCCATAAACTTATTGAATAACCTTTAATACAGATATAACCTTCTTTCTTTTTTTCTTTGAATAATTTACATTAAGTATGTACCTATCTAATAAAAACTTACAAATATATCCCTTGCACAACCTTCAAGGTTTCTAAGGGATCCTCTGTTTTATTATATTTTTTTTATAAATAAAAATACAACATTATTGCAATATGTTTTTAATAAAATTATTTCCAAATATAAAAAACACGGATAAAAATGTTCTTAAAGAACTTTTGACGAAGATTTTTGAGATTTCTGTTTGTTTGTCTTATATTAAATTCAATGTGAATATTTATTTTAATTATTTTTTTATTTTCTAAAGTTTAAGCTGTCTTAAAAATAATATATATTTTTTTTTTCTATCTAAATAATTTCTAGTGAACCGTATATATGGATATCCTAATAAATATTGTAGTCCATCTGTACGAAATATTTTTGTAAATATATTTAGTTACTTACCACTTTTGTAAAAAAATGTCAAATGTTTTGGTAAGCAATATTCACCTTATCTATCACATTTATTTTGTAAAAATTAAAATAGTAAAAACTGTTGTAAACTGATATTTAATTCAATTAATAAAACTATTATTATTATTATTATTATTATTATTATTATGTATCTTTTTATTTCATTTCAATATATAAAATATATCGAAAATGGGAGGAAGCAATACGTTGCTTAATGTTAGTATATAAAATAATGTTCTTATTTGGATAAAGCTAACAATTCGTTTGAGTAGCGCAATCATTTATTAACTAAAAAAATGGGTTTCATAATCAAATACTATTAAACGAGCAAGTATGTATGTGTGTCCGGAGGATCTCGAAATCCACTCATCAAAATTCAATGCTTCTTTCAGGGTAGACTAATTCCTATCTAAATCAGCAAAAATTGTAGTTCTCATGTCTGTGAAAATTCGAACTTCCGAGATATTTACAAGAAAAGTTAAGCTTCTAATTTAATTCCTAGCAACGGCAGATAACACAGATATAATATAACCTGATAAATATTAGTTTAATTTGTCAGTTTTTGGCATTGTCAAAAGTAGTTAATTGTCACTTGTCGATCATCGATGGAAAATATATCATATCTTATTTTTGTGCGAGGGTGTTCCAGAGCAACGTTCAGTAACGTAGTCGCGATATAATGTTGATCCAACAGAGGCCGGCGAAAACATTGGTGGAGTGATGAAATTTGATGGAAAATAGTCATAATCAAATAACCTGTTGTTGTAAATATCAACGTCAAGGTTTGACTTTATTTAATTTCTGGCGTTTCAATCTGAAAGAATTCAATTTTAAATTTGCCGCTTTTTACAATGCAATAGAAGATTCCATAATAACCTACAAATTTTGACAACTGCCCTCAGAGATGTGCGTGTCAGTTTCTGATTGGTTAACATACTTGACATTTCAGTTTTTGAATCAATTAAAAAATCACGCACAGTTGTCAAAATTTGTAGGTTGTTGTGGAATCTTCTATACTCCCTTTATAAATGTTGATTGTCATTCCGTGCTAACAGAGTATAGGCCTTTTTTGGTAACCATTCAAGCGGGGTGAAAACATAATTTGTAATAAAATGTTGGACGCCCTAAAAAGATAAAAAAGCAAGTTGGCAAATCAAATAACGCTGGATGTAGCCCTGTAACTAAAACAACCGCTGATTCAAGCGAAAACGTAGCAGACCCATCTGTTGAACAAGTTAATATTCAACCTCGAACAGCAAAGTTACATTGTATTCAGAAACTTTCTACAATCGCTGAAGAAGTCAACGCTAGTCAATTAGAAAATGCAAGAATTTATAAAGGTAAAAAGAGAAGTTTTGAAAGTGAAGAAGAAAGAGCCGTTCGATTACAAAATAATTCAATTCACACAACTCAGCAGAGGTATTCAGAAAGCGAAGAAGAAAGAGCTGTTCGTTTAGAAAATTTACGAGCTTACACAACTCAGCAGCGAAATTTTGAAACTGAAGACGAAAGAGCTGTTTGTTGCGAAGCTCGGTGACCAGATACCAGTATATTATGAAACTAGCATGTAATGATAGCTATTAATACACAAGCTTAAGATAAGTTACGACATGAGCTGCAGACGAGTGTCGCAAATCTTAAGCGAGTCAGTACACCCAATAGTTTAATGAAGGGTTATCAAATTTTAATTGTGTTTTTAATATACTCTATCTCGAAGGGAAAGTAACTAATTTTAAATAAATAAGATTCGTATGATTAATACACTTTAAGTATTAAACAATTTTATATCCCTAGTAACTAAAACGAGTAGAAAAAAAAAACCTAATGACAAATCTCTTTTATAATTTAGGTAATAAATCCACAGACAGAAGGCAGAAACTAAGCGCAAAACCGTGAGCCACTTTATCTACTCAACCATTTATTACGTAAAGCGACGACTACAAGTTGTATTAAAACGATATTTATTATCATTATCAGGGAGAATATTATGCTTGTCAACATGAGTAATAACAATCATAATTCCCTGCACGCGCCTGCCGACATTGTAGGGTTAGTATAACTACCCGGGCTCGAAGCCCTGTCCCGTGTCGGCGTCTGATAACGGCGTTTTAGCTTTTATTCACTGGGGATGTGCCTTTTAGTACGGGTGCGTGTCATGTTTTGGGAAGAGTTGGTTTGGATTAGCTTCAGATTTATTAAATTTATATTTATAAGTCAAGCTTTCTTCAAAGTTTGTTGAAGATGAACCAAATTTATGGATAATAAAACTTAATCATCCATCACTTCATCTATTTTGACATTCGTTAAACGTTTATACCTGTTATGATACAAGACTGGTAACAAAATTATTTATTTATTTATTTTATTTTACGATACAAAATGGTGACAATTAAAACACAAATAGAACATGTTACACGTTACGACTAAAAATTAATAAATGGATAAAATTGATACGGAAAAGACATTGCACAAAGAAAAATAACAATTAACACATTACACATATATTATATAAGCAATAGTTAATTTAATAAACGTAGTACTTGATTTTAATCTTAAGACTGACGTATCAAATATCATGATGTCCTCCAAAGAGTTTGCTAATCTAAGCGGTCTAGGTATACAATTATTGAACGCGTAATTATATCTATGAAAGGCAACATAAAAAGTTTGTGACTGCCTAGTAATTCATGATGGAACGAGTAGATTGATCTTCGAAAGAAGTTCAGGACAGTTCCAATGGCCATTAATAATTTTAAATAATAATACAAGATCTCTCTGTCTTCTACGAACCAGACAGAGAGGGGATATTTAAAAACTGTTCATTATTGGCATATTAGCAGTAAAATGTTAATTTGAAAGCTACGTATCATAAATAATTATGCTGAATGGCATCCATCTTGTTTATATAAATAACAAAATGCGGAGACCAAACACAAGAACAATAGCCTAAGTGAGTTCTAACCAAGGAACAATACAATATTTTGATAAAATATTAGTAAAAACACAGGTAATTCTCTGTATGAAGCCCAACATTTTCATAGATTGTAGAACAATTGTGGTAATGTGAATATTGAAATTTAGCGAGGCAACCAGAGTGACACCCAAATTTTTGATCGAAGTAATAGTATTCCAGTACAAATTGTGTAAGCTGTAATCAAAATATAAGGGCTTGTCTATACGATCAAACCTCATAACGCAACATTTGGATGCATTTAAGTCCATGCCATTTTGGGAACACCAATTAGACAAACTATTTAAATCTGATTGCAAACTCAAAGTGTCCGCAACAGTAATTATGATTTTGAAGCATTTAATGTCATCAGCAAACAATAAAGCACTACTCTCAAGGAAACAGTATGTAACATGATTAATAAATAGATTAAATAATAAGGGTCCTAGGTGAGAACCCTGAGGAACTCCGGATATTCTATAATTATGATATTCTAATTATTTCATTAAAATTCATTTTAATCAAATAGAATCCCAAAATACAAAAATTTGCAAAGACAATTTTACAAGAATCGAACAATTAACCGAACCAAATATATTTCATATTTTCAGTAAATTTTGACACTGCTATACTCCGAAATCTGATAGCAGGATAGAATGCAATGTAAATGTTAGACAGTTTTTTTATTGTCTATAATAAGTACAAAGAAAAGAAAAGCAGAGATATAAAATAACATATACAAATATAAAAACGATTCATACAAACATCCATCAAACAACACAGGCACTCTCAACATAAAGAAGTGGATGAGTATGCAACACATCAACACCAATCAAGTAATAGCGAATCTTTGCGAATAAATTCAACCATTTTATATTCATGGGTAGAACTTTATATAATTTAACATTAATCCAGTTTTTCTTTAACTTGGAGAGTCTGACTTTTTGTTCCCTAATCAGATTTACAGCTCTTGTTTGATATGTGTAGGTATACATCTGAGCTGTATCAATTTAATTAATTAAAAATTTAAACATTTTAAAAGCTTTATAACTATACAATTATATCTGCCAAGTTTAACATGGAAATGACATAAGATATCTTTATTTAACATGTTTAGATTAATTTTGAATTGAAAATGTTTTGATAAAAATAAAACACCAATAATGAAAAAAAGTTTTAATTTAAAAAAATTATCAACAAATTAATGAATCAGTATAACCTCAAAATTACATCAATAACAATCAATAAAATTAGATCAGTCTTTATAAAAAAAATCATAATACCACTAAGAAATTACAATATAAATAAATTTACTAACATTTTTTCAAATCAATACTACTGAAACTTCACAGTTAATGTACGAGTTTAATATTAATTAGATTGGAACGAAACTTGTATTAAAAGTATTCTTTTTAGTCATAGTATCAAAAATACTTTTTCCTACGACCACCTATGAAAATTTCCGAATTGTTTTGACACTTCGAAAGTGACAAATATCAAACGAGTCCCGTTAAAGTTAAAAAGAAGAAGCAATATCACACAGTCGTGTGATATATTTTACTTTCACGCACAGCGTCTGTCAAAGTGTTGTCAAGGGTTATGAATAATCAATAGTGAAAATGTTAAAGTGGATGAGATTTGAAGAAGACTCAAATTAAAAATATTCAAAAAACATTTTATGTCTTTTAAACTTGATTTATTTATATCACTCAAAAACCAAACCTCAGAACAATAATCATTGTCATAGATACTCAAATACATATAGTACAAAAATTAAGCTATGAAACTTAACACCTTCCCTCATTGGATAATTTTGTAAGTCCCATAGCTTGTCGAAGTGTATTAAGCCTTGGCTTAAACAAAGGTTTCGTCAAAGCATCTGCTATTTGCGTATCCGAATCTACCTTTAAAACGTCGACCGATTCTTCCTGAACAAGTTCCCTAATAAAAAAATGTCTAATTCTGACATGTTTCGTTCGTCGATGAAGTTCGGGATTTTGTGCCAATTTGATTGACACGTCATTGTCAATCATTATAATTGGTAGATGCTCCAGCTTCACAATCTGCGCATAGAGTCGCTTCTCTAGCAGCTTCACTAGCAGCTACAATTTCAGCCTCAGTAGTTGAGATTGCAACAGAACTTTGCCGTTGACTAATCCAGGAAACAGCACCTCCTGCGTATATACAAACAATACCCGTAGTGGAACACCCTGTGGTACTATCTCCTCCATGATCTGCGTCGCTATAACTATCTATTCAACCTTTCTTAAAATTTGTTATGCCAAAATCAGAAGTGCCCTTCAGGTATCTAAAAACTCTCTTAACTAATTTAAAATCTTCTGCTTTAGGATCTTCTAGGTTTCTAGATTCTACACCTACTGCAAAAGCAATATCTGGTCGTGTACCAGTCATTAAATAAATTAATGCACCTACAGCTTCTCTATAACAGAAAGGTTTAATTTGTTCATTATCCCTTTCTTCTAAGTTCTCTTCCTGCCCTTTTTGAGAGCTCTTTACAATCGGTGTAGATACTGGCTTACAGTCCTGCATACCAAACCGTTGTAACAATTTCTTTATATACGCACTTTGGTTTAGTGTGATTGTTCCATCTTCTCTTCTATTAATTTCGAGACCAAGGAAATAAGAAGCGGGTTTTATGGTAACTTTAAATTCATTCTTCAAGTCATTCAAAAAATTGTTTTTCATGTCTTCATTATTTGATGCTAACAAGCCATCATCTACATATAAGGCCAAAAGAAGCATATCGCTGTTTTCTTTCTTTATGAAAAGACATGGGTCAGCCTCACTTTCTATAAAGCCTTGTAACACAATGAAGTCAACAAATCTTTTATTCCAGCATCGAGGAGCTTGCTTGAGACCATAAAGGCTTCTATTCAGGCGACATACTCGATTTGTATCATCTTGGTAACCTTCCGGTTGTCTCATAAAAGCCTCTTCTTTTAATTTTCCATATAAAAACGCTGTATAAATATCAAATTGAATTAAAACCATTTTTTCACTAGCAGCTATACTTAGCAAAGCCCTTATAGTACCTGACTTTGCAACTGGACTAAAGGTTTGATCATAGTCTTCACCTTTTTTCTGTGAATAACCTTTTATTACTAGCCTAGCCTTATACTTATCTATTGAACCATGGATATGTCTTAATTTTATAGACCCATTTACAAGAAATTGCTTTCTTTCCAGGAGGTAATTCATCAAGAGTCCAAGTGTTGTTTTCTTGAAGAGATTGCATTTCTTTTCTCATTGCCTCATTACACTGCTCTTTATCATTTCCTCTTATGGCTTCTTGATAAGTTAATGGTTCTTTTGACTGAAGTATATCAGTTGCAACGGACATTACAAAGTCTTCAAATCTGGCAGGCCTTTTGAGATTATCCCTATCTCTAAGAATTCTACCAGTTTCTTCATGAAGTTCATCATCTGTGTAATCAGGTTCATAACTTAAGTCGTTTTTATTATTTGTTTCATTTTTATCTCTGTCTTCATCACTGTCTAATATAGTTTGATCTCTATATTCTTTTGACTGACTAGGAGACTCTTCTGATCTTGTATCAAACTGGCGTTGACCTTGTTGATCATTGCTTTGATTTTGATCAGACAACATAGTAGGAATATTTACGTAAGATAAAATACTTTCGTCGAAAGTGACATCACGAGACCTTATTAATGTTTTGGTTTCTTTACACCAAATACGGTAACCGTCATTGTTATCGTACCCTATAAGTATTCCCTTCACAGCGTTTTTGTTCATTTTTCTTCTTCGTTGTTTAGGAATGTGGGCATAGCAGGTGCTTCCTGTGACTCTTAGATGTTTTAAACATGGTTTCTTGCCAAACCATATCTCAAATGGAGACTTCCCATCAACTCCAGAAACACCTGTTCTATTAAGGATGTAGCCTGCTGTGTTTACCATTTCTGCCCAAAGACTCTGAGGCAAACCTTCCTTAGCATGCATAATTGTCCTTGCCATCTCAACAATGGTTCTATTATCCCGCTCTGAACATCCATTTTGTTGAGGACAATACGGCATTGACAATCTATGTTTCACTCCATGCTGACGAAGAATTTGCTTAACTTGCTTGTTTACAAATTCCCCTGCATTATCAGTTAAGAGCTCTTTCGTAACATGCCCTGTTGTTCGTATCTCAGCTAGGACAGCCTGTAGATAATCAGCTACTTCAGACTTCTCCTTCATAAAAAATACAAATCTAAACCTGCTAAAATCATCCTTAAATAAAACAAAATATCTGTAACCTGACTGTGATTTCTCAAAAGGTCCACATACATCGGCGTGTAAAAGTTCACCTGGAGTTCTTGCTCTATCTCTATGACCAAATTTAAGAACATGTGCCTTTCTATAAATACAACCTTCACAGAGTTTATTATCTAAACTTAAATTTATACCCAGTTCTCTTGAAATTACCATCCGAACATGTTTCTTGTTTTGGTGGCCTAATCTTTCATGGTATAACTAATCATCTGTGATTGCATTTATTTCAGATTCTGTATTGTTTTTAGGTCTAGATTGTAGAGCTAACTTGTATAGTCCTCCATGTCTACTTCTTTTACCTACTAAAACTGTTCTGCCTGTTATTTCCAAAGAACATACTTCAGCAGTAGAGTAAAAGATACTGTCCTCTTGCTTGTCTTGTGCAAATATAACTGAAAACAAATTTTTCTTTATTTTTGGTACATACCAAACATCTGCCAGTGTGACTGAAATTTTCTTGCCGTTTACTCTGGTCTCAACTTTTATGTCACCTTTTCCTAAGGCTTCAACAGTATCATTATTAGCTGTAGTCACTGCACGAAGACTTTCAAATGGTTCATATGATTCAAACAAATCACGACTATTACAAATGTGATTTGTTGCTCCATTATCTACAAACCAACTTTCTCTGTCGCATTCAGCTAATAAAGAAGCATTCGATTCTATCAATAGAGTAATTGTGGCGGAAGGATAAGTAGCACCGTTACTGGAAGAAGCAGCACCAGAAACAAAACTAGTGATTGGTTTTGGGGGTCTTCCATCAGCCTTCCATTTCTCACACTGCCTAACTTTGTGACCTGGCTGTTTACAATAATTACAAATCAACTTTTTCTTTGATTTATTAAACTTCTTATATGTTAAAAGAACTTCTTGATTAGGTTCACATTTGTTGAATAAAGACTTTTCATAAACACACAGTTGACTTGTTAAATTTTCGACCGTTCTTTCTGTTTTGTTCATCAACATCCAACTTGATTTAAATGGAAAATAATCCTGTGGTAAAGTTCCTAATATTTTACATTTCAATAGCAGGTCCGGTAAATTACAGCTACAACTTTTCCCATTAACAACATTTTCTTTCAAAAGTTCATTTTGTAAGACATTCCAAACATTCTTTAATTTTGAAATGTCTGTGGCTATATAATCTTCAGCTTCTTTATTATAACTAAAGAACTGAATACATAGATCATATGTCTTGTCCTCTATTACACCATCATACAATCTTTGAAGCTCCCACCAAACCTCTCTTGCTGTTGTATATCTCATTACTTTTTCTAAAGTACTTTGAGTCATAAGTCATATTTACGTAAGTATGAGAAGTGTACTGCTGTTTGTTCAAAATAAGTTAATTCTCTGTCAAATTTGGCTTTCTCTTCTGGTGAGGCATCGTCTTTAAGAGGCAAGGGAGTCTTTAATTTTCCTTCATGTGCACCAGTAACACTTCGAACCAAAATACTTATTTTGTACTTCCATGTATGCCAATTTGACTTGCCTTCAAGTAAAGATCTACTGTGACACTGACAAATATTTTTCGAATATATTTTATTTAAAAAAAAATCTTTTCTTAACAAATCTTTACTTCCTCAGTAACCACGTTCTGCTACCATGTTAAAGTGGATGAGATTTGAAGAAGACAAATTAAAAATATTCAAAAAACCTTTTATAACTTTTAAACTTGATTTATTTATATCACTCAAAAACCAAACCTCAGAACAATAATCATTGTCATAGATACTCAAATACATATAGTACAAAAATTAAGCTATGAAACTTAACAATGATGAATTTTTGATGGAATTTACTCCAACTGAAATATCGGTGGCGGCTAAAATTACCTGCTTAAAGCTGCTGCCACAAAAATCAAAAGAAAGAAGAAAGAAATATAAAAGGCATTAAAGCTTCTTTTTCTGAAGATATTATTTAAATTAAGTTAGTAAGAATTTTCTTAAAAGCACAATAAAAGATTATTTTCAAAATTGTATTTAAATCCTAAAATTAATATACCCAATGATTAATATTTTATAAAAAAAATAAAATTAGAATAATAAAAATGTTTCCGCACTTGCCGCTACTCGTGCGTAATTCGTCACTTTCCACACTTGTTACGTAATATACTATATTTTTCGAAAATATATGTAATCTTCCTAAAAAAAAATTGTAACAAAGAATGATATGACTTCAATGATTAATAAAACTAAATTCGCCTGTAAAGCGAGATCTTTTGTCTTTTGAAAAAACTTTCGAACAATACGTATCCATGCCAATTTAAAAACAATTGAATTGGTGACGTAAGCAGAAATGAAATAATAATTATCAACATTTGCCTGTGATGAGAAAAGTACATTTTTTCCGAAATTAAAGAACCTCGTAAACTTTTGAGCAGCATTTACTGTTGGGGCCATCTATTAGGAAACGACGGGCTTTCATTTGTATTCCTCATAGATTTTGCGAATATAAATATGCCTTTTGTCACGACCTTCGTGAAAATGAAACGTGCTGAGTAATAATCATTTAAAAAATCTACTACTTTTTATAAAATAATTCATACGAAATGATATAACATTGCATTGCATTGCAAAGAGAATATTGGAATGAGAATTCGACACGAGTGAAGGATTCCGAACGCGAGCGTGAGGAACCACGAGTGTCGGATTTTCATTCCAACAGAGTAACACACTGTACTTTCTCCACGGCCACAGAAAGTAGAAATTAAATATAGTAAAAAGAAACCTCAATCTATCAACATTGTGTAGGTAGTATTTCTATATTCAAGCTTTTGAGTTATATTATCGGCATATTTTTTTATTTCTGGAGGAGTATTTTCAAATTCTACATTTGAATCGTTTGATTTTCTTCTCCTTTTCAATAAATTAAAAGTTTTTACAAACTAATATTAAGACCACGTCAACTAATACTGACAATTAATTTGACATTCACGGCAAACCTTATTTTTTAAACAATTACAGAATAAAGATTCTATCTCTAATGGTAGAATGAAATACGTATAAAATACATAAGAGACAAGTGTCTCAAAATTTTCTTTCAATCTGATGAGCGAGAATGATTATTTTCTGTTATTATAAGTGGTTTCAGAATAACTACATTCAGTAGTGGCCATGGAGAAATATTTTCTCTTTCTCTAAAACTTGGTCTGTGCGATTTTAAGTTTGACCTCTAGCTAAATTTGTAAATGCTTATTCAAAACTATCGACTAAAAATCAATTTCTTTGCTCAAAGTAACCAAAAACACTAATCTTTTCAAAGTAGTTAGCTGTTTTGTTTTATAAATGACCAGGACAAACTGAGAGAGGTGTAATCTAATATCAGTTCAACACTCGAAATAATCGCACGACCGTGAAGTTTCGTCTCAAGCGAAGCTGAAGGTGGTGCAAACCTATTACGCAACTTTAATGAGGCTCTCCCGCTAATCTTACCTCAAGTCGCGGGCCCCTATTTCGACTTTGGGGCCAGAACCGGCTCTCTACTGGGCATTACCCATCGTGTTTAAAAAAAGTGAAAAATTCCTGCTGTCTGCATTAAAAAGTTTAATTTTCTCTGTGTGGTCATCTACAACTTGGTCTGTTATGCATATCTGTATGTATTCCTGTCTCCTATGATAATATTTTTGTTGCGTTTTTTCTTTATGGTAATAAACAAATGGAACAAAAAATTTTTAGATTAATAATGTAATTCTAGAAGATCATTTGTGTGTAATAGGTACAGTACCTTTTCTTGTGGAACGCCTGTATTAATTTATTTCAATCTGGTGTATGCATCTTCTTTAAATAAGTATAAATCTTCTGTCCGAAACAAAAAAATACAATTTGTATACAACTGATTTAAAAAATACTATAGTTCAGGGAATAAAACCTTGATTTATCTTTTTAATACACAAATTGAAAAAAATGAAATTAAAAAAATGTGTCATCTTAGTTCTAAGCCTTAAGTCGGTTCTGTTTGAGCCCCCGTCCCTCTCTCCTTCGTCTTTTATGAACGCCAGAGGAGCATCGGAATGGCAGTGTGGCCCTCACAAATCTCGGGCGCAATGCAATCTATTCTGCTAATTAAAACATATGTAATGGTGGAGTCGCAGTTCTAGATCACCCCGGCCGAGGCAGGACATTGTCGGATGGATTTTCGCGTCTTCGGAGCCTCTGCTACCTGCGATATCGATTTAAGAACATTTATAGGATTGTTTCTCAACTCAAGAGGATAATAACAAAATTGGCAACGTTTTTTTTACTTGACAGATGTCGAAGCCCCTGGGACTATGTTCCGTAGAATACATATTACTGAGAACGTTAGATAAGATTTCCAAAAATACGGTGGAAAAAGTAAATTCGCTTTTGGAAGAAAAGGATTGAAAATTTGTAGACATTTTAAGGATATTTGGGACGGAATTGTATAGAAAACCTGTCATAAAAAGTGGCATATATTCGAAGTATCTGTAAATTGTAAAATAATCGTCACCTGAATAAAGAAGTTAGAAATTCTTTAGATAAGAGTGCAACAGAAAAGAAAATTTTATAGAACCACAGTCATGCCTACGTCTATATCTTTGTAGCGTGCTAAACAATTAAAAATGAGATATAGTTAGGGAAGAAAACTAGAAGGCTCCTGAAGGAATCGTAAAGATCGTGGCATTCTCTTCAATATAGTCAATTCTACTGTCGATTGTCCAACTCTTTTTTCTCATATTGGGATTTCCGCATTTTAGTTTATTTTATTTTATTGTATGATTGTAATTTTAATGGGCGTCAGTCCGTAAATAAATAAATATAAATATAAAATAATAATAAAAGTTAATAGGATGATACATAGTGTATTAGCCTAACGAAGAAGGAGAATTTGTCATATATTGAAAAGAAGTTAAAAGGTGAGTTAAAATTTGGCTTCTTAATGTAACTTTGAGAAAACATTCAAAAATATCTATACAAGACAGAAGAAATCACCTGTCCATGCAGAAATAATCTGTATGGGTCCACGCCAAATCTCACTGAACTTAGGCAAACTCGCGACAATATTCCCGGCATAAATTGCAGTCATGTCAGAACGATTGGTTCAAAGACTTTAAATTTCGTCATATATGATACAAACTTTGTAGAAACACAGTCGAAGAATACATTATCTAAACTTATCAATAATATGTTCAAAATACACATAAAATGAGAAAATCCCGATTACATGTACAGTGCCAGATCAGTATATAATTGGATTCAGATTTCCCATCTCTTTCCCAAATAGAGATATGGAACACGTCGCCACTGTTGCAAGACCATGTATATAAAAAATTTGAAAAAAGATCAAGGTGAGTGTTAAGCCTTTACGCCGACGACACTGCCATTGCAGCTAGAAGCACACAGCCCAGGATGATAACTCGTTATCTCCAAGAGGCATTGAGCAATCTAGAGGAATGGTGTGTGAAGTGGAAGATCGCGATCAATTCGGAGAAAAACCAGGCTGTGCTGTTCAAGAAGAGAAGCCACGCACCAGACAGACAACTACAAATGTACGGACAAGACATAGTATGGAGCTCTATAGCGAAACATCTAGGACCAAGGACTAACCTTCAATGAACACGCACAGTCTGCGATGAACAAAGCCAAATGGGCAAGAGCGAAGATGCAACTACTCATCAGTCGGCGTAGTAAACTAGAGGTTAGAATAAAACTTAGATTAATTAATGTAGTTATTCTACCAGTACTCACCTACGCGTCGGTTGTGTGGGGACAAGACTGTGATTCCACTTGGAAGAAGATTCAAGCCCAACATAATATCTGCTTGAGGCAAGCTATCAACGCACCCTGGTACGTTGCCAACAGATGGTTATTCAGAGATCTAGAATCCATCATGAATGACCGAGCAAAGAGGATATTTGAAAACTTGAGGAACCACCCCAACCCAGCTGAGAGAATTGACAGACTACCTTGCAGATGACCACGGAAAGCTTAAGAAACCGAGGAGGCAACTCCTCAACACTAACTACGATTGATTGCCAAAGTTGATCTAATTTTTGAACAAAATCTGAGGATTTGAGGAAACCACATTCGAATGACGAGGGAGTCCCGAAGTTACGAATCGACGTATAACTCCGGACTACACTGGCCAACGACCTTGGCCACCAAAAAAAGGCTGGGAAAGGACACAAGGGGTGAGAAAGGGGGGAAGGGAAAGGATAAGGGGGAGAAAGGGGAACACACAAGGGACACGGAGGGATAAAGGGGGAGGGGGAAACACGAAGGGAGGGGCTCAGGGAGGGACGGAAAACACAAAACCAACCGCCTCGACAGGACTAGACTAACTGACAAAGGCACACCAAGACCAGACACAGAGATATAGGTAGAAAAGCGCATCAAGCTACCCCTAAAACATAGAATGATAGCAAATATCCCTATAACTGCCTACAGCGGGATAAATGTAAGAAGACCCGGAACTGAAAGATTCCGGGAGGTATGTAGAGTGTTTGAGCATGGCCTTCTCTCAAGTGGAAAAATGAAGATTTTTCCCCTTTATGGACGACCGTGCTCTAGCCGGGCTTCTTAATGGTGTGCTATCAAGGCGAATTGAAAAATAAGTAAAATAAGTTGCAAAACATTTTTTATATTTTTTATTTTCAGAAATTTATAGTATAATACACGAGTGCTATGAAAATATTTAAAAGTAGATAAAAGCGGTGAAACATAAACTTCGAAAAATGGTTTTCCACTAAATTCATTCAATCGTCACTCATAATTATAGTTGTATTAAAATAAAAATAAGTAGCTAATTTCAAAAACTCGTTTTAAGTTTTATTAAATGTGTTCAATGTTGCAAAATATTATAATTTTGATATATAATTCGGGTCATTAAAATCAGTTATACTTGTTCTACGACAATTATTAAATTAAACAATTAAATGGAGCATCCTGTACAGAAAATTATATGATGCCTACAAACGATACGATCAAGACGCATTCCGTGCTATCCATACAAGCATTACCACCAGTGTGAAACAAATATTAGGCATGTTGCACAAATTATGGTGTTCCGCTAGAAAAAATCAGAAATGCACTCGAAAGAGTCAACAATTACTTTGTCAGTCCGGATCGTGGGATCAATAGCCACGGTAAATTGCGCATCACGATTTCTCTCAAAGACTGACAGTTTCCTTCCGCAAAACGATAGCCCATTGGATAAGAAGATCGTTATTATACTACGCCTACTATTAATACGTTCCTAACTTTACGAAAATTATAGATAATTGCCGGTTGGGTTCTGCATTGTACGGGTCTTGCAGATCTGTATAACACAAAAATGGTCGGAAAGGTGGTAGATACAAAATAAGGTATTTTATGTCTTGGCAATTTTTTGTATTATTTTTTTAAGTTTGGAATTTCAGTGTGTTGATAATTTTTATATATTTTGTAATAGTTAACATGAGAAATACTATTTTGAGGTAAAATTTGCATTGTAGATCCTTTACGAGTTTTGATTGAAAAGTCTTTGATACCGGATGACCCAGGGTTACGTGCATGTTCCATAACTTGTTTCCCCACGGCCAATACTGAATGTAGTTATTCTGAAACCACTTATAATAACAGAAAAGAAACATTCTCGCTATTGAGATTGAAAGAAAATTCTGAAACAGTTGTCTCTTATGTATTTTAGTACCTCGTCACCGAGCTTCGCAGCTCTTCTAAATTTCGCTGCTGAGTTGTGTAAGCTCGTAAATTTTCTAAACGAACAGCTCTTTCTTCTTCGGTTTCTGAATACCTCTGTTGAGTTGTGTGAATTCGTTTATTTTGTAAACGATCGGTTCTTTCTTCTTCACTTTCAAAACTTCGCTTTTTACCTTTATAAATTCTTGCATTTTCTAATTGACTAGCGTTGTCTTCTTTACCGATTGTAGAAAGTTTCTGAATACAATGTAACTTTGCTGTTCGAGGTTGAATATTAACTTGTTCAACAGATGGGTCTGCTACGTTTTCGCTTGAATCAGCGGTTGTTTTAGTTACAGGGCTACATCCAGCGTTATTTGATTTGCCAACCTGCTTTTTTATCTTTTCAGAGCGTCCAACATTTTATTACAAATTATGTTTTTACCCCGCTTGAAGGGTTACCAAAAAAGGCCTATACTCTGTTAGCACGAAATGACAATCAACATTTATAAAGCGAGTATAGAAGATTCCACAATAACCTACAAATTTTGACAACTGTGCGTGATTTTTTAATTGGTTCAAAAACTGAAATGTCGCATATGTTATACAATCAGAAACTGACACGCACATCTCTGATGGCAGTTGTCAAAATTTGTAGGTTATTATGGAATCTTCTATTGCATTGTAAAAAGCGGCAAATTTAAAATTGAATTCTTTCAGATTGAAACGCCAGAAATTAAATAAAGTCAAACCTTGACATTGATATTTACAAAAATAGGTTATTTGCTTATGACAATTTTCCATCAATTTCATCACTCCACCAACGTTTTCGCCGACCACTGTTAGACCAACATTATATCGCTACTATGTTACTGAACGTAGTTCTGGAACACCCCTCGCACAAAAAAAAGATATGATTTCCATCGATGATCGATGATTGACAATTAACTACTTTTGACAATGGTTATATTATCTCTGTGTTGTCTGCCGTTCCTAGGAAATAAACTAAAAGCTTAACTTTTCCTGTAAATATCTCGACAGATCGAATTTTTACAGACCTGCATTTTTTGCCGGTTTAGATAGGAATTAGTCTACCCTGAAAGTAGCATTGAATTCTGGCGAGTGGATTTCGAGATCCTCCGTACAAACTCTTACATACATACAAACCTTGCTCGTTTAATAGTATTTGATACGTATTTCATTCTTACTCTAATGTCAGAATGTTCATTCTGTAACACCTAGCTGTAAATATCACGTCCACATCCTATTTGAATTGCCTGAACAAAGATAAACTGCGTTTTTTGGGTTTCATTTTACTATATTCAATTCCTACTTTCTGTGACCGTGGAGAAAGTACGATCTGTTACTCTGTTGGAATGAAAATTCGACACTAGTGGTTCCTCCACTTGTATTGAGTTCTTATTCCAACCTTGTTACAGAATATATTATTCTGTCCAAGCTATCGGTTTGATTTTTTTAAACGATAGGTCCGATAATGAGGCACATTTTAAAAATATTTATATTTATATACAGGTTGTCCCAAAATAAGATACACAACTAAGTTCTCTTTTTTTAAATGGCAACCTCCTATTTTTGTTGCATTTTTAGATTCGCCATTAAATTGTCGATATAACGCACGCGGATTTTTTAGACTTATCTGCAATAGTTTAATCAAGTAAATGATTTATGTCAGAGATCCACAAAAAATTCAGAACTTCAGAACTATTCAAGATAACTTAACAACAGGAATTCGGCGAATTCTATAGGAAATTCCCCCTATATAAGCGACAGCAAGAATATTTGTTAATTTTATGTGACGATTTCAGTCTTTTAATTCCTCTAGAAACAACCGGAATATGCTGTACCATTTACAGAATCGTTACATTGATATAACTGGAATATTCCAACTTCCGAACTACCTTACTTTTACCGGAACTTCCTATTTAATAAACAAACTAGATAGTTGTATTCGAAGCTTCGAACTTCAGTTTTTACAGGAATTTCCAGTAATTAATCGATACTAAAAATCTATTTAACAGGAATTTTCTGTTGAATTAAAGATCTTTCATTCTTACGTTAAAGTACTGGTTAGTTGTATTCGAAGCTCATACCCTGAGCTTTTACAGGAATTTCCTGTAGTTACCTAGTATTCAACTGGAATTTCTTGCATTTCCTATTGTAGAAGGTATATTTATTTCAATACACAAATCCGAAAGTATCTAATTCATAACAAATAATAATTAAAATTAATTAGAATTCAGAATCAGAATTAGAGAATATCATATGCTTCTTGTCCGTGGAACGCAATAACGTAACGACACCTCGCCCTGGCTTGTGGAACTAGGCCGGGAGCGTAATACGGGAAATCGTAATGACTCAATGACGAGTTACCGCGTCGGCGCGTTCTGCTCAGAGTAGCGGATTGAATGGGATTTACAGGATATTCCTGTAACATTCACGGTGGTTTATTCCGGTTTCATCTATGTATGTTTTACAGTAATCTCTTGTAAATATAGCAAAATATTATTCTATATACACAGGAAATATTCCTGATAAATTAACAGTAGCTTATTACTGTTACACTTACCGGTTTTTCATGTTCATACAACTCAAGTCACTTTAACTGGAATCGGCCTGTTATACAGATTGTTCTCAGAACGGTTTTTTCTTGTTATAACAACAATAGTTGCGAGTAAACCAGTAAGGAATTTTAATTTATTAGATTCGACATCCTAAGACCCGTTTCTGTCTTTCGACTTCATCAGTTAGGCTTTTCGAATCCAATAAATAAAATTCCAAACTCGTACAAGTCAATAGCTATATCCGATATAAGATAACATTTTTAGATGTGCTACCATCTACGGTAAGAAGAGAGTATTGACATTAAATTTTGACTGAATCTAGTCAAGATGTCACTCTCTTCTTTTTTATCCCTTTCAGAGATTAATACAAAGTGAGTAAACCAGTAAGGAATTTTAATTTATTAGATTCGACATCCTAAGACCCGTTTCTGTCTTTCGACTTCATCAGTTAGGCTTTTCGAATCCAATAAATAAAAAGCGTGAAATAAAGTTAACGTTATGGCACTTTTTTTAACGCTTTTTTACTTTTTTCACTCTAACCATAAACAGCCGTTTTAAGCGCTACAAACCGGTAAAATATAAGGTACTTTAAAGATAGGGCGTCTTCTTCTTCAAGTGCCTATCCGTTCCGGATGTTGACTATCAGCATGGCTATTCTTACTTTGTTGATGGCGATTCGGAAAAGTTCTGCTGATGATTTGTCAAACCACGTTCTAAGATTTGCCAACCAAGATATTCTCCTTCGGCCAGGTGCTCTCCTGCTGTTAATTTTGCCTTGTAGCATTTACTGTAGCAGTCCGTATCTATTTGGGTTCCTCGTTATGTGGCCGAAATACTGAAGTTTCCGACATTTTACGGTATCTAACAGTTCTGGTTCTTTATTCATCCGTC
Organism: Crepidodera aurea; assembly: GCA_949320105.2. NCBI lineage: Eukaryota > Metazoa > Arthropoda > Insecta > Coleoptera > Chrysomelidae > Crepidodera > Crepidodera aurea. Next base: position 22,351,064 of record OX439472.1, on the reverse strand, counting down.
ATTACTTCTGTGTTGGTAATTTTTTGTGTCCAAGATATTTTCAGTATTCTCCTGTACAGCCAGAGTTCGAACGCTTCAATTCTCCTGGCAGTCTCCTTACTGAGTTTCCAGGTTTCTACGCCATACAGAATGATCGAGAAAACGTAACAACGCAAAAGGTAAGCTTCATGTCTAAGGATAGATCATGGCTTTTAAAAAGCGAGCTTATTTTAATAAACACAGAGCGGGCCTTCTCGATGCGACATCGTATTTCTTGAGAGTTGTCCCATCTCTCGTTAATGATTGTTCCCAGGTATGTGTACTGCCTTACTCTATAGGACGTAGAAAAATTTATATGAAATTAATTTATTTATTTTTTAGAATGTAGAGCCTCTTAGAAAAAGTTTTTTACATTTATGGTTGACGATTGGCACTGAATTGATGTTTTAGAGTATTGAAACTAATATTGATACACTTTCCATATTGTCTGTATATCCAATATTCTATTTCATAAGTTAATACGGTGTGGGAAAATAAAATAATAATGTTCCCTTTGTGGATATCCAATCATAATTTTCTATGAATAAATTGTCGTCAGACGAAGGAGGCAACCCAATATCGATAAAATGTGTGATTCAGGATGAATCCGATTGGCTGACCGGTTATAATCTTACCCTCCTTCGTTCTATACTTCTTTAATTTCGCCACCTTTTCAAGTCGACATCGTCTGGTCTCCCCGTTTGAATTTTAAGCAGTCATAAAACGAGTGATGTTAATTTTTCCTTTCCGAATGTAATATCGTAGGGGATCGAACGTGACAAGAATTTTCTTGCCACACCACCGCTGATTGGTGCGAATCTTCGGTTGTCTCAGAAATGATACCTGCTCCCTGAATCTTGGATTTCCACCCCCTGGAGGTATAAATGCCGAGCTAACGGGTCTTCGGTTCATCGTCTAATATGCTAATTTTCTTGTAACTACACTCTGGGTTATGGTTAATAACAAGCAAATGTAAATTTTCTTACACCACATTCTGAATTCTAAGATCGAGCTTTTGGTTTTCTTTCGTTTTAAATTTATTTTCTTTCTTTATGGCTTGTAATCGAAGCTGACCTGCTATTTTGAATTTAAATTTTCTACAAAAAATATACAACTTTCGTTCACATTCGAAGAATACGGGCAGGTACAATATTTGGAGTTACGATGTGATGTTATTTGTATATGTCAGACTATCCTATTAATTTTGTCAACCAATAATAAAAAATCTAAATAAAATTTTATATTGTAATAATATTAGGCTATTGATTTATGTAGTTCATAGCCTTCTGCTCCTCTGCCCTTAACAATGTGTAGTAATAATAATAATAATAGTAGTAGTTTATTAATGTTTTATTTATTTTTTATTATAATTAACGTGTCTCGACAGCACATGTCATTGACACGGGAACAAAATACAAAATAATAAATAGTTACATTAGATCAAATTGAATAGATTAGTCTTTTAAAAAGTTTATTACACCACTGAAAAGATTTGGCGATTCAAGAATGTCCTTAAGATTTCCTATTAACTTGTGTCGACGGCGTGCGTTCCGATAGGAGTAACAATCGACGAGGATGTGTTCAACAGTAAGACGAATACCACAATTTTCGCACACAAAAGGATCTGTTGAAGTCATAAGTTATCCATGAGTCAGACGAGAGTGTCCAATTCGAAGCGTTCGTATAACTGTTCTGTTTTTTCGCCCCATTGGGGGAATTCTGGGAGAGTGAATAGTGGCTTGTATCTGGAGTAGTTTTGTAGATGTTTCATTCCAGCAGTTTTGCCATGTACTATACATTCTTTCTTTGATGGTCCGCCTGAGATAACTGTATAGTTCGATATGGCAATTCAGAGGAACATGCTTCTTTTGCTGTTTTGTCTGCCTTCTCATTTCCTGGGATTCCTACATGGGATGTGGTCCAAATGATGGATATCAAAATGTCTCTGTCAGCAAGGTGGTGACATACCTCATGTATTTCTTGCACTATTGGGTTTTGTGAGTAAAAGTTTTTTAATGAGTGGATTGATTGATAAGACGATGTATCTGGCTGAGATTTATAAATGCCTCAATACTGCAGCCTTAAGACTTATTGTACTATGTCAGTTACATAGTTATGTTCAGGTGAAGAGGTTTGTTACCTTTAACAGGCTGAGTAGCCTTTTAGCCTTTTCACCAGATTTTCTTTTGGAAAGTCCTCCTGTGGGATTACCGGCACTCTAGTATGATATGAGAGGCTGTTTCATCCTCCTCATTGCTTAGTCTGCATATGAGTTCATCGTGAAAGATGCCCATTTTATGTAGGTGTTCCCTAAGGTGACAATGTCCGGTTATTAGTCCCGTGACATGACTTTGATTTCTGCTTAGATTCAGAATATCACCTGTCAGTACTTTTGATGGCGCTTTAACCATTCGTTTACTGTTTTGTTGGCCCGGCAAGAGATCCCAGCGTTATCGGTGTTCTTTATTGAGTGGATAGATACTGCTACTTTTTGACTATTGCACATAGGAGATTTTAGAGCATTCAGTATTACAATTAGTTCAGCAGTATGTATGCTAGAGTTGGTAGATAGACGACTTGTTATAATCGTGTTTTCAGAAACAACGGCACAGCCAACTGTCTCCTCACCTTCGAAGCATCTGTGAGGAGGACTTTGTCATAACCATTAGTACGCATGAGTTAAGAGAAAGCTAGCCTTAGAAAAGGAGTGGGCGTATCGTTTTTGTTGCCATTAAAGAGACTATTGTTGAAGTTAGGCAGTTTTTTGTCCAAGGAGGGAGATTGGAGATTGTGATAGGATTTGTGAGTGACAGATCAATGTTACCTAATAAGAGCAACATTGATTGAGAGGTAGAACGTATTGTTCGCGATCTGATGTCAGCAGGTGGTTGTGAGGAGTGGATGAGGGTGTAAACAGGATTAGTTGGGTGACCAGAAATTTTAGCGAAATATTAGAGAAGAATAAATTTGTGTATCGTGAGCTTTACCGAGATATTAAAAACAAAGATGAAAATTTAAATCCCCTATATTTCAAAATTATCGGAAATAATTAGAATATATATAGAAGCAATAAATTTAATTTAAGAAAAGTTTTTAAACCAAATAATACATTAAAATCTTTAATAGTAAATACAAAACCTTTTAATGAAATCCAAAATACAAAAAATTGTGTTTACAAAATTCGAATATAATAAATGTTATATAGGACAAACATCTAGACCTTTTCATATATGACTTAATCCAATCATACATTGCCTATCTTATAAAAATAGTTAATCGCTCTATTGTTCTTATGATAATATTATTATGAAAACTTCATTTATCACGAAGTATAAATTCCCTACAATATGCAAATGCGCTATCGTTTTAAAATCGTTCCCAGAAACATCACAAAAAATTTTGACATCTTAAATTTCAAAATCTATTACTTTGTCCCATGTTGTTATCATATATTATGAAAGGCAGGAGTACCACAAGGAAGTGTATTAGGGCCAGTCCTTTACCTATTATACACTAGTGATATTCCTGAATTAGAGCAAAATACAATTGCCACTTTTGCAGATTACACTGCTATCATGGCAGTAGGGAAAACCCACGAAGAGGCTGCAAGAAAACTACAAACATCATTAGATAGAATTAATAATTGGACCAATCGTTGGAGAATCAAATTAAATGAAAATAAATCGGTACATGTTAATTATACTAACAAAAACAATAAGTATATACCACTCAGAATAAATAATACACAGATCCCTTATGCTAATTCAGCGAAGTATCTAGGTAGTACTTTAGATGCGATACTACGCTGGAAGGTCTAAGTCAAAAAGAAACGTGAAGAACTCAACATAAAATTCAGAAAAATGTATTGGCTGCTTGGAAGAAATTTTACCCTGTCATTATATAACAAAATATTGTTATACAAACAAATTCTGAAACCGGTATGGACATATGGTATTCACCTTTGGGGCAGTTCCAGTCAGAGTAATTTACTAATAATACAGAGAATTCAGAATAAAGCATTAAGGAGCATAGTCAACGCTCCCTGGTACTGTAGAAATAGTGACCTCCACCGGGACTTGGAGATGGACACTGTTAACCAGAAAATTAACAAATTTGCAAGAAGTCACGAACATCGATTCCACCAACACGTGAATGTCGAGGCCATCCAGCTCCTGGACAAAAGTAATCTAGTAAGAAGACTCAAGAGGAAGAAGCCCTTTGAGTTAGTGTAAGTGAAAGTGGCAGAGCATAGTGGGCAGTAGTGAATACACGTTAAGTAAGGTATAAAAAAAATTATCAGAACCTAAGGTACACTAGTGAGTAGACTTTAGTTATCCAATCTTCACGTATTAATTTAAGTTGGACAAAAATTACTCATTGATCGTTATGTGATCAGATTGTAATAGTAACAAATGCCCCGTAAGGGGTATTTTAATATAAAAAAAAATATATATTATGAAATTGTCCAATGACACTGTATTTACACGACAGACAAAGATTTTGCTGTTTTTTTTATCACTTTTTTGATTTATTAGTGTCCTACTTTATATTTTGCTATGTAGTCAACAATTCAGGTAGAATATATTTACGGTGTCATATTTCTCCTTGAACACGCGCAAAAATAAAAAATATCCATCCAATTACTTTTTCGTTTTCTTCGAGACTCCTTCGCCGGCGCGGCGTTTTCCGATAGGTTCCCGCCAACTTTTAATTTAAGCTATCGACTCCATATGCAAATCACGCGTGTCGTTTAGCGAGATCAGTTATTTTATGGCAAAGTGCGAGAGCTTCGAGGATATAAGAATCGAGAGATGACTGCATAGCCGGCACAGGTTTTTTTTAAAGAAAGTTATTTTTGAAGTGTTATGGCTTATTGCTACGCGTAGATCTTATATTTTTACAAAGAGAAAGATTAATATGGCGTATTTTTAATGAATGCAGAGAACTGCGGGATGATCCATATTCAGTGCAAAGGAATTACAAATATTGGCTCCCGTTTACAAACAAATGTTTACCAAATAGTTTAAAATGGTTATAAATTTTATAAATAGTAAAACACAAATATATTTGAATAGTTCAGTGAGCTCTTACGACCTTGATCTTTGCAGATCTACTGTGGTTATTTTTATTTATAGTACAGTGCCCGTCTCAGCCTTTACTGCAAGACTTCCTAGCTCTGACAGTCCAACAATTTGGATCATCTACAATTGCTATAGTCTGTTTTTATGTATGAGAGAGTATTAAAATAATAAAGCGTTCGTAATCCATAGGCGTACCACTTCTTTTAGTAGAGAGTTAAAATATTTTGTGAAGTTATACCTCGAGTATTTTCGTATGAAATAACCTTTGTATAAATATAATAAATATATCGGGTGTACACTTATATTTTCACCTAATTAACCTGCTTATAACTTCTAAACAGCTGAAGGTAAAAAAGTGCAATTTTTTCTAAAATATTTTATTTTTCCACAAGGTATGTTAAGAACATTGTGTCAAACGGGTTATGTAGGTATAAGGGTTTAAACTTTGACTTTTAAACAACGTTACGTTCATAACTAATAATTTTAATATAAAAACTACTTCTTACCTACAAATCCAAATCAGAATCGAAATCAGAAGATGAACTGTCGCAACCAATATTTACAATGAGTGGCTCGATCATTTCATCAGTAATATTGTCCAATCCACATTCTCTCTTCTTCTTTAATCGTATGATTTACTGCCTTTTCCCAGTTTTCAGGCTTCACATTATTTACAGCCTCCAAAAACAACTGTTTAACATCACTCATTTTAAAAGAATTATTTTTTCTTGAAACTTCTCCCTTTATCTGTGCCCATATCAGTTCAATCGGGTTTACTTCGCAATGATATGGTGGTGATCTAACCACCGTCATCCCACGATTTTTTGCAATTTCATCAATTTCATATTTTTTTAATTTCTCTTTATGAAGGGAACACAAATGATACAGTTCTCTTCTCACAGAACCGAGATGGAACTTAATATTCTTTGAATTTAGCCAATTCTGTAAATCTTTTTTTAACCACTTGGTTGTGGGCATTTTTTCTGTAAGTCTCGAGTGATAACTTGCATTATCCATTACTATTATACAGTTCTGAGGAAGAAGATCTATCATTTGTTCGAACCACTCTTTAAAGACATCAGCATTCATGTCCTCATGGTAGTCACCGGTACGAGTAGATTCAAAAGTCAATAAACCACCTTTAACAAAACCGTTTGAACTACCGATGTGTACTATTATCAGTCTGCGCCCCTTTCCTGATGGTGGATTTAAACCAGTAGATAAATTATTTAAAAAAGCCTGTCTTCGACTTGTAACAGTTTCATCTTGCCAAAATTTATTTGGTGTATGTCTCTCGTTGATCCATGTTTCATCTAAATAAAATATATTTCTTCTTTGGTTTCTCATTTCTTTTATAGTCCTTAGGTAATTTCTTCTCCATACTACAATATCGCTTCTTTCTATTAAAATAGACTTTCTGGAATGCTTTTTCCATAGAAAACCTATTTCTTTTAAAAGTTTCCATAGTGTGCTTCGACTCATTTCAGGGTAATCCTTATCATCTCGAACCGTGGCAAGAACTTTGTCTACTGTCTAGGTACTTATTGAAAATAATCTTAAGATACGGCTATGTTATCTTTAATACACACGGCTTTTGGCCTGTCCAAACCTTTTTCTATTGTTCTGTACAGCTTATGGTTATAAAAGACCAATAAAAGACCCAAAACTTGTATTAGCTCAGGTACATTTATGACAATTTTAGGAAATATTTAGATTATTCCGTAAAAATATTTAAAATGACCGTACTAAGTTTTGCATTAGAAATGCTGTTTTATTACTCTCTCATACATAAAAATAGACCATAGAAAATTGAGTAGATTCAAGTGCACCTACTATCGTCCACTTACCAGCAGCTCGGAACTGAATTCGGTTTCGTCTTTTATGGGTTTGATTTATTTGACAGCAAAGTGTAGCTGAGGCCCATTGAATTCTTGTTGAAGTTAACGGTGACGCTGCTCCAACTAAAAAATCATGTATGGAACCCAAGTAGCATTTTTCGCATAGCGCGTTTATTTTTCTGATAATGGCGATCTCAAAAATGGCTGCGTTTTGAAAATAAAACTTAAAACTGATATTTGAAGGTAATAAATCAACAAATTAAAACAAATACAGTTTGATATAAAGTTTTTATGGGTAAAGGCTCATATCGGGTTACATTTTAATGACACAGTCGATAAACTAGCGAAGGAAAGCATCGATACTGGTCAAATTCTTAAAAGTAATATTAACATTGACGAATGCATTCTAGAAAGAAGTTAAAAGAACGGTGGAACCTGTACTGGATCCAATATTGCAGAAACAAACCATTCCGTTACATCCTACTTCACCCAGTTATACCCAACGAGAATAAGAATTTAAAATACCCACGAAATAGTATTAATGATCAGTAGAATCAAATTTGGACATGCCTGTTACCCTTATCACTTACACAAAATTAAAGTTATAGACTCCAACCTTTGCAACAGTTATAGTCTGATTAGTGATTTGGATCATATTTCAGTTGCAAAAAGTGTAACATTGAAACAGAGCAAATCTTTAGCCAACTACTAGCAAATGGCATTTTCGCCCCATTTAACTTAATGTACCTTTTATCGCCGAACGAATCAACAGATTATGCAGCCGTATTGGGTTTTAGCAAAACTTGCGGCTTAAAATTATAGAATAGGTTAGTTTTGTACACTTTGTTTTTGTTAACCTAAATATTTTGCAACCTTTCTTAACCGACGTCCTCTCAATCTGTGTGTTAGTCACCTGATAGACCCCTGGGTGTGAAACGTGAAACGTAATTCCATACTCCTTGTTTTGGGGGGTTTTCTTTTGGAATAGGTAGGGTTAATAGACAGGTATGATTAATATTATTGATTCTGGCTAAATGGAAAATATATCCAACGGCCATAAAACAAAAGGTAATAACAACTTTGAAGTGACTTTGGTTCCTTGCGGTATGTTATGAATGTGGCAAAAAACGACACTAATATTATCACGGTTTTGGTTTTGAAATAAATACATTTTTGGATCTCCCAATATTTGTGTTTGTGAATTAAAATATTTGGTATGTATTATTATTTCAAATAAATTTATAACACAGTTTTATTTTTGAACGAGTAAACCATAGAATTAAAAACAAAAGTCTCAATACAGTGAAATAACAAACTTTTAAACTGTTAAAAATACGGCATCGGCAACTTAGCCGCTCAAAAGAAGTTATGGGAAGGAATGGAGGAAAAATAGGGGTTGACGGCGGGAATCGGGCGGTACCTGGGCTGGGGTTGCCTTTCCTTTCCCAAATAGCAATAACATAAAACAGAAGCAATTCATTTCTATAGCACGCACTCGGGATCTTATTACTATTCAATGATGCAGCATCTGCCGCACGGTTATGGGCTTTTCCACGAACGAGAAAACTCCATATAGCACGGGATCATCGCGCCGCACCAGATACGAATTTTCCTGGATTTTCTATAACGCCATGAAACGACTCTAGGTGATATGGAAACGAAAACCATATGAATTTTTATTGAGCGAGCAAAATGTTTTAGAGCGAGGTTCTTTTCCGAGTTCGAAATGTGACTTTTGACGAAGAAAAAATAAAACGATTGTGTTGTATGCAGATATTCTGTGATTTTGTTTTCTAGATCAAAGTTAAATTTTTTCATGTTAAAACAATTTTGCATTATATTATTATTATTATTATTATTATATTACTTTTTTAGTAAAATTTTTTGCTCTTTCACGTGGTGTTATTAGTTTTTCGATTTTTTTTTATTTTTTAAGATATAACGCAAAAACCAAATTTTCGATTTTGTTTTCGAAATTGTTATGAACAGTTTAGCAGCAAAGATTTTTTTATCGTTTTCTACACCTTTTAAAGTACCTAAGTGTATAGTTTCAGCAATATTACATTTTATGACAGGTCAAAGTTTGACAACTGGTCTAATAAATCATCTTTTGAAAACGGACTTAAACTTAATTTATAATTAAGGGTAAAAAGAACGTCAACAATAAAAAACCAGTTGAGAATGCTCTTCTAGCATTGCCATAAACCGAACAAATTGTAATGACATTATTAATAAAATTTTAGATTGACAGTTCTCACTCTAATCAACACAGCCAACAGCCACAGTTTACTCGCTTTTACCAAAATCGTCATTCACTATGCGTCTACTTTAAATTCAATGTCATTTTAAAATTCAAAATTTTCATATTTTAGACCCCATTTTGAAGGAGTTCCCAAAGTGGTAGAGAGGGGCGCATCAAACCCTAAGCTTACTTTTTGATGCTCTATCAAAATCTGAAGTCAGAAGTTTAAAATTCATAAAGACAAAGAATTAACACACATACATACACACAGATCGAATTCAGATACCGAACAATTTGTTCGGTGACCAGTTCAGAATGCTTTTTTAGCATTGCCATAGACCGAACAAATTGTAATTCATAAAATTTGAGATTTACAGTTCTTCTAATCAACACAGCCACTTTTACCAAAATCGTTTGTTTACTTAAAATTTAAAATTTTCCTATTTTGGGTCATTTTAAAGGTGTTCCCGAAGAGGTACGGAGGGGCACATCAAACCCTAAGCTTTCTTTTTGATGATCTATCAAAATCTGAAGTCAGAGTTTTAAAATTCATAAACACAAAGAATCAACGCACACACAGAACGAATTCAGATACCCAACTTTTTTCGGTGAAAATCAAACGCTTCAATGTTTAGAAAAAGCAGAATAAAAATGCCAATTGATCTATTATTTATTTATTTATTTTATTTTACGGACAAGTCCATTTAGTATAATTCTTACAGTGCTAACATGATACAAAATGGCGACAACAGTAACATAGTACATATTAAAAACACAAATAGAACAACACGTTAAAACTAAAAATTAATAAATGGTTAAAATTCATACGGAGAAGACATTGCAAAAAGAAAAATAACAATAAACACATTACACATATATTATAAAAGCAATAGTTAATTTAATAAACGTAGTACTTGACAGTGGCGTAGCCAAGGGGGGCCCGGGCCCTCCCGAAACTTCTATGAGTTTATAAGAAAATGTGGAAACTATATAAATCATAATTATTTTACGCTCTTGAGCCAGCGATTAAGTTATATTCAGATGATTTACAAACAATATACACGGTTATTCTACGCAGTGAATGGTATATAAAAAGTAGATTCCTGTCTTCCTCAAAGTGCAGTGGATACTTTAAATGTATCAGATCCTTGTTTGTTTCCGAACATTTTTACGCTATTCCAAATTTTAGCCGTTTTACCCGTTACCACTGCCTCTGTAGAACGAACTGAACGAAGTTTCTCAACGATGAAAAGACTGAAATCATATTTTCGGAATAATACATCTACATGTCAGACAAACTCGCAGAATTGTCTTTGAATAATGGTCATTCAAAGTTCAATCTTATATTAATAATTAGTTGTCTTTTAATCTTATCTTAGTAATTAACAAATTGTTGTTAAATAAAATAATGGTTTTAAATAGCCTACATTGTATCCAGGGTAACCCAGAGTTAAACGTTAAACGTTCAGGATCGGGTATTCAGGAAAAAAAATAAATAAGATTTTAATTTATACATACAGGGAGAGGCGAGAGCGGTCACCTACAGACTTATGCAAGGGTCACGACCCATCACCAAACTCCACGGGACGGATTACCAAAGGTTAGAAGAAGAGCTAAGGGCGGATCTAATTACAGGAATGCCCGTCGACACCTTGTAACCAAATACAATTTCAACGGGAAATACGAAGTAAAAGTACTGGAGAGAGAACACTGGGAGGGAGGAGCACCCATCAGTGCAGCAACAATCTGGTATACAGACGGCTCGAAGACCGAAGAAGGAGTCGGAGCCGGAATATACGGGCAAAAACCAAGGATAATGATCCCGGTGAGCCTGTCAAAAGACACCACAGTATTTCAAGCGGAAGTAGCAGCAATACACCTCTGCATAGGAGAAATAAACAGACAAGACAGCATAGGTCAGTCCGTTGTTATATTCTCCGACAGTCAGGCAACACTAAAAGCACTAAAGGCCACCCAAGTAAACTCCAAACTTGTGTGGGACTGTGCCTGTGCCCTGAATGAACTAGCTAACCGCAAGAAAATGACCCTGACATGGTTTCCAGGACACAGAGGGCATCGAGGAAATGAAAAAGCCGACGAATTAGCCAGACAAAGCTCGTCAATGGCATTTTATGGTCCAGAACCCTTCTGCGGTATAGCAAAAACAACAGTTAAAAAAGCAATCAGCAAATGGGTGGAAAAACAAGCCCAAAGCTGGTGGGAACAAACCCCAGGACAGAGGCAGGCAAAAAGGTTTCTCCAGAAACCATCACCAACACTCACGGCAGACCTACTAAGCAAGGACAGAAGGTCCGTAAAAGCAATAGTAGGCATGCTTACAGGACACTGTAAACTCAACAAGCATATGAAAAACATAGGTCTGGCAGAAGAAACCACATGCAGGTTTTGCCAGACAGAGGAAGAAACCTCAATCCATATTCTATGCGAATGCGATGGAATAGCAAGGACAAGGTTTTTGCAGAAGGGAATGGAATACCCAGAGGCAGAGAGCTACGTTGAAGAGCCACTGTCAGGGATCCTAACCTTACTTAAAAGGACGAAGCTCGTGCAAGTCATCTAATTATCAGGGGAAACACAATAGATCTGCAAAGGTCGCATCTATCTATACAGGGTGACCCAGAGTTAAACGTTAAACGTTGATGATCGGGTTTTCAGGAAAAAAATAAGATTTTAATTTTTTTCTCAAAAACTAAGCGAGATACGAATAAAATTGAAGAAGCAAAAAATTTGTGTGTTCAACTGTTTAATCCAAGAAAAGTAACGAACATACAAAAAAACAGTAGCGTACAATGATTTGTCCCAATATCAATTAAATTATCTTGTGGAACGTCACTGGAATTAATAATTTAATTCTAATAATATTTAAATTATTGCCGCAAATAAAATTACCAAATTGTTTTTTGAGCAATTCATAAAAAAACTCTTTTGTTCTAAAATCAAAACAAGTTAGGACCCAGGATTATGGAAATAAAAAATCTTATTTTTTTCCTGAAAGACCGATCTTGAACGTTTGACGGTTTAACCCTGAGTTACCCTGTATATTTACCCCATCCATATTATCTACGAGAAATAGTAGGCTCCCTCCGAAAAAAATTCCTGGCTACGCCACTGGTATATGATTATTAAATCTTAAGACTGACGTATCAAATATCATGATGTCCTCCAAAGAGTTTGCTAATCTAAGCGTTCTGGGGATAAAACTGTTGAACGCGTAATTATATCTATGAAAGGCAACATAAAAAGTTTGTGACTGCCTAGTAATACGTGTTGGAGCGAATAGATTGATCTTTGAAAGAAGTTCAGGACAGTTACAATGGTCATTAATAATTTTAAATAATAATACAAGATCTCTCTGTCTTCTACGAACAGACAGAGGGGGGTATTTCAAGCATATTCGCAGTAAAATCTTAATTTGAAAGCTATGTAACGCCCTATACGCCTATAAAACAATATAGGGCTACATATAAAGGTGGGTTGTCGATCTCAACCTTATGCCTATCGGCGTAGCTCTGTAGTGGAGACGGTCGTGGTTCCAATTTTTAATATTGATCGAAAACTTACTTTTTTTTTGTGCTCGGGAGGCGCCAGTTGATTTAAATTAGCTTATCTGACCTAATTTACCTCTGAAAACCAACAAAAGGGGTAAATGCAAGACAAAACTCCAATATATCACCGATTTATTAAAACAAATAACCCCAATCCCAAACAAATAATTAAATATATATAAAAGTGCGAAGATTAAATATAAAAATGTTCAAATGGCAATTTCAAAAACAAAAAAAATATGGTTCAAAAACAACTAAATAACAGAAACGTTCTCATTTAGCTGTGGTACCAATGCTGAATGGAATGATAACACTTAAAATTAAGGGCGATAACAAGAAAACTACAAAAATGCAACTCAACAAAACATTGACGAAAGAATACAAAAAATAAATTTATCAAACCGTTTGACTTCTAAAATCTTCTATGTACCAAATCTAAATCAAATTAATTTCCAGTAGACCAAATCCAAAATAAAGTTTCCAAATAATAAAATCCAAATCAAATTTTCCAATAGTCAACAGAAATCAGCTAGGCAGTAGAGTTGTCTTACAAGTACGGCAAATTCTTCCAATAATCCGACGACAGTCGAGCGAACAAAGGCGAGTATCCCAATACTTAACAGTATATAACAAACCAAAATGTCACCTACAAGTTGTTCGCAGATGGAATGGCACTTTTAATCCCCCAAACAACTTAGGGATGGCAATTTGCCACTATATAAGTGCTTCTTCCAAATGAAAAAATAAACCGACGCTTGTCTAAATTTTCAAGCTGTTCGTCAACAACCAAACTTTTTAAAACAAAAACCGCGCATCCTCTCCAAATCTCTGAATTTCCGTAACCAATTGGAAAATTTGGCGTCAGTCATGTGACCTTTAGGACCAATCCTAATAGCAATTCGAAAATAAAATCTACATTACCGACTTTCCAAAAGATCCAAATCAAAATACAAACGAACTTATCGTCAACGTTCGTTTTACAATTTTTACTATAAAATCTAAATATTAACGCATACCAAAAATTAAACACCCTTTTAAAACTAAAACGGTGGATATATTGGAGTAAAACGCAAAATTACAATAAACTAGAACAGTTAGGAATTGTCATCCATTCCTAACGTCAGTCACTACTGTCAAAATAAAAAAAGATTGATACCAGGGGCATCCAAAAAATAATTTAGAATCTGGGGAAAAATGAAACCGTTACAACACCCCCTTACTTTCAGAAAATTTACAGAGGTAAATTTTCTCCAGCGCTAGCTGTTTTCAAATCCTTAACACTCCAAACACCTTGATCAACACCATCTTTATCTACTAAACTATATGTACAATAAGAGACTTTCTTTTTCACAAAATAAGGACCAACCCACCGAGGGGCTAACTTTTTAGCAAAGTACGAAGAAGCATCGGAGTGCACGAAATTCTTCCTCCAGACCGCCTGTCCGGGGAGAAATTCAACAGGTCGCCTACGCAAATTATAAACCTTTTGACTCCTCTCTGAGACTTTATCTAATCTTTTCCGAATATCAGCAAAAATAGTTTTAAGAGAATTCGCCTTCTCCTCAACAGATCTAACTCGGTTAGGATCGACAACATCACTAGCTCTAAGCCTATCTTTTAAAGGAAACTCTTGGCCATTGAGAATCATATTCCTTCCGAAGTTTACGAAATACGGATTTTGACCAATTGATTCATGATAAGCTGTCCTAGTTGCACAAGCAACTTTGGCCAAGTTCACATCCCATTTTCTGTGATTATCTGAGACATACGTGGCGATCATGGTCTTTAAAGTACGATTATATCGTTCTGAGGGATTCGCTTGCGGGTGGTAACGAGCATTATATCTAACTTCAACTCCATAGGTCTGTAACAAATCTTTAAATCCACGAGAAATATACTGAGGGCCATTATCACAGATAAGTAGACGCGGGACTCCAAATAGAAGGAAAACTTCTTCTTCGATTCTCTTAATGACATGGGGTGCCTTAGAAGAGCGTAATGGAAAGACTAAAGCAAACTTACTGAAAACATCCATAACAACCAAAATGAATCTATGACCTTGTGATGATCTAGGAAATGGGCCCATCAAATCGGTAGCTATAATCTCAAAAGGTTGAGTAGCACGAGGTTGCGGAGTCATAAAACCTTTAGGTCCGCTTTGATCCACTTTATGTGCAGCACACTTCTGACATACCCTCACATATCGCGACACTTCGCTTTTAAGTTTCGGCCAATAATACCTCTCACAGATTCTCTTATAAGTTTTCAAAACACCAGCGTGTCCAGCCAAAGGATCATCATGATACCTTACTAAGATTTCCCTACGACCACTTTTTGGAACAACTTCCTTCCAATTGTCAATATCCTCAGAAATAAAACCGGTAGTGGGTCGAACATATTTCATCAACTTACCCTCTACAACACGCCACTGTGGGTACTTGAGAGGAGTACTCACAACTGATCTACAAAGTTTATCATACCAGCGATCTCCTATACAGCTTTCAACGGAATCTACCACTGGAACAGATCTCGATAATAAATCAGGCACAACATGGTCTTTACCTTTACGATGAATGATCTTAAAATCGTATTGTTGCATTCTTACAGCCCATCGAGCTAATCTTCCTGTTGGATCCTTCAAATTCTGTAACCAAACCAACGATGCATGATCCGTCACCACAGTAAAAGGAACTCCTTCCAAATAACCTCTAAGACGTTCTATAGACCATAGAACCGCTAAACATTCTCTTTCTGTTGTGGAGTAGTTACGTTCTTGTCGTGTCAAAGATCTACTCATATAGCTAATTACTCGATCACCATCAGGATGTGGTTGGATCAACACTGCACCTATACCATACCCAGAAGCATCACATTGTACAACAAAAGGCAAACTAAAATCTGGACAGTTCAACACAGGAGCAGAAACTAAACATTCTTTGATTTTCTTAAATGACTCATCACATTCCTTGGTCCAAACGAATTTTCTATTCTTTTTCAACAACGACGTTATGGGAGAAATCAAAGTTGCACAATCTGGCAAAAACCGACGATACCATGAAAAAGTACCAATTATGCCTCTCACTTCTTTGACGGAGGTAGGCACGGGTATAGACAACATAGCTTTCACTTTGTCCGGATCCACGTGCAAACCATTACGATCTACTACATGTCCAAGATACTTGAGTTCAGGGCGACAAAAATGACACTTGTCCCAACTAACAGTCAACTTGGCTTCTCGTAACCGTCGAAAAACTTCATCCAATACCTTCAAATGTTCCTCGAAATTATCAGTCACAATAACAATGTCATCCAAATAACATATTACATTAGGCTCTAACTCAGGTCCAAGAACACGATCAATAAGCCTTTGCCAACTAGCTGGAGCATTATGCAGACCGAAAGGAAGCCTTCTAAACTGAAATAATCCTCGGCCAGGAATAGTAAAAGCTGTGAAAGGACGGGAAGATTCACTGACCGGTATTTGATGATAAGCACTACGAATATCTAAAGTCGACATGTAATGAGCATTACGAAGCTTGTCCAAGATGCTAGATATGTAGGGGAGGGGATAACTGTCCCTCTCTGTCACTGCATTCAACTTGCGATAATCCACACAAATTCTGTATGAACCATCCTTTTTCTTCACTAACAGTATTGGCGACGACCACGGACTATTAGACCTTTCCACGATACCTTGAGCCAATAATTCGTCCAATTCCTTGTCAATGTGGGTTTGCATAACCGGTGACACAGGATAGTATCTTTGTTTAATTGGAGCAGCTTTACAAACAATGACATGTTCAGCTACATCCGTACAACCAAGACTTGACCCCATTAGACCACGATTCCTGTCAACAACTGCATTCAACCTAGCCTTCTGGAGTTCCGACAACACGGTTTGACTTCGAAGATGATCAACCGTAAAAATGCCCATCGACGAGTCCGAAAACTGCCATTCGTTATGTCTTAAGTCTGGAACGATTCCCATAACTCTCCAAAAATCAGCTCCCAAAATCAACGTATGAGGGACGTCCGTAACAACCAAAACAGATAAAACTCTTAACCTATCCCTAACTACAAAAGGTACATCGCATTCTCCTTGAGATTCCACAAATTGTCCATTGGCTACTCGACAGGTAGTCTTCCTAGATGTGTCCAATCTTAAACCTAAACTATCAAATAATTTCCAACCAGTACTACCTACAATGGTTCTAGTAGCACCAGAATCTAAAAGTCCTAAAATTTCTAAACCAAGTACTCTACATTTCAAATAAGGTCTCTCATCACCAACTACATGATCCAAAATAAAATCTAGAAGAGGTTGAACAGAAGAGGTCGAGCGTTTCTCAGCGTCTCTTTTTCGACCTTTTAAGAGCGCCGACTGCCGTTTCCCTGACTGCAATTCGGACAATTCCTAACAGTCACACCATCTTTCTTACACTTAAAACAATAAATCTTTTTCGGCAACAAACAACCAATCGCCTTGTGTCCAGGTTGATGACACCGAAAACACGTAATATTCTTAACATTGGAAGTCCTACCAGAAATAGAGGAGGAAGTGGAAGCAACTTCCAAGCTCTTTTCACTTTCAATCTCGACAAAAGCTAAATCTTTTTCCAAAACATTCGATTTTCGACTAGTGGGTTCTACATAGCTTCTAATTGCATCTCTGCGTTCTTCCATTTTGCGACATATCGCACGGAGTTCATCCAAAGAAGTAGGTAAAGGGTCACGCAATCGATCCTGATAATATGGATGTAAATTCTTAACGATGATAGCTAATTTTGTTTCTTCGGAGACTGAACACCTCAGCCTATTAAAATAACTCGACATTACAGCAAGATATACCCCGATTGTCTCTGAAGAATGTTGAGTACGTTTCCTCAACTCCTCGAATAAAGCTTCACCATGATTAGACGGCAAATATTCCCTACGAAATTCTTCGACCAATCCGTCCCAATTAGAAACTCTATAACGAACATCTTTATAAAATTGATAAGCTTTATCGGAAAATAAATCCACTCCTGATTCTAATAAAACACTCTTGGGGACATGACGAGCTAGTCTTAGTTCCTCAACTAGTTCAAAGAAAGCTGAAACTGAAAGAGACTTCATAGCGCCTGAAAATTTCTCTATTCCCCACTTATGGGGTGGTACCATCTGAGAACTTGAAACACTAGGTACATTACCCAAATTCTGATGAATTGCACGGTTAGGAGACGAACTAGGACAAAAATCTGACAACACACACTGACTCAAACTTGTTACAACATCTAAGGTTGGTGGTACAGGATCTGTAGAATCTGGATGTAACTTATTATAGAAAACATCACCTAAAGAGAGAATATTGCCTAACATAGTTCCTTTGGCCTTCAACTCTTCATCATCTCCAGGTGCCATCTTATCAATCCTACCAAGGACATGTTGGACCTTAGTCTCGCACTTAAGTGCTTCTGAACTACCAGGAAGTCCATCAAAAACACCTAAAAGTATCTCTATATCTTGCAATTTCTTTTCTACTGCTGCACGATCATCCTGAAAAGAAAATGGATGGGGCGGATAGCTAAAAGAAGAACCAGTTTTCTCGAGTCGCAGAGTAGTAGCCAATCTTCGTCTCATCTCATCAACACTCCCTAATTCAACACCTCGAATACTCAACTCATACTGTAACTCATCCTTGTCCAATCTATTAATGGTCATCTTAAAGGCCATTTTGCTAAATATTAATTACCAAAAAACAAGAAAAATAAAATTATATACAATACCCCAATACCAACAATATTACCAATATTTCATAAAATGAAACTCGGGAAGGTCTCTTTATTTTAGGGTCAAATAAAACTCAATTTTACTGTAGTAAATTTCAATTAACTATACATCAAAACTACAATCTAAAAATTCAAATAAAATATTTTCAATACGGTTCTGCTGCTGTCTGGGGACTTGGTCGTTCAAATCTTATCTTGTACTGTATTTTCCATAAAAGAAATAATCACTACACCAATAAAAAATAAATAAACACACTTTTATATTAAAAAAAACACTTGGGTTATCACTAAATTACTCTTAAGTTTCAATAAATCGAGCCCCACATTGGGCCAGCCAAAATATGTAACGCCCTATACGCCTATAAAACAATATAGGGCTACATATAAAGGTGGGTTGTCGATCTCAACCTTATGCCTATCGGCGTAGCTCTGTAGTGGAGACGGTCGTGGTTCCAATTTTTAATATTGATCGAAAACTTACTTTTTTTTTGTGCTCGGGAGGCGCCAGTTGATTTAAATTAGCTTATCTGACCTAATTTACCTCTGAAAACCAACAAAAGGGGTAAATGCAAGACAAAACTCCAATATATCACCGATTTATTAAAACAAATAACCCCAATCCCAAACAAATAATTAAATATATATAAAAGTGCGAAGATTAAATATAAAAATGTTCAAATGGCAATTTCAAAAACAAAAAAAATATGGTTCAAAAACAACTAAATAACAGAAACGTTCTCATTTAGCTGTGGTACCAATGCTGAATGGAATGATAACACTTAAAATTAAGGGCGATAACAAGAAAACTACAAAAATGCAACTCAACAAAACATTGACGAAAGAATACAAAAAATAAATTTATCAAACCGTTTGACTTCTAAAATCTTCTATGTACCAAATCTAAATCAAATTAATTTCCAGTAGACCAAATCCAAAATAAAGTTTCCAAATAATAAAATCCAAATCAAATTTTCCAATAGTCAACAGAAATCAGCTAGGCAGTAGAGTTGTCTTACAAGTACGGCAAATTCTTCCAATAATCCGACGACAGTCGAGCGAACAAAGGCGAGTATCCCAATACTTAACAGTATATAACAAACCAAAATGTCACCTACAAGTTGTTCGCAGATGGAATGGCACTTTTAATCCCCCAAACAACTTAGGGATGGCAATTTGCCACTATATAAGTGCTTCTTCCAAATGAAAAAATAAACCGACGCTTGTCTAAATTTTCAAGCTGTTCGTCAACAACCAAACTTTTTAAAACAAAAACCGCGCATCCTCTCCAAATCTCTGAATTTCCGTAACCAATTGGAAAATTTGGCGTCAGTCATGTGACCTTTAGGACCAATCCTAATAGCAATTCGAAAATAAAATCTACATTACCGACTTTCCAAAAGATCCAAATCAAAATACAAACGAACTTATCGTCAACGTTCGTTTTACAATTTTTACTATAAAATCTAAATATTAACGCATACCAAAAATTAAACACCCTTTTAAAACTAAAACGGTGGATATATTGGAGTAAAACGCAAAATTACAATAAACTAGAACAGTTAGGAATTGTCATCCATTCCTAACGTCAGTCACTACTGTCAAAATAAAAAAAGATTGATACCAGGGGCATCCAAAAAATAATTTAGAATCTGGGGAAAAATGAAACCGTTACAGCTACGTATCGTAAAAAATTATGCTGAATAGCATCCATCTTGTTTATATAAGTAATATAGTGCGGAGACCAAACACAAGAAGTGAATTCTAACCAACAGTACAATGTTTTGATTGCTAAAACATAAGTAAAATCAAAAGTAATTCTCTTTATGAAGCCCAACATTTTCATAGAGTTTAGAACAATTGTGGTAATGCGAATTTGAAATTCAGCGTGGTATAAATATAAGGGATTGGTATACGATAAAACCTCATAACGCAACATTTTGATGCATTCAAGTCCATGCCATTTTGGGAACACCAATTAGACAAACTATTTAAATCTGATAGCAAATTCAAAGCGTCCGCAACAGTATTTATGATTTTGAAGCACTTAAGGTCATCAGCAAACAATAAAGCACTACTCTTAAGGAAACAGTATGTAACATCATTAATAAATATATTAAATAATAAGGGTCCAAGGTGAGAACCCTGAGGAACTCCGGATGTAACTGCAAAAGTATGAGAATAATAACGGTTAACCCGGACTATTTGTCATCTATTTGTCAGATAACTACCTACCCACTGTAGTACCAATCCATCAACACCATATATGCTGAGTTTATGAAGTAAAAGTTCATGATTTACCCTGTCAAAAGCCTTGGAAAAATCAGTGTAAACCGAGTCGATTTGTAAACCCTTCTCCAAGGCTTCTGACAGAAAATCAATATACATAAGTAGTCCCAACTCTGCAGACTTTCCTTGGGAAAAACCGAACTGATGAGAAGATATAATACTAGAGCAGTCATAAGTAAGATAATCAGTTATAATGCCTTCAAAAACTTTCGAAATGATGCTGATGATGGATACAGGGAGATAATTTTTTATATTAGATTTACCTGTATTAAGTGATTTGTTGAATATATGGAAGAGCGGCCGAGATAATATAAAGGTGAACTTCTTAAGAAAAACTGGGGGTATACAATGAGGTCCAGGTCCCTTACGTACGTTGAGTTTGGATAATCTGTCATAAATAGTAGAGACTTGAATATGATACATAGACATATTTACGTTAGAGTGGACTTGTATGTCATGTAAATCTAAATGTTGACTATTATAAACGGATGAGAAATGTCTAGCAAAAAGGTTTGCAATATCATTACCACAAGAAGCAGTAAGATCGTCAAAGAATGTTATTGGGTATACTGTTATTTTCCTTTTTGCTGTTCACAAATTTCCTAAAAGATCTTACATTATTTATGACAGAATTTTCACTTATAATATCACAAGAGCTTAAATTATTTCCGGAAATTTTTTTGAGGGCACGAATTTTCCTAAAATATTCGTGCCCGAAAGAAAATTTCCAGGAATAATTTAAGCTTGCGTGGTATTCGGTAAGAAAATTTCACACCATAATTTGGAAAAAAATTATTAATCCAACCTGACATTTTAAATTAATTTCACTGCTTGTCAAATTCGTATGTAGGTATATACACCATATTTCGTTAAATAAAAAAAATTACCAACTTTAGTTACACCAAATGCTAAAACTCAGATGGGTATTAGTTCAGTATATCGTCCTTTCATAATTTTAGGTCACTAAAGGTGTTAGAAATGTATTTTTTGTTACATTATTTAATGGTTGTAGATCATATGTTTACCTTTTCAACTGTCAAAAAATTTCCACTTAAATATCATGGTGCCTCGAAAAAATTTCCGGAAATTTTTTTAGTTACCATGGTAACTAGTCAAAATTAAGGAATCTTATTGGTTGAAAAGTAGAGGTGTGAAATTTTCAGTAAAATTGATATAACTATTATAACACTCTTTGCTCAAAAGTTTGCACTGAGACATTAAACGACTAAACTCCTCATAACTTTCAGGAGACCTGTGTGCTGCCTTCTTTTCGAGTATTAGCTGTTTTAACTCAAGAGAATACCAACAAGGAACGTTTGTATTACAAATCCCAAAAATATATTTTTTTAATTTTTATCAATTAATTTATAAATATTTCCAATATACAGTGTTTCGCATTTAACATGAAGACACTCCCAGATTTTCGTTACTTGAAGGAATACAGATTTGAATTTTTGCAGTCATACAGGGTGATGGGTTACATTTCTTTAAACTCAGTCTACTACAAATTGACAAATACAACCGATTCGCGAAAAAGTTGTTTAGTATATTATTTTATCCCAACTACCCATTTTCATGACAAAATTCGCATTTTTAATTTTTTCACTATTTTCACCGAACAAATTGTTCGGTATCTAAAATCAATGTGTGTGTGTGTGTGTGTGTGTGTAGCTTTTTTGTGTTTACGAATTTTAAAATTCTGACTTCAGATTTTGATAGAGCATCAAAAAGTAAGCATAGGGTTTGATGTGCCCCTCCGTACCTCTTCGAGAACACCTTCAAAATGGGGTCCAAAATATGAAAATTTTGAAGTTAAAAATGATATTGAGTTTAAACTAGACACATAGTGAATGACGATTTTGGTAAAAGTGAGTAGACTATGGCTGTGTTGATTAGAATAAGAAATGTCAATCTAAAATTTTATTAATAGTATCATTACGATTTGTTCGGTCTACGGCAACGCTAGAAGAGGATTCTCAACTGGTTTTTCATTAATTCACAAAATTTTTACAAGTTTCTTTTTTTAATTTAATGATTAGTGTGCCATTGAAAGTAATATTTTGACACATTGACAATTTAATACTGTCATGTATTCAAATATTTCAGTAAAATAAATAACACTTACAAAGGAATGATTATTTTATTCCTATTACTGATTAAATTTAGGAAAAAGTATGCGACAATAATTTTCATAATTCGTGCATAAAACACAAAAAAACAATGCATGTACCTCCCCTGGCCAAAAAAATGGAAAAAATAAGAAAATGAAAAAACTAGTATTACTTTTTTGAGCGGAAAAGTTCGTTTTAGGCTAAAACCATTTATTTATATATTTATTTTTAATGTTTCATAGTATATCTTAAAAGACAATATGACGAATACTAGGCTGTTTGTTCTTCTCTTGGAGGGATGATGTACATTTTCGGCGACCAACCATATTTTACAAG
Source organism: Crepidodera aurea (assembly GCA_949320105.2). Lineage (NCBI taxonomy): Eukaryota > Metazoa > Arthropoda > Insecta > Coleoptera > Chrysomelidae > Crepidodera > Crepidodera aurea. The sequence goes on along the minus strand of OX439472.1, from coordinate 22,327,818 downwards.
GATCTGTTGCTTATCTACGCCCATGTTTAACGTTCTATTTAAAAACTAAAACACGTGTTATTATGACATATTAGATGATGAATACAGTTAACCTGTTCGGTTTCCACTTACTGATAATGACTCTCGTTCAAGGTACTAGTCACACTCAATTAAAATGCTTTTAACGTTAAATGCTCACCATATGTAACGTTAAAGAGTTACTTATTTATGAAATGAAATATTGCTTCTAAAGGACATTAATAACTTATGAATTTCCTTCTGGGAACAGGCTATGATTAAATGTGACGGCTGGTGAAGAATGTTATTAATATACCTGTCTCAGTATGTCGTGTATTATTTTGCAAGTCTATTTAAGTAGAAGACAACCTAAAAATATAAAATTTATAAAATGGTTCCAGAGTAAATGTATCCAAATGTTTTTAGAATCCCTCTAGGAACGACTAAGAATTAGAAAAGTTTAAAGCTTAAAATTACTCCAAATTTCCTTACTATAAAACGAAACCGAAAATATGACGTTTCTTAAAGGGATATGCAGAGCTTAGTATTTATAAATAATGGCTTAAATAGCTATTTATGTAATCAGTTACGAAATGCAAAAGCTCACAAGTTACACAAAATTGCATTACTTAACGTATTACATACAAGATTTTCTCTAATTTTGAATAAAGTAATAGTAAATATAGAATATTATTGATAAAAATTGTGAAAACAGAAAACAAGTCTGTTGACTGCCATCACTTTATGTCAGTTTGACGTTTTGTAAATAAATAAGTTATAACGCACGGTTTTTATTTACTTTTACAAAATGAGTGATTAAGTTTTGAAGAGCTGCCAATCGATGTTGAAGAGGCAGCAGGTATTACTATTTCAACAGTAATTCCCAAAAAGTCAAAGGCAGTTTACGATTTGGCTTACGAAAAATAAAACATATTAATGAGAAAGTCTTACTTGCATATTTTGATGGTAAGAAAGATCTAAAAGTATCCACATTACGGACACTTTACTCAATGTTAAGATCCGTACTAAATCTAAACAAGAATATTGATATTAAAAAATTCACAAATTTGATAGCGTATATTAAAAGGCAATCGGATGGCTACAGTGCTAAGAAGTCAAAAGTTTTTACCAAAGATGATTTTGCCAAATTTTTGTTAGAAGCTGATGACAAAGAAAACTTAATGGCTAAGGTTGTAATGATTATTGGAATTGCAGGATCTTGCAGAAAGGCAGAGTTAACATTTCTTCCATTTGAAAATGTTATAGTTGAAGGAAGCCATTTTCTTGTTGATATCCCTCCGTCAAAAACAAAAGTTATACGGCAGTTTGCAATTACTACTGGTGACATAGAAAATATGAATTTTGTTGAAACTTTAAGAAAATATATTAAGTTGCGTCTTCAGAACCTTAAACACAACAGATTTTTTGTTAAATATGTAAATGGAAAGTGTACCAGAAATCCTGTGGGAATTAACGCGGTTAGCAGTCTGCCAAAAGTTATTGCACAATTTCTTGGACCCTCAAATCCTGCTTTATATATTGGCTACTGCTTCAGAAGAAGCTCTGCCACTTTATTAGCTGACAGTGGCGCTGATATTTTAAAATTAAAGAGGCACGGTGGTTGGAAATCAAGCACTGTTGCGGAGGGATATGTTGAGAATTCCATAGAAAATAAAAAACGTGTTTCACAAGATATACTTGGTGAAACATATAATGTAGTGTGCCCCACTTCCCAAATAACAGCCAGTGCGAGCCATGAAACAAGTTTGTCGTCGGGAATTAATTTAAACAATTGTAATAATTGTGTTATCAATATTTATAATAATTAATTTATAATTTATGTTCTTATTTTGTGTTATAACAGTTAAATAAATGGAATTTTTTTTGTCATTAATTCTAAAATCCATTTTTCGTCACCAGTTACATAATATTTTACTTTGTGCAACTAGTTACACAAAGTAAGACGTTTCATAATGTCAATCAGTTCTAAAAAGTGTCACATTATATGTCAAAATTAGAAAAAATCTTTTTCGCGACTGGTTTTTATAATAAATATTTATATTGAAAACTATGTCTGACAATGTCTGACTTAATGCATCATTCACCAATCACTGATCAATTCACTGGTATTTAGTGAAAAATATATGAAAACCTAAGAAGTATGCAGGATAAAACTGATAAAAGCCTGTACAACAGAGAATGAAACTAAGGCTTTTGACATCAAAGTAAAGTAAAGGATATAGGAAGGTGAGTAAGATAAAGAAAAAGATTTTGGAATTAACATATAAGACGAATTTAAATGGATAATAACAGTAAGCAATGATGCCCTCTAGGATAATTAAGATAATATTGGACCGGGAACTGAAAGGCGTCATGTGGCTGCTTCTCAAAGATTATTTGAAACTGGTACTAAGTAACCTTAAAAGACAAGAGGAAGAATAGATACCAAACAATCATAACCTTCTAGAGATTTACCATGAAAGTTAACATTTTTTTAGGCGACTTCAAAATGAAATAGTTCTAAATTTTCCCGCCATCAACACAACAATTATTCTAGTATAAATCCTGAAACTTGTTGAAAATAAGCAGAATGCTCTGTACCTAATTGTAGCAGTTAGTTTGTTTGCCTCAATGTTTATAGGCAGAATTAGATTGTCTTTCCATCCTTCATGTCATTATTTTCCTCTGACTCTAAAATTTATAGCATTATATTTATTATCAGTTCGCTTAATTTCTATTTCATTACAAATCGTGCACCATCCTTAGTTCTTTGTCCTTGTTGCAAAACTATTTCTGTCATATCCCAAAAAATGTTATTTTATAATCTCAATTATTTTCTGGTTCAGTTATAATTAATTTCCTTTATTTTTTCCACCACATAACATTCATGCTTAAAATAAATATTAAGTCGTCTCAGAGGATATTTTAAAAAGTCGTTAGAAAATCGTAACGTGGACCAGAAAATCGAAGTCGTTTGGAGTTTTTTCGATTTTATTTTACATTCAGAAAGCTCACAAGTTGAAGAAAGCCATCTTGCGAGCATCGTAATGGGCGTGCAGCAAAAATGCCTTGTTATTCCCCTTATCAAAACATAAAACCGTCAGCGACGTGGAAAATGACCATTTTTACAGTTTCTCATTATGCCGCTCTATGAATAAATTCGCACTTTGGCGCGTTACACGCGCTTTCCTCACGCTGAACCGAGAATTACAGATAAGCCGTTTTCTCCTTATGGATGCGGGGAATAACAAACTGGGCCATGTTTTACCCCGTACTGTATCACTTTTATGGCGCGATAACTAAGAAATGCGAAACTCTGAACAATACCCTCCTCCTTCCAAGGAGATTTAGGCTTTCCCTCTCCGGATGCTGAATATTACGTTATCAGAATTTATAGTATTCGTATGTATTATGGAACAGAACGCCATCTTAGATAAAAAGCATTATATTCGGGAATGAAATATGGTTAAAAGTAACTTCTCGTTGGCTTTATATAAACTTCCATTAGGATTTCGAAACACATCTCTTTCAAGGCAAAAAGAGCGATGGGATCTTAGGTGGATATTATTTCTGAATCGTTCTTTTTTTTTTAAGAATAATTAACCGTTGTCTGTCAGTCAACCATATTTTTGTAGTGTTGGACCAAAAGTATAGATGTATTTCGTCGTTTTTGGACCTATCGTAGGTGCGGGAAAGAAATGATTAAATAAGTTGGATGTAGAAAAGATATCTCTATTTTTAAGCTGATTAAGCAGTGTTTTAAAGTTTCTCGATCATAGATGTCGCAAATTCTCCAGGAAAACATTTTTATTCCTTTCAAACTAAGTAATAAATTTCATATTTGGCCGTAAAGATCGATTGACCTTGCTGGAGTTATAAAATACCCCTATTTTTTTTCCGTTGTCTTGGACAACGGAGCGGTCAGCCTGGTTCGCAGCTGGAAACACACTGAATAGAATATGTTCTAATTTTTACTTCTTAGCGTCTCGCCGTAATCCCTACCCAAATTGGCTACGTTCAAGAATGCAGATATGTGCGCTTACGTGAAAGAATGCGACGCAGGGGTCCGAGCTTAAAAATGTTCTTCCATCTCAAGATTGACGATTTCGTCTCACTCCCGCTCGTATTGAGTGAAAGAATTTCAATTTTATTTGTTCGTATTATTCAGATATATTTACAGAGTTACTAGTACGCTGTTGCCAATGCTGCTTTTTTTAATGGCGTTGTTGATGAATTATGTTTAATTTGTAATTGAAAATTAAACACACACAAGGTGGTCCTTAAGTAATTGTACATAGAAGTATGGTAGATTCCTCACTTTAAAATATTACGATTTGAACGAACTTGCTCTAATAAAATGTTGCTAATAAGGAATATATAGGGTGTTAAAAGTTAAATTTTAAGAGATCAGCTTAATGATTACACTGGTCGGCACCAATCTTGCTGATTCTTATGTAAAATGACCTCCTGAATCCGAATATGACCTCAGTTTTCTCCATTCACGCCACATATTTTTATTACTTTTCCATAATTTGGAGGAATGAAAAAAAAACGGTGGAGGATGGGAGAAAACTGAGGTCATGATCGGATTCAGAAGGTCATTTTACATAAGAATCAGCAAGAATGGAGTCAAGGCCAGAAAAAAAAATTTGACGACCAGTCTAATCATGCAGCTGATACCTACCTCAAATGCGATTATCTCGTAAACCGTTGAGTCTTAAGGTTAATAACAATTATTCTTTTTTCTACTAAAGTAACGTGGCTTTAATATTCTTTTACAAAAATAGCGCTAACTTAAATAGCACAAAAGTATATCGCACATTTGTGCCACAAATGTGGCCTAATTAGCGCCCTCTACAATTTACATCGAAGTAGGTACCAGATTATGATTTATCTTGCCCAAAAACCACCAGTTCCAAATTTTTATGTATATATATCCAAAAACGCTAAAGTTATTGCAAATAATAAATCTTAAAATTTAACCTTTAACACTCTGTATATTCCTTATTAGCAACATTTTATTAGAGCAAGTTGGTTAATCGTAATATTTAAAAGTGAGGAATCTACCATACTTCTATGTACAATTACTTGAGGACCACCCTGTATGTTACGTTTATTTATCATCTCTACAGAAATATATATGAAACTGGAATCGCAAATTGGTCGGTAATTCGATTTTATCTTTAAGTTTTTGTAGTTTTAAACTTTTTTCTGGAAACATTTTTTTAATTGCCAGACTTTGGAGCGACCCTTATGACTATTGACTCTTCATCTGTAGCAGAAATTATATAGAAAACAAAAAAATATCGCAGAGCACTCTTTCAACAACTCTTAACTTTAGCAAGCAATTATGCCCTCGGCATTTTGATCCATGGTTCCTCGAATCAAGAGATCACAAAGAATCAATAAAACTTTTTGTTCTCTTTTACATGTACGTGTGAATAACTTTTTAAACTAGTGGCATAAAATGACTCTGAATCGTCAATTTTTAACAGTATTTTTAAAAAAGAGTTATTTCTGATGCACTATATGATTTTCCTTTAATAAATTTATCAAAATGGGATTTGAAATAAATCGTGAATGCATGCGATCGCTGAATTATTTTGACCATACTTTCGAGTAATTCTCATTAAACGACATAGCGTGATTGACGGCAATTTTGCGCGATTCATAAACGAAGAGTGCCCAATCAGCCAAAGAGTACTTCCGGCCAGTACCGGAAGGTCTCCGATCTGTTATGACTTCGGCACGTGAGGGGGTGTGTTGTACAGGGAGAAAATATGTTTGGATTATGTTTGGACTCGCAGCGATGACATGTTTCCGTTCGACTGTCATAAAATCGATTCGAGAATCTCTGTTATGTTTCCGGAATAGCATGGGCCGGAACATTTAAGCAGAGAAACGCAGGGCTCGCGATCATATGTTTGCTTTATGGTTAACTGAGCTTTCATTGTTGATGGAATAGAACTGTCACAGTTCGTTTTCTTTATTAATTTTATTTGGTTTTGATACGGTAAATAATTATAAACGTTGCGTGATTTGTTGTCAAACAGGATTTCGTAGAAAGGTAGGCACATAATTTGAAAGCTTGGAAGAGTTATTTGTATGCCTTGGCTTCCTAATTTTGACCAAAAAATTTAAACTAGTTACCTAAGACGATATTATCTGAAGCATATAGTTGTATTAACACAGTTATATGTACAGGGTGGCCAAATAAGAATGCGAGGTACTGTATCTGGGAAACTATCCATCGTAGATGCTTGCGGAAAAAAAAGTTGGTACTAAAACGGCCAAGACAAAAACCTGGAAAATATTTTCAAGTTTCTGAAATGGCCGCTAGGGTGCGTAACTGCAATCTTGAATATAAGAAAGTGATGTTTCTGTGAATTCCGCTATATTAACCTAACAAAAAAATACCTGATTTTTAAAGTAGAGGATAATCTGAATCTTTTTTGTTTGACAATTTTTGCTGTATCTCTAAAAATAAAGTATAGGGGGGTATTCAAAGTTTTCAGTAAAAAACACCCTGTATATTCGAAACGGCTGAGCTGATTTTAACAAACTTGGGCTAGTTGAAAAGAGCTATTCTTGGGCTACAAATGGTATAATATTAGAAGTTTTGTTAGTTTCGCCGCTAGAGGGCTTTTTTCGACATTTCTACAGAAATGGTTAATTTTCTCAAAAAAATTAAATGCATTGGTATGATTTCTTTTTCATGAAAAAGTAGCTAAATGTTGCCTAAACAAGGTCGCGAAAACCGCATCCCGATATCTTGTTCCTAACCTAAAATTTAGGCCAAAGAAAATTTTATACGGAAATCCTTTAAATTTTTATTTTTTAAATTAATTAATTCCTTTTATTATGTAAGTTGTGGCCCTAAAAAGGACCGATTTAAAAAAGAAAGGTTTTTAATGTCCCCGTAATTGCTCTAAATGCTGACCATCACGCTCTATGCATTGCTGAAGCCTCTCATGGGTAGACAAAACTGCAGCTTCAATTTCGGCTCTCGGTATGTTACGTAATGCATTACGAATCCGGTTTTTCATATCTCTCTGGTCATAGGTTGAGTCTGAAAATCAAGACAAGTTAAGTCTGGTGATCGCGCAGGCCATGGAAACAGACTTCCTCTTCCAATCCACCGATGAAGCCACCTTTAAAATCTGCACAATATGCATTATTGGTCTGCAGAAAATCCGCATTGGTTACGTAAAGTTCAGCACCAAGGACGTTGGAGTTTAAATGTGTGGTGTGACATACTGGGAGGCCCAATTATTGGGCCATATTTTTTCGAGCAATCCCTAAGCGGCAATATCTTTCTTGACTTTTTGGCGAATAAATTACCGTTGTTGTTGGAAGAAGATGTGTCACTGGAAACACGTCAAAACTTGTTTTTGCAATTGGATGGTAGCCCTGCACATTATGCTTTTATTTGCGAGAGCATATTATTACAACAGCGGTGGATTGGAAGAGGAAGTCTGTTTCCATGGCCTGCGCGATCACCAGACTTAACTTGTCTTGATTTTTAGACTCAACCCACGACCACAGAGATATACATCACATAACATACCGAGAGCCGAAATTGAAGCTGTAATTTTGTCTACCCATGAGAGGCTTCAGCAATGCATAGAGCGTGATGATCAGCATTTAGAGCATTTAGGGGGGCACTAAAAAGCCTTTCTTTTCTAAATCGGTCCTTTTTAGGGCCAAAACTTACATAATAAAAGGAATTAATTAGTTTAAAAAATAAAAATTTAAGGGATTTCCGTATAAAATTTTCTTTGGCCTAAATTTTAGGTTAGGAACAAGATATCGAGATGCGGTTTTCGCGAGCTTGTTTAGGAATCATTTAGCTACTTTTTCATGAAAAAGAAATCATACCACTGCATTTAATTTTTTTGAGATAATTAACCATTTCTGTCGGACTGTTGAAAAAATCGCTCTAGGGGCGACATGTGAAACTAACAAAACTTCAAATATTATAACATTTGTAGCCCAAGAATAGCTCTTTTCAACTAGCCCAAGTTTGTTAAAATCGGCTTAGCCATTTTGAATATACAGGGTGTTTTTTACTGAAAGCTTTGAATACCCCCCACCACTTTATTTTTAGAGATACAACTTATCAAAGAAAAAAGGTTCAGATTATCCTCTACTTTAAAGATCTGATATTTTTTTGTTAGGTTAATATAGCGGAATTCACAGAAACATCACTTTCTTAGATTCAAGATTGCAATTACGCCCCCTAGCGGCCATTTCAGAAACTTGAAAATATTTTTCAGGTTTTTCTCTTGGCCGTTTTAATTATAACTTTTTTTTCCGCAAGCCTCTACGATGGATAGTTTCCCAGATACAGTACCTCGCATTCTTATTCGGCCACCCTTACACAAGAAGGTTGCTGACTTAAGCATGTTTTTATAAAGCAGTGGTTCTCATCCTTTTTTTTGTCGCGGCACACTTTTAACGGTTTCAAAATTTGACGGCACACAAAGAAAAAGATAAGTTTAAAAATAAATAAAAAATCATTATAATTTTTAATATATACATTTCTAAAATTTGGCCGCACATGTCGCGAAAGTAATCATTGTTATAGAGGTTGAGGTACTTAGATATTTTTCAATAAATATCAGACCATCAGTTTTTTCACTGCATAATAGAAAACGTTTCTGTAGTTTTAGATACATTCTTATCTACACATACATTTATAATGTTTTAAAAATGTTTCTTGTCTATAAACTATTTCATCTTGAGACATTATAACTTCATTTTATGACAATTTTGTGCTATTTAAATGTCTCCAAAACTCCTGACCTAACATGTCATCTAAATTCGACGAATTTAGATGACAATCGTTATCAAATGTCTGCAGCGCAAACAGGGACTTTTGGACAAATTTGCAAAAAAGTATAACCTAAATAATCGTTTATTATTTTAATTTTCGTTCAAAAAAACCAATTCGAGGACTTTTGCTGTTGTTTTTTGCAGATGAAATTTTTTAGATCGAGGGAATTGGTATGTTAGAAGGTTCAAAGTTAATTAAAAGGTGTCGTTTTAAGTTGAAAACAATATGTAACTTCTAAATTACATGTTCGTAGAAATTGTTTAGTATGCTAAATACTTCATACCTATTTATCGATCCTTCAGAACCATGATGTGTCAATATTTTCTGGAGTGGGCAGTGTCATTTAATAGAAATGAAGTAAATATTACACTGAAAGTAAGAAAAAATCCTTTTTTTGTGTATGTAATATATACAGTGTGTCGTATTTCGTTAATTGAAGGAATATATATTTGAATTTTTGCACAGTCATATAGGGTGATGAACTTTAAATTCAGCCTACTACACTAAAAAAAAGAATCTCATAAATCAAATATACATATATTCTTGAATTAAATAATCTTCCCCTAAGAATAATAATTTTAGATTGACCAATATACTTCTATTTTCAACTAATTTCGTTGTTTGTAAACAGAATTTTCCTGAAATGGATTTGGTTGAACCGAAATATCCGTACTCTTCACCTTAGAAAACAATTTCAGTCAATCATAATTCTCTCGGCTCAAGAATAACATTTCTTATCAAAAAATGTGTTCTGATGACGAAAGCAAGTACACATGACTCCCTCAACCAATAAGCAGAATTAAGTATTAGTGTAGTATTATTGTCAAAAAATCAAACTAATATTTGGCCTATTCAAGAATACCGTTCTCTTGGATTAATGCGGTTACAATTTGATTTAAGATATTCTTTTTTCTGTGTATGAATTGATATTGGATATTTTATTTCGCGTTAGCGATATATCGAAAAAATTTATTAGAAAAAGTTGGTCACAATATTATTTTAACCTCATATACCAATTTTCATGACAAAATTAGCCTTTTTTTATTATTATTATTATTTTTGTCTACACACAAAATTAATAAAAGTTTTTCTTTTTAATTTAATAATTAGTGTGCCTTGGAAAATAATAATTTGACATAAGTATTAAATTTATTGCGTTAATTTCTAGTTATTGAGTTAGTAATCACAAAATTATTAATCATTCTCGAGTTTTTTGCATGAAGTTTTAGTTGGTAACTTTAAATGTCGGTTAGATTTGAGTTTAGTTTCTTTCTAAACTCAGCCCTTTTGAGCTGGAGCCTCCGAGCTCTCCCGGTATTACACCACTCGATTTTTATTTTTGGGGAATGCGAAACACAAAAACATAGTTCACTACTATACAAAACATAAAAACAAGGCAAAAATAGGATTGAACATTTAACAATAACAAAGAGGTGGGTAATTAAATAAAATCTAGTGAGAAGAAGAAAGAAGTATGGTAAATGTAAATATATTAAATTCTTTTAGCATAAGATAGTAAAATGAGAATAGAAACAAACTTAAACAAGCCAAAAGAAAAAGTTGGGAAGATTTAGGGAAAGAAGTAAATAAATGGCATTTTATTAGATAAAAGAAAAGTGCTAAAGAAGGGAGAAATCAGTGGCCGCCTATGGGTAATACTTTTAATCATACGTTTGTAACAAGTTTTTATAATGAAGCTTATAATTTCGGAAAAAACGGCAGAAGTAAAGTTGTACATCTAATATTTATTGTACAACTCCAGGAAACTGAAAAATTGAAATTATCTCTAAAGTCCTAAAACTCCCCTGCACTTCTGAATTCAATCAAGGGTAAGTTAAACAATATCGCTCCGATTCTGCTCATAGGGGACTTCCTTAATTTGTCACGTAAATATATCAAATATGCATGAATTGTGTATATGGATAGATAGTATGTTAAAAGCGATCGTCCAATTCGCTTTTGCACTCCAACAACCCCTTCCAGCACTGTACGAAATGCAATGGTCCGATGGTGTAGGGTTAACAAGGAACAATTGAATTGTTCAGCGACAATTCTATTCCCTGTCGCATTCAATACAATATTTTCGTTCCCCTTTATGGTGTATTGTGTGAACATTTACCATATGATATTCAACTTGAAGCATTTTAGAATTGGAACGTGTCGGAAATATTGCTTCGGATTTCTAAAGTGATCGTTAATCATTAATATCTGAAAGGGACAGTTGACAATTGAAGAATTTACTTAATGGCATTTCGTGATACTCAACAGTAATGTGTGCAAACATTGAAATAATTAGAAATTATTCTTGCTCTGAATTTATACCTGGTCACTCAATAAGTACTAACTTTCAAATGATAAGTGTTAAAATTTTACGATAATCTGATGTTTAGTTCACAAGTTGCAGTGGTTTTAATGAAAAAAGTTCACGCAATAGTTCAAATTATCAGCAGGTAGTGTATTCACCATTTTGCATGAACATTTGTTCATGAGAAAGCTCTGTTCGAAATGGGCTGCTAGCGACTACAATCTGTTTGCAGACTTAAAAAGAATGCTTCAAGGAACTAAATTTTTTGGCTTTCTGATTACTTGCGTTTGGAACAACTGCCTGCTCATTGGCAGTCCTGCTAATCTCTTTTTTGCTTTTACGTCGCTGAATCGGAATGGTCCACTTCAATAGGCAAGATGACAGATGACTAAATCCAGTTTAAATATGCAAATAATTAATATATAATCACTAAATAACCCTTTATGTATAATTTTTTTTACAAATTATTCTGTAATATTTTGAAAAACACCATTTGAAATACATAAAATTTCAGGGAACATTCAAACATGCGTCTTGGAGGCTCGATGCTGACGTTACAAGTGCTATTAATTGCTCATTTCAATGGGTTCTCATGCCTGTGTAGCTCAAACAGAGCTCACTGCTATCCCCATCGCCGCAAAAGAGACTACCAGAAGAAACATTACTGGTAATAATATTTACATCCTTACGGACAGCAGACAGGCACTACTAGCTTTGAATAGACCACGTATTACATCAGGTCTAGTACTAGAATGTCACCAGTCCCTGATCGAAGCTTGCAACAACAACGTGAAAACAAAAGGCAACTGTATAGCTGACTCGTTAGCTAAGAAAGCAGCCTCCCAAAAACTTTTGGGACCTGGCACTTTCATAGGCTTATCGGCATCAGCGGTGGCTGACCTACTAAAGAAACACCCCTTGACAAGCTTAAGGGTAGATGGGACTTCGAAACAGGCTGCAAGCCAGCCAAGGAACTATTAGAGTATCTGACCAGCGAAAAAAATACATGACTATGAACAGACAGAACCTGCGCACAGCCACAGGTATCCTGACTGGCCACTGTCATCTACGAAAACACCTCTACAGGATGCGGTTATCTGACACTCTACTGTGAAGAGGATGTGAACAGGAAGAAGAGACTGTCGAACACATTCACTTACTTTAAACAAGCCAAATGTGACTTACGTGCTGTGGGGTAACTCACCCTTTCATCTTTACAGATACACAGAGATGCTTATTTCATTGTTGCCGTTTTTAATATTTCACGAGATTACCAAATAAAAATCGCTGTGTCCAGGTGCACGCTAACGTGTACAAAATAAAAAACTTAGGTATACACTAAAACGTCATCTTTGTCCATGACTTTATTCTTATGAAATTCATAATAATAGGTAGATATATTAATAATGATCGGACGAGATTATTTATTAGTGCATTTCCGTTTGATGCATATGGCTTGTTCGGCACCTCTTGTTTTAATTTTTTTATTGCATAATTTTCATTTTGTAATTGAAGAGACTCGTGCTAAAGGACCCCGCACCATTTAAATGTAAAGAACGTTCCGGTCAAATGGCTGAAAATTTCGTGAAAAATTCTTCAAACCTTTCTGATTAAAGAATCTGAAGTCCGAATAAGATCATATGACTAAATTTTTTGTTATAACCATCAGAAACCTTGGAAAAATGGATAAAAAACACAAATTCCTAATTTTTAATTTTTCGGACGGTTGGCCAGTTTTTGAAAATATCACAAAACAAGTATACAGGGTCCAGTAAACCCATAGATTTAGAACAATAAGATCGAGTTTGTTGACATTTCGGCTGGGGACAACAACACGTAACAGTCTAAACGCTGTGTTATTGAATTTATATTATAAGTTTCAATGTTGTCAAAGTTATCATAATTTTTTTCCGTTATTACCAAAATCCTAAATCTATGTAAAAATTATCTTGAAAAATGAGATATTTTGATTCGCTAAAATAATTGTACATCTACGAACTCTAATTTTCGTAACTATTAACACAACAAATCATATTGATAGATAAATATTGACATACTTTGATTGTTTATTATTGTGTGATTTTTAGGTTATATTATTATAATTTTCTTTTTCACATTGAATTTATTGGTTTAAGTTGATTTATTAGATAAATATAGTTTATTAGTGTTTGAATGCAGCAAAATAGTTTATTTAAATCATTTCATGGGTAAGTTACATTGTATTATTATGAAGAAAGCTCAGGGGCGTAGAATTAGTATTTTATCGACTGTATAAACTCTTTGATAATGCCTAAAGGATTGTTTTAACTTATTGCAACGACTTATAATTATGTAGGTTTCTTATATTTTGTTAAAAATTAAATCACATTTTGTTTTTCTGTCAAACTACCTAAGTATTTAGGTAATATTTTTCATTTAAACAGTTATACGAAGGAGAAATATTTGATACTCTTTGTTAGGATTTGAGGCAGTGAAGTTCATACCTACAAATGCTTTTATTTGTTCTTCATTTCCGTGATAATGACTTTGAATATAAACCAAGTGGAAGGAAATATTTGAAAACAGATGCAAAACCAATATCGAGGTAATATACCTATGTTTATTTGTTTTTTAATAAATTTAGGCTATAAGATTTAAAAATACTTTTGCGAAGCTTTACTAGAATACAAACATTTTTCACTTAAAATATAGGGTACTTCCAGTAATATTATTTAAACATTATGGCTTAAATTTATGTAATGTAAAAGGTCAAACCAATCTTTTGAGAATATGTTGAATATTTTAAGCAATCAAAAACATTTCCATAATACCGACTGCTTAAACTCTAGTGATTTCCCAGTAATCTTAACTTTAATTGAAAATTTTTGTGTTCTGTAATTGTAGTTTTAACTAATTACTTATTTGATTCGATTTGTATGTCGTTTCACTGTGAATGCCTTCTCGCCTGCTTCGTGGTTTATGAATGTATATAATTTTAATGTAGCGTAGTGGAGAAAAAATAAAATAAAACAAGGCTTGCCTCACAAAAAAATAGTAGATGTAGAAATTTGTTACTTCTGCCAACGTTTTCGTTAGTTGATATTTACTAACTAATTTTTTTCTGTTATAGGTTCGATATATCTTATAAGATTAAAACGGTTTATATATTTTTCAGGATTTATCTAAACGTAGAAGGTTCCTACTATACCAACATTTTTTTTTATTTCAGGATGATACAACTAATAATTCATCAGTGTTTAATTTGTAGTTAGTTCCCTATTCCTACCTCAATCCCGAATAGGCTGATAGCAGAACAGCCTGATAAAAACAACATTTTTTTACGATTAATTTGATTAAATAAATATATTTTCATTAGTATTTTAAATTTCCTATGTAACCGGTAAAATTAAAATCGTTAAAAAAAATAAATATATTGTGTCACATCCCATTTCCCTCTGTAACGATACGCCCATGCATCGCAGCATAAATTCGTTGCCATGTTCTAGACTTTTATATATCTATCTCACTTCAACCTTGGGCACGGAATATTTGAAACTTATGAATGACTTGTTGGGGATGTGGGTAAACCTCTGTCGTATATCTATTAACTCTTATTATATAAAACTTACAGATTTATTTGGAAGGTATTTTCATGTGTACAGGGTGGTCTAGTAAACTAGGCAAATGACAATGAATTTTTTTCATTGGGAAAAAGATTGTTTTCCCGAGATTGCTGGGAGTTTTACAAAGCAATTTTGGGGGTGTATAGTACTAACTATGTCGGTTCTAAAAATATGGCATTCCATTTGAAAAAAATTAAGTCATTTGCCTAGTTTACTAATGGACCACCCTGTATACATGAAAATAATTTTAAAATGTTTGCTTTTAACCACCATTAATAAGAGTTAATAGGACTACGTCAAAGGTTTGCCGGACTCTGTATACTTGTTTTGTCATATTTTCAAAAACTGTGACCAGCCGTCAGATTTTGATTTCAGAATGAACTTCTGAATCCCCAATTTCATAGTTTTAGATGCCCAAAGTTGTTAAAGTTAAAAAATCGAAAATTAGGAATTTGAATTTTAACCTATTTTTTCAAGATTTGTGATGCTTATAACAATAAAAGTCATAGGATATTATTCGGACACTGATTCCGATGTTGTGTTGCAACTACCAGCAAACACTTGTTGATTTTCCAGTTACAATTCTTTTGTCCATCTTTTTTGGCACAAATTTTTGTCAAATAATGTTCTCTTTAACAAGACACGAAGTGCAAAAATATGTTTACAAGGAAGTAACATTGACGTAAAAATCGAACTTTTGTTTGTTTTTGGTTTTATATTGCCTCAAATCATTTTGAAATTCCTCAAAGGAACTAAACACCTGATTACAACGAATGATTTGAGTGTATAATTATATTCACATAAGTAAAAGCCGCACAAACGAACATAAAGGTTTTAACATTTATACTGAACATAACCTCATTTATTTAACGTGCACAGTTGAATGTCTCAGGCGCGGTAAATCAGTGCACGCTAAAAGACTACGTCATGGACAATGATGACGTTTTAGCTTGTACTTAAGTTTTTTATTTTGTACACGTTACCGTGCACCTAGACACAGCGAATAAAAATCACTTCGAGTTTCCGAAAACAAAACTTGAAATCGACATACATATTGTAAGTTCCATATATATATATATATATATATTCAATTCATTTCAAATAACATTCATTTGTGAATAACTGAGATCTAATATCTGCGTGTAGAGTTAAGAAATTCAAATAGAATGTTTGGCAACGCTGTAACCATTTTGACGTTCAGACTGCTTCCTGCTTCGGACTATTTTATATACTCGGCAATTTTAACATTGTTCACGTTCATTATTCGTTGTTCTTAGTTCGTTCAGCCTTAGAGCGCTCTCGATGATTGGCCAAAGACTTGTGACGTAAATTACCGCTCTTCTTTCGTCGTGTTTGAACGGGAGTATTTTTTCGGGATTTTTTAAAAAAGAACTACTTCCTCTAAAAAATTAAAAAACTAGTTTTTGACTTGACTCGTTGTAATGCGAGTACTGGTTTTTTTTTTTCAGAAATTAGTGTTCTCGCCCATTCTACAGCAGGCAGACCATTTTGTAATTATTCGACTACGACTAAGCTACGGCTAATTAAAAAAATATATACACAATGGGATTAGCAGTGAATATTATCACTGTAGATCCAATATGACCGATGATAAACCCAAATTAAAGATAACAAAAGTTGGAACTACGAAAAAATATTGGAGAGACGCCACTGGCAAAACAATTCAATATAAAATCATTTAAATATTAACGGTGTACCATATCCATAAAAGATCTATAAAAACTTCTATGGGAGTGATTTTTATATAGAAATCGCCTTTAATTCAGGAAGTTTGCATTGGTATCATGTATTTTATTGATGTTTCTTTCTAAATGAATTGAATCGCATTAAAGCGTTATTGGATATATTTCTGACATGGTCGATCATGTGAATGACCAAATTATATTTTGCTAGGAACTAGAAAACAAATATTGAATTAATTAACCCATTTAATTCAATAGGTAACTGTTTGTCTTTTAATAAATGAACGGTTTTAGGAAATAAAAATTAATTGACGTCGCAATACCGAGAAATACCAAAAACAAATGTATTTCAGCGTGTATCTAGTTAACTCATAAATTAATAACAGTAACTCACAGGAAGCGAACGATAAAGTATTGCAAACGTAAGAAATAAAAAATTACTAAATACGTGTAAATATCAACATCACTTTGGAAAAGTTAATGAATTAGAAAAAACATCTTATTTCATCATATTCTGTTCAATTTGTCTGTTTTTCTTCTACTTTCCGCTTTTCAAGAGTTCTTGAAAATAATTGACAATGCTTTTAAATTACTGATTATGAAATGTAGTATATCAAAGAATTTAGCTGAAAAAATAATTCCTAAACAAACGTACAAGGCACCCCAACATGTATTAAGTCTCTTTTTTTATTTCCAACATCTGAAGTCGAAATACAAAACATATTAATGATATAAAATCTAACAGAAGCCCTGGTATCGACAAAATTAAATCTGAAGTTTTAAAACATATTGCAAAATATATTCTATTAAACCATATAACTTAAGCTTTAATTGTGATATACAAACCATTGTTATACCCATGTATAAAAAATGACAGGCCTATTTCCTTGATAACGCATATATCTAAAACTTTTGAAAAGACATTAAAAGACAGGCTAGTAAGTTATACAACAAGATATGGTCTTATATCAGATAAACAGTTTGGCTTGAAAAATTTCGTTTCTACCCAAGATGCCATCATAGCACTCTCTACAAAAATATCATCTGCTCTGTATATTTGGACCTCTCCAAAGCTGGTAGTATAAATAGTGATCTAGTTATGATAACATACGGAGTCCCACAAGGAACAGTTTTGGGGCCTATCTTATTTAATCTTTATAATAATGAACTTTTTTCTATTCGGACTGAGTTTCGTCATTTTTTCCAAGCTCATGGTCGCAATGAAAACGACTCACCTAATATTAAAGACTGGTTTGACAATAGGCTGTCAACTTTAAATCTACAAAAGACTTTTTATCTACCTTTTAGTAGTACATTATCCTTAGCAGACCACAATTTGATAGATTAACTTTCGTTCAAATTATTTGTAAAAAATTAAGAATGATTATATATAGATTTAAATATATAAAAACTTACTTAGATCATAAGCAAATGAAAACATTATATCACAGTCTAGTGGAAAGTCATTTCAAATATTCTTTTATCACTTGGGAAGGCACTTTAGAAACGCATCTTCAATCTTTAGAAATCCTGCAAAAATGGTACTTGATTAATGTTAGTTGGATGCAGTTGGTTACTACTACAGAGTCGTTATTTGGAGAAGCAAATGTCATGGATCTGAAACAAATATTCTACTACAATACAAATATCAAGTAGGTAACAAAATTGTTCTTAACTTACCACAACATATCTATGATACAACAAAAGAAAAATCGAAAAACTCAAAGTGAACACCAAATAATATAATATAAAATTATATTATATTCACAAACTGCAACGCGTCTAAATCGTCAACAACTACTCCTACAGGTATTGAATTACGACGATTCAGACGCGCGTTAGATGGTTGTTAGCCAATTCAACACTTTGATTTTGTCATTCAAGAAGCGTGTTATTTCCAGATTGATATACATCTATGATATAATAGTTTGAAAAACTTGTTCTTAATCATTTTTTCAGAAATAAAGATAGCTTTACGGTACTATTTTCTGCCTCTAATTTATAGATACGTTTGACACCAATTGTCTTCATTTGGTTTTCATCAATATTTTGTTTAATAATTTCATTCACGTTGATTCAATTTGCTCTGCGTCGATGAAAACAACGAAAAACCTTTCAACTAAAATTAAAAGACAGCTGGTCTGGTAATACAAGATGTCTTTGGTTTCTGATTTGTCAAATTAAAGGAGAATTTTAGAGAAATTGTTTATAAAATCACATAGTTACTTTGTGGTATTTAAGAAATTTGCCTCCCTTAATAGTTCCTTTCTCTCATTAAAAACAAAACCAAAATTACCTCCAACAGTCAGTTTAAATATGCTTATTAAACAAACGTAAATAAAAAAATTTCATTCATCATACCAGTATTAAAATAATTTAGTTCGTAAGAGATTTAAAATTTATTAACAGAATATAAGCAGAAATACAAAAAAGATAATGTTTATATAAAGTTAGTCAAAGAAAGCAAAGTATCATACAACCCAGTGAAACGGATAAATGAAAATAAATGAAGTAGAAACGATTCTATATCATCCTATACTGTGACATGGGATCTAATCCTCTTATGAAAATGAGGAATACAGAAACATCTGCGATTTAAGATTTACATAATCACTTTAAGTTCACTGATCAATGAAAGAGCTTTTTAACACATTAGCAGGATGCCTTTAAATTTAATAAATGTTTGATATTTTTGTTTATAAATATTTTAATTGTTTTTGTATTATTATGGCGCCAGGGAGATACTATATCTCCTAAACTGTTTACCTTGGCGTTAGAGAACATATTCAAAACCCTGTCTTGGGAGGCTAAAGATATCAATGTGAACGGAACTCTTCTAAACCACCTAAGATTCGCCGACGATATCGTCCTCATAAGTAGCGACATCCATGAACTCAAGGATATGTTAAGCCAACTGAATGAAGCGTCGAGAAAAGTCGGCCTAAGAATTAACCTTTCTAAAACGAAGATAATCAGCGATACAGAAGATATTGTAACAATATTTGGGGCATACTATCAAAATTGGCAAAGAGAACCAAACTGGCCAAATAAAACGTAGCTTTTGGCAAGTTGAGCTATATATTAAGACAGAAAGGCATAGAAACAGATGAAAGAGGCCTATCTTCAGGAGTGGACAAACGAGGACTGAAGAAGAAGAAGAAGAAGAAGGAGATTATTAAGGTCTCCCGCCGCGGGCTTCAAACCGAACGTGTTCTGGCCTAGTTTTGCAGCTGATTTTCCCTCTCATTCATAGTTAAATACGTTAAAAAAAAAAGAAAAAGCAAAGCTAGAGAAAGGCTGTAGTTTTTTACGGGCAATGTGCCCGCGGCGCCGGGAAAACAAGCCGAAACGCAGCGTGAAAAACGCTAATGTGGCCGCAGCCTAATTAGTACCTGAAGATCGCCACAGGCGAGAGCAAGATACTCGAGTCAAATTAGCATTTTACTTTTTCGGGAGAAATCCGACTGATATGCGGTTTTCGCAAAATGTTCTGGGAATCATCTGTAACAAAACGTACATCCCTCTGTACGGTTTGTGATATTTTCCATATGTTCATCAGTTCATCTAACAAGATCATTCAACGAAAATGTCTGGAAAATGTTCTCTTGGGGGTTTTCGAAGTCGCTCTTTATCATGTTGAAGGTTGTTGCACACCTGGGTAATTAACCTGGCCCGGATTCAGAGCCCTGAGTTGGGGGAGGGGGCGAACCTTCCGGGGGGTCCGGAAAATTTTTGAAATAATGTCTTTATTACCTTTTAGTTATTTATTTGTATATGTGATTTTTCGTTTGCCCCCCCCCCTGTATCCGGGCCTGTAATTAACAAATTAATAACTCTACTCCCGGAACGATTAGAGAACCAGAATTTTTTCAACAACTCCGGGTTCTGGAGGAGAACCATTTCCACAAGGTTTAATTGTTGTAACCGGACGCCGGAACGGAGTTATTAATTTGTTAATTATCCAGGTTACAACAATTAAACAATAAACAATTGTGTGCAACAACCTTCAACATGATAAAGAGCGACCTCGAGAACCCCCAACAGAACATTTTCCAGACATTTTTGTTGAACGGTTTGTGATATTTTCCATATGTTCATCAATACTCTAACAAAACTGGATCATTTGTTAAATAAATAATTAGAAATTTGCGAGCGTACAGAGGTTAGATGTAGATACGTTTTGTTACAAATGATTCCCAGAATATTTTGCAAAAAACCGCATGTCAATCGGATTTCTTCCTAAAAAGTTGCTAGTTTTCAATTTTTTCATGCTAATTTGACTCGACTAAGATCTTCTACTCACGAAGGGGTAGAGCTAAAGATCATTACTGTTTCCTCACGAGCCAGCAAACTTGTAATCATGTTTAGCAAGCTGTCCAAACACCACAGCAAAGATATCGGCAACCAGGTTGCACAGTTTGTTCGCTAGTGAGTGGCCTCTTTACCAATTCATTTTTATATATTTGAGTTATATGTTTTTTGCAGTGGTAAAACTCCATAACTTTAATAATATCATTGTACAAAATTACCCTTTGGATGCGTTGCGTCTTACTTATTGTTATAAGAGTGTCTTCAATCCATCACTTGCCGTCAAAATTGACTTTAACACGTGTTCGATTCATTCTCATAAATAGTGACACTCATAAAACGATAGAGGGGAATTATATTCACTGAATTTAAACAGTCTGGGATGCACTTCCTCTCGCCGTCGCACTATTTAATTTCGCTTCCCTTTAACACATATTCCCGACGGAGAGCATATTTCATTAAAAGTAGCGAGTATACGAATAGTGACGGGCGTCAAATAATCGTTACACCTAAAAAAATCCAAATTGAATCAATGATTGTGCCGTTATATCATTTGAGGGCGCGACCCCAGTTACAAGAAATTGCATTCAATTGACGATCAAGTGTATATGAACACTTAGATAATATCCAGAGGGTAAAAGTATGATGACATTATGCTTATGTGATTGAGTGATCATACGTTTTGTTGAAGTGGGACTTACCCATAATTATTTTATTAGAGACCTCGCACATTCATAACGAGTTTTATGAATACTGTCAATAAACAGGGGAGTATTCGAAACATTAACAATATTTAAGGTTCCACCATCTCTGTTTACTTAAAAAATAGGAGACTCGATGTGTTTGAAAATTAAAGAAATTACATTTTTAAATTCCAAGAAATCTTTGTTTTCTATACACTATTCGCTATCAGCAGACAGTAAACCATCGGCTCTTCATCTAATAAATAAAAAGTAGGCACTATTGAATTGAATCATATCAACCCTAAAAATATGACCGAAAATAATATTTATCATCCCTTGCGCTACTTAGTCATAACAACATGATTTTGTAGTTGTTGACTATCTTATATGGGGTGTATAATAAGGAATGGTCAATATTTTAATCATAGGTGCAGGGCCTCGAAATATTAATATTTTACTAAATAACTCTAGGTCAAATGTTATCTACTACTAAGATACAGGGTGCTGAAGATAAAATTTATTTTTCGTTTTTTTTGCAATAATTTCTTTATTGTTTAATATATGAACGGCTACATAAGATACACTTCAAACGCCCCCTGCACTTCGCTACCTGATGACCAACCTTCAAACAATGGAAACAGGCCCGTTTTTTCGAGACAAGCTCCTTTTTCTTATCATAAGTCATTTTCTGTGCCTTGAAACATGCTTCGCTGTCATGGGATCCTTCACAAAAAATACATCCGGCAACCTCGGTACTCATGAGCCTTGTAGTAGTTGGGACGTCAGGACAAAATTTAGAAAACTTATTACTCTCAGCATCGGCCGTGTCCGTTTTGACAGAAGACGCATTATCACGCAGCCCAAAACCTTCAGCAGCTAAAGTAATCCGTTGTTCGTTCTCTACTTCGTGTCCAAGGAACATCAAATTCTTGAGTCGGACCTCCAGCGATGATGTCGAAGTTTCATCTTTAGACCTGTTGAAAGTCGGTGAACGTTGCCAAACCCTTAGCAATTCATGTGGTAGACATGATTCTATCAGTGGATACAGCATGGGCGAACACTTGTCTGAAGTTATGCCCAATGTGCCTCAAGTGCTCGTAACTGGGTCTCAATACGATCATACAAAGAAGCGATATCCATTTTAAGTTTAGAAGCAGAATTTTTATATATTTTATTAATCATATAACGTTAATTACTATCCCATTCTGAGTAGTAATATCTCAAGGAGAGTGAATGAGAAATACTTTTATTACTTTTCGAAAGCATGTAACTTAATAATGTCCCTAGGGTTCGTATTAAATTATAAGCAAAAAATTGTCCATTAAATTTAACTCATTTTCTCAAAAAGACGGCTCTGGTTTTTTTTCATTGTTTAGTATAGTTCTTTTGGCTATGGACGAGATATTCTCCTGAAAGTTCTAAAAAATAACTCATTTATTAAATTGTTGACCCGGCACATCATTCTGCTTGTTGCATTCCAATGCGAGATGAGTAAAGAATTTTCAATCGGAAATCCATCTCACATATCAAAGGAAGTAATATTTTATGAGTGTCCCCGAGAAAAAGTGCTAGGGTCAATTCCATCTGCCCTTTTTGATGCCGGCCCACCGGTCAGCAGCCCGTATCCTCTCGAGATTTCTCCCTTTTTCAAATATAGTAACCAAATTGATTGCACATACTGTGTGACACAATCGGGCAGTGTATGTACATGTGTACTACACGACACCGTCCACGTCTCCCTTGCCCTTTTTCCCTGAATGAATTCTTAAGGATCCTCTTAGTCACACTGATTTATGAATTCAATTAAGGGATTTTGTTTGGATTATTTTCGTGATTTGGGAAATTTAAGTGGACGAGGGTGAGATTTTCAACAATAAAATTGTATTTTCTAGGGATTTTGCAGTAATTCTCAAAAGGTAATGTAAATTGACACACGATTTATTTAACAATAGAATCCAAAATCATCAATACTGATGCCATTACATAAACTCAAATTCAAATAGAACAAAGAAAAATATATTGACTTCAAAAATACATAAATTTAGTATTTTCATATAATTTTCAATCCATAGGTAATTATCGTAACTAATGTTAATAATACTGTACAAATGATGTGAAATAAAATCACAAGCTCCCAATAAATACATTAGAAAATGTCACACACTACACCACCGTCTGGAGTTCAAACAACTACTCCTTGGACTATATGTCCCAACAGGTATTGAATTACAGAAGTCCAGACGCGGGTGGAACCCGAATCCTCTCGGGACTTAAACCCAACAACTTTGATTTTGTTATTAAAGGAGCCTGTCATTCTTAGACCGGTTTCGGCATTATTATGCCTCATCAGTAAGAGTAATTGTTTGAAGTCCAGATAGTGGTACAGTGTATGGGAACTTGTGATTTTATTTCACAT
The DNA here is from genome assembly GCA_949320105.2 of Crepidodera aurea. Classification (NCBI taxonomy): domain Eukaryota; kingdom Metazoa; phylum Arthropoda; class Insecta; order Coleoptera; family Chrysomelidae; genus Crepidodera; species Crepidodera aurea. Next base: position 22,303,968 of record OX439472.1, on the reverse strand, counting down.
CATTTTTACAGTTTTAATACTTTCAATTTAAAATATTTTGGTTCCAAAATATTTCATTTCTTCTCGTAATGTTAATAATAGTTTGTTTGAGGATTCTTTAGACGCTATTTTGAATTGCGAACATAAATAATAAAACTCTATCCACTATAAATATAAATATAAAAAATAAATTGATTTACAATGAAAAAAAAGGGGCGAACAAAGTAGTAATCGATTAGTGATCTTTCACTTGTTTCTATATTTACAAACAAATACATTAAAAAATTAAAATGGCATAAGGTTATGAAATGAGAAGAGAATTAAAAGTGTATAGATAAAAGTTACAATTGCATGTATATAATAATATAAATATCACATAAAATTAGAGTAAGACATAAGATAACACATTAAAATGGTATAAGTTTATGATATGAGATGGAAAATTGATAAAAGTTTAAAGTTACAGTTAGAAGTTGGAATAGTTGGAATAGGAGAATAACACAGTGTATATATGAAATATAGCAAGCAAGATATGATTACTTTACTACATGATTTTATTTATATTATATCGGTTATTATTTTTCTGTCGATTCCAGAATATATTTTTTCAATTCCCTTTTGAATTTAAATTTGTTTTTTTTTTCATTTTTGATTGTATCAGGAACACTATTATATAATTTTTTTTGTAATATATACAGGGTGCGCCAATTATTTCCACTCGATCTCTAGCACTGAAACTAAAAGAGATATCAACAAGATTTTTTGTAGGGGTAGACAGTGTCACTCGGACTACAATTTTAAAATATTTTTATGTATACAGGGTGGCTAATTTTTGTGGAATGAAAATTAATTTGGTTTTTTTAAAGTGAACACCCTGTATACGATTATGTCTTCTGATTCTACTTAATATTAGATTTACGGTAGTTTTTTGTATTTGTAAAATGGACGCGGCGTTGACAAGTTATTCCTATTTTAAGCAGATTTAATGAAAAAACAGCACTTCAGAAATATTAGCACAAAAACCACATTCTTTAAAAAATTCCTCAAAAAAGCTACTCTGATGTAAATGAAACATGCACCTATCACAATAATCACACAACATCTTCACCTGTTGCACAGGGCGTTTGCCGATGGCGTGCCAATAGTCTACTTTTCAAATGGCAATGCTAAGAGATGTACGTAAATCAATGAAAAAAAGGGCAAGAAAATGTATAAATGAAAATGGAAGACATTTTGAACACCTACTATAAATTTTAACTTTCACTATTGTAGTTTTCTTACGATTAAACTTTGTAAAATTTTGTACTTATTAAAAATTGTTGTAAAATATGTTGTTTGTCGCTTAACGTCAATTATTAAAGTAAATAGTAAAGTTAGATGTGCAAAACCCTATATTTTTTTAATGCGTGTTAGGGAGAGTTTCTAACTGAAGAAAAATATACAGGGTGTCCCATTTGAAAAAATTAAGTTATTGCCATTTGAAAACTAGACTATTGGTACGCCATCGGCAAACACCCTGTGCAACAGGTGAAGATGTTGTGTGATTATTGTGATAGGTGCATGTTTCATTTACATCATAGTAGCTTTATGAGGATTTTTTTAAAAAATGTGGTTTTTGTGCTAATGTCTGAAGTGCTGTTTTTTCATTAAATCTGCTTAAAATAGGAATAACTTGTCAACGCCGCGTCGGATTTACAAATATAAAAAACTACCGTAAATCTAATATTAAGTAGAATCAGAAGACATAATCGTATACAGGGTGTTCAATTTAAAAAAACTAAATTAATTTTCATTCCACAAAAATTAGCACCCTGTATACATCAAAATATTTTAAAATTGTAGTCCGAGTGACACTGTCTACCCCTACAAAAAATCTTGTTGATATCTCTTTTACTTTCGGTGCTAGAGATCGAGTGGAAATAATTGGCGCACCCTGTATATACTTTTATAATGTTAATTGTTAAAAAAATAATTCTGGACCTAGACATTTGGAAAAAATAATATCTACGTCACTGGTTTGTGCTTGTCCATTCAAAACCAATGTCAGTTGGCGACACTAGTATCTCGCGTACTAGAAATGTATCAGATTGGACGTAGTGCATTATTGATGTAAAAGGTACTTGAGGCTACTGCATACTGCGATGTTTCGATGTGGCAACCCCAGGGGGTATATGTTAGGTAAAAGGGTCTTAGAATAGACGCAAATTTGGTAATGTGCTTGAATAGATCAAACAAATATGATAACGATTTAACGAATTGGAAAATTAATATACCGTGAATGTCGTTATTTCGATATTTTTAAAAATAATATGCAAATTTGTGGTGTAAATTGAATAAAAATTACTGGTAATTAAAAACACAATATAAAAAAGTAAGAAATAGTAAACTTATATAATAAACATCATAGTAGGGGAGGTGCTAAATTTGCAGACATGTTGACCTATTGGATTGTGAAGATTAGGTTCTAAAACGAAAAAAAATTATGTTAAGTTTTCCATTTTAGTGGGAGGAAGAGTGTGTAAAAATTTTCAAAAATGTAAAAAAAACAGTAATATGGTAGACGCGACGGTCCATTGTGGCTAAACGGTTAATATTTTGAAAATTTTATTTTTTCATAGATATGTAGGTTGACAAAGGCTACATTTTAAAATTATTTTGAAATATACAGGTCCCCAAATCTATTAATTTTGGAGTTATTTTTATTTGTTATATTTTACATTATTTTTCTACTGTAACACCTAAATATAACACCCTGTATTTGATCAGCTTGGACTATGATCCGAAAAAATTATTTTTGAAACTATGTGTTTGGTTTTGACATTATTAAAAATGTTTCGAGATGCATCAAACCACCATCAACCCACATATCCATGAATAAACAAAATTTTCAAAATATTAACCGTTTAGCCACAATGGACCGTTTTTTTTACAACTTTGTGACTCGCCCATTTCCTTATGCCACGCTCAAATTGACAGATTATTGAAATATACACTTTTCTGGATGTACTTAACTTACCTTTTCTTAATCTGACGCGCTCGAGTTTTTCTAAGCATCGATTTTTTTACTAATCTGACGGGCTGCTCTGAGCGCATCCCACTATATTAAGGGTTCTTATATGGTAGGGGTACATTACAGGGTGCAAGGTATCTTCCCATCCCATTTCTGACGCGCTCGAGTAACGCGGAAAATGCCCGCTTGGCCTCCGCTACTATTATAGGGAAAAAAACCTATATTTCTTTCACCTGTAACAGAAAATGAATTAATTACAACTATAAATAATTTAAAAGACAAAAAAGCTCCCGGATTTGATGGAATAAGAGCAGAGTTACTGAAAGAAATCATAAACGAAATTTCACAACCCCTCACGTTTTTGATAAATAAAATAATTGAATATGGAGAATGGCCTGAAACACTCAAACTTGGGATAATAAAGTCACTATTCAGTCATTTCTCTAATCACAAAAGTATTCAAAAAAAAGGTCAGAATAGGCAGTTACCTTAATAAAAAAATTCATCTGAAAAACAATTTGGATTCACCAAAGGAAAATCCACAAATGAGGCGATTTGTTCACTCACGTCAAAAATCTATAATAGCCTGGACAGGAAGAAAAATTTTCTAGCTGTTTTTTTGGATCTCGCAAAAGCCTTTGACACTGTTGACCATATACCTACAGCTTTTGAAGGATTTGCAAGATCTAATGAAATATACTCAAATTCTTTGAAAATTACTTGGGTAACAGATAACAACGTGTAGAAATCGAAAATGCACTTAGTGAAGAAAGAACAGTTCAATATGGGGTACGGCAAAGGACAGTATTGGGACTGGTATTATTTATCATTTACATGAATAACATACTCACCTTACAGACTAGCGTAGAAATTAGTTGGAAAACTTGAAAAAGAAAGTCTAAAGCGATATGAATAAAATTATAAAAAACTTCATTTCTACTTTTTTGTTACTTATTTCACCTCCTCGATTTCAAGTACCTGGAAATAAATAATGCGCTGAAGTCTTCAGAATTTGTTAAATATCTATGTGTATACGTTAACAGACACATTAGAAGGGATAAAAAAAAAACTTACTTAACTTAATTAGATATTTTACCGAAAAAATTTCCTAAAGTTTTGTTTCAATAAATGTCGAACGTATTTATCGATCTTGCCATATTCTGAAAGTAAAATATTAGACCCCAGACAAATCTACTTCATACGTGTAGCGGTAGATCAATACAAAAACAAAAGTCACTTAAGAAATATTGACCACAACTATAATACCATGCGCACAAACCTATTGGTCTGAGAGGATATAATTACCTAAGTACAAGAATATTTAACAATATCCCTAGAAATATCAAAGACTAAAAATCAATAGTATTATTTAAAAAAATACAAAACAGTATCCTCATGAGACAGAAAGAAAAATAATACATAATCTAATAGATCCGAATAAAGTTCCATGTGGTAATATTCATCGATAAACAGAAAACACACTAATGACATTGACCTAAAAATTTTAATAAATTGTTCACTGAATATTATTATTATCATTCTGTTGTTTTATTTAAGTAGTAGAAATTATATTCAAATAACTACCATATTTTATTATGTAAAAACATTTCACAGCCACCCGCTTAGCTTATATTAAAATGCCCCCAGTGCATTTGTTAATATTACAATTTGATCACATAACAATCAATGAGTAATTTTTGTCCAACTTAAATAAATACGTGAAGATTGGATAACTAAAGTCTACTCACTAGTGTACCTTAGGTTCTGATAATTTTTTTTACACCTTATTCAACGTGTATTCACTACTGCGCACTATACCCTGCTTTTTTCTATCACTTTCACTTACACTAACTCAAAGGGCTTCTTCCTCTTGAGTCTTATTTCTAGATCACTGTTGTCCAGGAGCTGGATGGCCTCGACATTCACGTGTTGGTGGAGTCGATGTTCGTGACTTCTTGCAAATTTGTTAATTGTCTGGTTAACAGTGTCCATCTCCCATCTCCAAGTCCCGGTGGAGGTAACTATTTCTGCAGTACCAGGGAGCGTTGACTATGCTCCTTAATGCTTTGTTCTGGAATCTCTGTATTATGATGAGTAAATTACTCTGACTGGCACAGCCCCAAAGCTGGGTACCATATGTCCATAACGGTTTCAGAATTTGTTTGTATAACAATATTTTGTTGTATAATGATAGGGTAGAATTTCTTCCAAGCAGCCAATACATTTTTCTGAATTTTATGTTGAGTTATTCACGTTTCTTTTTGACATGGACCTTCCAGCGTAATCTCGCATCTAAAGTAATACCTAGATACTTTGCTCAATTAGCATAAGGTATCTGGGTATTATTTATTCTGACTGGTATATACTCATTGTTTTTGATAGTATAATTAACATGTACCGATTTATTTTCATTTAATTTGATTCTCCAACGATTGGTCCAATTATTATTTCTATCTAATGATGTTTGTCGTTTTCTTGCAGCCTCTTCGTGGGTTTTCCCTACTGCCATGATAGCGGTGTCATCTGCAAAGGTGGCAATTGTATTTTGCTCTAATTCAGGAATATCACTAGTGTATAATAAGTATAGAACTGGCCCTAATACACTTCCTTGTGGTACTCCAGCCTTAATTTCTTTAATTTTAGAGTATGCTTCTTCCTGTTTAATCCTAAAGTATCTTTCTGATATATATGATGCTAATAATTCTAAATACTATTTTGGGAATAATCGATTCATTTTATGTTTGAGTTCTTCATGCCAAACTCTATCGAAAGCTTGCGCTATATCAAGGAAGACAGTATAGCTAACTTTTTTTTCTTCTAAGGTTTTTTCGATGATATTAGTTATTAGATGGACTTGGTCTATAGTTGAATGGTTTGCTCTAAATCCAAACTGGTGTGATGGAATTCGTTTCTTTTCTTCTGTAATAGGTTTCAGTCTTTTTAGTAATATTATATCATACAGTTTCGAGATTACAGGAAGTAGGAATATAGGCCTGTAAGACGTAATTTCAAGTGGTGGTTTCTCTGGTTTTGGTATCATGATAACTTCTAATACTTTCCACATCCGTGGAACATACAAATAGGCATGTAAGTTTTAGTATAGCTTTCCTCGGAAGTTGTTTTAGTATCTCTCCCGTAATAAGATGGAACCCAGGCGCTTTCTTAGGGTTTATGTTTTCTTTTATTTCTGTACTTATTTCTTTTGGTGAGGTAATCATGATGTCCCTTTCTTCTAGAATAGGATTTTCCTCTTCTATGAGTTCATCTCCTTCGTTAGACATGAATGTATTTTCTAGATGTTCGGCGAATTTGCTAGCTTTTTGTATATTGTTTCTGGCCCAAGTTCCATCCATATTTTTAATTGGTGGGTTGTGTTGGATAGGTCTTTTTAATCTTTCAGTTCCTTTCCAAAGCGAATAGTCACAATTACTGTCATTTGTTAACTCACTCAGGTAAGTGCTAATTGAGTCATTTTTTAATATCTGAATTTCTCTTTTTAATTGCTGAGTAGCATTATTTAAATTTCTTTTATCTATTATTGGTGCTCTCGATTGATGCCATTTCTGTCTTAGTTTTCGTTTTCAGTGATATGCTCCCTTATTTCTTGTGGGTAGTTATTTCCCTTTGTTCTTTATGTGATAATTGGTGTATTGTCCCATGCGGCTTGTTGAATCTTTTTTCAAGCAGTACTACTTCTTTGTCTTATTAAAGTGTTATATTGTTAATATTTATTTCTTGAAATAAAAATTTATTAAAACGATACATTAATTGCGTGCCCCAAGAGACCTTTTATGTTTCAATTTTTTTTATTTACTAAAATTTCAGCTATAAAATTCTCAGTTTTCAATTTGACAGAATTTTTAACTGCAATATATTTTTGCAAATTAAATTTTAAATTCCATCTGAAATGAAATGACCTTTTTTTCAGTTACCTTTTGTCTCCCCAAAATGTTAAATTTTATTTATTCGCGAACGTCAAAAGGGTGAACATGAAAAATGTTCTTTCATTTCATACATCTCTTGGAGCATGCCAAAATGGCCGGCGATTGTGGACGCTTAATTCCCGAGAATTAATTTGAATTGGGGTTGTGTGACACGATAAATCATGAAAGAACGGACACTGCTTTTACCGAGTGTAGAAATATGACTTTACCCTACTTGCATATTCATTTTTCAAACACATTTTCGCGGCGGAAAGCCTTAGGGAAAATTGAGCTGAATAATACAAGAAAATAGTCTAAATAAACACAAATTTTCTTTACCCATAGCAAACTATCCCAATTGAAAATGTTTAGTAATTGAAAATTTGCATTTCAGATTTTTGACATTTAAAATTTTGATTATTAGAAGCAAATCTCATTAGATACCAAAGATAAAATGTATCTGCTCTCAAGAAAAAACATTACATTTAATATTTGTAAGCGTTCAAATAACTATAACCACATAAATAGTATAACTGGTCAATTAACTATCCCATTAAAAAAAACTATATGTGCTAAAGATCTACACAAAAATTGTGATTTATTTCTATGAAACTTTGCTAAACCCTAAATTAAAACATCCTCATGACGCTGTTGTTGTTCCATTGTGAGTAATCGCAGCAACCACCTTGCGCAGAGCTTTTTTATGTCCAAATTTCGAGATATTAAGACTGGATAGTTTTTTAGTGTACCACCCTGTACGGAAAATACTGTTTACAACATTATTTCGGAAATCACAGCAACAAACTCGTCGAATAGTCTTTAATAACCAATTAATCACAAAATAAACATTTGTAGCTTTATAAAAACACAGATACATGTCTGTTCGAGACAATCATAAAGTGTTCAAAAATTAAAAGCTTATAAACTATAATGTATAGCTATGTCAACATGAATTGTGTCTAGGCGCTATCGAAAAATGGTTAGGTACATGACGTTTTGTCATAAAAGTTATGGTCTATAAATCAGAATTTTACTGGCTCCCAGAACCAGATCAAAAGATAAAAATGTCTCAAACATTACATTAACTTGACATTTGCTAATTCCTGGGAACCTTGGCTACTACTGATATGAATTATTGCTACAAGATTTTTTTGTAGATATTTTAAAATTATTCTTAGTGTTTTACATTATGCCATACTGTTATTTTAATATAATGCAGACATAAATTATTGTGATCATTCGTAAAATAATTTTAGAATTAATTACAACTTTTCGCAAGACTTTAAATGTAATAAAAATCATATATGTAAATAAAATTGTGGCTTTTACTGGTTCAGACTTTTGCTTTAGTACATCATTAGCCCTGTTATACATTGAAGATTTCCTGATTTGACATTTTTAAGCAATATACATGATCACTCAATAAATTCATAGATGGTTCCACTAATGATAAATACATATGATTTTTAGGAAGTAGGCGTTAAATACGTGTCAAAATTTCATGACAATCTGACGTCAGTTTACAAGTTACAGTGATGATTTTTTCTAACACCTCCTTTGAAAATTGACTTTTCCTCACTAATTTTAGGGTTTAAAGTGACACTTTTCCTCCCTAAAAATTAAATAAATGGATATAGACGTCAAAATTACAGTCAAAATGTTTATTACAGGTAACTACGGATACAATTTAAACGTCCTGGAACAATTTTTAATCTAATGGCTATTTTAGCTTTGTTTATTAATTGGTGGTTTTAGACTGGGCGTGTTAGAAAAATATCATAAGGAGTAAAGTGCCTTTTCTTCCCTTTCCGTTTGCTGCCTTGGGACTCGGCAACAAACCTTGCATGCGGGAGGAAAAGTGACACTTTCCTCCCTAATTAAACAAATAGCTATTTACATGGAGTATGCGAAAATTACAGTAAAACGACACTAAATGAAGAATAGAAAAATGCTCTTTCACCAAGACCATGCACCATGTTTCAAGTCGATCGCAATAATAGAAAAAATTTACGAATTGCACTTTCAATTACTGCTTCATCCACCGTATTCTCCAGACTTGGCTACTAGCGACTACTACATGTTTGCAGACATAAAAAAAGTGCTCCAGGGGAAAGATATTCGGCTCCAATGAAAAACTGAAACCTATTTTGGGGCCAAAGATAAATTGTTCTACACAAAAGCTATTGAAATGTTAGAAAAGCTTTCGAATGTTGATGAATAAAGTCAAGTTTTGTCTAAAAGTTGTTGTTTTATTAGTCATCTTACGACCGAGTATCAGTTTATCATTTTTCATCAACTCTTTATCAGATTATCTGATTTTGTAATAAGCTGATTACACTTTTTATACAAATATTTACAAAATGTGTCAGAAGTACTGTCTTTTAATGTTTTTAAACCTTAAGGAAAGTATCTAATTTTTTTTGTGTTATTATTCAGAATATTACCTCTGAAACTATTATCCTCAGGATATTTTTTGCATTGTTATTTGAAGGTACAGTTGAACAAGTAACAAAAAATTGCCGTTACTGATTGGGATTTTTTGAAGAATATTCCCGAGTTAAATTATGGATTCAATGAGTTTTATCTCAAGTTAAATGAAGTTATTCACTCTGTTGTGTCCAAAGTTAAGGCCTGTAAAAGAAAATAACCGCCTTGGTATAATTCGATCATTATAAGAAAACTCAAACGTAAGCACAGAGCTTGGTGCAGATACGTCAAATTTCACGATCAACGTGCACTTATTGAATTCCAAACGATCAGGAGAGAAGTAAAGTCTGAAATTGAATCTAACTATCAACAGTACTGCCGTAATATTGAAGTGCAAATCAAAACGGACCCAAAAAAATTCTGGCAATTTGCTAAAAAAAGAAACATTCATCGTCTCTACCTTTAACTATGGTCTATAATGGTATCGAACATAATGCAAATGCATTTGCAGGGTATTTTCATAATTCTTTCGCAACACCTAGTCAGTCAGACCATACAAAACTATACCACCGTCAACTTCATGAATGATACTTTAATCTTAACTTTTTTTTTTTTATTATTAAACACCCATAAAGGCATTTAGTATATTACAATCTGGTCAACAGTGACCAATGAGCAATTTAATTCTAACTTAATCTAATAGAGTTTGAAATTTAAAACTAAGGTATACTCATCAGCGTTCCTTAGGTTCTGTAGAAAGGATTGCACTAAACTTTAACGTGCACACATAAGCTCTGCTTTTGCACTAAAAACACTAAACTAACTCAAAGGGCTTGATCCTCTTAAGTCTTCCTTCTAACCCAGTATTGTCAAGGAGCTGGATAGCCTCGACATTGACATGATGATGAAGTCTTTCTTCATGACTCTTGGCTAATTTCTTGATGGTCTGGTCAACAGTGTCCATTTCCAGATTCCTGTGGAGGTCACTATTGCGAATGTACCAAGGGGCATTTACTATGTTCCTCGGTGCTTTGTTTTGAAATCTTTGGATGACTGCTAAATTGCTTGCTTTGGTGCATCCCCATAGTTGGATACCATAGGTCCATACAGGCTTAAGTATCTGCTTATAAAGCATAAGCTTATTATGTAGAGACAGAGTGGAGTTTCTTCCAATTAGCCAGTACATTTTTCTATATTTCAGTCTAAGTTCTTCTCTTTTCTTTTTAACATGCACTTTCCATCGGAGTTTGGCATCTAATGTAATACCTAAGTATTTTGCTGTGTTTGAATATGGAATCAGGTTATTGTTTATTCTGACTGGAATATGATCTATCCTTTTGTTTGTAAAGTTAATGTGGAGTGATTTAGTTTCATTAAGTTTAATTTTCCATCTCTTCGTCCAGTCATAGATAAGGTGGACGGCTGTTTGCAGCTTGTGGGTTGCTTCTTCATTGCTCTTTCCTACCGCTAGAATGGCAGTGTCGTCGGCGAAGGTGGCTATGGTATTGTTTTCTAACTCTGGAATATCACATGTGTACAGTAAGTATAGGACAGGTCCTAGGACACTTCCTTGTGGTACTCCAGCCTTAATTTCTTTAAGATCGGAATAGGCTTCTTCTTGCCTAATTCTAAAGTATCTTTCCGATATATATGAATGGAGGATATCTGTATATTGTTTTGGAAGGAAAAGCTTGAGCTTATGTATTAAGCCTTCATGCCAAACCTTATCAAACGCTTGTGCTACATCAAGAAAGATAGTAGCCCAAATGTTTTTCTCTTCTAATGATTTCTCTATAATGTTGGTTATTCTGTGAACTTGGTCGATCGTAGAGTGCTTATTTCTAAATCCAAATTGGTGATCAGGGATAATTTCTCTTTCTTCGATAAGTGGTTTTAGTCTTTTGAGTAGGAGTTTCTCAAATAGTTTCGACATAACAGGCAGTAATGAGATCGGTCTGTATGACGATGCCTCATGTGGTGGTTTCCCTGGCTTGGGTATCATTATGACTTCCGCAATTTTCCAAAGGCTGGGTACATACTTCAATCTGAAGGCAGCATTTATTAGGTTAGTTATTTTAATTATTGCTTTTTTGGGTAATTGTTTTAAAATTTCTCCAGTAATTAAGTCAAAACCTGGAGCTTTTTTCGGATTGATATTTTCTTTTATTTCGGTAATTACTTCTTTGGGAGAGGTAAATTCTATCTTAACTGAATTTACTGAAAACACCAGCTTTTTTGATTCATAACTGTGCCTCCTTATTTGCAGAACCTTTGACTTTACTTTTCAACCTCCCAATAAAATATCAACAGTTCCCTGATGTTTTGAGACAGTCTAAGTTAATACCGGTTTTCAAAAAAGGAGACAAACATGACATTGAAAACTATCGCCCTATTACTATAGTTAACAATTACTCAAAATCTTTTGAAATCCTGCTCAATAAACCACTTTCCAATCATGTAAAAAATCAAATTACAGAGTTACAACATGGCTTCTTCAAAGGTAGGTCAACTACCACCAACACATTCGAAAATAATGCCCAGGTTGATGTCATATACACGGACTTCTCCAAGGCCTTAGATATAAGCTTGATCATAATATACTACTCGGTAAATTGAATGCCTTCGGGTTCTCAGGGAACCTGAATACTTTTTTACTTCCTATCTGAGAAACTGCTCCCTCTAAGTAGACTGACATGGTCAGAATTCCATTTTATTTACACATCTGGCGTCCCACAAGGTTCTGTTTTGGGACCACTTTTTTCAATTTATTCATAAATGACATTATTGAGGGCCTGAAGTCAATTGTTTATTATATGCGGACGATTTGAAATTATATAAAAAAATTAACTGCTTGAATGATTGTGCCACTTTACAAAATGTCCTAGATAAAGTTAATACTTGGTCCAAAAAAAACCGCCTTCTGTTAAATGCTAATAGTGCTCAATTGTAACATTCACTCGAAAACAGAATAAAATCACTTATAATTACTCAATTGACAATGATGAGCTCCCTAGATCAAATTCTGTTCGTGATCTTGGTATTATCTTCGATCATAAATTATCTTTCTCAACTCACATAAATAAAGTCACCAATGAATGTTCAAGGGCCTTATGTTTCATTGTCAGAAATACTCGGGATTTCACGAATAAGAATACACTCTTCCTGTTATATAATTCTAAAACAGAGTATGCATCTATCATTTGGTGTCCATATTATAATGTTCATTCAAATAGCCTTGAACGAATTCACAGAGGCTTTATGAAATATCTCTCTTTCAAGGAAAATGGTGCCTACCCTGCTATATTACTTCTCTTGCAAGTAGGAGGAACACAGCTGATTTCATTTTTCTATATAAGGTGATCCATGGCCAAATCGACAGTCATGCTGTTTTGAATATGCTCAATGTTCATGTTCCAAGAGTAAATTCAAGGCAGAACAATCTATTTTATCTCGAAGCCCCTAGAACAAATGTACAGAAAAACTGACCATTATTCAGAATTTGCAACAACTACAATGCTATCAATGATAGGTGTGACATCTCTTGCAGAATTGCTTCATTAAAAAAAATCAGATTTTAATATTGTTTGTATTTTATTTACTGATTTATAAATTTCATTTCTATCTGTGAGTTCCCATTCTGTAAATAGATTTCTGTTGGGTGGTGTAAAAAAAAAGTACTAAACATTATCAAATAGATTGTCCTTGAGGAACATCTACGTTAATTTTAAATAAGTATGTACCTAAATGTGTGATTTTCCTAATAATTTATTTTCAGTTTCTTTGAAATAGGAATGAATCCCCTTTCAGGGGAACTCCATAACAAGCAATATTAAACAAGGTCCGAAGCTCCATTCAGGTCATAAAATATTGAAGTGACAGTCGAAACATTTTCATATTTAGAATAATTTAAAGGACAGACGTTATAAAGATCGATCAAAAGATTTTTCGTTATTGTGACACAATGAGATATTTACGTGATTTGATCGTCCACCCGACCATTCACTGCGAATAAACGTTTTGTTCTTGTGGGTATTTTCAAAATTTATCTTAATTTGAATTAAAATTTTCTGCTTCATCTATTAGTATTAGTAATTTGATCCAAGTTGTAATATATTTGTGTAGTATGGTGACCTATCTATAATATTCATGCAATTAGTTTGGAGAGGGTATAGAGACGATTCTTAAAAAACTTGCACTACCATTTCTCTGGCAGCTATCCTCTCAGGGGATTTCCGGAAGACAGTTTACTGCAAGTCTTCGAAATGGATGATAATCTGGAGAGTGGAGACACGCCTTACGCAGCATATTTGATAGCGTTCCTATACAAATTAGTCAATAACACAATTAACTGCTCTGATCTGCTTGCAAAAATTAATCCACTAAACATGGTCAAATCTTCTCGGTTCCACTAGATAGAACGAATATCAGGTTCTCTTATCTCAAATGCAGTCAGCTTGGAATGAACATGCTAGTAATTTAAATATTTTCAATTGTAGCCTAATCGCTTTAAAGCAAAATTTGTAGCTTGCATATTTAGTACAATTCTGTAAACGTCTATTTATGTGTTTTAGTTTTAGTTTTGGTGTAGTGGTCTAAAAGGGGTAGTGGTTTTTTCTTTTTTTCTCTATTGGATTTTCTTTTTCAACGCTAATTTTTTCAAATCATTAGACTCATTCGTTTATATAACTTATTTCCTATTATGCTTCATCTTTAACTTAATTTTAAATAATATCATTTTTCTATCTGTAACAGGTTCTGTACCGTTGATATGATTTGAATAAATAAAAAATAAAAATAAATATCAATACAAAACAAGTGAGTAAAATGTAACATTTTAATATTTACCTCCTCTTCATCCTGTAATAAATTCTAAATTTTACTTCGTTGCTACAATTACTTCACACAAATTACGACAAAAATATACATTTCCAACGTTCCAAGGAATCCAAGCGATTATTTACTCAACTCGCCGTTTCAAAATTGTTTCTTTTCGTAATAATTTTATATTGATTTTAATAGAATCCAGAATTTGAAACTGTAGGTGGTCCTCTCAGATGCTTTCTATTATTGCGCCTGAAATTACTATAAAATAGTATTATTGGGCCATAAAGTTGTTAAATGTTTATAAGACAATTATAAAATAGTTCAACATTTAACAGAACAATAACAATCTGATACGGACATTAATCTTTCATTTTAATTTTAGTTTTAAGTAAATATCTGGTCTCTCATTTAAAATATTTTATTGTTTGTACACACACATTTGTCTTTTTCTCTAAATATTAATAAAAACTGTTATTAGAAGGATATTTCTTTGACTACTTTCTGGTATCTTTGATTTTATTTATTATACTGATTGAGATATAGTTCAGTAAAATAAATTTCCGGTAACATAGATGGAAGTAATTATTACGTAATTATCACTAAAATTGACTTACTGGTTTTTATTACCTTAAATAAGAAAATTTGAGTAATTGGGTAGTAATGATCACCACGAGTTGGTACTGTATTGTTACTAACAAAATTACTTTCAAGTTCCGTTAACTTTAAAGTTAAATTCAATGATTGCAGTTACTTTGGTTTGTTACTTGTTTATCCCTTTAAAGTTGTATTACTTTATAGTAGCGATGAAAGTAACTTCTATGTTTTTGTTACTTTAAAAATTCCTTTAAAATTACGAAACTTTATAATAATATTTAAGGTAAAATTAAATGTCCAGATACCCAAGAAAACTACTGCATGGTAGGTTTTACTTCCCACTTTGTTTTAAAATTACTACAAAATTCCAATTTCCCAACACTTCCACATTTTACAGAAAATTAAAGCAGCTGCAGTTGGACGAAATGAAATAAAACTCGCGCCCAAATTATAGGTTAGGTTATTTTAAAAAAGAAGAAGAAGATATATTATAGGTTAAAGTTCCGAATGGAACTTAACAGTAACTTGTGGAACTTTGAAGTCGTCTTGTAGTGGTTGCGACTTAACAGTTTAAACTAACCTTCGACTTAATAGTAGAAATACCATTTTGGTCGTAGGAACGCAGTAATTACGTACCTATTTCTAGTAATCACTACTTTAAAATGTCCAATATAAATCGTCGCAACGTAACGGCGACTAAAAATGCTGCTTGGGTTATGACTTCCGCAAAAGCCGGATTTTTTTAGACACATTTCAAGTCCTGACGAGATCTTGAAAAGAATCCTTAATTTGACACGTGGGTTTTTTAGGGGGAAAGTTTATTTTTTTAGGTAAGTTATCCATTGTCTCGAATGTTTTATGAAATAAAACGCCTCGAAGTCAGTACCACATACAATTTAATAGGAAAAATTGAATAAAGTTTCGGCAAAACTGCCATCATGAGGCCCATAGGGTACTGAAGGGTTACATAACTTAGAAAACTTTTTGAAACATATAAACAATTTTTAAAAAACTAATAACTAAGGTAAAAAAACGTGAAAATAGATTATTTGATAATGGTCACCAAAAGAAGAATTGAAAACTGAAGTTATCATGAAAGTATTAACTTTAGCGGCATCAGAAATACGATGAAAACCAATTGAAAAATGGGCGATTATAAAATAAATCCAAACACACCTGTCCCTCAATCTTAGAAATGAAACCTTAGTTAATAGTTTCTTAAAAATTATTTATATGTTTCAAAGTTTTCTAAGTTAGTAACGCTTCAGTATCCTATGGGCCTTTATTTAATTTTTCCTATTATGTTGTACAGAATGTAAAAGTATTTTTGCAATATGTACTCACTTGATTTATTTGAGTGACAGTTGATTTCCTATTATTTTTTAAATATTTATCGTAGGAAAGCAGGCAAAAATTTCTAAATAACAAGCACTTCAATTAAATCATTACCTGTAATTACAAGTACGAATTTCATTACTTAATTGAGGTAAATTAAAGTACTCCAACATTTAATGAGGGATACGGAAAAAAACAAAGACAAAAATCGACCGCAATAAAGAGCCGTCCTGCTTAGAATTTAAATAAAAAACTTTTTCCAGAGATTGACAGCTATGAGACCACTAAAGCATATAAATCTGCAAAAGAAACGTTGCTCATTGTCGCAGAGACTGGGATGTCCCCTTTGTGGCCACATAAACCATGCCTGGGGCTCTCAACTTCTTCTGTCAGCGGTAAATCAAAGAAGGCGCCACCTCACCTGGGACCGGCAGGCATCTCTTGGATTTTAACTGGATAAAATTCGGTTGTCCAGTGGTGTAGAAATAATAATTTGGTAAATGTAACGGTCTAGTATCCGATGGAAGCAAAAAATAAAGATAAACAATATACATCGCGTTGATAAATCATGGAATATTCGTAAATATTGTTATGATATGAAATGACACGAAACATGGCATGGTTTGTGTGTCAAAATTTTAAATGTCATCTTTAAAGGGGGAATATTAAGAGGCAATATTGCCAACTGAAATAGCAACATTTTTGATTGGTAAATGGGATAAAAAAAAAAAGTGAGAGTTGTTGATAAAATAGAAGAGAAGAGATTTAGAGAAATTTTGAAAAGAAAATTAAAAAACCGATATAAAAAGTTTGGTTGATCTGGAAAATATAAATTTAAATATAATTAAAGCAAAATTACCAATGGATTGATTTGTAAGTAGTGTAGGCATATTAAACAAAAAGGAGAGTCAAGTGAGCATTAAAAATATAAAAGGGGCATTTAATGCTGACCCTTATGAACTGGATGAAGATTGGATGAAGATGATGAAGATAGGACATTAATAAAAAGTGAGGTATTTTAAAATAAACTATAAAATTTTTTGACAAATCACGTCATGTATAATAGTGATTAGTAGAATAGATTTTACATCTATGTACCGTTAGATGGTAGTAGAGTTGATTAATATTAATTTTTTTATTTGTATTTAGATATTATGATATGGGTATGAAAGGTAGTATGAGTCAGCGTTAATTAGGTAATTGAAATTATAACAAAGGTAAATTTGTTTTATTTTGTGTTTTAAATCATTTTCATTATAATTTTTTGTTGATCATTTTCAAAGTTTAAATAAAGTTATAACCAATGGTAACAAATTTTATTTATGAACTCACTTATTTTTTGGACCCTGAGATTGAGTTAAGTTTGGAAATTTATAAATTAAAAAATTAAATTTTAAAGTAAAATAATTAAATATAACAATAAATAAATAATAACATAACAATATATAAGCGCATCTAATTTTTCCAAAAAAGTCGAAAAAACACGTTGCTAAGTAATATTTTAACAAGAAGCATGAGTGCTGGTGGCATCAAAAATCCGAGTCGAAGACGATGATTTTTGCACATGCAAGAATGCATTTTGTTAAAAAAATGTTTCCACAGGAAAAATTATATGCCCGAATGGTATTTGACAAGACTATTTCATGAGTAACAGATTATTCTGCATACACATAGCTTACAAAACATACTACCTATTATACTGGGTGTCCCACGACGAACTGTACATTGTCAAACCATAAGTACTATGGACCGAGGCCATTTCGTATCTTAAAAAATGCCTTATTGCGTTTTTGACTGATATACAGGATGATATTTAAAATTAAAATTTTTTAAAAACCTATTTTATTGAGCCAAATTTTATATGTCTGAAATTTTTACTTTTGGATATACTTTACGTAGAATAATTCACATATTTCCAAATATCATCCTGTATATCAGTCAAAAACGCAACAAGGCATTTTTTAATACCAGATATGAAATGGCCTCGGTCCAAAGTACTTATGGTTTGACTATGTACAGTTCGTCGTGGGACACCCTGTATATGCATACATAATAAATATGTAGGTATTAATTTGAAAACTGAAAAACAGGTAATTTATTTAATCACAAAATACTACAAACTTAATTATTTATGGTACAATTAAAATATAAATTGCAATTTTGGTACACAGTAGGAGTATTGTTTGAAATCTTTGTTAACTCATTGATAACGTTTTGGGTGTAGGTAAATCATTAGTGTTGTTGATGGGTCTAGCTGTAGAGTGAGAAGCTCGAGGAGTGGCTGCAGGATCTTCTGTTTTCTATTTTTTAGCTGGAGGTTTTGAGGCGTCACTTCTAAGGGTGTTTATGATGTTGGAATAATACTCATTATCCATTTGCAGATAAGGCTTAATTGAGTTGGCTGAACTGTGGCCAGTAATTTTAATTAATTATTGTTCATCCACCCCTCCGTTAGCCAGGTGACTGACTGCTGTCGACCGCATATAGTGGTTTGTTATTTTTATTTCTTTTGTATTTAATCCTGCTGCTTCTTTAGTCCATTTCCAGTTCGTTTTTTCCCACTGGAGCGTTTTTGTACACTTGATTGTTCTTTGTTCCATGATGGGTTTACTGTTAAGAATAATCTATCAGTTGTTATTCTAGATGAACGTTTAACCATTAGAATTTTAAAAAGACGGACTGGACTGTGATGGTACAGGTTCTTAGTAAGTTTGTATATTCAAATACTCAAGATAATAAAATAATAAAAACCATCTTTACTATTCTAAAGTCGTTTATTGAATCCACTAAACATTCATCGAATATTCCAACCGACTGCAGAATTGCTGCGTCGTCAGGAATAGTGTCGATTAATAACTATAACAATATAAAATAATTAATAATAAAGAAATTGCTTAACCTAGTTTTAAACAGTTCAATAAACTATAAAATATAAATGATATACGGTATGATATATTTGGATGCATCCAATAAACTAAATCTAAATACTTATATTATTACAGGACAAAAAGAAGGGGTTCTTCGTCTTGGGGACCAGCCATTTACTATCGGCCATTTTTTTTTCTCCGCCCTGGGTCGATTTATTGAAGAGAGGAATATATTCTACTCTTCCTAAAAAGTAGGATTTTTAAAAATCAGTTATTTAAAAAAATATGTAACTATGTTATCTACCTGTTTTAATCCCAGAATTATCCACTTCCTCTTTAAAATAATGAACTCTGGAATTGACTGCTTCTCCACCTCTCCAGGCAAGTTCTACTGAAGCGATATGGTAAAATTCGCTGGAGTCCCGACGGAGTGTCTTCGTCCAACAATAAAAATATTGCGCAGTATTCTTCCAATTTTAATGAAGCAGAGCTCGATTTCCTTTTATTGGCGCACATCTGCAAATTCCTTCGTTTCGCATTACGAGCTTCTCTACTAGGCTTGAAGATAATTTCTTTAAATGGATCAAAAATTATTTTCCACTTCATAAAATACATATCTTGCAACGGTGTTCCACGTTGTCTTCACAACTAGTTCTTTGTAATTTTTACTGTTTTCGTTCTTCATATTCCACGCCCAATCTTTCAGGATTAGTTTTAGTTGCTCTAAACATGTAGTTTCCAAAAGATCGTATTTCTTTGCCTTGCAGAATTCCGTAAACTATTTCCATATTGACGTATGGGTTTTAACGGTATTGTACGGTACACTTTTCTCAATCGCCAGATCAATATTGGTCATAGAATCACTTCCAAAGCGACTCATTTTCACTACATAAGCTGACTAGCACTGTTTAATAACAATATTACAAAATTTATTGACAGTAAAATCAGAAAAATTGTTTAGCGTCGTTTTCTGGTGTTCTAGGAGACCATAATTACATGTTATCAAAGGTATTGTAATTTTTGGTGACAACAGCTGTCAAGTTTTGCCGCGGGTATACTCGAAAAAACTACTGACAGGAGCTGTCATACAGTTTTGTCATCTGTAATGTAACCATTTGTAATTCAAAATTGCGCGTTTGTGATGGGTGGAAATTAAGACTACATTACTGTTAGTTTCTGAATCATAGACATAAAATTATGCTTTGCGGCAAAGAAACATAATTTCCCGACACGACTATGTCAAATTTTATTTATTGTGAGAAATTATCAAGTTATCAATGCAGAAGGGTGTGTTTTCGACTACAGTTGTAGAAATATTATATTGTACGCATTTCCTTCGAGTAAAGTATTGAGTATTTTGCGAGTGGGAAAAGCGTATTTCGTGTGAGTTGTACACTGTACTTTTTCTACCATTGTGTATTTCTTATTTGCAAAATTAAATCATTTAATTACTATTGTTGAAAGTGAACGTTATTCAATAAAATACTTGTCGGAATAAAATGGTTGATCTTTACGCAAATCCATAATAATAAGCAAATATGCCTATTAATTATTATTAACAAAATCAATAGTGAATTTGCCACAAATAAATGCTCTAATAACTATGAAAAACAACACCCTGTCTCAAAAGCGAAACCCCATCGTGAGTAAAAATTATTTATCGTGGGTAAATAGACGCATGGTTGAACATTAAACAGTAAATCAAATTTATGTATGCAAAATAAGTGGGAGTCTGTGCTGAATTTCGAGAGATGAGAGATGAGAGATGACGAGCAAATGGTAGGAACGTATTGCAAACGATGATGAAACATGGTTTGTGTCTTAATCTCATCAAACATTAACGTTTCAGCTATGGAGATCGCGTTTCCAATACCAACAATACGTGGTGACGGGGCATACAGTTAAGAAACCATTCCTTTTCATTCTTATATGATACCATCAAATATTCATATGCCTGACGATTCTATTATTTGGTTTGAGATCATACAGTGAAAAGCTTTTTGATTTTAAAATAAAATTATGGGAGTTCGAGACTTTAAACCTTATTTCGAGGCACTTTTCTTTTATATATTGAAAGCAAATAACTCGCAAGGATATGTAGTCGATTTTTATAAATCATTGGCGGATCTAGATTATTTTGTTGAATAGGAGGATAAAAAAAACAGTGACTCCTTAAAATTAAAATAGAAAATTATTTTTTCGATCTAGTGTTAATATACTAACATTCTAAATTAAAATCCATGATTTAGAATTAGTATTTTCGCATCCTTAATTGGATTAAGTTCGGTGAGTAGTAATTTTAAGAATCTTCGAAGAAAATATAAATCAAAATAAACAGTCTAAAAGTGAAATATAATAAATTCCCTTGGACCAGAGATCGAGTTTCAATTACACAAAAACATTATTGTTAATCCTTTATAAATTAACGTTTTTTAATATACAGTGTGTCCACGGATGGGGTTCACCAGAGGAGAAACTTTTTTATTTTTAGTTTTAACGAAAGATGTCATTCTTGATAAAAAGTTTTGCTTGTTCTAAAACCTAAAGTGCAACTATCAGATATCATATTTTAGCAGTCGTATACGAGGTTTTTCAAAAAATATGGATTTTGCTTAAAAGTAAAGTACCTTTAGTTTTGAAATATGAAAAAAAAGTTATTAAAAAACTTGTTTCTAATGACATTTTACGTCAACATACCGATTTTGAACAAGTTACTCATTCCGACTTTAAGAAAATTTTAATTTTGAATTTAGTTTTTATTTGTTGTCAACTTTTTCAGACATACTAACCAACCGTCGAACATTATTAACAAAAATTGGTATGGAATTGTTGTTTCGTTCCTTTTAAGCTTTTTCACTGAATTCAAAATTGTCAGTTACGGGGGTGTATTAAAAAATGTTAAAAATGAAAATTTTCCTAAAGTCAGAATGTCTTTTTCAAAATCGGTATGTTTACGTAAAATGTCATTAGAAACAAGTTTTTTTAATAACTTTTTTTTCGTATTTCAAAAATTCATATTTTTAGACAAACCTCGCAAACGACTTCAAAAATTTGATATCTGATAGTTGCATTTTAGGTTTCAGAAAAAGCAAAACTTTTTATCAAGAATGACATTTTTCGTTAAAACTAAAAATAATAAAGTTTCTCCTCTTGTGAATTCAATCCGTGGACATATTGTATATGGATATGGAAAATAGATAATCATGCAGTTATAATAATTATCCAAGCAATTTTGAGACATTAATGAATAGAAAAATAAAAGTACTAATACTGATTTTGCAATAAATATTCGTATTTATTGTTATTTTATAAGCAGTGCCGTTGGTTTTGCAAAGTGTTTCCATTAGTTTAGTTTCTGCAATAAAAATAAATGTTATTAAATAAATTAAAATTACTTAAACCTATAGTTTGCAAGGACAGTTTTACCTGGATCGGAAAAAGAAATGAAAACTAAAAGATTTCCAAATTTGATAAAATTTTAAGTCACTATGCTCTGAAATATGTTGCCAAGACAAATTTCCATAAAAAGTACCAGTTTACATAAACTAAAACTCTAAAAATGCTATTTTTAAAATGTAAATAAATTATATGAGGAAGTTAGGGTATGGCTTAACCAGTTTTTCAGTTTCAATCGAGTTTATTTATCCTCAATTTGTCATTTGCGTTGTAAAATATTCAAGTTGATAAAATAAATATTTTATTCGATTTGTGTTTGTTTATACTTTACTTTATATGTAATAGAAAGAAGTCGTAAGAAAAGTATAGTAACTCGCACGAAATAGCTATTTGGCACTCGTATGATTAAAATTCAAATAACCCTATAATAAGAGAGCTGGCTACATTAATTAAACATATTTAACTCAAATAAAAATGACTAAATAACAATGAACTAACTTATCCAGAGATAAAATTGGAACAATAATAATAACAAAAAGTTTGATTTCAAAAGAGTTATTAACAAATTAAATTTTCAAATATAACCTCACAATTACATTTCATCGTACATGAAAAGAAAATGTTTTAAAGTCAAGATTAACGAAATTTGAAAGTCATATTACGTGATTAATAATGATCTAAATAAGTTAAAAATTATATCAATAGTGTTCTATTTCATTACATTATAAAATGTAATCATTAAATTTATGCGGAAAAATTATTTGTTTTGAAGAATTTGTTTCATTTCTGAAAAAATCTGGTAAAGTTTAACCAAAGTTGGCTTTGTCTTCATCAAATGATAAAATAAATTTCACAGATTTTTCTAGGGTTTTTGACAATCAACATTCAATTGAATTCCGAATGAAAGCGAAAGTGACAGATAACAATTTTGAACTTGTACCTGATTTAAAAAGTTTTTTCAAGATCTGAATAGTTCAATTTAAAAAAAAAGTTTGATTGATTGATCCTACGATTCCTGAACTTTAATCCTGTAGTTCCAGAAGAACTTCAATTCCATGATTCCTGAATTTTCAAAATTCTATAATTTTTTAACATCCATCCCTAGAAATGCCAGTGTCAAAATTGTACGTAAAACCCAGGTACCAAACTAAACAAATATCTATATCAGCGGTTCCCAAATGGTATTCCGCGGAACCATGGGGTTCCGTGGCCAAAAAAAATTGGGAACAGCTGATCTAGATATTTATTAAAATACATAGTAAAGCTTAAGTTACATAATAAAGGCATCTTAATATTTAAAAGTTAAACAAATCATAATAAATAGTATATTAACTTTGGAGAACGGTAAGGGCTTTTTACCGATGGAAGACAATTGTTTGGAGGAGAAGCGAACCCTTACCGTTCGACATGATTATAACGTTTTTTTGTATACGATTGGGCAATAATAAACTATTAAATTATCCATTTTTTTTTTCATATTCAAAATTTCGATTCATCATATCAAGAATTTCAAGATACAAGTTATGGTTGCTAGGTAGTTAGTATGATGCCTAATAAGTATGAACATGGCTTTTTCTGCTGTCACTTAAAATATTGTTATGCCAATAAGTTTGGTTTTTGAGTGTTTTTTATTGATAAAGTGAATTTGAAGAAATAGAATGGGTATGGGAAGAAGGATGTGCCGCAATAATTCCTGAAAAATCAAAATTTCGGTATGAGAGTACCTATAAAATTCTGATCAGTAGGTAAGTGAAAATTCTGAGCGGTAAGTGAAAAATCTGAACGGTAAGTGAATTACTTTCCGTTCAGTTTTTCTTGACATTAGTAAATGCTCCTTACTGTCATCAAAATTGATATGGTAACCAGTCAAAAATGACCAATCGTGCAAAAAACAATTAAGGTTAGGATAAAGATTAGAATAAAAGGTAAGGTTAGTGTTCTGATTTTCCTAGTAATAGATAAACATTAAAAAGAGTCTATTTTTAATTAAACTTAAAGATACTAAAATATACTTACCTTGTTAAAATTTCTTTTTTTAAATTTATGTTGTCTTTGTTCTGATTAAATAAAAGTGTGTTATAATTTTTAATCATTTTCGTTTGTTCTTATTGAACTTAAATACATAATTGAGCTGCACTTTGAACTTACTCTGAAATTAAGAGTTCTCCAGAAGGTGAGTTAAAAATTGAGGTTTTATTTTTCTGATTTAAAAATGTCTCGTCATACAGCTATGACGCGGTGTGATATTCTTATCTTGTTCGGGTTCTACAGCCGCCTTTAAAATCAGCAAACCACTACTCTACCATTGGATTTAATGGAGCAGACTTCAAATAATGCTTGTGAAGCTACGCTTGAACGGTATTTTATTACAAAGTAATGCTTTATCAACACACGAAATACAGTAATATTACTAAAAGAAATTTAACTTGTGAACTAAACATCAGATTATCATGAAATTTTGATACGTACCATTTGAAGCTTGTACTTTCTAAAAATAATATGGATTTGTCAATAGTGGCACCATCTATACGTTATCCTAGGTACTTATTGAATGACCAGGTAGCTATAGATGACGACATCTACAGGTAACAAAACTCGTTATATTTCCCTAATTTAACATCCGAGAAAGACTACCCTTATTCTTGGTTTTATAACAAAAAGTAACTTTTTACGCAAAGGTTATTGATCTTTCTAATAACTGAGTGGCCTAATAAATCATAATCGTTTGGCTCTTAAAGCACGTTCACATATACAAATGCCAAACGGTACAACAGTTACAAATGTATCTACATTTCCACGTAGTTCGTATGAATCGGTTATAATTCGGAGCACAGATCGGTACTACATAATAAAACAATATAAGGAGTGTCCACATGCAATTATCATAACAAAAATATGTCATTCATATTTTCGCACGGTCCCGATACATTAGCATACCAACAGTAGCGACAGGTTCATATTAATCACACATTGTCATATAAATATGAATGAATTTTTACTATACGCATACAAAATAGGTACTTATTGGCAAAAATGAGGTCTTATTTTACCCATGTTCTGCATGTTAAAGTACGTGAGGCGCTTATAAAAATGACACTCATGAAGACCAGTAGCAAGACAACTTAAAAGGTGAGTTTATTTGGATAACTAGATTTACTAAATTTTAATAAAAACAAAATTAATTTAAATTATGATTGTTGCAAAGTTTCAATTGGCAGAAGTTTTAGGTAAATAATTTGTCACGTTCAACTGGAAATTTAAAGAATGACTTATGATACTTTAACACAAAAAATTGCTCGTCTGAAATAATCATTGTTGTGGATATGTCATATAATGTAATTTAAGTCAAACAAAACGTAAATTGGTAGGAGAGGCAAACCGAAACATTTGCAAGATAAGCCTATCCATATGTAAAAGTCTGCAAATTTAATCTCATCGAAGGTATAAAATCGTATTATTGAAAAAAAAAGACCTTGGCCTGATTGGCCTTAGCAGACTGCGACCTATAAGATCTTTTGTGTATACCCTAAACTATGTTTTAGTCCAAAAGATCTAGACTTCTGAGAAAGCCTATTATCCGTTTTGGAGCTAGGTCTGTAACCTGATCAGGCTCTAGGAAGACCTGTTCCAGGTAATTAAATTAAATTAATTAGAGCATTGGCGAACAATTACCCTGTTTCATCTGCATCATCGCAGAATCTGCATTTTCCACTGTCCACTTTGCCCAATTTACAGAGATCGAATCTGAGTGAGAATTCCTGTGATGACTCTGAGATCACATTTCTCCAAGAGCAATTTAGCGTAGCGAGCAGGAGGTTGAATTGTAATAACCTTTTTGCCTGTCTTTGGTCTGGAATATTTTCCAGTAGGCTGCACTAAGTTCCTTTTCCCATTTTATTTAATCACTAGCTTCTGGCCTTTTTTTAACTACTATGGAAGTTATAAATACACAGATACTGCTGAAACCAAATCCTGAATTTTTCTAACTTCAAAAATCGCAAAAAAATGGATACAAACCTGGTAAACCGATTATACGCAACAAAAAATCTATTATTGATACATTGTCACAATAATACTAATAAAAAAATTCAATGTATTTTCATAACCCAAAAAAATAATTGATACACAAAATCGGTTTTAGATCGATGATTTTGAGTAAAATACGACATTTTACGGTAAAAAATGCATTAAGATTAGTGTTTTGACCTACTTCAATTGAATCCGGTCAAGATTCCTTTATTTCTAACCCAAAAAAATACACCAACTAAAAAAAGATGGTTCAGTTAATCTGGTTGTTCTACAGCACTTAGTACTTATTTTTATGTTTTTGTACAATGTAAAATTAACAGCAATTAACAGCAAATGCAACAGACAAAATTAGAGCAAAAGCAACAGCAGCAAGAGCAAGTTTTTATCCAGTTTCTAGGAGATTTTAACACTATTTTTTCTTATGTACCATAATGGCAGATATCGAATGGGGTGGTTCGAAAAAAGCTTTTTTTTATTTCAGATCGCTATAGTGCACAAAAGTTGCCATTGGTATAGACGTTAAAAAAGCGCTAATTATTATTTTTTTATTAATTTGTCTTCCGGTCGCGCAATGAAATCGAAGTAAGCAAAAAATTGTGAAAATTCTTAATTTTTCATAATTTTTTTAAGCACGCCAGATGGTTTTGCTTTCCTATACCATGAATTAACTACTAAAAGTATGTAAAATCATATGCACTTATTATACATTTGTTTCATATCTTCCGGTCGCGCAACGTGGTACAAAATGAGTAAAATTAGTAGTTTTTGCAAAATTTCAAAGTTTGACTGTTTAGTACGACTTAGAGATACTTGTGGGAAGACCTCTACAATGGAGTATTTGTCTTCTCCATTAAAACGAACTTCCATTCCGCCACATTTTCCAACACTTGAAATACAATAGGTCCAATAGGATATTCCGGGCCGATTGAAAAGGCCCTACCTAATTGTGAAAGACTGCCAGTTGTTGATTTTAATCCTATTGACTGTGATATTCCAAAAGCTGACAACCGTATTCTTAGCAAGGACCAATTGGTACTTGCGAAGAGATATCAGAAGTCATCAAGTCAGCACATTGTTCAGAAGACTTTGTAGTACTTGATCCTGGCCCAATGTCTACATCAGTGTGTTTTCAAATGTTATATGCATATGTTGTTTACCATAAAAATAAACCATACACTCACAGATGGGCCTAGACATGTTTACAAAACAATTGAATCTACAAGGTACTTACCAAAAGATCTGCTTCAAATTGTTGTTTTACAACGGAATGCTTACTTTGCCAATCCCGAAAATGTACTTTTGGCTATGGTAACTGATGAAAGAAACCATATCCGAGAACTGGGCTTTAGGTGTATCAAGAAGGCAAAGCAATATCTGAAAGTGACTCTATCAGAATCTTTAAACCAACAAACGTAAACTTTAAAGATAAAGACTATACCGAAATTATCAAATGGAACACCAGTACACTGACTCCTCCTCCACTGTTAAGAACATTGACTAATGAAGAGATCAAACAGTTCGTGAGCAATGTTATGAGTGTAGATGCTTTCCCATGCCTACACAGGCAGTTGAAAGATTCGTTAAGCTAGTGACCGAAGCTTCAAGTAAAGTGTGTGGACACAGTTCCGGAGACGGCCGCTATATTAGAACCGCATTACAGCTTTTTCACACAAATTCAAATTTCGATTTTTATCGATAGATAAAAATTAGAAAGGAAACATCACGGTCACTAGCTTAACGCATCTTTCAACTGCCTGTGTAGGCATGGGAAAGCGTCTACACTCATAACAGGCTTGAAACCATTGCTCACATACTGTTTGATCTCTTCATTAGTCAATGTTCTTAACAGTGGAGGAGGAGTCAGTGTACTGGTATTCCATTTGATAATTTCGGTATAGTCTTTATCTTTCTGATAGAGTCACTTTCAGATATTGTTTGCTTTGCCTTCATGATACGCCTAAAGCCCAGCTCTCGGATATGGTTTCTTTTATTAGTTACCATAGCCAAAAGTACAT
This sequence comes from Crepidodera aurea, assembly GCA_949320105.2. NCBI lineage: Eukaryota > Metazoa > Arthropoda > Insecta > Coleoptera > Chrysomelidae > Crepidodera > Crepidodera aurea. Next base: position 22,275,569 of record OX439472.1, on the reverse strand, counting down.
TTTCTGGATGGGCAAATTAAGCATTCCGTTGTCAAACGGGATCAACAATTTGAAGCAGCTCTTCTGGTAAGTACCTTGCATATTCAATTGTTTTGTAAACATGTCTAGGCCCATCCGTGAATTTGTGGTTTATTTTTATGACACCACATAGGCATATGAGAATGAATGTGACAAATCTCTCTCAGATTTTCAGAAGGGCTTGACAAACTGATGTAGGGATCTTGAATGTGACATTGGGCGAGGATCACGTACTACAAAGTCTTCTGAACAATGTGCTGACTTGAACTTCTGATGTCTCAAGCAAGTACCAATTGGTCCTTGCTAAGAATACGGTTGTCAGCTTTTGGAATTTCACAATCAATAGGATTAAAATCAACAACTGGTAGTCTTTCACAATTAGGAAGGGCCTTCCAATAGTTCCGGAATATCCTTTTGGAGCTGTTGTATTTCCATTTAAGTGTTGGAAAATGTGGCGGAATGGAAGTTTGTTTTAATGGAGAAGACAAATACTCCATTGTAGAGGTCTTCCCACAAGTATCTCTAAGTCGTATGATTAAAATGTACTAAACAGTCAAACTTTGAAATTTTGCAAAAACTACTAATTTTACTCATTTTGTACTATGTTGCGCGACCGGAAGATATGAAACAAATGTATAATAAGTGCATATTGATTTTACATACTTTTAGTAGTTAATTCATGGTATAGGAACGCAATTAAAACCATCTGGCGTGTATAAAAAAAATATGAAAAATTAAGGTTTTTCACAATTTTTTGCTAACTTCGATGGCATTGCGCGACCGGAAGACATATTAATAAAAAAATAATAATTAGCACTTTTTTAACGTCTATACCAATGGCAACTTTTGTGCACTATAGCGATCTGAAATAAAAAAAAAGTTTTTTTCGAACCACCCTAATATCGAATTCCTTGATTATAAGCCACATATTTTCCATTTATATTCAGACTACTTTTTCATTTGTAATTTTCCCACCATCTTTATTTCTCCGTCTTATAAACATTTTTTCTTATTTCATCCATCAATCCTGGAATGTCCTAGCCTAGCTTAGTATAAAAAGCCTGACTCTTTATTGTCTGTAAAATATTAACGCAAACTCTTCTTTTATCTTTTATGGTAGACAGTCTCCAAGCAAATTTTCTCGTTCAACCTTAATGCCATCTTTTGATAAATACAAATCCTTACGACATCATAAGTGCTTTTAAAATTTTGTTTTTCTGCATATCCTTTAACTTCCATATTCTTACAATCTTTCACATTAGTCATGCAGAAATAGCTGTTTGTTTTTGTTTTGAGGTATACTTAAGGTATAGCAAGTGTCAAAAATTTGTCTGCAGCTGCGTATAAGCATCAAGTAACAACTTTTGCAGAGTTTATGAGACACCCAATCCATTTCCAGATGCAAAATTTCAATACCAAAACAATTCTTTCTAAGCATCTTTCAAGGTAGCAGATGTACTGTTGCGATATTTCTGTATTTCGTATCTACCGCAAACGTCGCCGATACTGGGGTTCCGAATCCTTGAATCGTAACAAATGCTTATTGAAAATATCCAGTCTAAATCTGGAAATTCATTAAAATTATTTGCCAATCGACACATGGTTACAAGCGGAGAATTGGTGGTTGTAAGCAATAGAGGAATGTTGGGTAGTTTATCGAATAGATTCAATTTCTAACTGGTTTTCTTATTTTCTCTTCTCATAGCCAAATGTAGGCCCGCAATCACATACTGTAGACGTTAATAATACTTCGAAAACAAGGTCATATTGACGTATTCAACTGGCGGCATTTTACCTGTGATTTAGATACGTCATTTTTTCGATTATATGACATCATTGCAATAGTCATATTGGTCATGAATATGTGCAAAAATATATGTTTAAACATGGTCGCTCTGCTACCTGGGGAGGTTCAAAATTTGAAGAATAAAACAAAATAAATACTCACAGTTCTACGGACCATAAAATTACTTTATTAATACAATTATCTTCGGTTAGAGACGTTTCATATTTAGGAGAATACTGATGAATAAAGAGTTTTTTTAAAAATTGTAACAAACTAAACAAAGAAACAAAATTAAATCAATTAAAAGTAAGGACTTCGCAAAGTGTAATATTATTAAAACTTTATTTCTTTTTACGTTCTAACGGCTTTTAAATTCCGCCATAAATTGGCAGTAGAAAAGTGAAATTATAAAACGTTTTAAGGATACTTTCAACAGGACCTCGAAAAATATAAAATATTTAATTTTTTTCGATTACTTGTCATTTAACATCTGAGTCATTCAGTTGATTTAATAATAGAAACTAGGGCAGGCTCCTTATAAAATATTTTGATAAATGGTTGATAAGAAACCATTGAAGTTAAATATTTCAAAAAACTTTTTTGAAATTTCTTCGATTCGTTAAATCTTCACCGGGGAAAACTTCAATGCTTATTGAATATTAAATGTGAATGGAATATCCATTCATTTATATTTATTGCTCGTTTTACTAGTTAATTAAAATACTTCATCACGAAAATCAATTAGTTTTCATTCTATTGCTCTAGTCTATTTAATATTCATGACTTCGCAATGAAGAACAAAAAGCATTTCAACCAATTAGAGTTTAATGGTAAAGAACAGAACCAATTTTTTAGCGATATATCCCTAACCAACAATTGACATTGCATCAAATAAAAAGTTCATTCAAAAATGACAAGAATTTCCTTCTTTGTAAGCCTTTAATCTATACGTAACAGTAGAAAGGGTATACGGTAAATATTTTTCTTCCATTCAAAGATCAATGGGGATCAAGGTATGGATTCCAGTTCATTGCGAAATTTAGAGAACTACAACTTCCAAATCCTTCAATAAGCCTATTATAGACAGGATCGGTATTAGAAGTGTGAGTAAGAGCAAGAGTGTCTGTAGAATCGGACAAAATTAAGAATAGATCGCTAATATGGCTGCCAATGCGCAAAGGCGGAGCTAATTACTCAGTAGCGCAGGTAGAAAGATTTTTACAAGTGACCATGTCAGCGTAGTTATTGTTGTTATCCGCTCTTGCGACACTCCTGTCATCACTCGGTACTGCCTCGTTGCTAGGTAACGTACACATGCGCACAAGTAGGCGGTTACAATTATCGGTCTATTATTAAGTTTGTCCGACTTTACAAAACTGGATTTGGGACAAACAGAAAAACTACTGGGATATTATCCGGAAATAAAGTGGAAAAGAATCCATCAAAGGACCGTGCCACAAAAGAATAGCAGACCTGTTAAAAATGAATGGGAGCCAGTTGAAAATGGTTTCAGGGCTTCTGACTGGACACGCGCCAGCAAATGGGCACCTCAACAATGGCGGCCTGACCTGCAGGCTGTATGCTAAGGAATCTGAAACAGTGACACATATACTGTGCAGATGCGAGGCAAAAGACAGTTAATTTTTGTGCAGGCAACTGGTGAGCCAGTACCATACCTACAGCTCCCATACAGAAAAGGACTTGTACAAGGCACAAAAGTAGTGGAGTAGGTACTGCGATAATACAACAAAGAGGTGAGAGGGGCCAAGGGGCTGACGTTCTTAGTTAGTTCATTTCGGAAGCTCATAGTGGTTTGTATTTTAATTTCTCTCTCTTTCCACTGGATTAAAACCACTTAGTTGTTAAAAAAGTTTTTTTATATTGACGTTTCGGCTTTCCAGATCGAAAGCCGTTATCAAAATGACATAAAATAAATAAATTTACTAGAAACAGAACACTTGATAATCTTGCAAAAATATGACATCAACATAGTATACATAGAATAAGATTTTGAGATTGAAGATGTCAAAATCTGTTTCAATCATATTTTTGTGACGTTTCTGGGGACGAATTTTGAAAGGATAGCGCATTTGCATATTATAAGAGAATTTTTACTTCGTCATAAATGAAGTTTTCTTATTAATATTATCATAAGAAAAAACCAGATAAAAACTTATGATACTATCCCGATATAGAGGGTATCCTTTTTGCAATTAACTCTTTTTGTAAAATAGGTATCCAAATTTTTGAAATATCAACCGAACAATTAGAAACACATTCGTTATTATTTAAGCATATCAATGCTGCTTCTTTAACTTTGCGGTTATAATTATTCGGTTCTTTTAATAATCTAGTTGAAAAATTCCATTGTATTTTATGACCAGAATCCCATGCGTGTTCACATATTTTGGATTTTTCGAATTGTTCTTAGTTAGTATGCATGAAAAGTAGACATTGAGATCTAAGAAGGATTTTCTTCACCTCTGCAAAAAAAGGGGGGAAAACATTTAAATCTTTTGCTATTTGAACAATGATTGTAAACACCAAATATGAATATGTTTCATTGATATATTTTTATTGATCATATCTGAACTTGAAGGTTTGGGAATATCTGCAGTGATTCCAGTTATATGATGTATGTATAGTAAACGTTTCATGTTGGTCTGTAGATTCCATGTTTTATCAAGTATTCTTCTGTACTCTCCACGACAACTTAGTACTAACAGCATCTTTTTAAATTTATATTTAGTAATAGTTTTCTATATTTATTCTTTGATTGAAACTTTATTTCTTCTTCTCTTAAGAGTTTTCATACATCTTATTTGAATGTTCTGAAAGGTATTTTCAAATCCTTCAAAGTTTCTTTCAATTTTCGCTTTCTTAATCACTTCAATTTTAGTTTTTTCTGGTAACTTTTATTGCCATTATACTGCCGTTCTTGTTTTAATTATTACTCATTGATATTTGTATGTCTTGTTCTATACTTGATTTCCCTACTTTGATATTGTCTTGCTTTGTTTGATTAATACATATTTTTGAGGAGTAGAAGGACATTTTTTTTCCAACATTGCAGCCGGGGTTATAATTTTCCAACTTTCTTGTTATTCTTTAAAGAGGTCTGTTGCCCTTTTTGGATGTAGGATCCCCTTCACAATATGCTGCTTGTGGAGCTTAGTTATTGGGGAAGTTTTCTTGATGTTCTGTTTTTCCACTACGAGACTCATAGTCAAAGAATATGAGAAGGGCTCTTTCTTTTATTTTATAACCAATTTTTAAGGCCTACAGAAGATATAATTTTTTATAATTTTCCAGAATACTTCATACCTCATCTGTTATTCCTAATTCTGTTAAAGGCTTCTGATTGTAGATTAGCCGTATTTTTCTTAAAAAAACATTGTATTATTTTGTACCTCCTGCACTAATTTGAAAAGGTATGGCAAACAAATTAATTGGCACATCAACGATAATATGAAGTCACTTCATGTACAAAAGTTATAAAGTTTAGTAAAAGCGACTTGCACTTGTTCTTCATGTCCATGTTCGTCCTGCTATTTTCAATTTCCATTCTTTATTTGACTCTAGGACGATTTACCATTAATTAAGTAAATACTTCTTATTTTTTGTTCGGTGCCGTCTAATAAAAGTTCAGAAAGTAAATTAAATGTTCATTCCAAATTAGTTAATAAAAGTGTTTTATATTGCACAGTGGAAAGGATAAAAAAAATTATCCGAAATTGTCAATTTATATTTAGAATGCAGATGGATATTTAAAAATAAAAACTGTGGTGCAAGTCGTGATAGAAGAAAATTTAAGTTTCCAGAAGAAAACTAATTAATATCAGAATAAAATAGTATGCCCTAAAACAGCCATATTTACAAACCACCAATGAGCCTAGCAGCCAAAAAACGCGATTGGGGAACTGACTCATGACAAAAAGTACAAAATCGCTTATACTTTTAAAACATGTTGCTATTTTTTTATGCCATCGTAAAGAGTATGTGGAATAAAACCTGTTGGATACATAATTACACCGAAAATTTTATACCTGTCGTTTTAAGCCATTCAGATGCCTTGATTTTGACAGGTTGCTATGACAACCTAAATTTTCCGAAAAAAAATTTCGGTTACGTGACCCAGCTGCAAAATTAATACGTGATAATTTACCTGGCTTGATAGCTGTCACTTGCAGGGCCAGAATAACAGAAGCTTGGATTATTTTTGACAAATATTTATTTTCAATTTGAAAATAAGTACGTTATTTATTATTGACAATATCAATTATTAATTGCAAGTGTTTTTGAAATTCATTTTTCACTGTGGGTTTTCTTCACTAAATGTCTATGTTTCATGAAATAAAAGTAATATTTCGATTTGATTTTGTTCTTCTCTATACTGGATTTATTTTATGGATGAAATATGGTATAATTTCACGAGGAATATTGCTCATACCTTTGAATAGAGGGTTAGCAAACGAGTAAGGAATTTAATTTATCAGATCCGCCATCCTAAGACCGGTTTCTGCCTTTCGGCTTCGTCAGTAAGGCTTTTCGAATCCAATGAATAAAATTCCAAACTCGCACAAGTCAATAGCTATATCCGCTATAAGATAAAATTCTTAGATGTGCTGCCATCTATAAATGGTTAGAAGAGAGTGTTCACACTTTACAAAGCAACGATTCCTAATGTGTTGCATATACTCAATTTGCATTGTGTGTTGCAAAGTTTTTATTTGACTGATTCTAGTCAATATGTCACTCTCTTCTTTGTATCCATTTAAGGGATTAATACAAAGTTAGCAAAGTAAGAATGAATTTTATTTATTAGATTCTAAAAGCCTAACTGACGAAGCCGAAAGGCAGAAACCGGTCTTAGGATTTCGAATCTGATAAATTCAATTCCTTACTCGTTTGCTAACTTTGTATTAATCCCTTAAACGGATACAAAGAAGAGAGTGACATCTTGACTAGAATCAGTCAAATAAAAACTTTGCAACACACACTGCAAATTGAGTGTAGGCAACACCCAATACATTGGGAATCGTTGCTTTGTAGTGTCAAAACTCTCTTCTAACCATTTGTAGATGGTAGCACATCTTTGAATAGACCTTCTTATTCGAGATTTAAGCCAGAATTGTTCACCAAATACGTTAAATATTTTATATTTTTATGATAAATTTGAATATGCTCAGATTCCGTACAAAAGGAGCAAAAATTGTACGATTTTCCATTCATTTTATGATGTTATGGGTCATTATTAAATTTCCTTTTTCTCTAGTAGTAAAATTATTTATAGTATGAAGAATAGTATATTATATTATAAGGATTAAAAGTGCATATTTTTTTTACGAGCAATATTTGCAGTTGAGAGGCGGAGCGCAGCGCAGCCGAGCGAATGCAAAATTGCGAGTAAAAATAGTCACTTTTAGTCCGTATGATATATTCTATTTTTTCTCCAACCAAGTCAAAATTAAAATAAATTTAGTTTTATTCAAAAATCGTTAATAATTTGGTAATAAATTTGAACACCTATTAATTATAACAGCGATAGCAAGTCTCTAGTCACGGATATCTGGTATTGTTGGTAAATATTGATTGTTAAGTAGACGTCAGTAGACGTACTAATCATATAATTTTTGTAGTAGTTTTTACGCTGCTTTCAAAATGAATCCCGAACACGATGAAAATATACCTGCGGATATATTGGAAAGTGCCGAAGCAGTATATCTAAATCTTTTGCCACCCAAATCTCGCCAAGTTTATGAACTTGCATATCAGAGATTCATGGATTGGTGTAAAGAAAAAAATGTGTAAAACTATGCGGAGAGTGTTCTTATGGTGTATTTCTCAAATTTAACGAAGACCGTCAAGCCATCCACTCTTTGGTCACAGTATTCAATGTTGCGATCCACACTAGATATCAAAAATGGTGTGGATATTAGTAAATATTCAAAATTACGAGCATTGTTAAAAAGGCAAAGTGATGGATATATACCTAAAAAGTCTAGGGTTTTTACAAAGGAGGAAGTGGATCGGTTCCTGGATATGGCACCTGATAATGTATATTTGATGATAAAGGTTGTTCTAGTATTAGGAATTGGAGGTGCTATGCGTTGTGACGAACTAGTTCATTTGAAAATTGATGACATTGAAGATACGGACTCGGTCCTGGTCGTAAAAATTTTGCAGACAAAAAACAAGAAACCTCGATAGGCGATAATTATTTGCGTTTATTTCGAAAATATGTTGCACTACGGCCATCAAATATACAGGAACGTCCTTTATTTTTGAAGTATGTTAATGGAAAGTGTCAAAGAATGGTTGTTGGTATTCACAAAATTAGTGCGGTGCCGCAAGAAATTGCAAAATTTTTGAATTTAGAAAATTGGAAGGAGTATACTGGACATTTGCTAAGAAGAACATCTGCTACACTTCTTATTGATGGTGGCGGTGACCTCACTTGTTCCAAACACGCGTAAGTCAATAGTTATATCTGCTAAAACTGTAGCTCAGAAGTGAGTTTTGACAACTTTACCAGCTTTACAAAGCAACTAATTTCCAACTTGCATTGGGGGTTGCAAAACTCACTTCTAATCTTCATTTATCAGTTTTACTAATAGATCGTAGTACATTTGTTTTTTTAAGTGGCAACCGGAGTTCTTGTGAGAAGCAAATTTCACTTCTATTTTATGAGGATTTTCTAATATAAAATTGTATTTATATGCGCGCCACTGGGAACCCTTGGCGATGGAATATTTCTTGACAGCTTTAAATGTATGTAACGATATGGCAGCACTTTACAAAGATATTTAAGAAAAAAATGGGAAACCATATTATTTAAAAACTACTTGATATTTATTAAAACAAATAGGAGCAAATTTTCATAGATTTAATGCAGAATGGCGCGGATATTTTTTTTTGTGATTTTCCATTTAAAATTAACAAATGAAATACTTTTCGAAGGTTTACAAAAAAATCAAGGTATCTCCACCCTAAGTTTTGTAATTATTAGTATTTAATAAAAATTTCACAAAAATCAGACTAAAACTAAAGACTTGAAAGGTTATTAAAGTTTTTCAAGGGGTTCGGTTCGCTCTTAACTCTCAGAGAGATGTTTGTTGTTTGTTAATTTTAACGTCTCTTTTCTGACATAATGGCCTAAACTGGACGGGACCTACAGATTATCGTGGGCTCCGAACCATGGTCCTCAATCACCTTAAACTCAGGACTATGCCTTTGTCATGCAGGTGATCTACCGACTAACCACCAACCCCATATCATTTCCACGTGATATCCGAACTCATCCGGGCTGTTTACCGGCGTGAACGAAACTGCGTATGACACAAATACCTTTTTGCACTTGCCCAAAGTCTTATCTGACTTTAATTCCACTTGAATAAGGCAGGATTCGAACCTACTCCCCGAACACTGACCAAGCTGAATCGGCAGACGCCTTACCAACAACTACACCACCGTGTCCGGTCTCAGAGAGATCTGCAATCTGTCTAACGAAGCAATAAGTATTTGGTTTGATAGTTAGGGTGATATATAGAGTGAGTCGTCTGTTTCAATATTTAAATCTATTTTTTTTAACCTAGAGTTTGTCTGCTGGCGCAAGTTATAGTAAGTATTGGACGACTTATCTGATATCTGCTATTAGGTCCACCGGCATCAGACGTATCAGCACACTTCGTTGTTTTCGCTACCACTTAACTGGTTAACTAGCACATTTGGATGCATTGTCACTCTATTCATGTATGTCACGCTGAATCGATGTATGGTTTCACTGATGGATTCCATGGGGACGTCATGTTGAATTATCTCATTGGAAACGTAGTAAGGCGCATCAACGATGGCTCTCAAGACTTTATTTTAGAACCTCTGAAGGATTGCTATGTTAGAATTGCTGGCGGTGCCCCACATTTGGATGCTGTATGTCCACACAGGTTTTAAGATGGTTTTGTATAGCAACACTTTTTTATCCAGTGATAGTTTAAATTTTCGCCCAATAAGCCAGTACATTTGCCTTAGTTTAGTACAAGTTTTTTAGGCTTGGTGAATATATGTCGGTATTTGGCATCCTCAGCTTGAGGCAGTTGGCAGTTGGCAGTTATTAATACGTACTGGAGGACATGCTTCTCTAAGTAGTGTGAATATCAGATGGACGGACTTGTTTTTAACCAGGGTTGAATTTTAGTTAAGTTGTTTTGTAGGTTCACTGATGCCGATGTTGGGTTTGTGTGAGATGCCAGTAGACCAATTTCATCAGCATATGTTGCCGTCATTGTGGTTCTTGTTGTTGGCACATTTGCGAACATTTACTTGTTTTAATCATTATTATAATTTATCTTTGACAAATTCTGTTCAATTTTATTATTCACTTCTTTTTTTGCAAACAATATATTAAAAACTTTTAATTTTAAAATTGCGATTTTACCTACTATTTAAAAATAGCATAAATCTTTTAATACATGTTATCAACTGAGAAAATTTTAGTAATCTACTGTATACCGATAGTGTCAATTTATTTCCCATATGCATTTTATTTATCATTTAAACGTGGCTTCTCTTCTTTAAACCCGTCTAAGTTAGTGCAGTAAAATTAACAAATTATCAAAACAACGGCACTCATTCATTTGACGACCGTTTTTAGTACACCATTCACTTAAGTTTTGCTCGTAAAAATCACACATCCTGCTTAAAACGGTTCAGGACGATACGCGAGTCTGAATGCCAAACGGCAGTAAAGTCTGATCTAATGAGCCGTTTAATTTCTTTTAATATTACGACCCTTTTTGACTGTTTGACTTGTTTTAATAGAAATATTTTGAAGAAGCTCTTAAGAATATCCATTTTAAATTTCTTAACTCTCGTTTTTCCTAAAGGTTCATTCTAATTAAAATTTATATTAACGGATTATTAGATATTTCTTTTACTAACTTTCTTTTACTAACTAAATTTATTTGGTTTTTCAATTCAATAATCCAGTTTATGATACTTGATACTCCAGAAATGTGGAAAGTTAGTTGATTAAATAAATCTCTTTTAATTATTGATTAAATAAATACCTTTTCCCGAATTAACGCCACTGATTATCACCTTTCTTAACCGCAAATTCAAAACTTTTATGAAGCGACAAACAGTATTTTCTTTGATGTCTACCAAGTACTTCTGCACAAACTCGAAGCCATATAAAATCATATTTAACGTTTAGTGAATCTTCAATCAGGCTTGAAGCATATTTCAAAAAGTGTTCTTCTGCCGGATACACACTTTTTCTATGATTTTGTCAATCAAGTCATTTTAATTATGAAAATCATTCATCTTCAACAAACCACATTTCAATATAAGATTATTTATTTGCCGACGGTAAAATAATAACAGGGTCAGAGACGGACTGGTTTAGGAATAAACTTTTATAATATTTATTTATTTGCGTGAGATTCTACTGTTGCAATCATTAGCGATTATAAGATCAACAGTATAGTTTTAGATGCTGTTACCACCATCAAAGATCTGGAAGTTATTTTGGATCCGACATTGAACTTCAATTTACTTATTTGCTCAACAAAGCATTGAAACTACTGGGGGGTATAAAAATGATAACATCGGACTTCACAAACATAATCTCTTTACGAAGCTTATATTCTGTCTTAGTCAGACCCCACCTCGAATATTGTTCTCTTGTTTGGAACCCTTACTACAAGGTATACTCTCAAAATATTGAAAGTGTTCAACACAGATTTCTAAATTACGGCAGTTTCAAACTACAAATATTTCTTGATCAACAGTCCGAGCAACTTACGAATCTATCTCGATTATCTGTAAGACACAGGGACTTTTATTCTTTTACAAAATCATAAACGGCAAATTATCTAAGATAAATTTTTAAGTATCTTCGTGCCCCACTAGATTTATCCAATCATTTTACAATCCGTTCCATTGTTCAAACTATGGTTACAATAGCTGTCTATCCTGAATTCAAAGACTCGCAAATGCTTCTGATTTTCTTCAGCCTCTCATTGCCCGAGTTTAAGACTTGTCTCATTCTGCATGTCATTTTGGCTTTCTTTTTGAATCTTTCCCCCTTATTTTATAATTCTTAATTAAGTTATTGGGTGATATGAATAAAAATGAGTAAAAGCTTTTACTTGCGCAACCGTTAGTAATTACTTGTGACTGTATGAATAAAACAAGTAAAAAGTAAATACTAGAAGTAATTACTTGACCCTCAAAAATCGTCCAAAATCCTATGAATAAATATAAGTAGATACTTGTTCTCTAAGTAAATACTTGTCAACGGACGAGTCTGATCAGACCCATGCTTGTTGCCTTCTACTTCAATGTAAGTAGTTTAAAAAAATGTTTAATACATGTTTGAATTTGAATTTAACTTTGTATTTCGAAACTATAGTCATTGATGAAATGACGAAAGTAACGGTATCATATTTAAGGACATTTAACAGAAATTTGGATGAGATTTTAAGCAATATAAGTTAACAAGTATTTGCTTTCAAATAGGCTGTCGGAGGTCTTTTTATTCGATCAAGGAGCACATATATTGGTCATTTCGTTTGTTAACAGACTCAATTGAGCGTTATAATAATAGAGTTAGTGTAAATCCTACGAGGTGTAAGGAGCTCCTGAAACCGTGGCGGAGCTTTGACTGCAAGAATGAAGATGGAAATCTTCTTGTGGTACTTGAGTGATCCTGTGTTTCAAACCGGAGTTGGCTATGACTAATCGACTGTATCAAAAACCTTTTCTGAAGTTTTGGATAAAATAGTCACGAGTATTTACTGGGTAAAAACTAGTTTACGTTCAGCAAGAAGTATTTACTCGCAAGTATTCTCTTAGTAAAAACTCGGCTAGCGGCTGTAGACCCTCGCGAGTGATTGTTATTTTTATTCATATACTTTACTTATCTTTTACTCATAAGTAAATACTTCGAGTATTTACTCGTTTTTATTCATATCACCCATTCTCGTAATTGTATTTGTCTACTATCATACTATTTTATGTTATTACTTGTGAAATGTATAACTTGATATGTAATCGCTTATTGTTTCAAAACCATGTTTTGTTTGTTATCTCTTAATTGTCATGGCTTGTAACGATATCATGTACTAGGCTTGTTCCACAAAATGTTTGCCTTGAGTAAAAGAACTTTATTTTGACTTATGAAGGACGGTTCTATCAATTTAATGAAATCCAAACTGTTAAAAATCATTAAAATTCATTTTTTTATAATTTAACTATGTGCATATATATAATATAGACACAAACCGTGTTTTTCGTTTTTAATTTTTATCTCTTCCAAAAATGTTTTTTTTGTCTTGTCAAAGTAAAGTATGAGGAGGAGGACCGTTGCAATAACTCCCCTAAATTAATGGATGACATTTGTAATACAGGATACTTTATTTAAAGATTGCTTTAATAAAGGTTTCGCTTTGCAATAACTCTCTATTGAGGTCAGTTTGAACTTTATTGATATGACTTAAATTAAAGATGTCTCTTCTATATTAAACAGATGGGATTGCTGTTTCCTTGCAGGGTGAGATTACAGTCTCGTACTGAAGGCAAACCATTTATTAAGAATTTCTTTTACTTTTGAAAAAATTAACATTTTTATTAATTTTGATATACCTATTCTGAAATTTAATTGTATTATTTAGTTGTCGATTTATTCATCAACGGTAGTACAAAATGTTGTATTTAGTGATTTTATTGTCTTAGTTATCTAAAATATAATTTACAATCTAAAAATTACTCTAACCGAAAATAAAACGTTCATAGTCAGTGCGTCCCTGAATAAAATTGTAAATAGTAACGGATTACCAATTGTAAAAGAAGTGTGTATGAATGAGTACACTGAGGTATGAAATTGCCATCCTGAATATAAACAGTTATGGGCATTTAATAACATTAAAATTAATACCTCATTTAAAATGTCATATTTAAATTCTTATAGTGCCTTTTGAAAGATATAATTATGTGGCTATTACTTAATGAGAAAATCAAATTACAATTTACAGCGCTTGATTGATTGGTAATTAAATATACATATACTTTTTGGCTAAATAGTTTTTAGAGATAGCGATTAAATTGAATTTTTTTCAACTTTTTCATTCGATACAGATAAAGATTTTAAACCAGATTGTTTAATTTGGTCCAATTTCAAAATAATTTGTTATATATTTTTAAATTTTTTTGTTATTTTAGGTTTTGTAGACTGGTGATGTTTTCAATTTTATTTCCTTCTTGTATTTTAATACACTGCATTTTTCGCAAAGGGTAGGCGGGTAGGCGGCTGTCAATACTGTCATTTCAGCATTTTTAGCTTAAATTATTTCTATTGTTATTGTGTGATTGTGAAGCAACAGCAATTTCTTGGTCAGGCATGTTCCTATTTCCTATTATATTGTGAGGTTATGTTACGACAGTCGCATGTTTATTGGCTCCTATGTGTGGATGCTCTTACAGAATTTAACAGATACCGCGAACATGAGCCAACGTTGGGTCCCATGTGTGGAGCCCGCATTAGGCAAAATACGACCACCAATTATTTTCAGGACGTTTAATTCGAATCCGTAGTTACGTATAATAAACACCCACTAAACAAAATTTTGTTACCTCAATATTGTAATTATACAGGGTGTTTCATAGTTAAACCGACATACGTTAACTGTAAATAGAGGGAACTTAGGCGATTCCAAATAACCTTGGTTAATTGGTCTAACGCCTTTAATAACTGAGATACGGGGTGTTTTATCCATTTCGGCCAATATTTTGATAAGCCGTAACTTTAGAACCACCCTGTAGATTTCTCTCATACTTGGTACAGGAATAGTGTGTTAATAGCCCAATCCTGTAGTGTAAGAATACAATTAAAATCCAGATCCGGATTAAGAAGAATTTATAAAATTTGAAAATCCCCAAAACAACACCCTGTATATCAGATTTTTTAAAATTGGGACGGATATTTGAAAAGAACGGAAAAAAATGAGTTAAAGTGAAAAATTTTTTTAAGTGCACATCCCATTCTACTACTGGAGTTTTAACGTCAAATTACATCAAATGCATTTTTTTCTGTTTCACAAGCAGTAACTTTCGAAATACCTGGTAGATTTCTTTCATATTTGGTACAGGTATCATTTTTTAGTAGCCCAATCGTATAATGTAAGGACTATACTACAGCTAAAATCCAGATACGGATTAAGAAAAATTTGTAAAATTTGAAAATCTCCAACGCAACACGCTGTACGTCAAATATTTTTTAAATTGGATCAGACATTCGAAACGAATGGAAAAAAGTGAGATATTCTGACATATTTTTATAAATGCACATCTCGTTCTACATATTACTAAACTTTTAAAGTAAATTCAATTAATGAAATACATATTGTCGTTTTCATTAGCCGTAACTTTGAAAACACCCTGTAGATTTATTTCATATTTGGTACAGGTAGATTGTTTAATATCCCAATCATACAATACAAGAATAAAATTAAAATTCAGGTCCGGATTAAGAAAAATTTGTAAAATTTGATAATCTCTAAAATAGCACCCTGTATATCAGATTTTTTAAAATGTAATCGGATACCTATTTGAAAAAAGAAAAAAAAAGAAAAAAGATGGGTTATTGCCGAAGCTTACTTGATAGTTTAATAAGTTTTGTATCCGGAATTAATCCGAAAAATTAGAATTAGAATGTAAAAACAAAGAATAAAGAATATAAATCTTAGAGATAGAAATACAAAAGACCATTATTGAAATGAAATAATACTTCATCTGAAAATGCTGCTATGTATAAATAATGTGTGTTTATTCGTTTTTTGTGGAATCTATATTTTCAAGTAAAATTTTAACCTGCGTCATTATAGTAATATTATGGAAATATAATTAAAAAGATGTCACACAAGAACAATTATGCACATGATAGTGACATCTTTGCAATGTGTTTTAATTGTTTCTTGCGGCTTTAAGAAAATATGTTTATATTGAATATATGTGTTTAAGTAATATTCTGAACCTTGTCGCCATTAGAAACATTACCAGGATATGATTTCAATAATATCACACATGTTACTTTTAAAAAATGTTACGTAATGTTTTTGTAATATAACATGTTTGGCGAGCATTAAACATTTTGACAGTAATTTTGACGTCTGCATCCGTTTGATACTGAGTATAATAAATATATATATATATATATATATATATATAAAAATATGCACGAATAGTGACGAAAAGTACCACTTTTAGTCCTAAAAATACGGACGAAAAGTCAATTTTCAAAGGAGGTGTTAGAAAAAATACTTTTCGTTACTATTTAAAAGCAGATGGTGCTACGCAAAACTGATACCAAACTCGTTTTAAATTTAATTAAAATCGTTTCTTATTGGAACCGAGTAGTTTTTAAACGAACGATTTTCAGTATTGAAATAATGGTCCAAAAAGCATTATATTCCTGTCGGCCGGTTCATGTGGCAGGCTCGTCAATCGTGCAATCTGCCGTCACCATCTCGACATGACCACCGCCAGAAACATGTGCGAAAAAGAGAATGACGGCCCAACGAAGACCGACCGATCCGCGATCCATGTCTCCGATCTTTTTGAATGACAACTGATGCTGTACGATGACTGCTCTGCGTGATGCTATTCTTTTGTGATGCACCGGGAGATGATGATCATCGCGAGACGTTCATGGGTTATATATGTCCACGCGAAGCCGTTTCCTGGTAGCTAACAACAATGGGTGAAAAAAGTGCGTGTCTAGGTAAACAGTTACTCGATTCAGGATATAGATATTTTCAGATTTCATAGGTTTATATGGAAATTAAATGTTCATTTGCACATTTTTTATCTTCAAATGAATTTGTGAAAACTAACCTTATACTAAAATCTAATATTTGTAAATATGAATGTGATTTGGGCCAAAAAATACAGTTAGTAGTCAAAAGTCAAACTTTATGAAAAGCTCGAGCTGTTTCGAAGCAGATAGCGATTGTTTTTTTTATATTTTATTCATGTAGGTATTGTATATAAAACTTAATTTTAGAGTTTCCTAAAATATTCTCAGATACAAAATTTCAAAGTTCATGTTAAGTAAGTAAGTATCCTTTATTTTGCCAAAATTAAAACAATAAACAATAAAAGGTAAATGGTAATAAAAGCGATAAAAGAAATAAATGATTACATAGATACATAGATTACAATACTAAGTACTAAAACGGTTTGGAAAATTCTCTCAAAAAAAGTATTCTCTCAAAATAAACAAAGGCTACCGTTAGTTTAGATAATGTTAAACAACTGACTTTAGCATCTTCAACCACACGTATAATTTGAAGTTTATTGATACCATATCCATCGGTCATGAGTTTTGATGCATCTCAAATTAAACCTTCCTCTTCAATGAATCTTGCGACTTTTTCTATTTCTTTTATATCAGTCTCATCCTCCCAAGGTTTAACATCAAGTAAATTGCTGGATTTGACTATCAATTCTGGTTTTTTAGATTTCTTTTCAGCATAAGCTTTGAGTCTCTTACCTTCGATGCTTCAGCATCTTCTTCTTCATCAGAGGCAAATAGTGATCAACATCATCATCGTCGTCAGCTGTGGTGATGGTACGAGCATTCAGTGGGCTAGCTCCTAAAACTTCTAGTCCTTTCAATTCATCTGCAAATAAGGATTTGATGTGACTATACCAACGTAAGGCGTGTGGTACGTTAGATCCAAGAACTTTGCTTATTCTGTTGAAGACATCAATGTCACCTTGACCCAGCACATATCTATTTACGTAACTTTTGTCTTCAAGAAAGCCGTTACAGCCATTTTGTATAGTTTTTTAAAGTGACGTCGATTCTTCATTTTTATGTCTTGTATTTAGTGAATGAACTTCTTTATTTAATTTAAACTTATGTTTATTTTGAAAAATATACAGACACGTTTCATAAATGTAAAGTTGCGGTAAGGAGAGTATTTTATATGCAATTTATAGGCATCCATGTAAACAGGATGCCTATAGGGGACACCAGCAATGCATCGCACAATTCATTTTTCGACTAATAAATACATCTCCTGCTAAGGTAGAATTACCCCAAAAACATATTCCAGATCTCATACGAGAATCTACCTGTGCATAGAATAGATTTAACAGCTGAGTCTTATTTAAAATATTCCTTAAGTTTTTAAACAAGAAATGACTAGAATTAAGGGGTGATATAATATTTTCACGATGAAGTTTCCAGGTGAAAGTATGGTACACCTTAATTCCTAGAAAAGTAACAACTTCCACATCATGATTTCCTGAACAATTATTCACAGATCACAGAAGTGTGAAAAGTTGCTAACTGTGTTTTCACTGTATTAAAAAAGAGCTTATGTTCATTAAGCCACTTGCTTTAGAATATTTTCTGATGAACTGTTAGATATTTTTAAGGATAAATCATCCGCATACATGGTAAAAAACAGTTCACTTAGAAGCAAATCTAAACTGTTCACATAAAGTAAAAAAAGACAGGGACCCCGTACTGAGCCTTGTGGAACACCTGTCTCTACTATCGAGCATTCAGAGTTATATTTATTTATGCTAGTCTCGTCTAGGAAATGTATTTGAACAAATTGTTTCCTATACCTTACATATGACGATATACAGTCTAAAGACTTCAATATCATACAATTTTGAGGTAAGAACGTCATGATCAACGCAGTCGAAGGCTCTGCTGAGATCGCAGAAGCTCCCAACAGGACATTCGCCTGCCTCAATAAACTTTATAATTTCACTATAAAAAGAATCTGCTGAGATCGCAGAAGATCCCAACAGGACATTCGCCTGCCTCAATAAACTATAATTTCACTATAAAAAGAATGAGTCGCTGTAGCACTAGAAACCCGAAACCCATGTCGCTTATCTGTTAAATTATTAAATTTTTCTAAACATTTCGCCAAGGAGATAATAAAGCATACTTAAAAATTTTTGAAATAGAAAACTGTAGATTGATCTTTTTTTTGAAAATAGGAACGATTTTTGTCGATTTTAAAATATAATGAGTATACGACAAAAGATAAAAGGCAAAATATAAGTATGAATTAAACATGGAAGCAACTAAAGGTGGATCTGATATTTTTCGAATGAAATTTTTTTGTTTTTTGGTTTTGTTTGTTTATTGGTTTATCACATTCCATGCCGATTTGGATGGATTTTTAGAAGTAAATATTTTATTTTGGTAATATTATTTTTCTACAACCACTATGCAAGACACGGTTTTCTACACAAATTTTTATACGCAAAGCAGGCATTTCCTTAATTCCTGTGATATCCGTTGGAAAAGTAATAATTTAAAATGGTAAAAGTACACGTTATATGGCACTTTTCCCCACAGAAATGTCAAAATTTTATAGTTACAAACAGCAACCAACCATAATGAATTGATTTTATTAGGTACATCAACACAGCTATGACCTGTCAACATTTAACATTATCATTGTAGTGAATAATTTGTAGCTGTTAAAATTTTAAATTTGAACTAACAATTCTGTAAGTAAACTATTTATTTGATTATTTATTTTAATTTATTAATTATAAAAACAAATTAATTTATTACGCATAAAATCAAAATGTATCTTTTGAGTTGTTGAATTCCGATATTCAGATATTATCGAAATGGCTCAAAATGCAACCGAAAATTTGTTACCTGAGGTTTCGAAAGAGAAATATCGAAAACAATACAGTAAATTTATGAACTTTTGTTAGCTTATTTTCTAGAAATTTCTCAAAACTTAAAACCGTCTACACTGTGGTCTACATATTCAATGATAAGGAGCCTCATAAGTATCAAAAATAACATAGATATGTTTTTTCTTTTTTTATATTCAAAAATTAATTTTTTAAATTCTTTCTGTTCAAACTTTAAATAAAATACCTATATATATTTTTCTTTCATTAATAAACGTGGTTGTACAACTCGCTGGATTTGCGGCACTCGCCTTACGGCTCTTGCCACAAACTTCTGCGCTCGTGGGAAAAGTGGCGCTTTGTGCACTTGTTGTACAAACTACTATTTTTTACATTATCGATTAGATTGACATGTTTCTTTCGCTCTTCATAAATGGGTCTTAAAATTGGATACGGGCTAGATAAAGACTATATCCAAATCAAACGACTTTATTGCATGAGTGTTATGGTTTTATTATTTAATTACAAAAATTTCAATGAAACCCAATACTACACCCTATATAGGAACCGGAAGTAATGGCATTAAAAAAAATTATTGTCGATAAACCAAAATTACGATACGAGCTATATTCTTAGTGATATAAAACGAACAAACAAGTCTATAAATGGAAACAATTTAAAGAATATTAATGGGTTTATATAATTAAATCCAACCCGGTATTAATACTCATCGGCTACCGTACTGTATCATTGAGTCGTTCTTGACTAATGGCCGATTTAAAAAATGGATTCCTGTGAAGAAAAACCGAACCAAAGACATGATCAATTAAAAATCTTTTTATAATTAAAATGAATTTAAAGAAGTCCTAAATGAGCAATATCTATTCTCGACGTAACCGCTATGCCATGCATCAAAAGCCGACAGATTATCAGAAAACTGTATTATAATTCAAACGACTGCTGCGGTTGTCACAACCAATGACAGCTTGAGAATACCAGGAGTGCTCAAGCACTATTCAATACTTTAAAAATAATTTGTCAACATAATAAATATTTCATACTTTTTTTGGATAATTAAACAACTATTTTATTAAATACATGTGACAAAAAATAAAAAATACTATGGAGACAGATTGCCAGATTGCTAGATAATTATTATTATTATTATTCTAACTAAAGTTTTCATATTATAAAGAAAACTTTTGGATAGCCTGTGAATGAATGTATTTTTAACTACGGAATATTTCTCTTGTGTCATGTGAATGACAAAATGTGACCTATATTAAAAATTATTGTTTGAATTATTTATAAAAACGAATAATATAGTGTCATAGAAAACAAATAAATAGACTATAGTAGGACGAGCACTAAATCATTTGTTTAGGGCAAAAACAACATAGCAGGTAAGTTGAGGGTTTATTCTTATGCAAAAATTGGATACTAATCAAACTATTGAGGGAAATCTTAGGGAGATAAACAGCACAATTAGGAATATAAACGACATAATCCAGCATATTTAAGCCCATAGGTTCTGCTTCTCAAACAATGCATCATATTACCTTCGAATGTCCGACAAGGGCATTTTCTGGTACAACTTTTGACTTTTTGCATGCAACACCTCAGGCCATCCAATGGATTAACCAACTAGATAAATGGAGCTGTGATAATACCTACAAGTAATTCTGTCTGTTTTTATACATGTGCTGTGATTTATTTTTTATGTATTTTTCTATGCATGTTTGTCTACCTACGCCATAAGCTAAATAAATAAAAAATAAGCCCATAGAATTAAATCTAGACATGGTTGGAGATGGTGTCAAAAACCACAAAGAGCCAAAAAAGAACTAACTGAAAGAAGTCAAGAATGACATAAATACACTTGAGGTAGAATCTTCAACGCCAAGTTTACAGATGACATATGACAGTTTACAAATGACATATGACAGGTGACAGATGACAAGGGACGTGGCTTAAAAGTGGAGGGGGCGGTCATCTTGAAAAGGGGCGTGGATTAAAAGTGGAAGAGTGGGGGTGGTTTAAAGTAAGGCAGTTACTACTCAGATATATCGTTTTTGTTGAAATAATCGGTGTTTTCAAAAGATGGGGGCTGTTATGAATGGTTCATAGTGACTACCGATTTTGGCTGGTTCAGAAAGGTTAGACCTCTGCCAATAATATTCAGTTTATACCGCTTTGAGTTTCATACAAAAATCTTGTTTTTTACAGTATCGAAAATGTCGAATTTTCAGCTTTAATTGTAAGAAAAGCGCAGCTGAAGCTTGTTGAAGTTTATGATGATGCTATTCCAACTGATAAATCATGTCGGGAATGATTTCGACGATTCAAGGATGGAGATTTATGCGTCGAAGATCAGAGTCAAACGCAAGAGGAGCTTGCAGAATTATTGGGTGTGACACAAAACGCCATTTCAGTGTGATTGAGAGACATGGCAATGATTCAAGAACAAAAAAATTGGGTTTCGTATGAACTGAAACCGAGAGAAGTTGAAAGGCGATTCTTCACTTGCGAGCACATGCTTCAAAGGAAACAAGGGGAAGGTTTTTTTGCATCGTATTGTAACTGGAGATGAGCAGAGTATGTTCCACGATAATCCCAAGAAAAAATACTACGCCAAGCTCAATCAATTGTTGCCATCGATTAGAGGGCAAGATAACTTTGACAACAAGCAGGTAGACAAAGTATGGAAAAGTTCTTGTAAAACTCTAACGGCTATAATTAGCTTCTCATCAAAATTAATGATTATTGTGGTTAACCATTTTGTATATTTCAAGTTTATTCCAATTGCCAGTTGTAGATAATCTTAGACTATATGCTTAACCATTATAATACAACAAACATATAAAATTGATATAGCACGAATGAACCGATTTAAAAAGTAAAATATAGTACACAGTCTATTGGCAAAACTGAAAAAGCAGAAACGATTTTATTCAACTTAAAAAAGTATACATTCCCAATTTGCATTGGAGGTTGCAAACTCTCTTTAGTTTATATCCCTTCAAGATGAAATTACAAAAGTTCCAAATTTGGTTTCCTTTCCTTTGTTTCTACTAAAGCAAATTCTAGACCCCAGAGAGAAAATAGAGAAAGTAAAGAACCTCCAAAACAGGGTCAGAGCTATAGACAAAATAAAGCCTATAGTCAAGCAATAATACAAAATACTACTCAAACTAACAAAAACCGCAACACCAAGGTACAACAAGTACAAATATTGACAATATGCTCGAACAAATCTTGGACAAACTAAACAAGATGGATGAGCGTATTTTAAATCTAGAAAAACACGTTCACGTTCACGTTCACTTAAGAATCCTAGAATGGAATGCTAACGGACTTCTGAAACACCAATAAGAGTTACAGACAGTTTTAGATATAGAAAACATTCATCATTTCACCAAGGAGTCATACATCAAATTTAAAGGATTTTAAGTATATCATACAATCCACCCAGACAATGCGAAAAAAGGGGGAAGTGCGATTATTATAAAAGAATCTATATTGCATAATCAAGAAAAGGAACACCAAATAGAACAAATACAAGCCACATCTATAAACATAAAAACAAAAATCTATGAAATTGCAGTAACGGCAATATAGTGCCCACCCAAGTACGCCTTCAAGAAAGACCAATATATAGATTTTCTTGAAAGTCAAGGACACAGGTTCATTGTAGGAGGTGACTTCAATGCAAAGCACACCTCCTTGGGATTTAGACTGACCACAACTAAAGGTAAAGAACTTTTGGCAGCGTTTAAACTTAAATGTGAATCGATATCAACTGGTAAACCAACATAACTAAAATTACTCATTGATCGTTATGTGATCAGATTGTAACATTAACAAATGCCCCGTAAGGGGTATTTTAATATAAAAAAAACCAAAGCAAATTCGGAATTTAGGCTTTTTTAAGTTGTTTAAACATTTTTCTGAGTAATTTTCCAGTTTTTTAATAAATAATAGGAGTTTTATTTTAATTTGACTGCGCAGCTGAAGAAGTCCAGAGGCAGAAACTGTGAAATCGAATACATTAAGTTTTAAACTCATTTTCGTTACTATGTAAAAATTAGTATAAAGAAATAATTTTTATTATCTATTTCTTTCGACATTTTTTTAATTATTATTTCCGTTTTGCGTTTCTCCTAATATTTATCGATCACTTTTCCCATCTCTTCCCCCATTCAAAATATTGCAAGATATCGCTTAATTATTGACACAACCCGGTATATCAATATAATGTGCTGGTAAGGCAAGAAACGTTGGGAGTGAATTAGTGCCAAGAAACGAAAGATATAGAAGTTATAAATTTTGGATCATATCGTTGACTGAGGCTCTTTTGACGACTACCACCCACGATGGTTAGTTGGGGCTGACGGGACCGGATTCATTAAAATATCGTTTTTATTTGAAATATTTTTGCCATCTACTTCAGCTAAGCTGAGTCTTTTTTAAAATAGTTTATTGTTCTTCCGTTTTTACTGGTGAATCAGCAATGAAAAGGAAATGGAAGATAAAAGACATCTACATGTACATGAGAGAAATAAATTAATAAAATACAGCCTCTGTATATTAAAAATCCGTTAACCTATTTAAAAAGAGCTGGAAAAAGTATTGTTGAATAAAATTTTTGCTTATAAATCTCTGTAACGCCGTAACCCCAAATCCACAGCCATGCCACTCGGTCCATCATTTATTTCGTCCTTGTTCTAAATTAAAATGTAAATAACACACATGTACCAGGGTTAAACCGTCAAAGGTAAAATATTTTTTATTCCCATAATCATGTGTCCTAACTTGCTTCGTTCTCGAGTCAATGTTTTTAGAACAAAAGAGTTTTTTATGAATTATCAAAAACAATTTGGCTGATTCTGATAAAACTTGGCATAAGGAGCTTCTTTTAATATTATTAGAATTAAATTAGTAATTCCAGTGTCGCCCCACTAGGTAAAATAATTGATATTAGGACAAATCATTGTATGCCACTGTTTTTTTTGTATGTTTACTTTTCTTGGATTAAGCAATTGAAAACACAAATTTTTTGCCTCTTCAATTTTATTCGTATCTAGCTCCTTTTTTGAGAAAAAAATTAAAAACTGTTTCCCTGCGTTATTTATTTTATTATAAAACATGTAACTTTTAGAAATTAATAATTTGACCACAAAATTTCTAATAACTCCCCAAATATTACTATCGATAATCACATCATTCTTCCAAAGCCTACAGTCATATACTTAGGGATGCAATTAAACAATAAAGTAAATTTCAATCACCATCTTAAATTCGTCAAAAAGAAGGCAAGAACTAGACACTTCAGATGCCTTATATATAAGAACAATGGGTTCAATACAAAGAAATGTGCCAAGACATATAAGGATGTCCATATTCTAACAGAGGTCAGCATATAGACCTCTGTTAGAATATGGAGATCCTCTACTCATAAATTGCAGGCGTCCAGCCCGAAAACAACTGGCAACAGCAGAAACACCTTCCCTCCGAATTATATCGAAAATGAGATATCCCGATAACTCGATGCACAACCCATCAAACCAGAGTAAAATGGGTGTACAGCCTTTTCTGGAGCGACTCAACGTTTTTACAACTGGATTTGCAAAGAATTATCATCATATGGACATAATGGCTCCGCATCCAAGAAAATCTATAATAGAAGAACTATCCAACCAGAGATATGAAAGCCGTGACAGTGAAGATTGGAGCTGAAAATTAAGATTCTACAAACATTGTTTTGCTCTGATTGTTAATTTTCATTTTGTGACATCCAAAATAAAATTTTACTGGCTGAAGGACCTCGGTCGATGGCCATTTGAATTAATGGTATGAGAATTTTAATTTTTGTCGTTTTAATTGTAAAATTAACTATATGAAAGTATGTTTTATGTTACAATATTCGTTTAATGTCATTTCTCGATAATTTTCATTGTTATTCTGACGAAAGCCTCTGATGATGCTGCAAGGCGAAAGCGCTTAGGCTAAAATTTTAAAAATAAATCTATGCACTTTTTGTCAGTGTTTTATTATATTTACACAATTGTGCGTACAACCAAATTACCAATATTTGAATTAGATGATCAAATAAACTTAAAAATCTTTCATTCGATACGTAGGTAAGTAAGTAATGTTTATTTTTTAAAAGAAAGAATTACAATTAAGAATGAAATATACTGTAACGGTGTAAACGAGTGAAATACCTAACTTTGTCTAATAATAATGATAATCAAATTTCTACAATTAAATAACAATAAGTGATCATTTATTTTAATCTGAGCAACATTAGACAGAACGTGTTTAATCAAATAAAATCAATCTGGAAGTATCAATTAACTCATGAAATGTTAGATTTCTGAAGGTTAAAATTAACATGGAAACTCCATAAACAATTTGCATCGACGATTTTAAGACAATTACAAATATTTTGGCAAATAATAAAATAGTGAAAATCAAAACTGAATAGTCTCAGACAAGTCTACAATCGTCACATCTAAGTGGAAGTTTTTTTTTAACACTATGTGAAAAAGAAATTTTCATATAACCTCAAAATGAAATATTCAAATTTAAACAAATCATTAATCTAAATTTAGGGGAAAGTAAATGAAAATTAGAAAACCAAGAGTGGGAATTGCTAAAATCATATTATTAATTTAAAATAAACAAAAATAATAGAGTTTAACAGAATTATAACTTCAATAATAACGAAAACAGAAAAACCTTCCTGTATTCTTAATATTAGTCTAAATAACATATAATTTACACCAAAATCATTCTTTTAACATAAGGAATGATTTGGTAATGGTTAAAAGATGTATGGAAGTAATTTTTTTATATAATAATAATTTATTTAAAAATTTGATGTCAAATTCCAATCTAGAATGCTATGACATACAAATTCATAAAAACCAAATTCGCGGAGAAGCGAGGCTCTTTCGAAAAAAACCACCGAAGTGTCCACATCGATCCTCATAAAGTAAACAAAATTTAAATGACAAAGACAGAATAAAGTAAGGTAGAGTTGTACATAATAAATAAATATTTAAAATTAACGTTAACATTTAATATTTATAATCTAAACTAAAATCTAGAGTAGGAAGAATAACTGTAATTTAGAGGTAAGTATCTTTTAAAGATTATTTACTATATTTCCAAATTACATGTAATTTTTTTATTTATTTCAGAGAATGTGGAATTAAGTTGTATAATTTTGGTCCTATGTAATTAAAGAATCACTGTTTAATATTTTTTTCACATGTGGGTATTTTTACAATATTTTGGTCTCTATTTCGCGAATTGTATTGATGTTCAATTTCTTCTAATTCTATTTTGTTGTTAAAGATAGCTACAAGTATTCGTTGACAATAAAGCTGTCTTATATCAAAAATTTTGCTGATATCAAACAGCCGATCGCTAGAGAAGGTGCGCTTTTTACCATGGATTATTTTTAGTATCCACTTTTACAAAATATTAATTTTTTCTAGATGGTTGTCATACACACCCCCCTAACCTAGGATGCCATAGGATAACTGTGACTGAACGAGTGCAATGTCTATGTCTAAAATTTCTTTTAGAAATTTAGACCTACTAATGAGACCTCTTAATTTTTTTGCAATATTATTGCATGTCTCGTAGGCCCAATTGAAGACGCCTAAAGGCAGAATCCTGGTGTCGAATCGAATAAATTAAAATCAAAGTGAAATATTTTCTCAGTCTATTACTTAATTTCCCAGGGCAACTCAGTTGGTAAAATAGTTGATTTAATGACCTCGGAATCTGAATATAGAACCTTATATTATTTGATACTGACCATTAGGCCTACTTCAGACGAGACCCTTGGTGGCTGGACACCGGTGGCTCAAGCCACAGACAGTGGAATTCGTACAGCCACTTGACAAACACCAAGTGTCTCTGACGTCACAAATTTTTTTTTACCCGTTGAACTTTTTCACTCACTCACTTCAGCAGGTACAGGGTGGCCAAATAAGAATTCGAGGTACTGTATCTGGGAAACCATCCATCATAGAAGATTGCGGAAAAAAAACTTATAACTAAAACGGCCAAGAGAAAAACCTAGAAAATATTTTCAAGTTTCTGAAATGGCCGCTAGGGGCGTAACTACAATCTTGAATCTAAGAAAGTGATGTTTCTGTGAATTCCGCTATATTAACCTAACAAAAAAATACCCGATCTTTAAAGTAGAGGATAATCTGAACCTTTTTTGTTTGACAATTATTACTGTATCTCTAAAAATAAAGTGGTGGGGGGTATTCAAAGGTATCAGTAAAAAACACCCTGTAAATTCGAAACGGCTGAGCCGATTTTAACAAACTTAGGCTAGTTGAAAAGAGATATTCTTGTGCTACAAACGATACAATATATGAAGTTTTTTTAGTTTCACATGTCGCCGCTAGATGGCTTTTTTCGACATGTCTGGCAGGTTACTCGAGTAGGATGTAAATGGCAGGTAGTAGGTTTTATCGATATTTAAGGTAAGTTTATTACAGGCAAACCATTTTTTAATCAGAAAGAAAACGGTTTCTGCCATTCGTTTTAGGTTTGCCCAAGAGTCTGATTTGTAAAATATCACAGTGTCGTCAGCGAAACTCATTATTGAACCCTTTAAGTCCATATTTAATAAACTATTTATATAAATCGTAAACAAAAGAGGTCCGAGAACAGTTTCTTGTGGCACCCCATAGGTTACTGTCCTCGGTTCACTGATGACATCGTCGATTTTTACTTGTTGCTGCCGGTCTTTTAGGTAACTACTTAATAGATGGAGAATTTTGCCTCGAAGTCCATATTTCTGCAACTTATATAACAGTATGTCATGCGATACAGTATCGAAGGCTTTAGAGAGGTCAACGAATATAGCTAAAGCGGGTGTTTTTGAGTTAAGTCTGATAATTATTTCAAAGTTTCCGCTCGCAAACTATCAACACCTGGAGATTTTTTATTTTTTAGTGATTTTATCATATTTTGTACTTCAATTTCATTTGTATTATATAGAAACATAGTATTATCTAGCTGTGAAATGTTTTCGTTAAAATCACGAGGTATTTTGTTAGCGTAAGCTTCTCCTACAGAAATAAAAAATTTATTAAATGCATGAACTATATCAGACTTTTCTGATACAATTTCTTTGTTTCTATTGACTACTGTTATTTTTGTTTCAGATTTAACCTTACCGCATAGTTTATTAATACATGTCCACATATTTTGGGACGTATTTTGATTTTTTTCTATCATTCGTTGTGTATATTCTTTTTTGGATTTTTGAATTAATTTCAGAAGTTTGTTTTTAAATGTTTTGTAATAATCTTTTAGGGCCCAATCTAAGGGGGGCCAACTTTGAGATAAACGAACTCCATTTAGGCATCTCGGACTTCCGTTTCCTGAACACCTGCACCGAATTCTCGGGTACCCGTAAGCATTCTGGGCTGGACTAAAAGCTTAGAAGCGCGGATTAGGACATTATTTTAATCAGTGTGCTTTTAACCCTGAACTGGGTCATATCTCCGTCGGATATTAAAATGCGGCGTAAATTCATAATCGCCCTCTTAGTACTGCAAAAACAGTGTGGCTTTGATTGTTCAACTGACTACAACTCCGTTACTTTAACGTAAAAATATTTATTTTCACACAATGTTATAAAAATAGTTCAATCTGAGTGGCTAACCAAATGTAGTGATTGTTTGTTGTTAAGTAACGTGTGTGTTTTATTTGGAGTTTTTCTGGAAAAAATCAAAGTTATACAGTCTAGTTTATATCATCTTCAAACAATGTTCAAAAAGGCGGCATTTTAACCCAAACTTGCATCGGCCGACCTTGGAAACAGTTGCGAAGGGTATTTTTCTCATTGAACTTACGAAAATAGTAATTGATACTACATTCCGTATAGAAGAGTCATCCTGTATTATTATACAGGTATATTTACCATAATTAAATTTGAAATAATGAGGCTTAGTAATGAAATTTTTTTATTGGCCCTTCTGAAACTTCAAGACCGGTAGAATACATTTGGAAAAAAATTTCGTTTCACTATTAAAGGGCGCCTGGGAAATTAAATTTAAATTTATGAATCGTGACGTGGACCAATGAAATAGTTTCAGTTGCCACATTTCTAAAGTTTTTTCCCGTTGGCATCATCTTTTTCTAATTAATAGAAAGAGCGAAATAGATACTTCAAGAGTAGTCGTAGCTAACACTAGACTTCTTTTAACAGCATACGACTATTAATCATGTTTGTGGATTCTCGAAAAAGGTAGCGCTGATTTTATATTTGTAGGCAAAAAACCAAATAAAGTTTATAAAATATTACTAAAAATGTTCTTATTAATTTAATAGTTATCAGAGATAAAAAATAATGTTCATTGTACCCTATTAATGTGTGCAATTATAAGTAGTATAATTAAAGGATTAAAAAAATTAAAAACTGTACGTATAAAGTCGAGACTTTTGAAACAAATAACAGACTTACGTTGAACTGGTGACGGGTATAAGCCGTGCTAACAGAATTTAACCCAGATATGACAACATCGACCAAATTAATCGCATGAGATCGCCACGCGATTGGTTAGATTTAACCGGGAGATTTAATACTAATTATTCTTTAAATTGCAATTTCTCTGAAAACGGCTAATTATATCTTGAGAAATTTTTACCTCGAAACACTAAATCCCCTTCTTTATCGTTTCTGCATAAATTAATTTAGAATTTCCGACCTACTGGTAAGCCTCATTATAAATTATAGGATGTTTGGTGTACCTTAAATCACACGATATTGAAAACCTCATTATCTTACCCCATACCGAGAGCTGTGACATAACCGCCAGAGTCAAATCAATTCGCTAATAAAAAGATTAATGCGAGCGACTGAAATCAGAAAGATCGAATGCTAACTTTTTAATTAAAACGATTCGCCCGGATCAGTTTGCTACAATGTTTGTTTGTCCGTCTTAAATATTTCATGTCGCGTACATTCAAACTGTAAGCGATCGAAAAAGGTGGCGGGGTCGGGGGGATCCCGCCGTCGGATAATTCATGTCACTTAACATCGATGGAGCTTTGCCCTGGCAGTTTTATTGGAACTCTAAATTGGATAACAGTAACGTGTTGTTACGACGGATCCCTCCACCGCCCTCTTCTGCCCTTCGACGATTTGCACCGTATCATTGATCACCAGGACCTAATAATCGACTAATTTGTCCCGCTTTGGGTAATAGAAATTGTCAATCGGAAAAGGCGAAGTCCTCTTCCGGGTCTGCATCTGATTTACGGCGAAAACACGAGCTGGAAACAGCAGTTGGGTCCCCAGGAGGCGGCGAATATCGGACTTAGAAGATCCCGTTGCTTATGAGATTAAAGATACTGCCAATATGTGTTGTGATTTATTCGTTTTCGGTTATAATTCATTAAGCAGAGTTGGACGTGTCATTTGGGATTTTTTGCCAAGGGTTAGATGAGGGTTAAATTTATAATGGTTACAAGGATACTACATTTAGACTCTAAAGT
Organism: Crepidodera aurea; assembly: GCA_949320105.2. Lineage (NCBI taxonomy): Eukaryota > Metazoa > Arthropoda > Insecta > Coleoptera > Chrysomelidae > Crepidodera > Crepidodera aurea. Next base: position 22,244,551 of record OX439472.1, on the reverse strand, counting down.
AGGTTCAGGCTTAGTTACTTATACTAGTAGTTTAACATTATAATTTTTAAATTAAATAAAGTAAATTCGTGCAAACATACTATTAAATTTAGAAAAGAAAATTTAAAGGATTTATTAGGAATATTTAAATTAAATAACAATAATGCAATTATAAATTCCTTAATAAAAATGACGTCTAAAAAATTGCAATCCACTGGGAACAGAAATCCGAATTCTTTTGTTTATCCGTTCCTTGGTGGTAGTTAAAAAAAATAAATAAGTAAGAAATAGGGGGTAGAAATTTTGAATTTGGAAAACTGAAATTAGAAAATTATTAAAAATAAATCTGAGTACGGGCCTGAGTACCTACTTGTAAGAAAATTGATGTGGAGTTCGAGTTCCATACAATATTCTTCTGGAAAGGTGAGACTTTAGGAATTGGAACCAGCTTAAACATTCATGTATGGATTCGTAGATAAGTATGAATTTAAAATAATTAAAACTAAATTCATTGCTATAAAATAAAGAACATTAAATAAAATATAATTAATAAAGTGCTACTTACCACATATAATTAAAATAATTCAATAGACAATCAAAATTACACAAAATTAAATTGAATATAGAATAAGTGTGGTTAGAAAACCAATTTAGTTAAGTTTTATGTAGAGTAGTAATCTTAAATTTGTTCTTAGAATTCTGTTTTACTAGCTATTTATATTACAAGTACATAAACAAGGGCTTTATTGAACGAATAATTTTATGGCCGAGCGAGCTTGCGAGAGAGGCTATAAAATGATGAGTCCATAAAGCCTGTTTATGTACGCGTTATATACTAGTACATTAAGCAACGCATTTCTTATGGTATTCTGTTATGACACGAGTCCAAGTTTAAAAAACGAATCGCGCAGCAAATAAAAATTTGATATGATTTTGGCTGACAGCAGTTGCGATGACAAGTAGATGTTTATTTTTTAAACATGTCAAATTAGTTGTCTTGCAACTTGTCAGGGACGTTGACAATTACTTTATTGACGCAAAACTGTTCTATAAAGAGCGTTTTATTGGTCAATCGTACATAAAAAGAATTACTTAGTTTTATAAACCCGTGGTTATAACTTGTGTACAAGGTGGCATAGAAATCAGTTGCTTACGTCATAAATTATAGTTTAAGGATATTAGGCCTAATTTCAACAAGTTGAAATTATTTATAGTTTTGTTTGATTGAATAAGAAATCAAGGTGTTAAAGAAATAATTTTAACCATTTAAGGTAAATAATAAAGAACGGTTTTGTTTATTGTGTTATAAATTTTTGAATGTTTATGTTAATAAATATTAATTAGATAAAAAAAATTTATTTCAATAATAAAAAAAATATATTTTACTAATATTCAAAATTATCAATTCCGTCAGTATTACAAAATTGTGCAACCTTAAACCGTCCTTGAGATAAGATAATCTGTTTGCTCTGATTATTTTATTCGTCTAATTTTTAACCAATCAGAACGTTCAATTTAGTTAAGTTACCTCGTATAATTTCGATAATACCTGATTATACAACTCATCATAAATTTAGCCAATAGCAGTTTCAATTTTTACTTAGTTACCATGTATTGATAAGCGAATATACCCTTGACGACGTGGTATAACCGATTTTGATTTCCGCATCCTTCCATCTTGAAAAGTTTGTCATAGTAACAATACGTTTGACGTTTATAATAAGCAAACGTCAACAAAAATAATTATATAATTCGTTATATAATCGTATAGAATACCACGCGAGCATACGAAAATAATATTTTATACTTCCTCCTCGCTCGACGTATTTCTTTTAAAACACCACTCGAGCTCCGCTCTCGTGGTGTTTCGCCAAATACGTCTCGTGACTCGGAAGTATAATCGATTATTTTCGAAGCTCTTGTGATATTACTACTGATTATACAACTCATCATAAATTTAGCCAATAGCAGTTGCAATTTTTACTTAGTTACCATGTATTGATAAGCGAATATACCCTTGACGACGTTGTATAACCGTTTTTGATTTTCGCATCCTTCCATCTTGAAAAGTTTGTCATAGTAACAATACGTTTGACGTTTATAATGAGCAAACGTCACCAAAAATAATTATATAATTCGTTATATAATCGTATCGAATATCACGCGAGCATACGAATATAATCGATTATACTTCCTCCTCTATCGACGTATTTCTTTTCGCCAAATACGTCTCGTGACTCGGAAGTATAATCGATTATTTTCGAAGCTATTGTGATATTACTACTGATTATTTTTTTCATCTGTCAAAACAGTCAGATTTTGTGGTTTCAGCCAATAACAACTCAGGATCCTAACCAATCATTGTGTTTTATACTGATTATTTTTTTCATCTGTCAAAACAGTCAGATTTTGTGGTTTCAGCCAATAACAACTCAGGATTCTAACCAATCATTGTGTTTTATACTGATAAAACCGCTTCGTCGTTTTTGTTTTTTGATTAAACTGTGTTTACCTATTTGAGATGTCAAATGTAAACATTTGTCAATTATTATTATACTAAAATGTATTGCAAATCTATGTTAATAACCAAATTTCAAAATGTATTTGTAAACTAACATGTTTTTATTAGTTTATTTCAACATTCATTTAACATTTTTAGATACCTCACTTTAACAATAAACTTAAAATTAATTAAATTAAGAAAGACATCATTTCATTCTTCTTCTTCGCTTTTATTTAAGGCGCCGTTTCGCGGGGTAGCCAGTCAAAAAATCGCCTTGGTGGCCCTGTATGTAAAACTATAACAGCTCAGGTTTCAATTTAAATTGGTAAAGAAAATTTTCAATATTTGTGTGTAAAGTGTCTTTTGCATAAGTGACTATGTTCTCTGTTTTTAATACAAAATGATTCAAAAAATAATCCTTTCAAATACGACTCGTCCTCTGAAATTTTATAAATTAAATTTTTGATCTTCATACTCAAACGCCTTTATTTTAGGCAAAACCACTCAAACAAACTGATTTAAGATAAAATCACTCGTCCTGCGGACCTTTGACTGTACATAAAGTAGCTCCACCAATCAAAAATTTTACAATAATTTCATTTCCATAGCAACCACATCGACATCAATATACCTACAACAATACACAAACTAATAGGACCGTCAAATTTTGACGTTTCTCAATAATTGTTTGAAAATGAGTCGATTTTAAAAACGCTACAGGTTCAAATACGTAGTATATAATAATTGTAATTGTCATTGTACCAATTTGTATTTAAATTAATAAATTGTTTATATTTACTTAATTTACTCAAAAAATAATCGTATCAAACTGACACTCTTTGTAATTATGCAACAAGTTATCGATGTATAACCTGATTATTTTGAAGTACTTATAGTATTACTACTGATTATATAAAGAAAAAACAATTTACTTTTTGATTAGCCGGCGCAATAAAAAAAATAAGTAATGGTAAGTAACAATATTAAATCAAAACCAGTTGAGAATACTCTTCTAACATTGCCATAAACCGAACAAATTGTAATGACATTATTAATAAAATTTTAGATTGACAGTTTTCAGTTGTCATTCTAATCAACACAGCCACAGTCTACTCACTTTAACCAAAATAATCATTCACTATGCGTCTACTTTAATTTCAATGTCATTTTAAACTTCAAAATTTTCATATTTTCGACCCCATTGTGAGGGAGTTCCCGAAGTGGTCGGAGGTGCACATCAAACCCTATAAGCTTTCTTTTTGATGTTCTATCAAAATCTGAAGTCAGAATTTTAAAATTCACAAAGACAATTCTTTGTCTCACTCACATACACACAGATCGAATTCAGATACCGAACAATTTGTTCGGTGAATATATAACCAATATAAATATTATACAATATCCTCTAAAACAATTGAGTTTCTCTATATAAATAAAAATCAATTGCCGAATGTATGTAATAGTGCATTCTGTGAGTCTGAAAAAACCTCGAATGGCGGTCGTTACCCACCCTTCAAACGACCAAAAATCACCCCCGAACTGGTGAAAAATTTGATTTTCGCTATAAAAGAGAAAAAAATGTAGCTTAAGATAAAATCTCTTGACTTCGGTTACTTAAATATGGTTATAACTTTAATTATATTTAGTGACAATAACTTTTTTTTTACTCATGCGGGAAAAGTACTATCTTTGCACTCGCCTTTTCGGGTGTAAAATGGTTGTTTGGTTATTTAAGTAGTTCCGTGCGACAAGCAAATTTTGCGCACGCAAAATTTACTTTTCGCACGGAAATTGACAATACAGACTCCCAAAAAAATGTGACGTTTAAGTTACAGATAAATTGATTGATTAAAAAATTAAAATTTACAATAATGAATTTCAACTGGAGACTGATGAGAGTTCTGACGATGAATCCGTACCACCTGAAATTTAACACTGTCGCTGAAGGTTACGTTGAAGAATCGATCGGCAATAAAAAACGAATCGGCCAGCAAATTGCGATCGCTATTTTGGACAGACCATCTACGAGTACTTCACGTGAAAATGTACACCAAATCAACCCAAATATCGAGACGACAAGTACCCATCAGAGTCAGTGTCGAAGACAAAGAAAATATTGACTTGAATACGATTTCCTCTAGAATCTCCAAAAATATAAATTTCACCAATTGTTGAAATGTTTCGATAATCATAGGTGAAAAAAAAAATTAATTGCCTTTTTTAGTTTCCTAGTTATCGTTAAAAATAAAAAGTTATTTTGATTCTAAATATTTTACTTTTATTTGATTAATTTTTAATTTTTTTGTCGTTGGCACCTACTTCATTTCTCATTGTATCTGCAACTCGTGCACATTGTCGATTGCCCACTCGAGCTAATGAGCGCACGAACTTCGCTCTCGTGGGCAATCGACAACTTTGCGTACTCGTTGCACAATATACTATTCCCATATTGATTAAGTAGTATTTCTTTTAAATGAAATGATTAAAAGCAATAAAAAGTCGATATGGGAACAAAAACCCTACTGCCTTATCCTTTGTTCCTATTTATAACCGATATACAAAGAAAATCTTAATTAAAGCCAAATAGCACAAACGCATGGCGTGAGAGACATTCTTAGGAAACAAACGGTTTCAGTAGTCATAGAATTATTGCTTTTAGGCATGGCTAATTCTAAGATCCCGATTAAAATTAAAAACTACCATATCATCAATCACAGGATGTAAGGCTCGATGACTTGTTTATTAGATTTTACAACCGATAATTTACACCGTTCCAATACCAACACTCGTTTTTTCGTGTTTCTGTCTGACGCTCGATTCAGCACAGATCCTTATATGCAATAATTGCCGCACCGTTTGTTAAATACTTAAAGCCTTTTAAGTATATATTTTTTATTTTGTCTTTTATAATAATTCTAAGAATAATTAGATGCTTTTTACAGGAAAATGTGTCAAAAATTACTTCTCTTCTTTGCTTCATTTATCAGTTTTGCAGATAGATGTTAGCACGACTGCGTTGTGTATCTTTTAGCTGATCTAGTTTGTTTGGAATTTGATTTATTGGATTCGAAAGCCAAACTTGACCTGATCTAACAGTAAACATGATGTCAATGTCAAACGAAAATATTACAAGTAGAAAAGGAAGATTAGATCCAGTTTATATATATTTTTTCTGGATAATAAAAGCACATTTTAATATAAAAGGAATTTAAACGAACAAACTACTATGAATTACAGAAATGAGTAGATCCAGTTGATGAAATCAAATATTTTTTTATTTATTATTTTTTCACTGCAATTTACAATCTTCTCATACTACAGAGTAATTAGCAAATATGATGTTAGGAAAGGTGACTTGAGCAGGTTCCATCCAGCGATCCATAATTGACCGCCAGCAATTTATAGCCACAGCAATTGATCGCATAAGCAATTTATAGCCTAGAATTGTAGCCTAGCCTGGAATATTTATCGCCAGACAATATTTTTTTTACTTACACGAGTTTTATAATTTGGTGTATTATACTTTTCTTTAGTTATGTTTTTATACTAACCTAAACTTTTTTATTTGTATGGAAGGAAACCGCATGACACTAGAGCTTTGGTTCAATCAGCCCTGGTAGTGTCAGGCGCTACTCTGACTAAACAATCCCCCCCTTCCCCCCCACCATGGAGTTGGTTTACATCAGAGACAGAAGCCGTTCTCATTTACGTCTATCATCTTTTCCTATTTCGTATCTATGCGTTTTCTTGTGCCTGCCTTATTGTGTGCTCTGGGGAGTGATCATTTCTACAGTAAGGGCAATTTGAGTTTTCCGTCCTTCCTATACTCAACTTATAATTTTCAAAAGACCCGTGCCCTGTCAGGAATTGAGTAAAAAAATATTCAGTTCTCCTGTGCTTACATTCACTCCAATCTTTAACGTTTTTTATTAGTATTTTGGCCCACTGCCCAACAGTACTGTTGGCCTCCCATTCGTTCTGCCAGTTTCGCATGGTCACCATTCTTTCCTCGGCTCTAACTTATTTTTGGTGGCCGTTTCCCCTAAGGTCTTTCTTGTGCGAGCAGGGTTATGGGGGCTACTCCTGTCACAACCTGTATTGTTGCAGCCGACACTGTTCTATATGGACTGCGCACCCTCAGCAGTGCTTTTCTCTGACAACATGTCATCATGCTCCTGCCATATAGGGCTACCCTCTTTTTACTTCCTGGTCCACCTATATTTGGCATCAGCCTGGTGAGTGCATCCTGTTTTCAGCCATGTTCACTGCATATTTTATATGCGCGCCAAACCGCATTTTGTCATCCAGTATAACTCATAGATATTTGAGTTTTCTAGTGTGCCCTATTTCCGTTCCCTGGATGTTAAAAGTTATTTCGCTCCTGTTCCTCGGGCCCTTCAGGACTAGCGCTTCTGACTTTTCAGATTTTTACTGTCCATCCATCACGTTACACTGGCTACTGCATCGTTGGCCTTATCCACTAATTCGTCCTTGTCGTCCACTATTATTGCCAAGTCATCGGCGAACGCAATGGACTTTACTCCTACCTCTTGCTTCAAATCTAGAAGTTCATCGTAAAGGATATTCCATAATAGCGCCCAAGAACCGAGCCTTGTGGTACTCCCCTTGTTGCTCACATGCTTACCTTGTCCCGATATGTATTTTCCCATAGCTCAGGGAGCAGTCAATTGGATCCCCTATTTCTGCGCGTTTTATGGTTCTCATCATCTCTCGTCTGCTTTTAATGCAGCCTGTCCTCCTATTTTCAATTTCCTCATTCCACCAGTAGGAAAGTCCTTGTTTGTCTTCTGCTAGGTACCTTGTCGCTGCTTTTACTATCATTGCAATGTCTTCTGTAAGCGTTTTTGGGACATGATTTCGCCTTAAGCCATTTTTTTTGGCGGTAAATTGCTGGAGATCAATTTTCTGGATCCCTTTTATGAAATCAAAGATATGGGAATAATTTTAAATAACAGCGGAAGACGCCGAAGAAAATAGGAAATTTAACGCAGTATACAAGAATTTTCTAAAAAATTTCTCTGCATACGTATTGGAATTAATTTGTATGTCGTAATATAGTGTAGTGAAAAAAAATCAGGAGCTGCAGAAATACGATAGTTAAAAAAGTGGCAGGGGTATAAGGACAGATATAAAAATAAATTAAAATATTACAGATGGGGATACAAAATCACTGGAATGAAAACTTGAGTAAAATATATTGTGGACAGAACATTTACTTAGAATGGACAATACTGGACATATCAATAAGATATGGGTAACCAAAAGATAAAATAGAAATGGAAGAGGAAATTATAAAAAGCAACGGAAAAATTTGGAAAATCAAGAAACAGAGACAGGAAAAAATTGCGTAACTTTGTGGAAAGTAACACAACGACACTCACGGTGTATGATGATAATGATGACTACGAAGAAGTATAAACATTTAAAATTGGAACAGTTTTATTAACACAAAAAAGATTTTTTTTTTCGATGTTCTGCACCACATTTTAATTTTGTTATACTCATATTCATGTCTTTTAGGTTTGGAAATTTTATTACATAAAAATTCCGATGTTTGGTTAGTGTAGAACAACTTTTTCATATATAAATATCCCACCTAGTTCCGCTAATGTACAAATATAAAAAAGTCAGGTGTAAAAATATTTTTTTTAAATAATGAGAAGGAAGAATACCGTATAAGTTCGAGATAGTAATACCAACTAAATGATGGCACGGCCGATATTGTTTCACTACCGAGTTTATTTTCAATAGATATTTCCCACGGTCTTTGTTAGACATCACATCACACTACACGTTTACCTGAATGATTTATCTAGTGTTTACTTATGGACAGTGAATTTGAATATTGTCTTCTGATCAATCGCTAACGTTTTTTTAAATTTTAATTAACTGTTTGGCAATATTTTGCTTTATAGTCCTTAGTGTTTAAAATTCAAATGTATTTTAATGTTCTTAACAAAAATCTTTCTTGTACAGTTGTAAAAAATATGAATAATTACGAATACATAAAATGATTTTTAACAGATTCTGGTAGTAAAAAGCTTTCTTAGAAACAGCGCATAGAGAAGGAAAATAAAATTGAAAAGTTTGAACGTCAAGGTAAACATCGAAAAAGACAAAATTCAAAAAGAATTCCGAGGCAGAAATATATAGATATTCATAAAATTAGAGGGATATCACACTGTACATCCCCAGCCTGTCCAAATTATGCTAAATAATCCCACACATCAACTCAAGAGAAAGATTAAAAAAAAAAGTGAGTATCTGAGTGAACTGTCAAATGATAGTAATAATATTTATTCATTTTGGAGAGCTACCAAGAGGCTAAAAAGGCCAATACTGCAAAATCCACTACTATAAGCACCAGCATTTAATAAAATGTGGCACGAGGGGCTTAATTATAAATTCTAATCAATTTACATAACTACTAAAGTCTTATATTTTTTTTAGAATTTAGCAGGAAGACGCTTACTCTGAGATAAAATAAATTCAGGTAGGAGTTCCGAAAGGTAGTGTATTAGGACGGCGTTTACCTACTACACATCAATGATATTCCTGATTAGAGTATGACACCATGGCCAACTTTGCTAACGACACTGCTATAGATGTTGTAGAGCACAGATCACAAAGAAGTGGCCGTACAAATACAAACATCTGTTAACAACATTAACAACTGGATGATTATAAAAGGTAAGCTTGAAAACATCAAAATGGCACTGTTTGAATATAAAAGTTCTCTCAAAGTTATGGAATATATGCAGCAGGATTACAAGAAGGAGATCGACTAGCTAGAAACTCAGGAAATAATACAGAAACAGAAATTCCAGGAGGTGGTCAAACATATCGAACAAAATATCATCGATATTAAAGAAATATATAATGAGGAGAAACCTAGTTTGGATAAAGTTGTATGAGTCGTATAGAATCAAAACTCTGTATTTGCCACATATGTCATTCTAAGAAAACCGCGAAAAACTGTCTGGTCATTATATATCTATAGTTTCACAGCAGTTTTTTATATGCTATGCGTATGTGAATACTCTAAAGGAATCCAGAGTGGTTTTTGTTGAAGTATGGGTAGTTATTTTCTAATTTAATGAAATTGTTTGAAAATACATAGTTTTGAAACTGAAACTTGCGAAAATACAGAGTTTTGAAACTAATGTGCAATCAACATTGTAGCGAGACAGGACCGTAATAAAAATTATTGTATACGATCATAAAAATACACGGATATGTCAATATAACGTTTATAAAAATGATTTTTTTTCAATTCCTTATTCTTCCATTTTTCTTTCTGCACCAAACCCTTTCTTCCTTTTCCACGAGCACACGGTGTTATTGGAATATCCATACTGTTAAAATTACTCCTTAATACGCCTGTTACCACTTGAACTGAGCGGGCGATTCATCACGTGATCATTTATGTGCACTGTCATTGGTTGAATAGAAAATATACAGTTTTGAGTGCAACTCAGTTTTTTTACCACATTTTTTTATACCTTTCAACGAGTTTTGAAGCTGAATGATATTGTAGGCTGATGCACAAACCTGTGATCTATAATATCCAAGAGCTAACTCATTATTTTTGGTTTTGGTAAATACAGACTTTTGATTATATACGACTCCTATGTAGTATGGAAGAATTGAGATCTAAAGTCACTTCTGAGGATTGGAATAACAATCCTACGAATTTTAATGGAGATACAAGCAGTTACATCAAGCAGCTGCTGCCAGAACAATCAGAATATGGAAGTTCCGTTGAAAGTTATTATTTGGGAAGCTACTCAAATACAGGGCGTGTGGTTGAAATTTTAAGTGTAAAGACTGGAAATTATTGTACTAAATGTAATGTAACAGTACAAAAGTACAAAAAATTGGTAAATAAATATGGTGAATCAAATTAAATGGTGCTTAATCTGTACATGTCAATTTCACAAACAAAAGAGACTAATATAGCAAAATATTTGGGAATAATACACGACGTTTAATCGTCTTGGGGTGTTAAAAAATATATATAATCTTAGTTAGATCTAGACAAGCTTTGAAACAATTCTAGTACGACAAATAGCTTTGCATAATTTTCCTTAAACGTACTATACTTACATGAAATGCATTTACAATTTGACTAATTTGATTAAATTAGTATAAGAGAATGCCTTGCATATTTTCACGAATGTTAGAAAGGCGTGGAATAACGTAACGTTTAGAGCCACATACTATTTTTCTAAGGTTCAAGGTTATACTAGGCCGTACGCCTACATTTTGTAAATTATTGGCGAAATATAAACACACTTTATATTGTAACGTTTCAATACGGAATTATAAAAAGACGATTTAATTTTTGATCACGCAGTTTGAAAGGCGCGGTAAGTTAGATATGTATAAAAGATAATATGGTTTATTTCAATAAAAATCGATTGATTATATTAATATTTTATTCGGTGTATTTTATAGATAATTTCAGTATCGTAGCAAATTCGATATTAATTTACCTCTTTTAAAGGCAATTAATTTAAAATTTTGACAAGAGAGTAATTTTTAAATAACTTGGACGATAGATGGGATAGAAATAAACTGAAACCTTATCAAAAAATGCATTTTTAATAACTTTATTTAGAAGATATTTGTAAAATAGGTTTTTTCAATGAGATTACCAATAATTCACCTTTTTGTTTAAAAAAACTATAATTTTTAAATGATTCGCTTAATCTCATAATAATAAAGTTTTTTCTAAGTGGACTAGATTCTAAACTATTAACGCTAAAAATCTAAAAATAAAATAGCTCAGCTATAACATGATAGGTCTACCATGATGTAACAGTTTTCATAATTTTACCCACTACTTCATGTGACCTTTCTTTCAGCAAATGAAACAAATATTTGGACATCTAGATAGATAAACATCCAAATAAAATTAATTTTTCCTGCGGCTTCACGTTCTTGGATTTTTTTCTTTATCATACCATGTGTTCGTCCATAGTTTAGGTAATTAAACTTTCACCCATCTGTGGGTGTTATTATTAGAAAACTCTTCTTACTAGCTGGATGTATCACAAAATAGAACCACACCTAAAATTTCATGTTTCCATCTTCAGCAGTTTGAGCGTACAATATTTCAGATGGTCCATATAAACTACAACTGCTCTAGAGAAACTGTAATACCCTCTTTCTTCATTCCAAAAATTTTGGAAAACGGTGGAGTACTCCTTAATTGTTTTCATTTTATAATATTGCCAATCGCGCTACATACCTGATTGTGCTATTATTCTATAGATTGATTTGGAGACAACTGTCTGGTTCCTACTTGTGAGGGATAATAATGCCGAAGTCTAGAACTAACAAGCTCTTTTTATGATAGAAGTAGATATGTTGCATCCTTCTTCTATTTTTATATTGCTTATTCACATCTAATTTTATGTCATCCAAAGCAGACAATGATTTAATTGGAAGAAAAATGCAGCTGAAGCTCATCGAATTCTTGTAGAAGTTTATGGTGACGCTGCTGCAACTGATAAATCATGTACTCGACGTTTCAAGGATTGACATTTCAGTGTCAAAGACAGTCCTCGCTCTGGATGGGCAAAACATGCAAATGGAGCATGCAGAATGATTGGCAGTAAATCAGTAAGCCATTTCTGTACGATTAAGATATGGGAATGATTCAAAAACAAGGAAATTGGGTGCCGTATGAACTGAGACCGAGAGTGGTTGAAAGGTGATTTTTCACTTGCGAGTAGCTGATTGAAAGGCAAAAAAGAAATGGATTTTTGCATGGAGGTTAGAAGTAGATATTCTAGATAACCCCAAGAAGAAAAATACTACACTAAGATCGGTCAATTGAGTCTATCAACCTGAACATTAACATCAATGCCGAACGTACATTGTATCATGAGCTGCCGAAACTTGACGATTCCATTAGGGGCGATTGGTATCGGCTACATTTGATTCGGTTGAGCCTTAAATTGTCACACGATTTGGCAGGCCACTGATTCACTTCTTTCGCATAGGCCACCGGTTCACTTGGATCGACTCGAAAGACGAGTCATTTTTTCGAAATAATATTCTAAGTTTTCCTGAAAGATGGGAGAAAGTAGTAGTCAGCGATAAAAAATACTTTAGTTGGTCTGTTCATTCATTTTGTTTTGAAATAAATACATTTTTGAACCCAAAAAATGGACCTAACTAATTTGTACTCCTATTATTTAGAAGTTTTTATCAAATATTTTACTTATAAGGTTACATACACAAGTGGGGTAATATTTTGTTTTACTTCATTTGTCACAATGATCTTTTACCTTACCTTTTACCTCTTATGATCTTTTGAATTTAATATTTATACAAGTTTCCATCAAATGTTGGCCAAATGCGGTATAATTAATATTTGAACAATCTCTACCTGTTAAAACAAACATAAATAAAATCTTTAATTGCAATGTGGCCGATAAAATTTATTAAACGGCCGATAACTCGTGAAATCATCTACCTTACGTAAACAAATGAGTACATATAAACTTTTTTTAATTAATAAGGTTTACACGTCCTCATTTAAAACAGGTGCAGATCACTTAAGCACTAACTGGCAAATCCGCTACAAAAAAAAATCTCTTTTGTAATCACAGATTCTATTCAAGTAAAATAAAATCAATAACGTGAGCAATCAAACTAGACGTTGTGTGCATCTGAGTAACTTAAATGTTACAAACCGTGAACGAAATTAAGTTGTTCCCAGAATGTACAAAATATCTCATCAAATAAGATTAATGAATTTTATTATTATGAGTTCGTGATCTAATATACGAATAAATTATTTATTTTAAATTGTTATTCAGGACCGAACTTTCTAAAATTGAAGAGACTTCATTTTCGTTAAAATTAAATTAAAATTGGTTACTTTATTTTTCTCCAGTTCTATGATAGGGGGTATTATCCATGACGGTGACAGACCCAGGTTCCAAAAGTTGATTGATACCTTCAAACCATTTTTCAGACACCTCTGCATTGATCTCCTCATGGTAATCGCCGGTTTTTTTAAATTTAAAGGCTTCCTATATTTAATTTTTGCTATTCTAATTCTTCCTTATTCTAAATCAACCCCACGCAATGATACGTTCGTGGAATTAGCAGGTAGAAAATGGAGTACTCGCTGGTTAAAATGTACTTATCAGTGAAACGGACAAAGACAGAAATATAGATCAATATAGCGTTGCAATGAGTTGTATAAAAGAATAAGCAATAAATAAAATAAGTTATTTGAAATGGGGAGGAAATGTATTATCCATAATTAGCCACAACCTTCAACTTTACCGTTTATATTTTGATTATGTTAAAAATTGGTAAAATAAGATTGAGATGAGATGTAGTTTGTGATACCCACAAATGTTCCAACTGTTGCCTATTAGTGTCTTATTTGTAGTGGTAGAAGATCTCGCCTGATGCGATCTTGTATTTATTTTGCAAAGATTAATTTCCGTCTCAGGTATACAGGCTTATCTGCAGATAATATTGACTTGACAAAACATAAATAGTTAGTGGTTCTTAATTTGTTAAATTTATGTAAATTGTATGTTTCATAAAGTGGCGTTCCGTTTGTAATAGTAGAAAATCTAACACAAGTAATCTGTATCGCCTGCAATATATGTTGATCATTTACCGATAAGTACGGTCCATATACGGTATCGCAGTAATTAAATAGTGAAAAAATTAATGAGTTACTTAGTTTTAGCTTAATTTGGTCATTTAGAATATGTTTGAGTCTATATAGACTTCAGCCTAATGCATGTAACCTTTATTAAATTGTTAACATGAGGAGTAAAAGAAATTTTTTTATCTGTAGTTAAACCTAAACTTTTACATTTTTCTCATATTGTAAGAAAGGCATCATTTAGTGATATTTTAGATCAGTAGCCAAATGTTGTAAATCATTATTTACCTGTAATAGCATTTTCAAGAGCTGTATTTTATAAGCACAATAGAATTTATATTGATCGTAATATCTGTTATAAATAAAATAAATAACAGAGGTCCCAATATGGAACCTTGAGATACCCTACGAGGGACTAACAATGAGTTTGGAAACTATATAACTTCCATTGCAAAAAATATTAATTAATGCCTATTTATCAAGAAATTATTAAACCATTGCAATTTTAGGACGGTTAGATATTTACTTTTGCAAGAAAGAGCTTGTGAGCCAATCAGTCTAATGATTTAGAATAGGGTAAACAGTCCAATTATTGGCACTTTAAGGTTGGCGTACGGATTAAAAGAAGATTAATGTATTATTACTTCAGAATCAGAGCCAATCTGCTCCTAGTTGGATATAATAACCTTCACAGAGTGTGAAATAAATTAAAAAAACGAAAATCGTCGCTTAGTTATTGTGATATTAACGAGTTAAGTGAAATATGCCTAATTATTGGCATACCACTCCTACCAGTCATTGGCACCCTTTTTCTCATACAAAAGATAGATAAAAAGTTGTTTTTTAAAATATTGCACAACTGTAAATAAGTATACATATTTCGTATACGATGAACACTTTTTACTTACCAAAGACAAATAAAAATTAAATTGTTTAAAATATTGCACACCCTTTAGAAACTTTTTCATATTAGAAGTACATGATTTACACGGTATTTTCTACTACATTTCTGACATTGAATTTCTGCTAATTTATTTATTAGTGTTAGCATTACAATGGACGTCGTATATATGTTATTTTTGCATATAAAACAAATACATTTTTTAACCAGAATATTATTTCTGCGAACAGGATTTTTGATGATTAACCCTGTATTGACTGGAATTCATTGAGAGTTGACTGATTCTAAATTTGGACCAGTCAATTTTCAAAAATTGACTGGAAATCATTGAGAATTGACTGATTCGAATTTAGAAAGACTATATAGTGCTAGTTGATTTTAGACTATTTGTGTTTGTGCGCAGAAAGTCTAGGGTGGACGAGCTGAAAAAAAGAAAAAATGGAAACTGATTATGAGGTTGTGTGGGAAAAAAGTGTAATCCAAATTTTTTGTTAATTGAAATGTTTTGGATAATTTCTTCAAAATATTGTCTTACACATTTATTTTTTGCTTTCATTTTCGGCATCTAAAATTGAGATGTACCTACCTAAATAATTCATTTATGTTTTGTTCTTTGTACATAAATGCTATAGTTACTAAATAGGTAATAATAACTTTAATTTAGATTTAAACAAACATGAATGTATTTTTAGATGTACTACCATCTATGGTAAGAAGAGAGTATTGACATTAAATTTTGACTGAATCTAGTCAAGATGTCACTCTCTTCTTTTTTATCCCTTTCAGAGATTAATACAAAGTGAGTAAACCAGTAAGGAATTTTAATTTATTAGATTCGACATCCTAAGACCGGTTTCTGTCTTTCGACTTCATCAGTTAGGTTTTTCGAATCCAATAAATAAAATTCCAAACTCGTACAAGTCAATAGCTATATCCGCTATAAGATAACATTTTTAGATGTACTACCATCTATGGTAAGAAGAGAGTATTGACATTAAATTTTGACTGAATCTAGTCAAGATGTCACTCTCTTCTTTTTTATCCCTTTCAGAGATTAATACAAAGTGAGTAAACCAGTAAGGAATTTTAATTTATTAGATTCGACATCCTAAGACCGGTTTCTGTCTTTCGACTTCATCAGTTAGGTTTTTCGAATCCAATAAATAAAATTCCAAACTCGTACAAGTCAATAGCTATATCCGCTATAAGATAACATTTTTAGATGTACTACCATCTATGGTAAGAAGAGAGTATTGACATTAAATTTTGACTGAATCTAGTCAAGATGTCACTCTCTTCTTTTTTATCCCTTTCAGAGATTAATACAAAGTGAGTAAACCAGTAAGGAATTTGAAAGGGATAAAAAAGAAGAGAGTGACATCTTGACTAGATTCAGTCAAAATTTAATGTCAATACTCTCTTCTTACCATAGATGGTAGTACATCTAAAAATGTTATCTTATAGCGGATATAGCTATTGACTTGTACGAGTTTGGAATTTTATTTATTGGATTCGAAAAACCTAACTGATGAAGTCGAAAGACAGAAACCGGTCTTAGGATGTCGAATCTAATAAATTAAAATTCCTTACTGGTTTACTCACTTTGTATTAATCTCTGAAAGGGATAAAAAAGAAGAGAGTGACATCTTGACTAGATTCAGTCAAAATTTAATGTCAATACTCTCTTCTTACCATAGATGGTAGTACATCTAAAAATGTTATCTTATAGCGGATATAGCTATTGACTTGTACGAGTTTGGAATTTTATTTATTGGATTCGAAAAACCTAACTGATGAAGTCGAAAGACAGAAACCGGTCTTAGGATGTCGAATCTAATAAATTAAAATTCCTTACTGGTTTACTCACTTTGTATTAATCTCTGAAAGGGATAAAAAAGAAGAGAGTGACATCTTGACTAGATTCAGTCAAAATTTAATGTCAATACTCTCTTCTTACCATAGATGGTAGTACATCTAAAAATGTTATCTTATAGCGGATATAGCTATTGACTTGTACGAGTTTGGAATTTTATTTATTGGATTCGAAAAACCTAACTGATGAAGTCGAAAGACAGAAACCGGTCTTAGGATGTCGAATCTATTAAATTAAAATTCCTTACTGGTTTACTCACTTTGTATTAATCTCTGAAAGGGATAAAAAAGAAGAGAGTGACATCTTGACTAGATTCAGTCAAAATTTAATGTCAATACTCTCTTCTTACCATAGATGGTAGTACATCTAAAAATGTTATCTTATAGCGGATATAGCTATTGACTTGTACGAGTTTGGAATTTTATTTATTGGATTCGAAAAACCTAACTGATGAAGTCGAAAGACAGAAACCGGTCTTAGGATGTCGAATCTAATAAATTAAAATTCCTTACTGGTTTACTCACTTTGTATTAATCTCTGAAAGGGATAAAAAAGAAGAGAGTGACATCTTGACTAGATTCAGTCAAAATTTAATGTCAATACTCTCTTCTTACCATAGATGGTAGTACATCTAAAAATGTTATCTTATAGCGGATATAGCTATTGACTTGTACGAGTTTGGAATTTTATTTATTGGATTCGAAAAACCTAACTGATGAAGTCGAAAGACAGAAACCGGTCTTAGGATGTCGAATCTAATAAATTAAAATTCCTTACTGGTTTACTCACTTTGTATTAATCTCTGAAAGGGATAAAAAAGAAGAGAGTGACATCTTGACTAGATTCAGTCAAAATTTAATGTCAATACTCTCTTCTTACCATAGATGGTAGTACATCTAAAAATGTTATCTTATAGCGGATATAGCTATTGACTTGTACGAGTTTGGAATTTTATTTATTGGATTCGAAAAACCTAACTGATGAAGTCGAAAGACAGAAACCGGTCTTAGGATGTCGAATCTAATAAATTAAAATTCCTTACTGGTTTACTCATGAATGTATTTATAAAATCAGGGTGCCAACAAATTACCCCCTATATTCTGTTATATAAACTAATAATTGGCACCCATGTTAACAATTGAAATATATCACAATTATCGTGCCAATAGTTGGCACCTCCCTAATTTAATTAAAATGTTACATTTTCCAATCAATAATTACTCCTTACTTAATAGTAACTACATGGACACAACAAAATAGATTTAAAATATTAATTATGCAATTCACAATTTAAAAAAAGATGTTTAAAAACATCAGTGCGTTTAAACAGATTAGAAGATGTTCCGAATTTTTTAACAGCCATATATTTCAATGCATTTTACTAAATAAGCTGCTCTAATGTACGGTATACTTATTTAACGATAAATTACCATTTTTATCATGTTTCAGCAATAAATTTCCTCTATAAAATTAGTGCCAATAATTGGTACCTATACAGATACCTTGTAACTAACCATTGGCACCAATGTCAATAAATTGGAATCTATTATAATTTGCTTGCCAATAGTTGGCACCCCATTAATTTATTACAATTGTAATGTTTCTTTATTTCGTAATAAACTTAGTAAATCAAATATATACTAATAAAATAACATATAGTTTGGAAATATGTTGATAGGACCATCATCATAATAAGCTGTTTCCTATGGTTTACATAAAAACTTACCGTTTTCAGTTGGACCGGTGTTAACATCGGTCACTACTTGTAAACTTAACCATGCAACTCAAGTTCAACAAATGCACTTATTGAACACAGTTGCCAGTTTTACTCTAACGTTCAGATTGCGAAGAAATGTGTGCCTAGAATCTATTAATTTCAGTTATTTGTGTCTAGGTGCCAATATTAGGACGGGTGACAACCATTGGTCACTTTACCCTAGTATAATATTATCTGTAACGATAGAGTTAGCCAAGGCTTTAATCATTTCATCAATGTTGTAGTAATATTCTGCTCACCACTAAGGCCTCACTGATTGGGAGGTAGGATACCATGTTTTTCCAATATTTTTTAAAACGCTGGCAAAATATTAAATTGCCTTAATTCTTTCAAATTTTTTTTTGGGATGAGCCTATAAAGAGTTGCTCCTGCAAATAACATTTGTTTAGAATTTCATTACATACAACACATAAACTGCAACCACTCGACAGGGTATTTTTTAGGCCTTTGAAGGCTGCATTTGCTTCGAAAAGCGCAGTTTGAATGAGACGAAGTCCAGGCGCTGGGATCATCGATTATGAAATTGCTAGTCAATTTGTCTTTTGCTAAATCATCTAGATTAAAAATAGCACAGAGTGGGTTCAAATGCTTAGGGATTTATCCCTTTCATCGAGATATTTTCAGTCAATTGGATTTTTTGCCATCTGCTATAACAAATTTTGATAGGAGCCAATCTTGACTGAAAATCTCTAATCTTCGGAGTGCTTCTTGAAAATGTGTTATAACACGTTCACGAAAAACAGTAAAAAGCGAATTTAATACATCTTCACCCTTCAAAAATACGTTGGAAGACAAAAACACGTATACAACAAATAAAACTAAAGTTCCAGTCGATAAATAGAAGGCTGCAACCAATAAAAGCAAAATGTCAACTGCATCGAAGATTTAATAAGGAACGTGGAAACAAAATGCATAGTTTGCAGCGAAACCTACCAAGAAGGCTGTTGTCATATATGCGGGGACTCGGCGCTTGAAGCCTGTGTAGATATCGATCCTTCGCGACCTTACTCCCATTGCGACGTGTGTTAAGGCTCGTTCAGACATGTGACGCAGACAAACGAAGTCATATGCGAAAACCAAATTCGGTGTCTAGGTGTAGACCAACATCACCGAATATGGAATATGTCTGGACGAGCCTTGAAGCCATAGAAGGACTTGGTTACCGTTAATATGATACCTGTCAAAAATCAAATACTTTTTTATGATTGTTATATAACTTAAATTACTTTAAATATTTTGTATTTTATTTCTAGTTTCAAAATAAAAGTTTAATCCGATTGGTTTTGTTTATGTGTCCTGTGTTACCCGATCTTCTGTTACTTGAAGGGAAGTTAAGGATACGTGTCATGATATCTCCACAACATTTCTGGAGAAAGTTGATGATCACTACGAAATTGAGGAAGATCAACAACGTCACGCGCAATGACAATATTCGATCCACATTTGATCTAAAAGTGTAGTTGTAATAATACCTCTTGTTTTATTAAAGAAATACCTTCATTACTACTGGTACTACTACTTCAACACATCTACATTTAAGTCACCTATACATTGGACGAGACCAACTGTCTCCTAATATATCATTAAAAATGTGTAATGACTTGTAGTTACAGCTTCAAGCATTGTCAATACATCCAATACTTACTAACTCTGGACCATCAACATTCTGAGACGAAAATTGACCAATTATTTTTTTTTGTTATTTGTGCATAGTTCCTTGGTTACATTGTCACATCTCCACCTCTTGTCCATCTTTCTTGCATAGAATTTAATCTGTTTCACGAAAATATGTCATAATTTTTTAACAATTAACATATCAAATAATTCCTCAATTATTTCCTCTATTTCATTCATTTCGTACGCAAACTAGCTAGGTACTTACAGTATATTAGTCTATAAAAATTCTTAGTACGTCCCTGCTACTAATCGCTTTTTGTGGTATATCTCTAAATACATTAAATATAAAATGGATCACGTTGTACTCTATATTATGTATGAGTTTATAATAAGCTTCGAAAAAAACATAATATTTAACAAAGAGAATACTTATTTTTTGTTGCATACACATCGTTTTGAGATTGGAAAAAAAAGATCGTTTAATTTTACAATCGATACATTCATATTTCACTTGAGATTGGAATAAAATAAGGTAGATGATGGTGCATTTTTTGCCAGATATTATGCTATTTCACAGTCTGTATTCTGTAATGATGATATGAGAGCTTGAGAACGCAATGACTTGTGTGAAAACGAATTTAATCTCCTTATAATGAACAAATATAACGCATGACCACATCTTGAATTACGTAAAATACTATGTAGAAATAGATATCTTTTAGGCTTCACCCATTTACATTTATTCATCTCCATCTTATCTAGATTGTTTTTTTTAACTAAAATCCTTATACAATACATATACATCCCATAAATCATGGAGTTCCACAAGAAAGCGTCCTAGGTTCCTTATTATATCTTCCGTACTGGAATAACATACGGCGACCTTTGCTTCACATTACACACAATTACAATTACAATTGTGCAGATGGGCTTAGAGTGACTTGAGTAGTCAACTAATCCAAATCCACGCAAGTTACATTTATACGTACAAGATGACAGGTGAGTTCTACAAATGCCTCTTCTCCTTTTTATTTTTAATTTATTCAGGTTATCTTTTAATTTCTTAAATAAACCAATTGCTGTTTATTCAACATTAAGTTTTTCAAATAAGCTAGGGATTTTAGACATTTATTTGTTTAAATCTCTTGTGACATTGTACTTTTCCAGGATATTTGCAATTCGTTGATCTATTTTTACGTACGCACGTTTTCTCTTCTTGTCCTCTAGATTAAGTTCTCGGCCTCTTCTTTAAGTTGTGAAACAAGAGTGTAAATATTGGGATCGATATGCTTTCTTTATAATGTTATTTAATCGATTATTCCAACCTTCTTGTCCGTTCTGTGCTCCACATTTATATGGTAATACTTGAGTGTTTTAACCACTCTGGGACTCTGTGACAAAATAATCGTAAAATTTCGTAAGCTTCTCATTATTATTAGGAGTTTCTACTTGAATAACCAGCAAGCCAACATCCACATTTCCTACAGGTAAGTGTGCTAGAGCTGAACACATTCTCACAAGTAATCTGACTCCTTCATTATCTTTGTAGTCAGTTACAAGTCCTACTTCTTGAACTTTTCGGCATAGATACTGATTCCAATGGAAATTACATCGGTGGGTCTTAGCATGGGGAAATAATTCAATTAAGGTCAAAATCACTGCCTCTTCAAAATCTAGAGTGATTGGCATATGATTCCATTCCGGCACAACTTTTTTCAATAATATAAAAAGCTTATAATATGTAGCACGACGTTTGTATGATATAAAAGCATACATCACCTGAACAATATTTGTAGACTCATCACTGCTACCAGAATCAATATGAATTGTATATAATTAAATTAAACAAGTAAAAATTTAAAAAATGACAATACAATTAAGATTTTACCGGCAGATAAAGGTAACGAGCCCGTTGTCATGAACAAAACAGATTATGATAACAAAATTAACGAAAATTAAATAAAGATCCAACTATTAGTATTGAAAATAAAATTTACAAAACTTTATATGAAAATAAAAAATTTCTAAGTGATAAAGAATGAAGATCTCTTACTTCTCATTATAGTAAACCTCCACATTTTTATGGTTTACCTAAAATTCATAAACAACAAATACCATTAAGGCCAATAATAAGTTCTATAAATTCACCTTGTCAAAATTTAGCAAGATATAATGGTTAATTTTGATGTAGTTAGTTTATTTCCAAATGTTCCTGTCGATAAAACTCTTAATCTTACTAGAAAAAAGTTGACAAGTGATAATACATTAATAAATAGAACTAAATTAAGCGTCTCAGCAATTCTAGAATTGTTGGAATTATGTATTAAAACTACATATTTTCAATTAAGTAGTGATTTTTATCATCAAAATTTTGGCATGGCAATGGTTTCACCTTTATTGTGTGATATTTTCATGCACACCAAAATTGTGTGATATTTTCATGCAGGATTTTGAAATGGAAATTGTAAATAAACAAAATTTAAGATATGTAGATGATATCTTTGCAATTTGGTAACACGATAGGGAAAATATTGACACATTTTTATATAATATTAATAATTCGGAACCTACTATTAAATTTAAAATTTAAAATAATAAAAAATTATCGTTTCTTGATGTACTAATACACAATAAGAATAATTGTATTGAAACATCAGTTTTTAGAAAAGAAACACATACAAAAAGATATCTAAATTTTAATTCAAACCACTCAATTTGTCTTAAACGAGGTATTTTCCGATAGAGCAAAAACAATTTCTTCAAATGAAAATATTTGAATAATGAATTATTATTGTCAAATATCTCTTGATTAAAAACAACTACAAAAGTAAATTTATAAATCGTGAACTTTACCGAGACATCAACAATAAAGAACAAAATTGAAATCCTCCAATACTTCATTCAAATATACTAAAAATCCATTATATTCCGAAATTATCCGAAAAAATTAGAAGGATTGGCAATATATTTAATTTAAAAACAGTTTTTCAAACTAATAATATATTAAAATCTTTAATAGCAAATACAAAACCCTTTAATGAAATTCAAAATCCAAAAAATTGTATTTACAAAATTCCAAGCGAATGTAATAAATTTTATATAGGACAACATCTAGACCTTTTCATATTAGACTTAATGAACACCACTCATACATTAAAAATAGACAATACGAAAAATTAAAAATATGTGAACATGCATGCGATTTTGGTCATAAAATACAATGGAATTCTTCGACTAGATTATTAAAAGAACCTAATAATTATAACCGCAAAGTTAAAGAAGAAGCATTGATATGCTAAAATAATAACAAATGTGTTTCTAATTGTTCGGTCGATATTTCAAAAATTTGGATTCCTATTTTACAAAAAGAGTTAATTGCAAAAAGGATACCCTCTATATTAGGTTAGTATCATAAATTTTTTTTCTGGTTTTTTTCTTATGATAATATTATTAAGAAAACTTCATTTATGACGAAGTATAAGATCTTTTATAATAAGCAAATGCGCTGTCCTTCTTTCAAAATGCATTCCCAGAAACGTCACAAAAATATGATGGAAACAGATTTTGACATCTTCCATTTCAAAATCTTTCTCCGTGTCCTATGTTGTAAGATTATTAATTGTTCTGTTTCTATAGTAAATTTTTCATTATATATTTTGTTATGTCATTTTGAAAACGATTTCCGATTAAGGAAGTCGAAACGTCAAAAATTAAAAAACTTTGTTTAACAAAATAAGTGGTTTTATTCCAAGAGAAGAGAAATTCTAACAAGGAAACCACTATGAGCTTCAGAAATGAATTAATTTTTAAGTTTTGAATTTTATAGAGGACAGTTTAAAGCTATTAAGGAATTAATTTTGGATATTG
This sequence comes from Crepidodera aurea, assembly GCA_949320105.2. Lineage (NCBI taxonomy): Eukaryota > Metazoa > Arthropoda > Insecta > Coleoptera > Chrysomelidae > Crepidodera > Crepidodera aurea. The sequence goes on along the minus strand of OX439472.1, from coordinate 22,220,369 downwards.
ACAATATTCACGCAATAAAGAAAACTAGCATACAGGGCAATTTTACCATTATTGTTATCTATCCGACATTTGGGATTGCCGCCGATTTATAAAGTTATTTTCTTGAACGCAAGTACGATCACCCCTGACATTATTTGCATTTTATCATATTGATTGACCGCAAGTGGGGCCAAAATTGTTTTGACCGCAAATGGGACGACCGCAAGTGGGCAGACACCCTAAACTAATTAAAATGTATTTCATTTTATCAGAGTAATAAATAAAAATATTAAATTGATGGAATTATTATACTATTTTTAATTTATTGCTTTATTTTTGATTATCTTTTCGGTTATTATTATTAAAGGGGAAGGCATTGTTCATTAATAAAAACAAATAATAATTGTTTTTGATGAAAAAGAAACGATTTTTATATTTGTGATTTGTCAGTACAGAAACATGATATAGTAACTTTAAATTAAAAATATTAGATTAGATGCGAATTTCATCTGTAAGAAAACGAATATTTTTAAACGATAAAAAGTGCATAAGTGAACAGCACCTGTATAATTCAATAGTCTCATTGCAGTTCGAGCTTAAAACCCTCGTTGACCATCATCGAGATGAATAAATCAAAGCAGGCGTGTTCTGGGAACGATGAGGACCTGGTGATAGTCGACCGGCAGCCAACCTGGCGCTAACCTAGGCCCTTATCACTTTGCATCTGCTTATTCATGCAAAATCGGACCATTTAAATTGGCTCTTTGTTTTCATTAAATGTTCGATTATTCACGTTTGCGGTTCGGGGAATTGTCCGGTGCAATTAAATAAGGTTCTTAATAAAATGTCTTGTAATTGCTTAAATTATGGAAAATAGGGAAGTTATGTGTGTGTGAATCTTAAATAAACTTACTGTGAATTTGAACCCTTTTATATGTTTTGTAGAGATGCATCAAATGAAATCAAACTTTTTCAAACTGGAACAATGGACCTTAGATTTAAAAGTTTAAGAAGATACGAATGAAATTGATGAAAAATTGTCAAACATAAGTGCACTAATTGGATGTATTGTATTTTGTTAATATTAGATCCACGGCATAAACTAGAAACTTTTTCTTTATGTTCACGAGGCAAAAATTTGCAAGAAGAAGCTTTGTTAAAGTTTGAAAATATTTACAAAACCCAATATTACGACCATTTTAGCGAAAGGGATGAATTATTATCAAAATCAGCCCTCCAAAGCCAATATAAAGATCCAGAAAATTTTGATATATATTGTAGTGTTATATAAAAATATAAAATATGCATGGGGTTAAATCAGTATTAATTAATGCGTTACCTAATAATAAACCAGCAGGTAAAATTTCTAAAATTCATTGTGTTCTGAAGGCTGATGGTCGAACCAAATTTTGATATAAAATTTTATAAAATTAATTAAGCTTTTGATACCTAAAAATTAAAAATAAATATAGAAAGTGTTATAATTATAAGAACGGAATAAATATATAAATTTAATTAATATTAAGTTTTTGAAAAAAATTTACAGATTAAACAAAAATTAGTGGTGTGAAATATAAAAAAAAGGTGAAGTTAAGAAAACTTTGAAGGAAGAAATTCAAAATCGGGATAGCTGGAGGATTTCCAGGGAAACGAAAAATGAAAGGATAATAATTTTTGGTTTTGATATGATGGATGTCAAGTAAAATTGGTAAAAATAAAATTATAGAAAAATACCAGACCATACTATATAATACCAATAGAAGGATATTTAAAATATTACATAAACTTTCCTAGTTGTAACAGAAGATAAGGAGTGGTGTGAGTACAATAACAATTTAAATACTTCCAAGTAGAGACCAACAGAGTCAGGATACCTCATCTATACATAACTTTGAACAATAAAGTTTCTTAAAAATAAAACACAGTGATAAAGAAACATATAAATTTAAAAGACGAACAATCAAATTTAGTTGATAGTTTTTTTGTTATTGTAGGAATAAGATATTGTATAAATTTTCATTCTTTCGTACAAAATTAATTTCACGAAGGTTAATTGTAGTTGTTAATAATTATAAAATATCTAGGAAATTTCGACAAATCAATGCAGCCAACATTATTTTAGTATGGTTAGTTCTGTAAACTTAAATTTGGCAGTTATGTATTGACGGGTGCATTGATTTGGATACATGTCTGTACTCAAGCAATTTTTGTAATAATATTCTTATAATTGAAACATTTTCTCATAAAAAAAAGGTTTATAAATAAAAGATTCTTATTGGTATTTTAAAGTTTTGTATTTTTTAAAAAAATTAATTTAATTTAAAAAAAACTTGTTATAACGATTATAAAAAAAAAGAAAGAATAAATAAAATATAGTGCTATTAACAAGACCAGCCAGAGGAACTCGCTTTTGTACCTGAGTTTAAAAATATAAAAGTATAATAAAATATTATGTATCAAGAAAATTATAAGGGCCTCAATTCCCGAAGGCAAGGTTTGCGTCCCGAGGGCTTCTGGCCTCTGACCATTGTGATCTGTATTTGATATGTGATTACTAGAACTAGCATATGAATCTCTAACTGCAGAAAGGCATCATATTCAATGTTTTACGAAATAGTATATTGCATAACGAGTGCGGAAAGTGACACTTTTCACACGAGTGGGAAAAATCACTTTCGCACAAGTTATGTACACTATTTTTCCTACGACCACGCTATAATTTTACCAAATATTGTGAAATGTGATGGTTTTATTTCTGACAGGTTCTATGTCTTTTTGTATTTAGTTTATATTATAAATAATGCTGTTTTATTTACAATCACTTTTGTAGTAGAATAAATACAAATATTGATAATTAACATTTATTTGAAAACAAAACAATAACTATGAACTTGTAGAACAGATAGGAAAGTAATTTACACGTGTGCGGAAAGTAACTTTCCGCACACGTGTGGAACGTACCGATTTCCGTCGGTGTACAGAGTGCGATATCTGTTACTTTCCTATGTGGTCGTAGGAAAATGGTTTTTTTTATTGTAATTAGGAGCAATATGCATCTTTTACTGCAGATAGGAAACACGTTCACACAATAGTTTAGCCTTTAATATTACGTTTACCGCAGAAAGGGATCTAGTCCAGGACCTGTTCGAAGTTTTTTGTGTCTCCTATAAAATTTGAAAAACTGGACTTGTTTCCTCTCTGCAGTTAGCGATTCATATGTTGTTGGATTATTAGTATTATTTTTATCGATAAAGTTTTTAGCGAATGATATTTCCTTACAGTTGTTAGTGTTATACATAAATGATTGAAAACATGTTGTTTATAAGGAATTAATTTTATATTTTTAAAACCTCAATGCATTGCAGAATACATTTTAATGTTTGTTATATTACAGTTATTTGACAGTTAGTACAATTATTGAACATTGGAGGAACATTATTAGAACTATGAGAAATATTTTGGACAAAATACGTGGTAGTAGGGTTATTTTGTTGAACATTTTGTACTGTGAAAATTTTATTTGCCACCTCAGCCTTATTGTTAAGAGATTCTTCAATATATCCTTCAGAAACGTTTGCTGACTTCCATCCGCCAAGCCTCTTTAAACTAGTTATGTCGGCACCAGAGTCGACCAATATTGTTGCAGAAGATCGACGAAAGCAGTGACCAGTATATTCTTTCGGATTTACCAAGTTCAAATAAGAAAATTCGGTCACTGTTCATATTTTCTGGTCTTAACGAAACATACTTTCGATAAACATTCAAGTACATCTGATTAACTACAAATGATCTTGGTTTGTAGGTCTTCGAATCAGGTATGCTAATTAAAAGCTTAGATTCTAGGTCGTGTATATCTTGTAGAGTCATTCGGACTAACTCATCCATTCTACAGGCCCTAGAAATACCAAATATTAAAGCCATCTAAAAAATAAATAGATGTGTAATCTAAATAGAAATTAAAACCTTGTAAAAATAATCATTAAATTTCTTTATCTATATGTTCCTGAATACATTTTTCGATTTGTTCCTTCGTTAAAATCTTAGATTTCTTTGCCCTATAACCTTGAGCTTGCCGTTTCAATAAATAATGAAATTTTGAATATGTAGATACATTATGTTTAATTGCAAAGGTTGACTTCAACATTGAATAATTGGCCCATAATGTTGAAGATTTCATCTTTAAACAAAGGTCTAGGAAGTATGCCATTACAACATTTTCCGAAAAATAACTCGTGTTTTTACTCTTGCGATAGTCCATAAAAAGTATATATGCATATTCGTACTTTTCTCTTGATTTCTTTGGCAATAATTCTAATGAAGCAGTATTCACTGCCTCAACCAGCTCTGGAGGAGTTCCAGGAATGGAAAATTCATCATCACTTATCATTTTACACTGTTTTGCTTTCGAAAACACCATCAATTAAATTTATATGCGTCAAGTTTGACAATTCAATTCCATAGTAACGCAACCAATTTTATTACGAATTTCAAAGCACCATTTATTTGTGAATAAAATTATTCGCGAGTTTTTCAAAATTAATTAATATCTATCGAATTTTAAACGATTTGCGGAAAAATAGTATGTTTACCTCGTAGGAAAAGCCACATTCCTGGACTCTGTGTTGCTAAGTCTCGGCTGGCGCCTCGACTTAGCAATCTTCACAGTCGTCCAGGAATGTAGACTTTTTTCTACTCGGTAAACGATGTACTATTTAAGTATATCATATTTTGACAACGACTTTAGAAGTAAAGTTGAAACGTTAAAATTAAAACTTTTTTTGATTCAAATAAGTGGTTTTATTTCCAAATAGAAGAGTAATTGAAAACCATAAACCACTATAGCTACAGAAATGAACACGCTATTGAATAATGGACGTCAAATTCAGTTTGTTTTTTGGTTTATTATTTGACATTAGCAAATAAAATATTTGTGAACCAGCTGACGATTTAATTATTCAAACTTTCAAATTAGTTTGATCAAAATATTTTATATTTCAAACTGTAAAATTTTATAATTTGATTTGATTTGCAGCATTGCTAAACTTCATTTAATTTCAAACCAATCCTGACGAGAATTTAATAATATCGATAAAGATCGTTGCAAAACTATTTCAGTCGGAAAAATGCATCGATCTAAAGGGCCGGTGTACAAACAATTAAAACCAGTACGTTTATTTATGCAAAATAGGGTCATTTAAATTGTCGCTTTGTTTTCATTAAACATTCGATTCGGCGAACTTACGACAGCGGACAATTAAAAAAGAAAAGAGAGAGAAAAGTCCACAGCCTACTAAAATTTAACAGTTCCGAGTAACATACCAAACTTTTTACAAGAATTCTTATTGAGGTATATTTGAAATAATTAATTAAATTTCTTTGAGAGCAGCGGAATTTTTATAATGCTTTTTTTTGGCAATAAATCAGGTGACGATGCAGACGGCGGTTGTCACAAGGCTCGCACGGGCCGTTCCCACCAGAAGAATGACAGTTCCAGGGCCGTATATTAATTTTGATTGATAAAGGATGCTTATTAAATATGACAATGGCAATTTTAATGAATGAGGTCTAAAAAACCACCAATCATTCCATAGCGGATGAAATTAGGAGTATTCCGATGCAAAAAATAGCTTGAGAACAGAACCTGACCGTCGGACGAACGAAATTTTAAACAATTTTAGAGAAAAAAATATAAATGAAAGTTACTTATATAAAATTTCTAATATTTCATCTCTCATACAAACTTTTTAAAGGTTTAATTGTTGTTTAAATGTTTAAATAAATAAAAGTAGGATGAGTTGCTAAAAAAATTACCACACATTTTTTTTTTGCGGAGGTGAAGAAAACCCTTTATGGGGAGGTTATCAGCCTAAAATCTCAATGTCTACTGTGAGAATCTCTTTCCAGGAATACACACTAAAAACTTTACCCCCTAGTTGGGCCCGTCTGACCGAAGCCTCCGGTGACACTTAGGCCTATCGGCCCATTGTATCTTACCTTTCTTTTTATGTGATTACAATACCCAATCCAGTACTTTAGTGCCTTGTACAAGCATGTACAGGTCCTTTACTGGGTGGGAGTTGTATAGTTCTGGTTCACCTATTGGCTGCACAAAAATTTGCTGTATTTTGAGGTCCAATGCCTCGCATCTAAACAGTATATGTGTCACTGTTTCTGTTTCCTTACCGCACAGTTTACAGGTAAGGTTACCATTGTACAGTCCCATCTTATTAAGGTGCCCCTTTACTGGCGCACGGGCCAGTTAGGAGACCAGAGATGATTTTCAGCTAGCTCCTGTTCATCTTTAACAGGCCTGCCGCTCTTTTGTGACATTGAACATGTTACTTCACCAACAGCAGCTACATCAGCTAAATGAAGAAACTCTCACCGAGAAGTATCTTTGATGAAGGGTTATTTAACTCTTCTTAGACACTGCGTGGTTAATAAATTTCTAAAAACATTTAGTAATGAACAAATATTTAGTTTTGTTCAGAGGATAGTTGCAATAGAAAAGTGCTCTCACCTCAACATTATTAAAGATATCGAGTAACGAGATCATAAAGTGCCATTTTATGGTTGCTCACGATAAAAAATATGTGCCCATTATCTAAACAGAGGGAACACCGGCACGCTCGCGGGACAGCTAATCACTTAAAACTATGAGTTCCTAAAAGATAGATGTCGGTAGTTGTGATTTGAAAAACGCTTACATGAAATAGGTATAGGAATGCGATGTACTACATCAGGGATACATCTATCTATCTGTGATGGGGGTGTCGATACACTGCGACTTACAAGATCTACTGTGCCCCCTACTGCTGCCCAATCGTTGGCGTATATTTCAGCTTGGAAAATGCTCGGAGATTTGCCTAAACTTTCGGAATATTTGGTTCCAGGCCCATATACTCCTATTTCTGTTCCTTCTGTTGTTGTAGAACCATCTGTGTACCATTTAATGGCACTTCTCTTGAGTTTTGGGATGGTATCTTTGTCCCATTCGCTTTTGTTACTTAACTTTGTGTTGAATTCTTTCTCAAAGCTAAATTTCTTTGTCATCTCATCTTGGAGCATGTACCAGGTTTGGTGATTTCCAGGAAGGAGTCGAAACTTACTTTTGGTTGATCCTTCTCTGGTTATTCCGTAGGTCGTCCTTATCGCTATACTCTCCACTACTATATGGAGGGGTGTAAGGCTTAGGATTACCTCCATGGCGGCCGTTGGGCACGTTCTCATTGCACCTGTTATGCATACGCAGAGATACATTCTGTTTAAGCAAATAGCTGCGAACCCGCAAAATTCTTTCTTTGATCCAGGAGGCAGACGGTGCTCACAGGAATATATTTTAAGAAGGTAATCGGTAACCTTGATTCAAATAAAAAAGGATATTGGTGATGCCACTACTCGTCGGTAGATAAGAACGTGGAACAGGAAGAGGTATTATCCCCTGCTGTGGGATGTGGTTGTATGGATTTTTTTGAAATTCTGTTCGAACTACAGCAAGAAACTTTGGAAATCGTGTGTTGATATGGCAAAAAGGAACATATATAATTTAAATCCACAATATTATTATATCGATACCGAATAATTTTTTTGTTTTGTTGACTATAAATTATGCTGGAGTGTAACTTTGCATTTGGGGCTCCTTACATCCTGTCAACATTGTGGAATCAAAGCAATTAATGGTACAAGTAAAGTTACAAAATATACAAGACAGTGATAATCTGAAAACATCTGGATTCTTCTAGACTTTTCTAGAACAGGAGATGAAGATCTGTACTAGTGATCAAAGAAGCAGATTTAATTTAATTTGACAATTTTTGTCGAACACAAATTTTTGGGGGCATGATACTGTTCAGAATTAATATAATTAAAAACACATTTTTCATCATCTTATAGTGCAGATTGGCCTCTTTCTTTATAAATATGTTTAGGCGTTGTCGATATCAATTTTTCTTAATACTAGTTTTCCTGAGATATATTAAGTAATGAAAATGTTTAGAGTTGGTTTTTACATTTTTTTATGTAACCAAATTATTGATCTATCTATACCACAGCATAAACCTAATGACGTAACCCCACACTAAACGTTTAGGAAATAAAGTTATATGTTAGAAAACGAGTAAGGATACGAAAGAAGAGAGTGACATTTTGACTAGATTCAGTCAAATAAAAGCTTTGCAACACACAATGCAAATTGTGTATGCAACCCCAATACACCGGGAATTTTTTGCTTTTAGTAATTGTCAATACTCTCTTCTAATCATAGATGGCAGCACATCTAAAAAGTTATATGTATCTCTTACAAATATGTTAACTAATAATTTATTACTTATCTAGGACCACCTATTTCCTTTACTAAATCAATACATTCTAAGGTAAAACATTTATTTATTTACATAAAAATTGTTTTAGCCAAACAACCCTTAATAGAGTTTCCACAGTGGAAATTTGGTGTTTACATATATACAAATAAGCTAAACTAAAACTTTTTCTCTCGCCCGTCCTCTAAATTGACATTTCCACTATTTCCAATCAAAGAAAATCACCTTTCCCGATCCGGATCTGTCCAAAATAATGTCAACTGTCTATCACAATGGGTAATTTGATCTGACTGTCGATCACGTCGGTTCCAGGAAGCGGTTCAATCTGTCTGCCCCGAGAGGGGCCCCCTTAACCACCGCCATAATTCGGAGTCGGGGTGGCGGTCCCAAGCGTGGAATCCGCCAGATATGTGCCGCCGGCCAAGACGTCCGTCTTTGATACTGTCATTAGGAATTATTAGCATTTTGCACGTATAATGCTTAAATAAATATGTAACTAGTTTTTTGGGGATGTGATGTGAACATTTGCTGAAGGTATGGTGGCGCCGGGTTATGATGGAACTGTCGGTCGACTATGCGGATTTTGAAGATCTGTCTTAGGAAGACGGTAACGACCACTCACAAAAAATTGCATTTGATAGCGTGTATAATTAAACTGTTTCCTGTAACCTATTGTTTATTTTCAGTTTACTGCTAAATGTTATGTTGAAGCGCTTTCTTAAAAAAATATTTTAATGAGTCGGTTAGAGAACTACGGCGGAAAAAAAATTATTCCAACTTGTGTCATACGGATCTATACAGAAAACCGTTTATAATTTTTATCTCCCTCCGAATTAAAAGAAAAGCATAATTTTTTCATGTTTTTCCATACCATCTTAAAGTAGAGGTTTCAATGTAAAATGAGCGCTGATAAAGTTACAAAAAAGAGAATTTGTAAATCAACTTTTTCTATTGAATATTAGGCTTTTTTTTCATTTAAATTCGTATAAAATCGAAAAATCAATAATTTGCGTGAAAAGACTTACATTTTTATAATTTATTTACTCTGTAATTGCAGGAGTTTTATCAAGCATTTATTTTTATAATAAAAAGGCAGGACATAATATTAGAAGAGAAGAATGGGAAAATACTAACATCAGGAGCAGATGAAATGACAATAAATGGGGCTTCATTTCTATAAGAACAAACAATGTAATCTAAAGTCAAAGATGTTTCGAGCGACACAAAATCAAGTGAAACAATATTGGGACAAATAATTACCGATGGTGGCGCCATATTCACTGATCAGCTGTCCCCGAAACGCTTAACGTTTGATAATTGTGAATTAAGTTATAATGAGTAAACGCTCTATTTGTAGTGTATTAAGACTTTTGTGATTATTTGTAGTTTTTGATTTGGAAATTACCACAATATACCTGTACATGTAAATATTTAGATTCAATTGAACCTGTTTTTTGTTTTCTCTCTCTTTCCACTGGATTAAAACCACTTAGTTGTTAAAAAAGTTTTTTTATTGACGTTTCGGCTTTCCAGATCGAAAGCCGTTATCAAAATGACATAAAATAAATAAATTTACTAGAAACAGAACACTTGATAATCTTGCAAAAATATGACATCAACATAGTATACATAGAATAAGATTTTGAGATTGAAGATGTCAAAATCTGTTTCAATCATATTTTCTTGACGTTTCTGGGAACGAATTTTTGTGTTATTATTCTAAAATTGAGGTTAGTTATTTAGCATATCTTACGTTTTTCAGATTTTCTATAAGGATGTGCTTGAAATTATCCGAAATTTTTAAGTATTTACATGCAACTTCTGTATTATTGCACGCAAATCATTTAATTTTATGTGGCAAGAAGTTTAGTTAAAAAAAACTTCCAAATTGTAGGTATTTGCTTACAAACATCTGCTTTGCAAGGACAAATTCACCAAATTGAGGGCATTTTTATTATTGATACAGCAGTTTTCAGCTGATAAATTTTATTTTAATTTTTTCAGGACAATAATTGTAAAAGTGATTTAAATAAAAAATGAATTCTAAGAACCTACTTTTGATTGATTTATGGCATAATCTATCCTATTCCTTGAATCTATCCTATTCCTTGAATCAAAATTAATTTCATTAATCAATACCAAATTAAAATATAAAATATTAAGAGATTTTTTTCGTGTGTTAAAAAACTTGTTGCAATACTTTTTGTTTAGGAAAATATTGGAAATTTCTCCTTTACACACAGAATAGTATTTCTCTCTTGATTTATTATCTACTTTATTTTATCACGAAGTTCAAAGCTAACTTTGAATTATTCAATTTTAGTAGTATTTAACATTTTATTATAATAATTACTAATAGTAACTGTACAATTATTGAAAAATTATTGCTGTACAGGGTGGCCAAATAAGAATGCGAGGTACCGTATCTGGGAAACTATTCATCGTAGAGGCTTGCGGAAAAAAAAGTTATTACTAAACGGGCCAAGAGAAAAACCTGGAAAATATTTTCAAGTTTCTAAAATGGCCGCTAGGAGGCGTAACTGCAATCTTGAATCTAAGAAAATGATGTTTCTGTGAATTCTGCTACATTAACCTAACAAAAAAATACCCGATCTTTAAAGTAGAGGATAATCTGAACCCTTTTTGTTTGACAATTTTTACTGTATGTCTAAAAATAAAGTGATGGTATTCAAAGGTTTCAGTAAAAAACCCTATATATTTGAAACGGCTGAGCCGATTTTAACAAACTTGGGCTAGTTAAAAAGAGATATTCTTGGGCTACAAATGTTATAACATTTGAAGTTTTTTTAGTTTTACAGGTTGCCGCTAGAGGGCTTTTTTCGACATTTCGACAGAAATGGTTAATTTTCTCAAAAAAATGAAATACATTGGTATGATTTCTTTTTCATGAAAAAGTAGCTAAATGATGCCTAAACAAGCTCGCCACAATCGCATCTCGATATCATGTTCCTAACCTAAAATTTAGGCCAAAGAAAATTTTATACGGAAATCCCTTAAATTTTTATTTTTTAAACTAATTGATTCCTTCTAAAGGACCGATTTAAAAAATAAATGTTTTTAATGCCCCCGTAAATGCTCGAAATGCTGACCAAGACGCTCTATGCATTGCTGAAGCCTCTCATGGGTAGACACAACTGTAGCTTTAATTTCGGCACTTGGTATGTTACGTAATGCATTACGAATCCAGTTTTTCATAACTCTCTGGTCGTAGGTTGAGTCTGAAAATCAAGGCAAGTTAAGTCTGGTGATCGCGCAGGCCATGGAAACAGACTTCCTCTTCCAATCCACGGCTGTTATAATACTGCATTAATATGCTCTCGCACAATAATAGCATAATGTGCTGGGCAAGCATCCAACTGCAAAAACAAGTTTTGACGTGTTTCCAGTGGCACATCTTCCAACAACAACGGTAATTTATTGGCCAAAAAGTCAAGAAAGATAATGCTTGAAAAAATATTGTCCAATAATTCGGCCTCCCAGTATTCCACACCACATATTTAAACTCCAACGTCCTTGGTGCTGAACTTCACGCAACCAATGTGGATTTTCTGCAGACCAATAATATTGTGCAGATTTTAATGGTGGCTTCATCGGTCCAAATAATTTGAAATAAAAATTCTCCATTATTGTGCGAGAACCTATTAATGCAGTATTACAACAGCGGTGGATTAGAAGAGGAAGTCTGTTTCCATGGCCTGCGCGATCACCAGACTTAACTTGTCTTGATTTTTAGACAACCTACAACGAGAGAAATATGAAAAACCGAATTCGTAATGCATTACGTAACATACCGAGAGGCGAAATTGAAGCTGCAGTTTTGTCTACCGATGAGATGCTTCAGCAATGCATAGAGCGTGATAGTCAGCATTTAGAGCATTTACGGAGGCATTAAAAAGCTTTTATTTTTTAAATCGGTCCTTTTTAGGGCCACAACTTACATAATAAAAGGAATTAATTAGTTTAAAAAATAAAAATTTAAGGGATTTCCGTATAAAATTTTCTTTGGCATAAATTTTAGGTTAGGAACATGATATCGAGATGCGGTTTTCGCGAGCTTGTTTTAGCTACTTTTTCATGAAAAAGAAATCATACCAATGTATTTAATTTTTTTGAGAAAACTTACAATTTCTATCGAAATGTCGAAAAAAGCCCTCTAGCGGCGACATGTGAAACTAAAGAAACTTCATATATTGTAACGTTTGTAGCACAAGAATATCTCTTTTCAACTAGCCTAAGTTTGTTAAAATCGGCTCAGCCGTTTCGAATTTACAGGGTGTTTTTTATTGATACCTTTGAATACCCCCCACCACTTTATTTTTAGAGATACAGTAAAAATTGTCAAACAAAAAGGTTCAGATTATCCTCTACTTTAAAGATCGGGTATTTTTTTGTTAGGTTAATATAGCGGAATTCACAGAAACATCACTTTCTTAGATTCAAGATTGCAGTTACGCCCCCTAGCGGCCATTTCAGAAACTTGAAAATATTTTCTAGGTTTTTATCTTGGCCGTTTTAGTTATAAGTTTTTTTACCGCAATCCTCTACGATGGATGGTTTCCCAGATACAGTACCTCGCATTCTTATTTGGCCACCCTGTACAAGACGGGAACATAATGCTGTTGTTAAAAATGTGATGTGATGAAAGTTGTGTTTTACTGACTATTACCTTTAGAAAAATGATAAGTTGAAATATCAGCAGTGAGTTGCACAGCTAATTAGATTTTAAATTTACATATATAGAAGTACAACTGTGCAAGTTTCCACAGTTTGTAAGGATAAGTTTGCTGTCTCAATTGCTATTTTCTAACCAACCTCTCATTCCTTGCAATAGTTTTAACGTCAAGTGGCTTGCTGGACAAATATTGTGATTTTACAGCTGTTTTGCACAACCTGGGTGCTATTTTGTTTGAAAGAATTCCTGCAAAAATTTCAGTTATCAAGAAATGATCTCAGAAATGCTAATCTTTATATTACCTGATTTTGTAATATAATCTTCAGATTTAAAATGTTTCGAGCATACTCGCGTATGGTTATATAAACTGTTTGTTGCTTTTTGGGTGGAAAATCATTAAAGTGTAATTCCAGATTTTTAGATTTCCTAGAGGTGTTCGGAAATTTTGATTTTTAACTAACAAATAACAGCAAAATACGCACAGCACAAACTCAAAACACACGTTTGACTGCAGGTAAACAAACAAACATTACTCGTTTCAGGCAGTTCAACTTAATACCGCTAGTGTCGGATTGTGTTCATGTCAATCAAAGTGGAAATATGATCGAAATAATACTATTAGAAATAGTATATGCTGATGATATGATGCTGATAACTAAAGACAAAAATGCATTGAATACGAATTTAAAAGCGTATAGAAAAATTGTTTTCCCCCGTTGATCAAGTCAGATCCTCCATCATTCCTGCATGAAATGTTCAACTGCAGCGGCGATGGGGGAGGGGGTACATTCTCTATCTAAAGTACATGCAAACGGTTTTTCCAACATATCTCTGCCGGGTTTGACCCTACAAAAAATATACAAAACACATAAGCACGTTCCAACCTGAATATGATTAGTTCGCGAAATATCGCGATTTGAAATTGCGAAAATGAAAAAAAAAAATTAATTTTTTCTCGAGAGGAAATAGTTAGCCAGCCAAATCAAAGATAAAAAAATGCGGTCGAGTGGTGAGAAAATTTTTTTCCCTACAGCCCATCCTTCATGTTTCAAAACGCGAGCAAAAAAATTGTCGCAACTTTTATTTTGCGCTGGTCCTATTTTTTAGCGAATGAAAGAGTGAACAATTTGACCGCTGCTCTAGCTCAATTAGCGCGAAAGTTACAAGCGTTTCCCCTCCCCCAGTTCAAAAAAATATGGAAATGAGATACCTGAAAGAAATAAAAAAAGACAATTAAATTAGTTCAACCAATTCAAACATTAAGAAGAAGGTCAACTGAGAGAGAAAATTAAAATGTAGTCCGAAAAAAGAACAGGTTGGGGGTAAACAAATTTGCAGCAGAGAAGAGAGGTTTACAGCAGAATGAAATATATATCTCACCGATATTCTACTCTGATTCTTCAAAAAAATGAGATACATTGGTATGATTTCTTTTTCATGAAAAAGTAGCTAAATGATGCCTAAACAAGCTCGCCACAACCGCATCTCGATATCATGTTCCTAACCTAAAATTTAGGCCAAAGAAAATTTTATACGGAAATCCCTTAAATTTTTATTTTTTAAACTAATTGATTCCTTGTAAAGGACCGATTTAAAAAATAAATGTTTTTAATGCCCCCGTAAATGCTCGAAATGCTGACCAAGACGCTCTATGCATTGCTGAAGCCTCTCATGGGTAGACACAACTGTAGCTTTAATTTCGGCACTTGGTATGTTACGTAATGCATTACGAATCCAGTTTTTCATAACTCTCTGGTCGTAGGTTGAGTCTGAAAATCAAGGCAAGTTAAGTCTGGTAATCGCGCAGGCCATGGAAACAGACTTCCTCTTCCAATCCACGGCTGTTATAATACTGCATTAATATGCTCTCGCACAATAATAGCATAATGTGCTGGGCAACCATCCAACTGCAAAAACAAGTTTTGACGTGTTTCCAGTGGCACATCTTCCAACAACAACGGTAATTTATTGGCCAAAAAGTCAAGAAAGATAATGCTTGAAAAAATATTGTCCAATAATTCGGCCTCCCAGTATTCCACACCACATATTTAAACTCCAACGTCCTTGGTGCTGAACTTCACGCAACCAATGTGGATTTTCTGCAGACCAATAATATTGTGCAGATTTTAATGGTGGCTTCATCGGTCCAAATAATTTGAAATAAAAATTCTCCATTATTGTGCGAGAGCCTATTAATGCAGTATTACAACAGCGGTGGATTAGAAGAGGAAGTCTGTTTCCATGGCCTGCGCGATCACCAGACTTAACTTGTCTTGATTTTTAGACAACCTACAACGAGAGAAATATGAAAAACCGAATTCGTAATGCATTACGTAACATACCGAGAGGCGAAATTGAAGCTGCAGTTTTGTCTACCGATGAGATGCTTCAGCAATGCATAGAGCGTGATAGTCAGCATTTAGAGCATTTACGGAGGCATTAAAAAGCTTTCTTTTTTAAATCGGTCCTTTTTAGGGCCACAACTTACATAATAAAAGGAATTAATTAGTTTAAAAAATAAAAATTTAAGGGATTTCCGTATAAAATTTTCTTTGGCATAAATTTTAGGTTAGGAACATGATATCGAGATGCGGTTTTCGCGAGCTTGTTTTAGCTACTTTTTCATGAAAAAGAAATCATACCAATGTATTTAATTTTTTTGAGAAAACTTACCATTTCTATCGAAATGTCGAAAAAAGCCCTCTAGCGGCGACATGTGAAACTAAAGAAACTTCATATATTGTAACGTTTGTAGCACAAGAATATCTCTTTTCAACTAGCCTAAGTTTGTTAAAATCGGCTCAGCCGTTTCGAATTTACAGGGTGTTTTTTACTGATACCTTTGAATACCCCCCACCACTTTATTTTTAGAGATACAGTAAAAATTGTCAAACAAAAAGGTTCAGATTATCCTCTACTTTAAAGATCGGGTATTTTTTTGTTAGGTTAATATAGCGGAATTCACAGAAACATCACTTTCTTAGATTCAAGATTGCAGTTACGCCCCCTAGCGGCCATTTCAGAAACTTGAAAATATTTTCTAGGTTTTTATCTTGGCCGTTTTAGTTATAAGTTTTTTTACCGCAATCCTCTACGATGGATGGTTTCCCAGATACAGTACCTCGCATTCTTATTTGGCCACCCTGTACAAGACGGGAACATAATGCTGTTGTTAAAAATGTGATGTGATGAAACTTGTGTTTTACTGACTATTACCTTTAGAAAAATGATAAGTTGAAATATCAGCAGTGAGTTGCACAGCTAATTAGATTTTAAGTTTACATATATAGAAGTACAACTGTGCAACAGTTTCCACAGTTTGTAAGGATAAGTTTGCTGTCTCAATTGCTATTTTCTAACCAACCTCTCATTCCTTGCAATAGTTTTAACGTCAAGTGGCTTGCTGGACAAATATTGTGATTTTACAGCTGTTTTGCACAACCTGGGTGCTATTTTGTTTGAAAGAATTCCTGCAAAAATTTCAGTTATCAAGAAATGATCTCAGAAATGCTAATCTTTATATTACCTGATTTTGTAATATAATCTTCAGATTTAAAATGTTTCGAGCATACTCGCGTATGGTTATATAAACTGTTTGTTGCTTCTTGGGTGGAAAATAATTAAAGTGTAATTCCAGATTTTTAGATTTCCTAGAGGTGTTCGGAAATTTTGATTTTTAACTAACAAATAACAGCAAAATACGCACAGCACAAACTCAAAACACGTTTGACTGCAGGTAAACAAACAAACATTACTCGTTTCAGGCAGTTCAACTTAATACCGCTAGTGTCGGATTGTGTTCATGTCAATCAAAGAGGAAATATGATCGAAATAATAATATTAGAAATAGTATATGCTGATGATATGATGCTGATAACTAAAGACAAAAATGCATTGAATACGAATTTAAAAGCGTATAGAAAAATTGTTTTCCCCCGTTGATCAAATCAGATCCCCCATCATTCCTGCATGAAATGTTCAACTGCAGAGGCGATGGGGGAGGGGGTACATTCTCTATCTAAAGTACATGGAAACGGTTTTTCCAACATATCTCTGCCGGGTTTGACCCTACAAAAAATATACAAAACACATAAGCACGTTCCAACCTGAATATGATTAGTTCGCGAAATATCGCGATTTGAAATTGCAAAAATGAAAAAAAGTAATTAATTATTTCTCGAAAGGAAATAGTTAGTCGGCCAAATCAAAGATAAAAAAATGCGGTCGAGTGGTGAGAAAATTTTTTTTCCTACAGCCCATCCTTCATGTTTCAAAACGCGAGCAAAAAAATTGTCGCAACTTTTATTTTGCGCTGGTCCTATTTTCTAGTGAATAAAAGAGTGAACAATTTGACCGCTGCTCTAGCTCAATTAGCGCGAAAGTTACAAGCGTTTCCCCTCCCCCAGTTCAAAAAAATATGGAAATGAGATACCTGAAAGAAATAAAAAAAGACAATTAAATTAGTTCAACCAATTCAAACATTAAGAAGAAGGTCAACTGAGAGAGAAAATTAAAATGTAGTCCGAAAAAAGAACAGGTTGGGGGTAAACAAATTTGCAGCAGAGAAGAGAGGTTTACAGCAGAATGAAATATATATCTCACCGATATTCTACTCTGATTCTTCAAAAAAATGAGATACCTAGTTTGTTTTATTTTTTTCCTTCATTAACAAAAATATAAAATCCTCACCTAAATTACCAATTCCGTGTTATAAACGATTTCCAAACAGACCATAAAATATAAAGTAAATTTTTTAAATAATTTCAAAATTATGTATTCATATAATAAAACTAACTGGCCTTTATGTCTATTAAAACATTACATATAGTCTTATTTAAATTAAGTAATAAAAATTTGGTAACGCATATATCCGGTGTTTATTTACTCTTAATTTTGAATTGAATATTTAATGAGCTAAGCAATAAAATTTAATTAAAAACATACACAGTTCCCCAGTACCTACGCGTTTCAGTTTTTAAAACGACCCATTTAATTACCGCCTTTCAATACCTTAGTGTTTCAGTTATAAATTTCAATTAATAAACAGTAAATGTTGGTAGTCATACAAACAATCAAAATACGTCAAATGAACTTACTAGTTAAATAGAAATTGTTTATTTGGTTAGAGCAGTGGTGGAGGATATCATTAAAGTGTATTGGGAAAATTCGTAGAACTATTCCCTATTTTATATTCTGTTGAACAATTATTCAAAATTATTATAAGACCAATCAAAAAATCTGAAAAAAATTAAAGTAGAGTTCATAAAATATAATAAACTTATTCCTCAAAAAAAAAGAAGTCAACAATGTTAAATGTGCAGGAAAATAAAGCACACGTTCTAAATAATAATATACGCCCTGCTATTCACCCTCTTACGAGTGAACCCCAGAAGCTCTGCAGCTTGTGCGATGTGATTGAGAACTACATCTGATGTATAATTGGCAAAAGAATTCCAAAATAGATAAAATAAAAAAGTATCTTGTCAAAATACAAACTAAGAAAGAAGCCAACTAGAGCTCTAAAGAAAGTCCACACCATAAGCGATGCAGCAAACCAAGAGAAAGATGAAACTGTGTGTACTAATAACACTCGACATCTGAAACTCATTCAATTCGGCCCCATGGAAAGGAATAGCCAACTAACTCGAAAAGAGATAACTAATTGTAGGATTAAAGACCAAATAAATCACAAGTCGCATACCACCAGGATCACTAGATGGGCCAACTTTATGGAACGTTTACTACGACGGTGTTCTTTAGAATGCATCTCTTATACAGAGTCAAACTTGGGAATAGTTGTAACGCAACTGATATACAAATGTATGAAATATAAGCTACTGAAGCTGGCTCGCCAGAAAACAGAACCAGGGCTGGTTATTGAAAGACGAAAAGTCAGAAGTGTTACTTTAGAAGTCAACTGAATAATAATCAAGAACCAGGAGAGCTTCAAGGAGTTTATCTTGATCGAAATGTGAGAATGCCTGTACACACATCCGAAACAGCAAAGATGACAAAATAGAAGAGGAACTAGAGAACTATGTTGCCTTCTCTTAATAAATGTATTGCCAATCCAGGTGGGTAAAATGCATAAATACAAGTTGCTTTTCCAAAAAGTTCTCAATGATTTTGATAGACTCAAAAATAGCTCTATAGAATACTAGCAATATTAGCATCTCCCTATAGCCAAAATGTCGATGAAAGCTACCAAAGTTATTAGGAAATGGGTCTTAGCAACCAACAGTAAAGATGTAATGTATATATAATTAAAAAATAATAATATCATGAGGCCCCTTTCCGTTGTAGGCTTATCTATCTATCTAGGCACTCGTCACTAAATAAAGGATACATATAAGAGCAGGATAAGTGAGGCAGTTTTTGAGTTATTGAGAGAGCAGGTTTCAGTGCCAAGCGAGAAGATCTTAACAAAAGGTATTAATCTCAAACCAACGATATTAGAAATAGGAAGTAATTTGTCTTTGACTATCAAGACTATATATTTATTAAAAAAATTACTTGTTAGTTCTCTTAATAATAAGAAAAGTGTCACCAAATATACAAGAAAGCTGATCATTTGGCAGTAGCGCAGACGTTGGTTGTATATATTCTTTAATAGAAAAATTCACTGGAATGGTTTTAGGATTCTGGGCAACATTAAACAAAAAGTCGATCGTTAAACCATAGAAACAAAAGACAAAGTTCAGATGCATCAGGATCATTTAGGAAGCAAACCAGAGGACACTAAAAGAAGATTTACTCAATATTGAAACCGATAGTTCGTTGTAAAAAGCCACAAAGAGAATAAGAAGACGTATGACGATAATTTCTCCAAGGAAAATGGAAATTACCCAAATAAGAAACCGAGACAACCAAAGATAGGGCCAGAAAGTTATTTTATTGACCACGTATGACTGTAGATATTAAGAGATTTTTGCAACCTTTAGAGTGTGTGAAAAGTAGAAATAATAGTAGAGAATAGTTGTTACAGCATGAGATGCCCAAACTTCCTTTTAAAGTTGAAGTATCAGATATATTAGATTATGAGAGTCAGTCATATATAGTACTAGTTGATTTCTATAGCAATTGGGTAGAGTTACATAAACTGAGAAGTAAATCCATGTAAGATATTTTACAATGCCTGAAAATGGTCATGTCTTGGGCTGCCACAAAATTTTTTATCAGATAATGTTCCCTATAATAGCAAAATGTTTAGCCAGTTTGTAGAGAGTATGATACAGAATGTGTATTTTCAAGCCTTAGATATCCCCAAAGCAATGGCCTAGCTGAAAAGGCCGTGGGGATATGTAAACAAATGTTACGAAAATGTGAAAATGAGGATGAAAATTTCTATTTTCTCCTTAACCTGCAATTAAAATTATAAATAATAAGATTAATTGTTTAACCTTATTTTTCATTTCACACGGATTATATCTGGAGCATTCCTGCTGCTTGGACCAATATCCTAAATTCATGTTCTGTTATACAAAATGCAACAAAATAACAATATAACAGTTTTAATAATATTTGAATATATTGAACATGAAAAAATATTTGTTCCATAATACAAATTTTTTTATTTGCCCAATTTCTCCTGTTTAGTCATTTACTTAATTGCATAATATTGTATCTGTAATTTAGACTACTTGCACAAGTATGTTTAGAAAATTTTTGAGAAATTATGTTGTAAAAATAACAAAAAAATATAAAAATTTGCATTCATTAAATCAAATCGTTCAACATGCATTCCGATGTAATTTTTATTCCAATATTGCAAGAGGCGGATGGGACCAAAACTGTTCCTCCAGCATACCAATTCTCCAGCCACCAATGGATTCGTATAATTAATGAATTGACCGATGGTCATGTTAATTAGCGATGAGGGAGCGGCCAGCATGTCAATCGGTAACCATACAACGGTGTAATTGTGACTTACGACGTGGAATATGAAAAAGACACGATGGAGATAGTCATAGTTGGCTAAATGATAGCAACTGACGATACTGTTTTCTGGTGTTTTGTTTATTTCCCACGGTCTTTGTCATTGAATAAGAATTTTTAATGTACCTGACGCTAAAATAAATTCTTGTTTATTAACAAGCTTGGAATTTATATTTACTTGTAAAAACTTATGTTATTGCGCAATGTTATTGTTCGTTCGATGAGCTCACATGTGAGGTTTTCTTCTAAGGCAGCGCTGTATAATCTGATATACAGAGAGATTTGAAAAAAAAAACTACGGTTAACGCGCATTATTTATCTACTGCAGTTTCATATACTCTCCAATAGTTAGTCGAACTTAAAGATGATACTTAAACTTTATAATAATCTATACAAAAGGCATCATATTCATATCCCAACTTACCTATTAACGGATTTTCCTGCTACTTTCCGAAGAGTAAACCTAACAACTGTAGGAATAAATTTACCTGGACGTGACTGTCGTTTACATTTTTCATGAACAATTGCTCTAGTTCTTAGAAAAGTCGAATTTGAGGGTCTGTGAAAATGTGCGTAATATATGTAGGAGACTAGGTAAGCTTTGTCTTATTTCTAGAAGGAGGTATTTAAACACAGCTAAACGAAAAACTTGAGTAAATTTCTTCTTGGTAACCTAGAGGGAATAAGTTGATATCACATAGTCATTCAAACAATTGCTGATGGATTTGACCACAAGGGTGATCATTGTTGTCTAAAGATGGAGCATAAAGAGAGTTCGGCCGTTACCTACACATGTCAACAGTACTACAAGCAAAACCTTCCTTAAGCGGCGTTTTCATTGGTATAGCTACTTGTACTACTGCTGCAAGTAGCTAGCTAGCCGCAAGTCCAAGATTAGTAGCCGTTTACACATAATACTATTTTTTCAATACTAGTTACTAGTAGCAGATTTTAGAAAATATTTTTCCACGTATCTATATACAAATGTCTCTGGCAAGGACAGTAAATTTTACTGTAGTGGGAGAAGGTTAGTAGGCTAGTAAAAAGCCTACGGAGCTATTTACTTACCTAGCCAGTCTGCTGGTACAAGTACTGGTACAAGTACGTTAGTATGCAGTTAACATTGGATTAGTAGCTATCTAACAAGTTACTGGCGCAAGCAACTAACCTATTTACTATACCAATGAAAACGCCGCTCTATACGGTGAGAAATAGTGAGTTGTCATCCTAAAGAGAACGCCAGGATCTTCCCAAGAATTGCAGTACTTGACAGGACTTGCTGGCATGTATAATTCTGTCAGGTAAAAAAAAAAAGATTATTCTATGCGGGGGCTTTTGTCCCAGGAATAGTTGTTTTCGATTTGAGCGCGATTACAATTACAATATAATTTATATTATATTAGTTGTGGTAGTTTTTTCGATTTTTTCTATTTTTAATTTAAAAAATTTCGCCACATTTGTGATATGGAAAATCTTCTTTTCTTATTCTAAATTATTTGATGTAATTATAAGAAAGTTATTTATGAACCACTTGGGGTAAAGCAGAGCAATGTGGAACTCAAGCGTTAATCTAATGGAAGACGAAGCAACAAATGTCAACGATAACGATAACTGCTTCCTATTATCAGATTGTTAGAGGCATTAAAGTATGATTGTAGTGATTTGTATTTTTATTTGAAATTGATAATGAAATATTTAGTGCTCTCAGAAAAATTATAGATAGCCCAGTTGTCAGAGACTTTGACCTCTCATAAAATGTGATATCGCTGAAACTAGGCTAATCAATTTCTGAATTATTACGCATTGTAAAGTGTATTTTTAACTTTATTTAAAAAAATTAACTTCTCATTTATATAAACACGATTTTGAAAATAAAAATGGCGTCGAATGAATACTGTAAAAAAATGATTATTTTAAAACAAGTTTTATTAAACAGAGACAATGTTCATCATTTTAATCATTTTTACATCAATCTTAAAAGTATATTGATGATAAATGTATAAGGATTTTTTTTGCTATGCCTCTATTAATATATATCGTCAGTTTTATAAAAATCAGTGAGAATTTTATAAATTATAACTTCCGGTCAAATTTTCTATGAGAAAAAAATTAAAAACTGATGGCTCTGTTTGATAAAATTTAGAGCCTCCACTTTACAATGCTTTTTTTGCGTATATTTTAGGCAAAGATACTTTAGTTTTTTTCCGAACGCCTCGCTTGAATATTATTTGTATTCAGCGTCTTGGCGATCATAGAGTTTTCGAATTCGCTTTCTTATTTTTAGTAATTTTTTATAGTAATACAGTTTTTCGAATTTTTTGCTTATTTTTCGAAATATAACGCAAAAACCAAATTTTCGATTTTGTTTTCGAAATTGAGAACTAAGCACTTACACTTTAGAGCAGCTATGTCACATTTTTTGAGAGATTTTGTTCTAAATGTGGTTCTAGCAAAAATTATATACAGAGCGGAAAAAAACTGTGGAAAAGACCAATTTTATAGAAAGCATGTTGTCTTAAATGTATCTACAGAATTTAGGATGTGGGGATTTAAAAGATGCCGATTCCTGTTTTGTTATTTGCACTGTTGCATGATTGGTGATTTTTTAGATACTTACCTAAATAGAAATTTTAGAGAAAACTTTTTAATCGTTAATTTTATACATATACATTACTCATAGTTTTTGATAGAAAATGAAAAGTTATTTCACTTAGGATAAAAATACAGGGTGGTCCATTTAAGTTAAGTGAGTTTTTGCGGTTTGAAAAATATAAAATTAGAATCCTTTTCCTAAACACCCTGTGCAAAATATCGAAATCCTACACAGTGCGAAATGAAAGCCCTAAAAGTCAGAATCAATCGATATAAATTTGTGTTACTTTCAGAGGTTTCCGTGTTTTTAGTTCTTGTTTCTAAAAATTACAATTTTCTCAAAATTGGTAAGAGATAGATATAGGGAACGTTGAATAAAGTTGACTGTTTTTAAGGTATAATCTAGAAACGTCATAAAATAGATGGTGTTGTATTTAAAAAGCCTAACTTTGAGAAATTACAATTTTCTGGATCACCCTGTATAATTTAAACAAATAGATCTTGTCAATTTACATACGTCGTGGGTCACCCTTTATATTGCTTCTTTTATAGCTTACGATACATGCTAATTTAATTCTAGGCCTGGACTAGGGTCCTGCGGGAAAGTTTGATTATGGAGAATTTTTCTTCAAGAATGTTTATTAGGTGCTCTAGTAAGTGTTTTGGACTTTGGTGGACATCCGCCACCCCGTACATTTTACAGCCATGACGTCATCAAAGATGGCGGCCGCCGGAACACAGAAATTCTCGTATTTCAGGCAATACTTGACCGATTTGCATGAAACTTAGGTCAGTTTGTAATAAATATTATTTTTAAGGTGAATAAAAATGTGTTTTAACTGCTACTATAAATAAACAACAGTTTCGTTAATTATATCATATTCTTTATAACTTAATAAAAACATAAGTATCATGAATGCACACAGATATTGTATTGAAATGGTTAGATTATAATTGTTAGAACTACACGATATCACATAAAAATGACTCAACACCGAAACATGGTTATATGATTGTCTAAAAAGGATTTTTACAGGTTGACTCTAATCCCTTACTGCCACACTTGCAGAAGGAGCAACATTTAACTTCCTTTTCCCTACATATGCAGGAGAATGTGGCGCATTTTAAACCGTTGCAAGCACCAATTTGTGTATTTGTATTTGTGTAAGTGTTTTTGGGGCACCAAATCATCCTCAAACACTGTAAAACCAAAATCACAAGGGTCTAAGCCAACATCAATACAATGTCGCTGAAGGTATGTGTAGAAATACGATCTCAACAAATGGCCCCCAACGCTTCCGCTTGTAGACGGCAAATCTGCAATGTCTATATTCTTGGCGTGATGATACAGCCACAATCTAAGTTCGTCTAAGGACTTACGAGATGACCCTTTTCTAATTAACAGCACTAGGTATTCTTCTGCTGATTTGCGGCTTTGTTCTACGTCATCCCAGTTAGATAATACACCAAACTGTTCCAAGTACACTGTAGATGTACTTTGAAAAGCTGATTTTTTGATGCCAAACTTACTCGTATAATCTGATCCAGATAATGCGTGGATGGCTGGAAGCAAAGGGCATAAATTTTGGCCCATTTTTGTGTGCATATCATGAACAGACAAAAGTCGCGTGGAATCACCAACTCCAGTGCGCACCCAAAGTTCTTGAACAACAAGTTCATGTAGCCCAGGGGAACAAAGCTAACACCATTATATCAGTGTCCGCACTAACGAGAGACTTTTTTGAACCCACACAGTATTGCCTGCTTTGAATGAATCAGCATTCTGAAGTCTGCTTCATCTACTGACATACAATTTAATTCTGGATGGTTCACTTGTCTTCCACCTTGCACCGATGTACAATTGAAGGTAACCTCATCTTCTTCATCACCATAAAAATCACTGAACGTGTGGTTAGTAGTAGACGGTGTTTCAGTTAGTGAAGCTATGAGTCTATTGGCAATGTAAATTCAACTTGTTCTTTGGAGACCCCAGAAACTGCTGAGTTGGACAGGCAATGGAACATCTTCAGAAATTTGGGTGATATGTTATGACAGTGCCGCTACCTTGTCTTTGCATTATTTCAGGCGTTTTCGGTGATAGTGTCTTATAACTGTCAAAAACATAATCTACTCTTCCACAGTTCTTAGTTTTCTTCCAAATGTTTTCTTCTCACTTATCATAACTTTTCTAGTGGAATGCATCACATCTATTATAAAACAGGTCTTGCCATCTGACTTGTCATTGCTAGGGGTGCCGTACGATGTTTCTAGCTCTTTTAATAATACACTTTTCTGTTGTTTTGCCATTAACCCCTGTTCATTGAACAATAAACAGTTATCTGATAGATCATATCGGAAGAGCTCTTGCATGTCATATGTACAAGCTTGAGCTTGACTCAGGTATTTTAGTGCTATGAAATGCTGGGAGTATGACTTTGTGGATGGTACTTGAGATCCTTGTAGTTTTGTCTTCGTAGAGTGTTTTGCGTAGTGTAGAATACAGATCGTCACCGGCCTTAAATACGCTTAGTATCTTTTGTGATCTGACCTAAGTTTCATGAAAATCGGTCAAGTATGGCCTGAAATATGAGAATTTTAGTGTTCCGCCTGCCGCCATTTTTGATGACGTCATAGCTGGAAAATGTACGGGGCGGCGGATGTCCACTTAAGTCCAAAACACTTAATAGAGCACCTACTAAACATTCCTGAAGAAAAATTCTCCATACTCAAACTTTCCTACAGGACCTTAGTGCAGGTCCAGGACTAATTGTGTTGAAGGGGTTTGAATGTTGAAAATATATCAGTATGTAATAAGACGATTCAAGAGACGCTTGTACAGCTCTTCAAGTAGAGCAAAAGGTAAACGGATGATGAATTCCAGAAAGACAGTAAAATTACCATCTTTCTAATTTCATTGTATATCCCTAAACATCGAAAAACAATTCTCACCTTGTAATGCTATATTATAACCGTACAAAGCGTTATTATAAATCTTCCACGGTTATCAAATTTAAAATATAGGAGGATGTACGTTATTATACCATTACATAGGTTATTAAAAATGTGCTCTCATCTTTTCTATTGTGAAATTATGAAATTAACCGATCTGAGTCAATTCTTAATATGAAGTGGTGCTGAACAAAAAGTTCGGCTACATGACTAGCAATTTTTTCGTAGGTAGACAAAATATGAAAACGTTCTATTCATGATTGATGAAGTATAGAATTTTAAAATTCGGTTTCATTCAGGAGTGCGTTTTTGTTTAACGCAGGAGATTCGCCAATTATAATAATATGAATGAAATATTATACCGGCATAAGAGGAAATTCAAATTTTGCATTGAATTGATAACATTCTCGCTTGCTTTACTGCGTACCAAATGGAGACAGTTAACGTTTTGACAATTTTACGAAACTTGGCACTATTTTACCCTTATCTCGCTCTCCAACTTATATAAAAAATAGTAAAAGACACAAAAGGTAACAGGTATATTAGTATTGTACTTTTTAATGGCTCATAAGACTGCCAATTTTTGCCAGAGACTGTAGTCGAAGACAGAAAGAAGTGAATTACGGGCACTAGATCAAAAATTACAGATTTCTTCTTTTCCCTAACAAAGACTTCCGAAGGGTTGAACATCAAACAACTATTTTTCTGACTACTTCCTATCCAGAAACGTATACGTGTGACAATATTGACGTAGAAAATTAGGGGTAAAGGGGTCAACTACAACCTACATCACTGAATATAATTAGCGATTTGGTTTTTGCTAAATTAAGCTCTATTTTCTATGAAAGATTTGCTTACCATAAGAAGTAAGAACAGTATAAAAACGCAGATTTAACTTCACTTAAGACTCAAAAACTTTGTATAAAAAATGAAGAATCCAATTTATTTTCATCCCTCATCATTCTCCCAAACACCGGAAGCCAAAAACTAATATTAGTCAAAATCTGGCAATCTAGAAAGTATTATTCAAGTTAAAATTACTCCTCCAACAAAAAAATATCTGAAGGGTGGCATGAAATAACGCTTTAGTTGTCGGTTTATTTTTGTCTGAATTGCTTCGAGAAAGAAGGGCGCAAGCTATGGCGTATTTAGGGGGGAATGTGAATGGGAAAAATATTTAAAATAATGTAAAGATTGAGTTGAAAAATTAGAAGGCACACTAAGGAGTGTAAATAAAGGGGATTTCATTACTTTTATTTTACGATTTTCCTTATGTATAAGAAAATAATTGTGATACGTTAGTTTTGTGAAAATTTTTGGTTCTTTAGTTTTTACTAATTATTGTATTAAAAACGGTGTGTCTAGGTGCACGTAACGAGTACCAAATAAAAAACTTAGGTACACAATAAAACGTCATCATTATCAATGACGTAATCTTTTAGCGTGCACATTTAATTTCATACAAAATGAACATAGTGCACTGTAATTAAACTTTATTTTTCCTTTGTTTTGTGTGCTAAGGTCAATAGAAAAAAATTAGAAAATCTTTGTTTTCATCAGGCCAACGTTTGGGCTTTTCATGAAATAAAATGTAACAATATGAAAGACGCAAATATTGTTTTTCTTGTACAAGTAAAATAGAACAATTTGACATTATTAATAACAAAAATAAAATAAAAAAAATTAATTAATTTTACAGATATGTAGAAAGTCACATCAATAAAATATTTTAAAAGAATATTATCTAGATTAAAAAGCTGTAATATATATTTGAGAACCACAGAATGCCCATGAAACTGAATTCTACATATTGTAGGCAATATTACTCAAATCTTTTAAAGTTGTACAACCAAAGATCTTCCCTTGTATTATCTTTTTGTTACCACTTGGCTTTTCTCTCTAAAATTCAGTATAAGATTAGCAGTCAAATGCCTATAAATTATCTACAATAGTAGTTGTGCAACAAGAGTGGACATGATGGCCATATCGCACTCGAGTTGTACGGTATATTTTTTCTACGATCCACTAACGAAAATCTATAACTTTTAAAAAATAATTTAGGTTTTTATAAGTAGTGAACATAACCTCATTTATTTAACGTACACGTCATTGATAATGATGACGTTTTATCGTGTACCTAAGTTTTTTATTTGGTACACGTTAGCGTGCACCTAGACACAGCGTATTAAAAACTTAAGTGCTTGAGTTATTCATAACCTAATGTCAAACCCATATGCATACTAGTGCATCTGACAGCACTATTGTTTGTAAAGAGCGCCATAGCTTTTTGCGTGAAACACAGTTACTGAAAACATACTTCTGTATCTTTTTCTTTTACGCGGCGCAAGTATGAATACTGCAGTAGGCAAATAACACAGAGCACATACATTTGACTATTGTGGTATCGAGAGTACTACCTTAAATGCGATTTCTAATTTATTGTTGTGGCATAACAAACTGTGAAAAATAATTATCTAAATTGCCTTTGGTTGTTCCTTAAAAGCCACCAGGAGGGTTCTTCTATTTTCTTGATTCACTGTTTCTTTCTATGTAATGATTGATTCTCTAATTTTTCATCATTATACATTCTTGTTTGTATTTGTTCTGTCTCTTTTGTTACTATTTCTATTTTCTGATTGAATTCTTGTTTAAATATCTCTTGTTGTTTTGTCATATCTTCTCTCATAATATCTATTTTAATTTCTAATTGTTCAATACATTGTTTGAGTTCGGCCCTGGTTTTCTCCAATTCATTCATTATAATCTGTAAAATGGCATTCATTCCCTTTTCCCTTTGTGTCTCTTTATTTTTTTCCTCTTCTTTATCATGGTCATCCTCTGATTCTTCTTCTGTACTAACTGTGGCTTCATCTTTTTATTCCATGATTATTTCTTGTTTCTTCCCTTTGTTTGAACTGTTTACCTCTTTTATCTATTACTTAAGGAATGGCATGCTGAGTAGGGTTTCTTTACTCGATTTGACTCAAGTAGTAGTTACACGGATTCGGGACTTAACTCTATTACTCGACGAATCCACGATTATTAAGAAAGCTTACCAAAAAGAAAATAAAAATGAATAGGCGGAATCTTCGCAAGACCAAATATTGATAATAGTTGAAAAACTTGATATAATTTTCAAAACCGCAGCTGAGCCTCTAACTCCAAAAGACTTCGAGATTTATAGCAAATTTAAACAAGAAGTTTTACTTTTCGGAAATACTGGAAAACAAACAAATAATCTTGATTAAAATATGTATAGTTTGTTCTACATTTTTGAATCTACTTGTCTAATTGTGGTGCTTTTATACAATGATTAATTTCCCATCCACATTTTGTATCCTCCTTTGTCGAAGATTGCACGGTATCGTGTGACAGCTGGAGCGATGAAACTCAGACGCACAAATCTACCCGTCTCATTGTTTCCCAGTTTAAAACAACACCGATTTTGACATATTTACGAGATACGTTTGGACCGTTTTTCCTACAAACCTCCACTCACTCACATCCGAACCGTCATCGCCTAAAATATTCTTTAATTAATTTGGTGTCGGAATTATTTACACGTGAACTGTTTCTCTTATTTTTTTTCATATTGTAATATCAGAAAAGGCGAATTTTAACTATACAGAGTGTCTCCAAAAGATTAAGATATACAAAAAGAATACTCAAAATTTGACTTAAAGTAGTGTTGAAGATGAAAAATCTACCGGGTTATTATTTGTTATAATCCTTACAATCAGTTTTAGATACATCATAAGGCAGATAAACTCTTTTTAATGAATTTTCATATCAGATGGGAGCAAATTAACTGATGATATAACTTTTAATAACAAGCGACAATATTTACGTTTGATAAAAATTTGAACTTTATTTTACAGTTAATTATTAAAAGGATTAGGAATGTTTCAAAGACAGGAAATAATCAAAACATTTGTTGTTGAGATAAATATTTTATTTTTTTATACTGTCAGTGGATTAGAACAACGCGCTCTTTTGTTGTTTCTGTGAAAATTTTCATCTAATTACCAGAATGTTTTATTATGGATAGATGAATGGAGGTGGCATTGGTTACCGCACGTACTTATAGTAGGAGAGCTAGAGCCGAAAAACTGCTTTGATCTTTGATTTGGAGAAACTCAATTGAAACTCATTCTAGTACTAAACGAGATTTTCTATCTGAGCTCTCCGACAGTTTCAGTGATGCAGGACTATAAAAAAAAGATTTTCTATCGATAAAATGCGTATGATAAACGTGCACAGAGAAAAATTAAAATCTATTGAAATGGAATTTGACATTATCAAAATTAGAATATTTAGTTAAAATACCAAATACCCAGACTATGGACAATCCAATATTTCTTCTAAAAGGGTATCTTGTCAGTTTAAATATTAATTGAAACATCACCTAGAAACAAAGAAATGGTATTGTTAAAATAAAGTTTAAAAGAATAAACATTAAAAAAAAATTTTAATCTTTTAATAACAAGTATACAGTGTCAGCCCAAGAGCCTTCTAGATTTTTAAACATTATTTATTTAGTTAAATCCTATTTAAAAAAAATTATATATCTGTTTATTATCATTTTTCTTTAATATAATATTATGGAATAAAATTTATGACGTAATTGGTGACATACAACTAGTTTTGTTGTCAAAAGACTATAACTAATGTCCTTCAATATAAATAACATGTCCTTACAAAATAAATATAGAAAAAAATACTAATAATTTTTTGTAGCAAACATCACTTGTGCACGCCCATTCTTAAATATATTTATTTCACGTAACCAAAAAGCAAGTAATTACATTCTTGATTAACAACCATATAAAAAAATTAGTGTCTCGGAGTTGAATATTGATTTAAACCGTGCTCCTTATTGGTCCCTATGAATTAACGAGTCTTAATAAGCCATTTTGTTTTACTTCCATATTGTCCACATGTCAGCATTCTTGTCTTTTTTTTTGAGGCAACTGAAAGCTCACCGATACATTCATAAAACATAATATTCCAGGAACAGGACAATGTCATCTACACGGGACTTATTGTTATTAGAACGAGTCTTGGGTTGACTGGTACTGACCGCGAAATAGCTTTCCTTTTTCATCGAACGGACACCATCTTTTTGTGAATCTGCCAACTTTGGTAACGTCGTTTTTAATTTAACCGTCAATTTGTTAGCACTGGATACTGTACGTGAATACAAAACGAGTTTTACACCTGTAATTTATGGGATATTTCGTTTGTGTATATATCTGACATTGTTTTATAAAAAAAGTGTGTATTATTATTGCCAAAGAAATAAATATTTAATGATTAAATATATAAATAAACAAGTATTTATTATACATTTAAAAAGTACAAAAATGACTGAAATAATAAAAGTACTATCCTCGGTACTTTTTACATATGCATGTGTAGTGTACAATTGAAAAAATAATAAAGAACAGCTCTTAAATCTCCAAAAAACACTTCTCTTTCATTTCACATACGCTACTAAATATTATAGACCAGTGCAGATGTCTTTGAAAATGGTAAAATTATAGTAGGATGAAACACCTTGGAAAAGGAAGAGAATATAACAAACATGAAAGGAAAAATAATTTACGGGCGATCTGGGGTCATGAAGTGGAAGAGGGGAGTTTTTAAGGGTAGAAAACTGTTTATCTCGATTTCCGGCAAAACTACAAGTCCTATGGAAAAAAGTTAAATGGCAAAGTTGTAGGGAATAAAACGATATACAACTTTTTTCACATAACCTCAAAATGTATGTGAAAAATTCAAATAAACAACTCTTTAGTTTTTTATTTTTATTTTTTTTTTCACGAAATTTGGTGAAAACTTACCTTTTTATGTCCCAAACACACTGTAATTTTTTTGTTTTAAAATATTTTTTTAAATCTCTATTTTTTGATGGTGTAAAACAAATATACATTACTATGGTAAATGTTCTCAAAAAATGCCAAGAAACGAATAAAATTCGAATCCGATTTTTTTTAAATCATCATGTACAATTTTAAGCTATTTATTAAAATTTATACTTTAATTACTCGAAAAACCTAAATGTAACACGGAATCTTACTTTTTTTCGAGTAATTAAAGTATAAATTTTAATAAATAGCTCAAAATTGTACGGGTGGCCAAATAAGAATGCGAGGTACTGTATCTGGGAAACTATTCATCGTAGAGGCTTGCGGAAAAAAAAGTTATAACTAAAACGGCCCAGAGAAAAACCTGGAAAATATTTTCAAGTTTCTAAAATGGCCGCTAGGGGGCGTAACTGCAATCTTAAATCTAAGAAAGTGATGTTTCTGTGAATTCCGCTATATTAACCCAACAAAAAAATACATGAAAATACATTTAGAGCATTTACGGGGGCACTAAAGACTTTTCTTTTTTAAATCGGTCCTTTTTAGGGCCACAACTTACATAATAACAGGAATTAATTAGTTTAAAAAATAAAAATTTAAGGGATTTCCTTATAAAATTTTCTTTGGGCTAAATTTTAGGTTAGGAACAAGATATCGAGATGCGGTTTTCGGGAGCTTGTTTAGGCATCATTTAGCTACTTTTTCATGAAAAAGAAATCATACCAATGTGTTTAATTTTTTTGAGAAAATTAACCATTTCTGACGAGATGTCGAAAAAAGCCCTCTAGCGGCGACATCTGAAACTAACAAAACTTCAAATATTATAGCATTTGTAGCTCAAGAATAGCTCTTTTCAACTAGCCCAAGTTTGTTAAAATCGGCTCAGCCGTTTCGAATATACAGGGTGTTTTTTACTGAAACCTTTGAATACCCCCCACCACTTTATTTTTAGAGATATAGCAAAAATTGTTAAATAAAAAAGGTTTAGATTATCCTCTACTTTAAAGATCAGGTATTTTTTTGGTAGGTTAATATAGCGGAATTCGCAGAAACATCACTTTCTTAGCTTCAAGATCGCAGTTACGCCCCCTAGCGGCCATTTCAGAAACTTGAAAATATTTTCCTCTTGGTCGTTTTAGTAATGACTTTTTTTCCGCAAGCCTCTACGATGGATGGTTTCCAAGATACAGTACCTCGCATTCTTATTTTGTCACCCTGTACATGATGATTTAAAAAAAAATTCGGATTTGAATTTTATTCGTTTCTTTGCATTTTTTGAGAATATTTACCATAGTAATGTATATTTTTTTCACACGATCAAAAAGTAGAGATTTCAACGAATAAAAAGCCCACCGAGTTTTTTAAAAAAGCAGATATTTTGACGTGAGAATTTTCCGATTGAAAATTAGACTGCTTTTTCGATATTAAGTCAAAAGAAGGTTAAAAAATAAATATTTTAAAACAAAAAAATTACAGTGTGTTTGGGACATAAAAAGGTAAGTTTTCACCAAATTTCATGAAAAAGAAAAATTTTTTGTAAAAGATAAAAATAAAACTCCAAAAACTTGTTTATTTGAATTTTTCACATACATTTTGAGGTTATGTGAAAAAAGTGTAAATACAAAAGTTGTAGATCTGTTTATTACCTACAACTTTGCCATTTAACTTTTTTCCATAGGACTTGTAGTTTTGCCGGAAATCGAGATAAACAGTTTTCTACCCTTAAAAACTCCCCCCTTCCACTTCCCGACCCCAGATCGCCCATAAATTATTTTTCCTATCATTCCTATCATCATTGTCATATTCTCTTCCTTTTCCAATGAGTTTTCATCCTACTATTATTTTATTTGGTTTTAAAAATTATCGGCACTGGTATATTAATATTTTGTATTCAACTCTGACTTCTGACTAAAAAGTTTTCCGCTAATTGTGGTGACAACACGATTTCAGATCTGAGTTTTCAAAAGTTTTTTGCCTAGCATAATAAAAGTTTGATTTCACTGAATTTAACTCGGTGATTTTGGTCACAAACTTCAGTCCCAGATTTTTAATGTCTTTGAAATCACTACTTACAATTTGAGGAATAGGTGTAAATTCTTTTCTTGCTCGCTTTTTACACTGAAAAATACACTTTTCGACTTCTCTTTTAGCTAAGTATATCCAAAACTCAAGGATGAAACTTTTTCCCAAAATTTATTTCATGTCATTTTTTGTAGAAACACGTCCACCACAGTTTCTATTAGAACACCTCCAAGATACATTATTTTTATAAATTTCTTTTGTCCACGACTGTTTTAAAATGAATCCATTTTTTATTAGGTATCTCAAGTATAATATTATGTATTATACACTAATGAATCACAGATGCCAAAATGGAAAAATGATAGATCTGTTAACAGATATTGGACTGGATGGAAAAGACATCAGAATTATCGCTAACCTCTACTGGGGCTAAAAAGCTACAGTCAGAGTTGAAAATAGGCAGACAGAATACATTAACATCAAAAAAGGTGTACGGCAGGGTTGCATACTGTCGCCGCTCCTGTTCAATCGTTATTAGGACAGCGTTTTCAAAAAAGCTCTAGAAAATACAAATCGAGGCATCAGAGTTAACGGCGAAATCATCAGTAATATCCGCTATGCTGACGACACCGTCTTATTATCGGACAGTATAGAAGAGCTACAAGAGTTATTAAACAAAGTTAATCAAAGTAGTGAGGAGTACGGGCTGAACTTAAATGTCAATAAGACCAAATATATGGTGATTAGTAAAAATCCAATCCAACCAGGTAACTTGTATATAAACAATAAGCCAGTTGAAAGGAAGTCAAAGTTCACTCATCTCGGCTGCACGTTGAACGAAAACTGGAATCACTAACAGGAGATAAAACATAGAATTGATATAGCGAGAAATACGTTTATACAAATGAAATCGCTTCTGTCATGTCCAGATCTGAATCTGACCCTTAAAAAGAGAATAGTCATGTGTTATATATACTCCAGTCTCCTATACGGTGCTATGGAAAGAAAGCTGCAATCTTTTAAAATGTGGATTTTCAGAAGACTTCTTAGAATCTCTTGGATAGAAAGAATTACCAACGAAGAAGTACTCTGAAGAATGATATGTGAACCTGACATCATGCACGAAGAAGAAGATATACTAAAAGGACTAGAGGCAGTAAATAATCATTATTCACTCCTTTTTCTCACACTTCTGCCATATTTCCATTGGTAACATGTGATTTTATTATTTTGAAAATTAAATGTTATTAACTCCGCCGGAAGTGAAAGAAGCTGCGGAAGTTGTATCGTTATATATAACATCAAATCGTTCTCGGAATCAGTTTTCTTAGTTTACTCTATATTGTGGACCCATTATTCGATGCTAAGAAGCACAATTAAGGAACAGGAGTTTATATAATGAAGGTGTTATTATTAATGCAAAAAGTGATTTGCTATTTTTAAACTACCAGAACAGTAAATGTACAAGCCAAAGGATTGGTAATAATAAATTTACTAAAATGGGCAAAGACATTGAGACTTTCTTATACCAACATATAAAACTATCAGTCTACAAGTAATCAAAATATAAAGTTAGATGTATGTATATTCCATACCAGCAATTAATTTAACAAACTGTTTTCTAAATGTTCTTAATATTTTCCTGAGCAATAATAAGCAGTCGTCGACAAAATATAGTATTCTATTCGCATGTAACGTATATTATTCACACGGGTGATTTACGCCACTCCCCTGCGGTTCGTGTCTTACACTTCACCCTAGTGAATAATAGCAACCATTATATGCTCATAGAATAATATACTATTATCTGATATCTGTAATAAGAAGAGCTGTGCCTTTGCCACCGAAATCCGCTTCTACTATACACCTAGAAGTAAAATTTCTTTCGAATTTAATACTAATTTACTAGGACATAAACCACATGATCCTCTATTACAGGACACTTTGCTGCCGCCCTCGGGCAATTTGTTTATAGTTTGTAGTCTTATAATGTGCAAATATCGAAATTCTACCATACTTCACCTTCTTAATATACAGGGTATCCCATTTAAACAAATATTATTTTTTGTTGTTTGTTTTTGATTGTATTTTAACAAAATTCAATCATAACCACACAAGTTTTATTTAAAACATTTTTTTGTATATGCGATAATAAGGATGATATCAAGTGTGGGTAATTTTCTAGTGAATTAACCAGTACATTGACCGGGACAAAAAGAGGTAGTTGAAGTGGGAACAGCTGAATTGGGAAAGGCCGAAGTGGGAAAATACCAAAAATAGTAAATCACCATAGCCCATAGAGCAGCCAGGATACCAAGGACCCCAGTGTATGATTTTGGATTTTTTTGGGAAATATTGAGTAGCACAGGAATAGTCTTCTAGTATACAGGGTGTTAATAGAGTGAAACATGTGTTTTTGATATCGAAGCTAGAGCTTTTTGAAGATGGTGTCTCCAGGTCAATTTTTTTCAAATATCTTCAGAACGCCGCATTTCAAAAATACGAAACTTGGCGGGGTTAGTAAACTTTACATGAGGATGTTCCTAGTGTTAAAATTAATTTTTCTAGCACGCTCACAAACATCTAATTTGGGGATTCTTGTTTAGATGCAACAAAATGCACCGTTTTAGAGAAAAATCGATTTTAATTTTTTCTGTTGCCTCATCTTAGTCATTTTATCTGCCGCATTTTTCAAATGTTCGTCAGCCTAAAATAAATGACTACTAACTCTATAAAATAACATACAAAAATACATTTATCAAGCTTATAATCCTCCTTGTGCTCCCGAAAATCTCTTTATGCAATTTCATCCTTATCAACGCCTCTTCTGTCAAATCTCATAATAACATCAAGATATCATCTATAGAACCTGATCCGTGTTTACGCATTGTATTATGTCCGGTTATTATACGCCATATTCAGTCGAGCTCTTATCTCGATCTCGATCGAATCCATCCGTTAAATAGTTACATAATAAGGGGATGATAGGGTAATGAGAGCGAAGACAGCTTTTCATATTAATCCGATGTTATGACGTAGTTGAAACGGATGCTAGATTTATCAGATTAACCGAACAGTTGGGGCGAGTGGATTGAGGAGGTCTTGACTTTGTTTCCGTATAATCGAGACACGAAAATGTTTTGATACCATTCTACGGAGTGGCCCAAAATTAAAGGAAATTAAAATTAAATAAACGTAGAGAAAGAAAAGTTTTGCAAGCCATTGTTTTGTCCAGTCATACACTACTATATTCCTTTTTTATTCTTAACACCTGTTTTCCATTGTAGAGGTAAGAATTTATACAGGGTGTTTCGTACTTAAACTGACATACGTTAACTGTGGATAGAGGACACTTAGATGATTCAGAAACATCCATATAGTTTGGATCTATCTCGCTTTATTACAGAGAATTTTGGTCATTTCTTTTATTTAGTCGCTGTATATTCGGAACCACACTGTATATTTCTATGAAATTTGGTATGAATATTCTCCTTTACAAGGACAATCAATCTCGTAGTAAGAAAATTAAAAATCCAGGTCCGTCTTTAAAAAAAGTTATCAAAATCATTTACCCTGTATATGGAATTTAAAAAAATGGATAACATATTCGAAAAGAGGGAGAAAAATTAATTAGGATTAATTATTTTATTTAAATGCACATCCCATTTTACTGCCAAAATTTTAGCATCAAACTTAAAATTTATATAGGAGTTATTATTCATTTCTATTGGTATTTTCATCATTTATTATTACTTTTTATTAAAAAACTTAATTTATAGCTTTATTAAAAACTTAATTAATTTTTAAAATTAAAAATAGGTTTATTAATAAATTTTAAAAACTATATTTGTTTTAATTGCCTTTTTTTAACAAAGTTTTTTGGATCTAAGCTATCTTTTTATTATACATATGTAAACAGACTAATGTCAAATAATAATACCAAGTGCGCTTTGAAATATTAAAAGCTGACAACAAAGTGACATTGTGCTTCATTTTGTGTGGAAAAATATTATTGCGTTAAAATCTTGTTTATTATTGTATTTCTTTCGTTTTTATTGTTCTGGTCGTTTAAATTTATTCTCCTTAGTTCTCGTTTAACAATTATGCCTTACAAATTTAAACATGAGGGATATGCTGATATAGTTTTTGTCTATGGTTTTTGCAATGGAAACTGCCGAGGGGCAGTAAGAGAATATGTCTTGCAATATTTTCAACAGTTTTTCGTTATTTTTGTGAAAATGGAAAATTTCCTACAGTAGCACTAAATGACCATCCTGAAAGGCAGCAACCAAATATAGAGGATAATATTTTGGAATTAGTGGAAAATAATCCGAAATTAAGTACAAGACGCATTGTGCACGCTTTAAATTTGCCTCACACCAGTGTTTGAAAGAAATTAAAAAAAATATTTTGTTTTCATCCCTATCACATCAAGGAAGTCCAACGCCTGGAACAGCATGACCATATTACAAGAAACAATTTCAATAATTGGATAATTAGGCATAGAAAAGTTATTCGTAGATGCTTATTTACGGATGAGGCCCAGTTTACCAGAGATGGTGTTTTTAATTTACGAAATAGCCATATTTTGGCGGACGAAAACCCCCACGCTACTAGACAGTCTCAGTCACAGCATAAGTTTTCCATAAATATTTGGTGTGTATTTTTAAATAATAATTTGATTGGACCCCATGTACTTCCAAACACATTAACCGGTGAAGAATATCTAAATTTCATACAAAATGTTCTACCCGTTTTGCTACAAAATGAAAATATTGGCAGTATGTATTTTCAACACGACGGTGCTTCACATAATTTTAGATTACTTGTTAGGGAATTTTTAAATAACAATTTTCCTAACAACTGGATAGGTAGAGGTGGCCCAATTGAGTGGCCTGCAAGATCTCCAGACTTCAATCCTGTTGACTATTTCGTATGGGGATACTTAAAATCTAAAGTTTATGAAACGGAAGTTAATGCTAAGGAGGAGCTTCTCTAACTTATACTAAATACTGCTGAAGGAGTGGGAAGCAATCCAGCAATGATTAGAAAGTCAATTTTAACCCTCGAGCGGGCGCGCTCTTTAGAATTACACGAGAAGGCGCGCCGCGGCAATCTGCCGCATTTGGTTTTTCAGGTTTGTAGTTTACAAATAAATCATTCATAAAAACACGTTGCAAATTCGATCTGGTTTGGAACTTTCGTTTGTACCAACTGAACAGAAATATTATATTGCACCAGATGTGTCGATAAGCGGAGTCAATAACATAAACAAGGAATACCTAAACGCCCAGTTTCGAAGGAATCGTCACATTTTAATTATAACACAAAAACAAAAAGTTGCGGCAAACTGCCGCAGGCGCGCCCGCTCGAGGGTTAAATATTGAAAAAATAGCTAGACTTTGTCTGCAAGAAAATGGTTCACATTTTGAACAACTTCTTCAGTAAATTTTAATTTTTTAATAACATTTAATTACACACCAACCTTTTTTATTATTTTTTAATCAAAATAATTTTACAGTATTTTTCACATTTTAAAAATGCATTAAAATTCTATTTCATAAAAAAATTCTTAATAATTTGTAATTTGATACCCCAAATAATTACGTTAATAACTATTCGCATTATTATCAAAAAGTAATAATAAATATCTTTTTTTAAAATTCCATATACAGTGTGTCCCAAAAAGTTTTATACAAATGGATAAAAAGTTTATCTTACATTTCACAAAAAAAATTATTCCCGATAAAAATCTCTGCATGACTTGTTAATCTATAATCAGGTACAAAATTTGACCTCATCAGGTCAGGTCAAGGTCATTTGAAGGTCAAATTGAGGAAAAATTTCTAGAAAAATCTGAAAAAATTCAAACAAAGGTTTTCAGGATTGCTGAATCGGAATCGGATGTTTGCTTGACCTCATCAGATCACGGTCAAGGTCATTTGAAGGTCAAATTGAAGAAACCTAGAAAAATTCTTACAAAGGTTTTCAGTGTCGCCGAATTAGAATCCGAGGTCCGCTTGACCTCATTAGGTCAGCTCCTGGACCGGATCTGACCGTAAAATGACCTTGATCCTGACCTGGAGGTCAAGAAGACCTCGGATTCGTATTCAGCAATCCTGAAAACCTTTGTATGATTTTTTTCCGATTTTTCCCAGAAGGTTTCCTCAATTTGACCCTCAAATGACCTTGACCCTGACCTGATGAGGTCAAGCGGACCTCGGATTCGGATTCAGCGACCCTGAAAACCTATGTATGAATTTTTTCAGATTTTCTAGAAATTTTTCCTCAATTTGACCTTCAAATGACCTTGACCTGACCTGATGAGGTCAAATTTTGTACCTGATTATGGATCAACAAGTCATGCAGCGATTTTTATCAAGAATAATTTTTTTTGTGAAGTGCAAGATAAACTTTTTGTCCATTTGTATAAAACTTTTTGGGACCCACTGTATAAGGTGTTGTTCCAAAGCAAAATGTTTTTGATAACGTTTTTAAAGACGGACTTGGATTTTTAATTTTCTTACTACGGCATTGATTGTCCTTGTAAAGGAGAATATTCGCGCCAAATTTCATAGAAATATACAGTATACAGTGTGGTTCCGACTATACAGCGACTAAAAGAAACGACCAAAATTGATAAAACATCCCGTAACTCGGTAATAAAGCGAGATAGACCCAAACTATTTGGGTGTTTCTGAAACCTCTAAGTGTCCTCTATCCACACTTAACGTATGTCAGTTTAAGTAGGAAACACCCTGTATAGCAACATTTATATAGAGTCATATAACAACTGTCAATAGGTCATAGTCAAACGCTTTTGTCAAATCAAAGAATACAATTGCTGCTTGCTTATCAATAGATTTGTAAATAAACGGAATGGACCGTGATAGTCGTGACGTCACAACGAAGGTGGTAACATGTAAATGATTCTACACAAAACAACGTTACCATGGCAATGATGTCGTAATTGCTATTTGTTATGAATATATATTTAATATTTTTGCTTGGTATGTGGCAAGTTTTACCTTCGACAACAAATAGTTATGGGAAAAGTTCATGCTAGTATGAAAGACAAGAAACCCAACACATCAACCATCTTTGTAAAAAAATTAAAAATGTACTATTTCAGAATTAACGAGTCGGGTTAATATATAAACCAAAAACAAAATAAACACATTTAAATTTAGACAACTGACAACTATGTCAGCGTTGCTATGGTTACCCTGTTATGTGTAGATTCAGTGACGACACACTATCATGGTCCATTGTATACTGACTGAAGTCCTTCCTGAAAATCGCTCTGATATTAAACACTCAGCCGTTAAAATGTACAAAATATCTTAAAATAGTAGTCGGTGCATTTGACATTTGTCACAATTTTTATCTGTCATCAAATTTAGTCTAAATTCAATTTTTGTTAATAAGAAAAGATAAAAATACTAAAATGTCTGATTCTGAGATCGAATTGATGAGTCTAGAACTATAAAAGAAACTGCAACGAAGATAAAAATTATAAAATTCTGACATTAATAACAATGAATTATAAAAGGCCTACTTTCGAACGTCTGAAAATGACATATTACTGACTGAATGTGAATAAAATTATTTACAGCAAAAAGCAATTTTCCCGTAATTTTTGTCTTATTTTCAGTAATAAAAGATACTCCAACGAGTTGCGAACAAAATAGCCATAATTGTGTTCTTTAACTAGCAGGTAGGTAAGTGTCCAAAACCGTCTATCCTTTTAAAACAATAATTCCTACCTACCTTTGCTCATAACTATATATTTATCGTTTTCCAAAAGTTGACTCAAAAGAAGCCGCAATTTTGATAGAGGAAGGAACTGGCGTTTCCAAGTTTATAGATGAGAGCGATAATTAGATTCCACCACACCTTTGTCTTGAGTTATAAGGTAATAAGAGGCTGGGACATGCCTAATTTATAGTCAACCCGCTCATCGGAACATTATACAGCCCCACACCTGAGTTATAGATGAAGAGCTTTATGAAAAAAACAAAGATGGAATGAGCAAGCGGATGGACCTTTTTTGGAACATCTCATAATTAAATCAGATAAAAATTTTATGTTTGGATTTATAAATTTTACTTTTTCATTCAGTTTTTGGATGCCATTGGCGTACCATGAAAATTATTTCTCGTTTTTATTACTCACATTAAAAGTAAATCAGTTCTAGCATTTAGCCATAGACCGAACAAATTGTAATGAAAGTATTATAGGCCAGTCAATAGAGGGGGAAAAAGGGGGTTTAGTTGCAAACGGTGGAGTAGTAAATTTTATTTTTGGAACTTGTTTATATGTGTATTAGGAAGAAAATATCAAAAATGGTAACACGAAAAATGTCGGGAGAACTTTTGGAAGGCTAGTAACTTTCAAAATTTCGATTTTTTCAGCTTAAAAGGGTGAAATATGCACTAAATATATAATTTATGCAAGGCAATTGATAGATTATAAAAAAACAAAAATTTTGAGCCCTCCCGTACATTTCTAGCGTAAATAGTTCCCGAGATATTAAGGAAATTGTAATTTGCTAAACGTTGTCTTTTTTCACAACACCCTCAATTTCTAGCCTCAGGGGGAACTAATGTAAACTGCCATTTGGCTCAGGAAATCGGTCTTAAAATGGTGGCCAAGTTGGTTGATCATCAAAAGAAGAGACAAGGTTGTCACCTTGGCATCTGATGTAGGCAGTCTTAAAGTAGGTGGCCTTAAAGTACCAACTATTGATCCGTTGATATTGTTTCAATGAATGTGCCTTTCGAAACAATCAGATAAAGATTTGAAAGACTTTTTTACGTATGAACTCGCTCCATTCCCGATGTCAATCTTTGCAGAAGGAGCCATGACGAAAGGAACCAAGGCTTCCCTCTACGCAGCATTCATCCCTATGCCCTCCAATGTTACCGATATAAAACAGTATTTTGCTGTTGTAGATGGAGGCTATCTGCTTCATAAAGTTGTTTGGCCTCAAAATGCTTCCTTCATTTTTTAAAAAGGCACTACCATGGGT
Organism: Crepidodera aurea; assembly: GCA_949320105.2. NCBI lineage: Eukaryota > Metazoa > Arthropoda > Insecta > Coleoptera > Chrysomelidae > Crepidodera > Crepidodera aurea. The sequence continues at coordinate 22,176,983 of OX439472.1, read as the reverse complement.
GCACAAACGTAACTCTTGTATTTGACGGTTACCCAGCTCAGAGTGGTACCAAAAGAAGCGAGCGGTTACGGCGGATGATGAGAGTTCACCAATCCTCAGAAGTGATTTTCAATGAAAACACTGTCAATAAAGTCAATCAGCAAAAGTTTCTGAGTAATCAAAAAAACAAACAACGTTTTATTGAGGTCCTGAAGAGTCACTTTGAATATTTTAAAATCGAATGTAAGCAGGCCACAGAAGATGCTGACTTGCTGATAGTCGAAACAGCAATCTCCAAGACTAAGGAGCATGAATATGTTGCGATTGTTGCCGAGGATGTAGACATTCTAGTGCTAATGACAGGGCTTGGTCACCCTTACAAATTTTTTTTTCAGAAGCCTGGAAGAGGGGGTGCAGCTGATGTGTACTACTCAACAACATCATGCAAGTTCGATCATGCCTTCATCCTATTCATTCACACTTTCACAGGATGCGACACCACTTCTGCAATCTTTGGCCAAGGAAAGATGAAGCTCGTGAATATGATCAATGCTTCAAAAGATCTGAAAAACATATGCAGAACATTACTTGATCCAGTTGCAAGCCACAGTGAGATTCCGGATGCCGGTGCGCGTGTGAGGCTAGAAATGGAGGGTGTTGTGAAAAAAGACAACGTACTGTGTTTAGCAAATTACAATTTCCTTAATATCTCGGGAACTATTTACGCTAGAAATGTGTGGAGGGCTTAAAATTTTTATTTTTTTATAATCTATCAATTTGCCTTGCCTAAATTATATATTTAGTGCATATTTCACCCTTTTAAGCCAAAAAAATCGAAATTTTGAAAGTTATTAGCCTTCCAAAAGTTCTCCCGACATTTTTCGTGTTACCATTTTTGATATTTTCTTCCTAATACACATATAAACAAGTTCCAAAAATAAAATTTACTACTCCACCGTTTGCAAGATTCAACCCCTCTACTGACTGGCCTATTAATAAAATTTTAGATTGACAGTTCTCATTCTAATCAACACAGCCACAGTCTACTCACTTTTACCAAAAACGTCATTCACTATGTGTCTACTTTAAATTCAATGTCATTTTAAACTTCAAAATTTTCATATTTTGGACCCCATTTTGAAGGTGTTCCCGAAGTGGTACGGAGAGGCACATCAAACCCTAAGCTTACTTTTTTATGCTCTATCAAATCCCCCCGTTTTCGAGGATGCTGAACATGATGGTGGTGTTCACTTCCGACCCCCCACCAACCCCTGCACATGTCAAAATTCAGCCTCGAAAGTGGCGAATTTTTTTTATATTAGCGGCAAAATTGGTATCCCTTTCAGAGAGTTTTGACCTGTGGTAGGGTTGGTGGGGGTCGGAAGTGATATTGAACACCACCATCGTGTTCAGCATCCTCAAAAACAGTCGTTTTGCCGCTGATATAAAAAAATAAAATATTTATTATTCTCTCGTTTTGTTTTTGATACCTTATTCCTTATATATTTTTTCTTATATATATGATTACAGGTTTTGAAATCTTTTAGTACAATTGAATAAACCGTTATTTATTTTTTACCAGAACAAAAGTAACACGTACGCACCTGGCCATTCATATAAATACCGAACGTACGAGCATACATTGATTTATTCGGGGTCCTTCCTCACCAATTAAAGAAATACCATGTTGTTCTTAATCAACGTCATATCACAAATAAACTATACAAAATGTTTGTTTTCGATCGCGGTCATCACAAAGACTTTTCGAAATATTAAATTACCATAAAAACAATAGAATGTCTCCAATGTCCGGATGATATTTAATAACTTCGTAGTTTTGATGTTGACAACGTATTAATATTTAAGTATAACCTTTTGTGTTTTCCGCTGTCTTTTCTATATTGTTTTTTGGGTCTTAAATCATGTCAGTGGATAAAAAGTTTGAGTTTGATATGCATTTTTCGTTTCAGAAACTTGTTGCTACTTTAAATAAAACTATAGTTTCGATAACGTAAAAAAATGTTATTTGTGTTCATAAACATTTTTAGGAAGTCTATTAATTGACTTCTCAAGGATATTACGAGTATTTTCAATAGGATGTTTTATGTCTTCTTCAGGTAGATCAAATAACCATTTTTAACGTCTTTATTTTTAAATAAAAAGATTTTTTTGCAAATCTTACTGTTCTTTAGAAAAGAAGTAATAGGCTTCTGTATTAAAAGGATTGCTAACTGTAAAAAATGATTTTTTTCAAAAGAGTTCTGCTATTCTACCTGATTTCTTTCACCAAATTTCCGTTAGTTTGCGGTTAAAAATGCTATAAATTAGATTTAACTTCCTTGAAACTTACAAAAAATAGGTACAAGTTGTTTAGTAACCATTTTAGTTCAAAAAGGGTGTGACCGATGTATTGTATTGTTGTATTGTATTGTATCCTTTTTCTATTAGATATTCTAGTTTTAGGATTATTGACAAAAATTTTTTAAATAATTTATGACCGTTTATTTAAGATCTAAAAATATACAAAAACATCTTTAATTTTATTGGTGAATGGTAATTATGTACGGACTTTTTTGCAGTACATAAAATTAATTAAATACTGTTAATACCAAGAACAATTTTGTTTAAAATAGAAGCAAATTACCTGGTCTTTTCTCGTATTCTAGCCGTTTTGCCGACACCGATTGCCTGTAATGAGACCGCCAGCTTTTAGCAGCTCATAGTAAAAAACACCCTTTTGGTCCTATCGGATGCAGAGTATGATCTTCGAACCATGTATGCCCATTTCTGACTAATCAGTTACAATCGATGTAAAAAACCTTTTCTTTGTTGCCTTTGAATCAGTTGCTCGCAAGTGAAAAATCGACTTTTAACATCTCTTGATTTCAGTACATAGGGTACACATTTTCCTTGTTTTTCAATCATGTATAAATGGCGAAGTCTGGCCAATGGCAATTCACACTTAACCAACCTAAATCTAAGCTATCCTAAATTCTAAACTAATGCTAAACTATGCCGCTCGGTAAACCATCTATTTATTTAACCTGCTTGGTTCTGAAGAAACCATCCTTTTAATTTATATCTAAATCCTCTCTGAAACATGCATGGTCCAAGAGATATCTTGACAGAATTGTACAGTTTTGAGGCATTATACGAAAATGAGTTATTAGCAAGATAATCCCAGAGGTTTGAGAGCAAATTTTAAATGTTTTTAATACTAGTTTTTGTCATTTGGGTCCCATATTACTGGCCTATCTCTATATCAAATCAAATTCAAAACTTTCCCTTTCAAAATTGTTTGTATTGTTCTAAAAATCATTTAAATGTGAACTCTTTGCTACATTTTTAGAATCTATCAACTGTGTTGCAAAATTTTAATCATTTGCTACGTTGCAGAGTAGGTAGCCAATTTAAAGGTTATTTTATCTGTCGACCTCATTCATTTCTGTCCCACTTTCCGTCTTCCTACAGCCAATAAAACTTGCAGGAAACTCATTTATTTATTTAAGCCATGATAAAGCAAAAACATCGTATTCCTTGCGAATGTTTTCGCAAAGTTATGAGCGAATATAAGTGGAAAATTAGAATATCTAAAGCACTCGCTTTGTTCCCTTCCGCATTAAACGTAACCTTATTTATTAAAGGAGCTAACTAAGCTCCGAAATTAGCATTAAATTTCCATTCATCAACGTGACATGAAGTTATCAGGAAATAGGGGGACCCACCCCCACCTCGGCTCGCGAACAACAAACCCTCGTTTCATGATTTATTAGGGCTAAAGTCGCTGTTATGAACTGACAAATTATGACCAGCGTTTCTGAAAAATGAACTTGCTGTCTCTGCAAATGAAACGGGATTTTAAATATTGTTTTTCCTTTTTCATACCAGAGCTGAAAGGGAAAACTGTTTAGAATTGAAAATTCGGCAATGGAGGAATTAAAAGAACGAACATAATTGGTATTTATTTTGGAAGTTAGAACTAGAGAGGGGGTAACTTATTATGCATGATTCTTTTAAGGTACATTTGAAATTTTATAACGATTATTTTTTTCATCTGTCAAGATAGTCAGATTTTGTGGTTTCAGCCAATAAGAGCTCAGGATCCTAACCAATCATTGAGTTTTATACTGGTTATTTTTTTCATCTGTCAAAACAGTCAGTTTTTGTGGTTTCAGCCAATAAGAGCTCAGGATCCTAACCAATCATTGTGTTTTATATTGATAAAACAGCTTCGTCGTTTTTGTTTTTTGATTAAACTATGTTTACCTTTTTTGAAATGTCAAATGTAAACATTTAACAATTTTTATTATACTAAAATGTATTGCAAATCTATGTTAATAACCAAATTTCAAAATATATTTGTAAACTAACCTGTTTTTATTAGTTTATTTCAAATCGCCTTTAACATTTTTACATAGCTCACTTCAACACTTTTTGTTCATTAAATATCAGTTTTTGAATACCTAAACACTTAATTAATTAAATTAAGAAAGACTTCATTTCATTCTTCTTCTTCGCTTTTATTTTCGACGCCGTTCCGCGGGGTAGCCAATCAAAAAATCGCCTTGGTGGCCCTGTATGTAAAACTATAACAGCTCATCATGAGGTTTCAATTTAAATTGGTAAAGAAAATTTTCAATATTTGTGTGTAAAGTGTCTTTTGCATAAATGACTATGTTCTCTGTTTTTAATACAAAATGATTCAAAAAATAATCCTTTCAAATACGACTCTGAAATTTTATGGATTAAATTAATTTTTGATCTTCATACTCAAACGCATTTATTTTAGGCAAAACCACTCAAACAAACTGGTTTGTTTTCGTGGTTTTTCCAAATAAAGCCGTTTTCGTGAAAACCAAAAATTTGGAGGACTCGTGGTATTACCTTTGATAAAACCGTCATTTGACAAACAAATTATTTATATCCATACTTTTCAGGTTTATTCTGGTTATAAATTGCTACTTGGGCATTTGTAGAAAAGTTATGTATGCGTTTGTATTGGAAACATATGTTAAATAATCGTTTCAACGTTTGTCTTGGGAGTGAGTATCCCAACATATATTTAAAAAAAAATGTGAAAAATATTTTTCCGCGCAAAAATTTCTATTCCTATAATGATTTATCATGTTTTATAGCATCTGTGAAAATTTCAGGAAAATCCCAACCGGCCCCTGTGATTCTTAACGTTTACCCAGAGATGTTCGTGTCAGTAGTTGACAAAATTTTCAGATTGAAACGCCAGAAATTAAATAAAGTCAAACCTTAACGTTGATATTTGCAAAAATAGGTTATTTTCTTATGACGATTTTCCATCATCACTCCACCAACTTTCTCGCCGGCCAATGGTAGACCAACATTATATGTACAGCGACTACGTTACTGAACGTTGCTCTGGAACACCCCTCGCACAAAAATATGATATGATTTCCATCGATGATCGATGATTGACAATTAACTACTTTTGACAATACCAAAAACTGACAAATTAAACTAACATTTATCAGTTTCTCTTCTAATGGAAATAAAACCACTTATTTTAATGATAGTCGTTTTCAAAATGACATAATAAAAGATATAATAAAAAATTTACTATAGAAACAGGTTATATTACCTCTGTTGTCTACCGTTGCTAGGAAGTAAACTAAAAGCTTAACTTTTCTTGTAAATATCTCGGAAAATCGAATTTTCACAGACATGAGACCTGTATTTTTGGCATTTTTAGATAGGAATTAGTCTACCCTGAAAGTATCATTGAATTCTAACGAGTGGATTTTGAGATCCTCCGGACATACATACATAGAAATCTTGCTCGTTTAATAGTATTTGATACAATACAATAACAAGTACAGAATGTGTCATAAACCAAGGTTGAAAATAAATCGATTTATGCCAATATACAAAAGTTATATGCTCATAAAGATAAAAGTGAGAAAATATTACAACTTTTAAAAATGTGTCATAAACCAAGGTTGAAAATAAATCGATTTATGCCAATATACAAAAGTTATATGCTCATAAAGATAAAAGTGAGAAAATATTACAACTTTTAAAAATCTACATGAAAAAATTAGTGACTAATATTGAGGAATAATAACAATCTCAATCGTTATAGGTTTCTATAAGAGGTTGCAGCCGTCTCACAGTTTTACAGTTATGTAGAAAAAATTAATCTTAACATTGAAAAAGCGAGAAATCTTTGCTTCGATGCAAAAGAAACCGTTTTGGCACAAGGACTACACAAATATGCAATAATAAAAAGCCTAATGATTACATGAATCTTTGCCAATGATATGGAAGACTTAAACAATCTTGGTTTTGGTAAAACCGTAAAAGCAATTGAACCAAATTGAAGTACAAAAGAAGATTAAACAAATGAACTCCAGCAGGCTGTGTCAGAGCTGATAGTGTACATTGGAGCCAGGTAATTAATGAGTGAATCAATTAATTCGTTTGAAGAAAATTATGCTTCATTTAACTGCCTCACCATTAAGGTGCGTCCTCACCAAGCGCGCAAAACGTTTGCGATAGTTAGCAAACATTTGCAAACTCAAAATTTGTTTGGTGGAGACGAAACTGACGAGCGTTCGCAAACGATAGCAATCGTTTGTCCATGTTCCGAGCGATGGAAGTACATCCAAGAGAATTGTTGTTTGTTCGCGAGTTCATATACATATACATATACAGATATTTGAGAATGTTTGGTTGGTGGATACACTATAATTGCAAATGTTTGCCAGCATTCACAAACGTTTGCAAACATTTGCAAGCTTTTGTTAAAAATGTTTTTTGGTGAGGACGCACCTTGAACGTGTAATGCAGTGTAGCTGGATGCATGGCAAAGTGTAAAGCTTTGAAAGTTTTAGAAACCTTTGTATGAATTTGTTGGGACAGAAGTGCATAAAAATTGTCAAATCAGGACAAAGATGTTAGGAACAATAATTTTCACAAGTGTGGAGAAGTGCGTCATTCTAAACTAACATGCGGAAATGTTCCAATCTTCGCATTCTCATAGAAAAATACTTTTTCACCATTTTTATTGTTATCTATATTTTTTATACAATAAAACAATATCATCTTATCATTAAATATGTATAAAAAATATTTTAAAAGATTATTAACTCCTAAATTATATTTAAACACTAAAGAATCAGTAGGTGTAAAAATAATCTGATTTAAAACAAACGAGAATTGTCCATAAACAGGCTCAGACAGTGTTACCTACCTAAATAAACTGACGTATTCATGGCCTTCATCTTCATAAAAAGATACTAAAGGTGTATCGGAACAAAACTATTTGAATTTAAAAGTGAATTCCAATAGTTTATCGAAAAGACGACGAAATCTCAAAAGGGTCGATAAAAAGAAATATAATTATGGCAGCTGTAAATCTTCCTCGATTTCCGATACCTGTAGTTGTCAAACGTCCAGTCATATATTACCGACTGAGTCGAGTTTGACGTTAACGCATGTCAAGTGAATAGAACTCGACGTCCTCTGATGTTTTTAACTTCGAGTTGTCGCATTGCGGTGGTCGATGGGTTGGTCGATTGCTACTCTGGTTACTTTTGTTCGGAGATAATCAAGACAGATGAAAGGTGTTTACAATTATTTAATTAAAGTTCCTTCAGTTACGTTGAGCTTTTTAAGTTGTAGCTACCAAGTGTGGTCCACAGATAATGTTTACACGAATGTTTCATTTTTAAGACACTCCTTTTTACTGTCACTGTACGTCTAATTTTTATACTGTATTTCTATACACATTTTACAATTAACAGTAATTATTGTGACTCTAATATCAGTAGTAACAAAAAGTATTCTTAATCAATTTATCGACATAACCATTGGAAACAATGTTGCACTTTCTGACTGGGATTCTAAATCTCGCTATATATTGATTTACGTTACACTATTAGACACTCAGAATGAATTTGTATTTTTATGACAGTTGTGAAAAGAAATATTTTTACATTATTAACGGAGATGCAGTTAGTTGAACAATCAAAGCCACATTAATTTAATATTATCAACTTATCTAAATTGTTCCGATCTCGTCTGAATTTTCCCGCCCCCTTGCTTACGATCAGGAATGTGGGTACGTGCTGGAATTCGGATGCAGGTGTTCAGAGGAACCGGAAGTTTGAGTCGCCAAGTTGAAATTCGTTTATCTCAGTGGCGTTGTTGCCAATATTGCACATGTTTGCTTCCCAGTGGCGTTGTTGCCATTTATTTTTTATGAATGCAATGAATACTTGTTTAATTTAAATGGAAATTAAACTTCTCTATCTCAGAAAAGACGATTTTTTTTCATTTATTAGAGATTTATTTGCAAATATTTTAATTAAATAATTTTCTTTTTGTAAATAGTTTTGTTTTTGTTTTCGTTTTTGCGAGATTCACGAGTTTGATTTGAGTTTGATATGAAATCAAATTAAACTCAAATCAAGCCTAGCATTGCTGTGAATCAAATCAAATCAAATTATAAAATTTTAAAGGTTGACTTTGACTGATAAAATATCCAAATGCAAAAAAAAAGACCTTGATCCGACTGGTGATTGTTGATAATTAGTATAAACTAAAAAGAACAAGTGCTACAAAAGAAAATACTAAGAACAATAATAATAATAATAATAATAATAATAATAATAATAATAATAATAATAATAATATAGGGGGGTGAGTGGCTCTGCGGTAGAGCACTGGACTCATAATCCAAGGGTTGTGGGTTCGAATCACACCAAAGGCAGAAATCATTTTCTGATTTTTAATTAACTAAAAAATTTAGAATTTGATTTTCATATACCAGGTGTGATTCCTCACTCGACCATTCACTGTTGGGTTCTAATTAACAGTGCTGGGAAACAGTGACAAAGCCTACACAGAACACGAAGCTAATGGTCATAGTAGTCGATGCCGTTGACACAAAAGTAAAAAATAATAATAATAATAACTTTATTGTCCATATGATCAGTTATGCATGAAATGGGACAAGTCAAAAGACAGTTTATAAGATGTGAAACATAAAACATAAAAATATAGGAAGGAGAAAAAAAAATGAACGTATAGCTAAAATTTAATAGTTAAAATGTATACATACGCCAAATATTCTTCAACAGAATAAAAACAGTTATCCATCAATAACTTTTCTACTTTTTTCTTAAATAGTTTAAAAGGTCCTATTGATTTCATAATATGAGGAAGTTTATTATAAACTAAAATACCCATGTAGTTAGGGCTTTTTTAAAAAAATGCCGAGTTATGTGTAGGTATTATCAAATCATTTGGAGTTCGAGTTAAATAATTATGGTAGAAGATATTAGTACGAAATTGTTCTAGGTTTGATTTGACATAAATTAAAAGTTCTAGAATATAAATACAAGGAAGTGGTAATATACGAAGTTCCTTAAACTTTTATCTGCATGACTGCCTATGCCTCAGTGACGAAGTTTTTATTTGAAGTTTAAAAACCCTCAATACATGAGCTGATGAGCCCCAAAAAAATTAAACCATATCTAATGAGAGAACAGTAATGTGCGTAATAATATACCAACAGAACAGATTTATTAGTTATATCTCTAAGCCTAAAAAGTGAAAAACATGCAGATTAAAGTTTTTTACACAGTATATCAATATGAAATTCTCAGCTTAAAGAGTTATTTATGTGAACACCTAAGAATTTTGTGAACTGTTCTTGACAATACTATGACCGAATGTAACGAGAGAGGGAGTAAATAAAAAAACTGAGATATAAGACGAATTAGGTGGAAAAGATATAATCAGATACACAAAGAACAGGAGTCTAAAACACAAATGGAAAGAAACAATCTGGATTCCCTAAAAGTAAGAGGTAGATCGCAAAGCAGATGGTGAGATCAAGTAAAGAATGGTGTTAAAATATTGGGAGTCCAAAATTAGAAACCGTTATGTCCGAAGGAAACGAAAAAACCAAACAAAGGCCGCCAGATATACAGGGTGTCCCAAGATTTTTTTACGTGCTATAACTCAGGAACTAACGAATAGATTTTTTTGAAAATTGGGTAATCTTTTTGGGACCTACAGTAATTTAATCTGAGGTATACAGAGTATCTGTGACGTCATCACAGAAGCAGGGACGGCATCTCAATGAAAAAAAGGGGGAATCAAATTTAGCTCAAATGAAAAATTGAAAAAAAAAATTAAAAATTTGGTAAAATTATTACTTTGGTATCCTCATTGTGATACACCGTTGAATTTGAAATAAAAAACCCTTTTCATTTTAGCTAAGTCTGATTCCCCCTTTCCATTTAATGTTTTTCATTGCGATAACGTCCCTGCTTCTGTGATGACGTCACAGATACTCTGTATACCTCAGATCAAGTTACTGTAGGTCCCAAAAAGATTTCCCAATTTTCAAAAAAATCTATTCGTTAATTCATGAGTTATAGCCTGTAAAAAAAATCTTGGGACACCCTGTATTATAACATTAGCACAAGAGGACTTATCTACCTTGCTAAAAGAATTCATTACAGCGCGAAAGCACGGGCTATATTTCTGGTTGAAATGCGATAATGATGATGATAGAGATAGATATATATGATGAGTACGATGCAAGCATTATTATTATTCCCTAAATAATTGGAGAGACGTATATATACCATTTATCAACGCTTAACTTATCAGTTTACCGATAGATGGAAACACATTCCTTGTAAACTCATAGACTAGCTTGTACACAGATAAAATTACAATTTTTTAAATTCTTATTCTCGATTACACAAGCGGTGGTAATCAACAATTCCTCTTTGTAGATTTAGTGCAACCTCCGTATAAAAGAACTAATTGACCGCTTCAATTCAATTCAAAAAGCGTAAGATGAAGCCGCCATCGTGTACCAGTCGGTCGTTTCAATATTTTGTATTTCTTCTAAAAAATCTCCGAGAGAAATATATCGCAAACTGGACAACTCTCTTCGTAATAAGAAAAGAATAATAATACCTTTTAAAGGAAAATAATAAAAAAATGACCACACACGGAGCCACTCATCAGATCGCTTTGTAATTGAAATAAACATTTGAAAAATTGGCACGTATGGCCGGTACTTGTTTTTGATTTAAATTGGTTGATAAATAACCGGGACGTACATGACCGCATACGAGTATTTAGTACCTTTCAAAGGTACCTGCACACCGAGGATTGATGGACTAGTGTTGTGGTTTTTTTTTGGGTACCTGGAGGGTTACAACCGTCAGACCTGAAGTGATCTGGTTCATTTCTGTTCGAGTTAAAGGTAATGCTAAATCTGATTCGTTTTAGTTTATCTTCCAGGTACACATTTTTTTTTCATTCACTGTTTTTTATATTCACAGTCCGCTCTCCCTATGAAAATAGTAGGTCTGCAGATTGTGCTATACCTATCGTTTTTGAAAACAACGTATGGGTATTTATAATTTATTTATAAGTATTTATAATGTTGATGATGATGTTTTGATGTCTTTCATGCGAAACAAGTGCAGTATAAGTAGCACTTATCGCTTATCATTGTATTTATTGAATAAATAAAAATAAATAAAATATCGACTTGAGACCAAAAACACTTGTTGAGAAGATTTAAATTTATAATTAGTATTAAAACTTTTTTGATTGATTTCCAAAAGTTATATACCATGAAATAAAATATAAAGTAGGAAAAATTATTACTAAAAAAAATTAGTTTGATCAATTTTTCATTATTTGCTAACATCTAACATTTCTATAAGAAAAACAGTACACGTCGGTTGGTAACGGATTTCTTACAAGACTTACAGGTAATTACAGGGACGGATTTTAATTTTACAAGCTTTAAATTTGATTAAATTATTTTTTTTAATTCGTTTTGCAATAAATAATATGAAATTCACTTAAGTATTGTAAAAAAAACTTTTCGATATTCAAATCAAGACTAAATATCCTGATTTTAAAATTTCGCATTGCGGGATATACAGTATGTCTCACTAAGTCGGCACCATATGGAAAACCTTTTCATTATTAATTTTAGGAGATAAGTTATTCTGTATAAAAAGTTTTGCATGTTCTAAAACCTAAAATGCAACTATCAGATATCAAATTTTTGCAGTCGTATACGAGGTTTGTCAAAAGATATGAATTTTGCTTGAGAGTAAAGTACAAATGAATCGATTTAGTCAACATATATAACACTTTTAAATATGTCATTACTATGAAATGAATTAGAAACGAAAATTTTATATTTAAAAAAAATTGTTATTTTTGTTGGGGCGTAGATAAAGTATAGTACGTAATGCGGGTTGTAAAACAGTTACGCACTCATATGCTACTTACAACACTTGTTACGTAATATACTATTTGATACACCCCCTAACTGACAAGTTGAATTAATTGAAAAAGCTTCAAATGAATGAAAATACAACAATTCCATACCAATTTTTGTTAATAATAATTTTCGACGGTGTGGTTAGTATGCCTGAAAAAGTTGACAATAAATGAAAAATTCGTTTATTAGTTGTTCAAAAAATTATTCATCATAAAAAATTCTGCATCACATTATAATCAGTAAGCAGGAATCAAATTTGCAAAATATTTAATGAGTACCGAGAAAATCAAACATTTTAATCCGGATTAACTATTCCTTATAAAAGGAAAACTAGTAGAGGTTTGCAAGGTATAGTCGAACTCAATCCTTTATGAGAATGAAAAAACAGCCAAGGATTACCGCCAATAGAACAAATGCTCATGAATCTGGACATTTTTGAGCACTTTAAAGTCGAAAACACGGTACACTGTCCATATACATAAAAATAAAATAATATTTTGGCTATTAGGACCACTGTGAAAAGATTCAATAACCCACTTAGCTGGATATCGTTATAACGGAGAATGGCGTATAATTATTAATTATGAGTTTAATATGAATTTACATTTTAATTTTTATAACGCATATTAGATTTGAATTACTAATTAAAATTTTGTCTTAAATTAATTTAACTAAACTGTGGGGTGTCAGGTTACACTCATAAGAGGCGACAATGGAAGTGTGGTTATAGTTTTTACATTTTCAATTGCAGAAACAAAATTCTCAGATGTGCAGACAGGTTGCATTGGCGGCTTGTAGATGTGCCGACAAGTGGCTTTGTCGGTATTAGCGGCATGTAGATGTACCGATAAATGGCTTGGTCGGTATTAGCGGCATGTAGATGTGCCGACAAGTGGCTTTGTCGGTATTAGCGGCATGTAGATGTACCGATAAATGGCTTGGTCGGTATTAGCGGCATGTAGATGTGCCGACAAGTGGCTTTGTCGGTATTAGCGACTTGTATAAAGCGGGATCATTTTGTTCTGCAATTAAAGTAGGAAGTAGGAAGTTAGACAAATATTGTCTTCAGTAGTGAGGGCTAGGAAAATATTCATACAGTGATACACTGTGCTTGAGTTCGCACTTGATTTTTGATTTAGTGAATAGTAGGTGGTAGGTGATTCGTGGCGTTAGTTTATTTCAATTAATATTATTCTTGGCTTCCGTGTATATACATACTTTTTTTTATTTTGAAACATTGTTACAGTATACTTCTTATTTATTTATTCGGTGTCAATTTCAATATGTTTCGTCCTTGGGAAAATACAGTTTTTTTAAGTGGATCTAAAGCATCGGAACAATCACTAAATGATATTCCAATGGATTATGTGGTATCAGGTTGTAGTCCCAAAGATTCCTGGCATCAAAAAGGGGCCACGAGATATTGCGCCTTCCGCCCTATTTTTGTGTATTGAACCCCATAGAATTAATTTGGGGACAACTTAAAAAAAGAATAAGGCGTCATAACGTGTTTCCCAAATTTGATGGGTTGATAGCAAATTTGGTAAAAGAAGAAATTAACAAAATCAAACATGCCATCAAAGAAGAAAATTCTTATATAACGAGTCCGACCAAATTTATTATCAATGTTGATGACAGTGATTCCGATGGTGAGGGTTGAGATAGGGTAGGTAAGCTTAATTAATTTATAATATTTATGACTTTCACCGTGTTTTTAATTTTAGAATTAAAATTTGAGACAAAATTTTAATTAGCAACGTTTCTGAATCTCACAAGAGATCAGAAAATGAAGCTATAGGCCAGTTGGAGTGGTCAACCTCTATTCAAATCTAATATGCGTTATAGAAATTAAAATGTAAATTCATATTAAAGAAATTTAATCAATATAGAAATTTTACGCAAATTACCCCTACCGATCTCCAGTAACTTGGTTATTGAATCTTTGCACAGTGGTCCTGATAGACAAAATATCATTTTATTTTTATATATATGGACAGTGTACGGTGTTTTCGACATTAAAATACTCAAAAATGTCCAGATCAATCAGTGTTTCTTCTATTGGCGTTCTTTGCTGTTTTTATAGCGTTTTTTCTTTCTCATAAAGCGGTGGGTTCTACTATACCTGTGAACGATTTATTCGTGTTTCGGGTGTCGCGTGTTGTGCGGGATTATAACACATTCTCGTTTCGGGCGTACTCCCTAGATGAAATAAAATCTATTTGCAATACCTTCTTGTTTCGTGCGATTTAAACTGAACGTCAAAAAGTAAATAATTATGTAGGGACCTACCTACCTCTAACCTGAGATTGTATTCCTTCCTATAAGTTCTTTATGGTGAACTAAAATGGTGGTTGGTACTTATATGATCTATTTTTTAAACACTTTATACTTTTAGCTAATTTAGAATACATACTTTTATCTTAGCCCAGCGGTTCTCAAACTGTGGTACATGTACCACTGGTGGTAAGTACATTACAATATTTTTAGTGGTAGTTTTTACAGAAAAAAATAAATGAAAGTAAAATTGCGCCCTTTTTAACATTTTGTTTCAATCTTTATTATTCAGAAACATATATTTTTCAATTGATTGATTTTTAACGGCGAAATGCTTTTATGGTGGTACATATATTTTTGTTTCATATTTATCAGAGTCAAAAGTCGGAATATCTTATTCAAAATCGGTAAATTGACGTAATGTCATTAGAAACATTTTTTTTCATGTTCCAAAAGTAAAGGTAATTTACTCTCGGGCAAAATTAATATTTTTTGACATACCTCGTATACGACTAAAAAAATTTGATATCTGATAGTTGCATTTTAAGGTTTGGAACTTGCAGAACTATTTATAAAGAATAACTTTTTTCTCTAAGATTAACAATAAAAAAGTTCTCCATATAGTTCAGACTTCGTGAGACACATTAATAAAAAATTGCCTTTTTTGGAGCCTTGTCTAATGATCTTATCATAGCAGAAAATAGTTTACTAGATATTAAATGCTTCTATTCTGCTAGTAATTCAACAATCATTGATAAAAGTTTGCTCATTATTTGACGAGAGATAATCATAAACATGACCGAAATTGTCGATCCTCAACATGTATGGAAAATGAAAATCCCCAATATACAGGGTGTCCAGAGATGACACCGACAAAACTTATGGGGTTATAGGGGCTGCCAATATGATTACAAAATGTCATATACAAATGTCCAAAACGGCTTCGTTACTGACATACAGTGTGATTTGTGAATTTAGACAAAAAATTAAATCCACCATTTTAAATACAGGGAATAGCCGATTTGATTTAAATTTGGTACATGCATTAAACTAAAAGGCCTTAACAAGTAGCCCTTTGAACGAAGCCAATATCGGGACCGGAATATTCTTTTTCTCCAATGTTAAGTTCTTGTAAGAATAACTCACCCTGTATAATAATTATCAAAAATCTGAGCTCAGATTCGAAATTTACGGAAAAAATACTATAGGGACTTGTTAAAAGAGTTTCTGGCGCCATTTCAATTATTCCGTAATAAATTATTATTTTCAATTTTTTTACTCTAGAAATTAATTGTCGGATGAAGTACAATAAAAAATGGGTTAATTTTTAATATATAATTTATGAAAATACAACACAATGTACAATAATTTTTTGTAATAAACATAACAAAAAAAGAATTCGTAAAATCTTTTAATAATATTACAATAAATTTTCAAATTGAAGCCGTCCAAAATCAATACATTTTTGAGAGCGTGCCACTAGATGTTTCACTCACTTTCGAATGATTTGAGGGTTATTTCTAACATAATTACATGCAGCAGTAATTATCTCTAATAAGTGTTCTCTATTTCTAATTTCTTCATTATAAACTTTTGATTTTAAATGACCCCATCAATAGTAGTCTAGGGGTGTTAAATCAGCAGATCGAGTTGGCCAATTTACTGGATATATATTGGGGTAAGTGGCATTAAGATGGAATTGAAAAGTGAGGTCCAGCACCATCATGCTGAAACCACATACCACAGGTATTTAAACATTGCAATAGATCCGGTAAAGTATTGGCCAAAAAATTTAGGTAAACATCACCAGTGAACCGTCCGTCAAGTAGGTGAGGTCCAATCAAATGATTATTGACATGGAATCTGTATTGCCCAAATATGCCCATTTCTAATATTATTACTTCTATCCCTGGTAAATTGGCTCAAATTTATTAGTAAGCAGATATAATTGAACAAAAAGGCTAATTCCGGTCCTGATACGAATTTATTCTTCAGTTTTTTTGGCTTATAAGAGTATTTTATAAAATTTTACTACGAACTAATTAAAGATAATAACAATATTTATATCTTGGTTTCGTAAATATTTGTTATATAGTAAAAAAATTGAAAATAATAATTTATTACAGAATAACTGAAATGGTGCCAGAAACTTTTTTAACAAGTTCCCGTAGGATTTTTCCGTAGATTTTGAATCTGAGCTCAGATTTTTGATAATTATTATACAGGGTGAGTTATTCTTACAAGAACTTAACATTAAAGAAAAAGAATATTCCGGTCCTAATTTTGGTTTCGTTTAAAGGGCTACTTGTTAAGGCCTTTTAGTTTAATGCATGTACCAAATTTAAACCAAATCGGCTATTCCCTGTATTTAAAATGGCGGATTTAATTTTTTGTCTAAATTCACAAATCACTCTGTATGTCAGTAACGAAGCGGTTTTGGACATTTGTATATGGCATTTTGTAATCATATTGGCAGCTCCTATAACTCCATAAGTTTTGTCAGTTTCATCTCTGGATACCCTGTATATGATCGACAAATCAGAAAAAGACCAACTATCAAAAAGGGGCAATTTAAAGAAGTGGACTGAAATGACATGACAATTAACATTAACAATTACAAATCTAAAACTTTTACTTTTAATTTCTTGAAAAAAAATATTAATAGGCCTAAAGCCTAATTTAAATTGTAATGAATAAAAGTTTTATCCCAAAAAGTATTTTCTTAAAGATTTTATTCTTCTCGTTTAAAAATAAATTTTTAATTGTATGACTGATCTCACAAGCAGAATAAAACCTTATCCAATCAAGCTGTCATAATTCAATGTGATATTTACCTAAATTGCTACTCGAAAACAAAAATACAGTGATGTACGAAAAAAATAGATATTGGCGCTGATCGAAAGGCCACTTCCTCTATGCGCTAGAAATATTTGTTGGTTATGTACAAATCAACATGGTCGAGAACGGACTCTTAATAATAATGATGTGAAAAAGTCCTAAATGGGAAAAAACAATTCCGAAATAAATGAAACGTCGAAAATATGAAAACGATAAAGTATAACGAATAATAACAATAATTTTAATTTCACATGTCACCTCTTGACTGTTAGGTCGTTCAATGGCCTAACACTATTTTTCTACGTTCATGCAAAAAATAAAACTTTTTTAAACTATTTTTAGTGGACAAAGTGGTTCTTTATTACACTCATCTGTCATTTTACTACAGCGTATTTTGACATGACAAACATAAACGTTCAAATCGACGCCATAGTCAATTTTCTGTGAGATTGCATTTACCCTTTAAACAATTGCATATTTCATATTATTTCTGTATTACTTTCAGAAGCTATAATTAAACAAACAATGTCTTCTTGAGATAATTCAGTCATAATCAAGACTGATCCGCTTTTACAAGCTCGCGGCTACTATGATTTGAATAATGCAAATGAAGTTCTAGAAACGTCAGTCAAAAATTATTTTGACAATTACACAATTTGAATTCTTAAAATCAATAATATTATCAGAAAAATTGACGATAGTTATGAAGAAGATCCCACCAGAAGTCAGTAACGGCCTCGTTGGAAAATTTTACTAGTTGAACAAATAACTATTTATTATAAATGTGTAAAATGACTCGCACATCTTAAAAGCTTAAATAAGTTAAACTCAACTCATGCACTAATAAGTGTGGTCTTTTCCTCGAAAATATGTCCAAACTTGTACTAATTACTCATCAACTTGGGTATTTCGCTTACCGAAATAATATGTTGTGTGCTCTAACTCGTTCAAAGTTAGTCCGTCATCATTGTTAAGGAGCTCTTTGAGTTCGCGGTCAAAGTACTTCATAGTAACACTTGCATAGCACGGAAACTTCTCCCGACAACAAGAAAACTTCTTTAACCCTTTGAAAACTTGTGACCAACTTGATATTTGACGCTGTAATTAAGAACAAGGATAAGGCCTTTATCTTGGTCCGAATTTAACTTAATTGTGTCGTGGGATGCCTTAAGAGTAGTGGTACATTTTAAAATCACAGATCGCTTTTATATAGCCTGTCAAATAATGTGTTTTGTCTCATAGGGGGCGTACAAATGAATAAAATTTCTGGTATCATACGTACATTTTTTTATTTTAATTTTTTTGTATAGAAATGTTGGTGTATGTTAATGATATAGATTAATAAAAACTAGTTTTGCAGTACTTTAGTACCAACTGGGTTACTGTCGTATGCGCCTATTGATATTTTTTGTCATGACACTCATTTGACTGCTATTTTGAAGTTAGTTTTTATTAAATAAATTATATTCTTACGGCACTAGATACAATAATAAACAAAATATATTTTAAAACCAAAAAATTTGGTAAAATAAGAAAGAAGATTTAGAAAAGGCTGCCGTGATTTCTGGGAATAAAAAAATGAAACCTTTGTTTTTAAAATTTTTCAATCAGCATTTTTAAATTTCTTTATGCTCCATTCACACTATTTATATTCCATGTTGCTAGTTCTATTATATTTTTTTATTCCTTGTACCTTTTCCTTTTCTAAAAAAGTTCGTTTTAGTCACTAAATATTTTTTTATTTTTTCACATTTCCACATATGATCAATGAGAAAAGCCCATACCTCCAAATGAAAACTGCACAATAGCGAGTAGTGAGCACCGATAAAAAAGCAACATGTGCTTGGTCGACCAACACATAGATGGCCGTGACGGCATCACTTTTGCGGTGAATGGAGTCAAAAGCCAAGTCGATCATCGGCAATCAGATTCATCGAGCGCGTTTCTCCCGTACACGCTTTCCCAGATATGCGGGAAAAGCGATAGAGAAAATGGAATTTTTACCTCGTTTGATGTGCGTTATTGAATAGAAAAGTAGAAAAAATAAGATATAGATAATAAGAAAAAAAATAGTTTTTTTATATGCAGGATGGCGCAAATTTAATTGAACACTATTGGGATTTCGTAAACCGTAAGAGATTAAATGAGGAAAAGATTTGTATTTTTAAGACGAATTTATTGGTTTTTTAAAAATCAAAATATCAGGTCCGTTTTCCGAGATATTTTTTTAATATAGAGAAAAGTTTATAAAACTTTTTTATTTAAGGCCAGGTATCGCAAAACTTTTTTTCTATCTTAAAAAAATAAGGTGTTAATTAAATAAAATGAAAATCGTCAATTTCGGTTTTCCCCAAATATCTCGGAAAATGTTATTTTAATTTTGAAAAAACCAATAAATTTGTCTTGAAAGTGCACATCTTTTTCCTGATCTAATCAACTGTTATATGCTGGAAACAAAGATATTTTAAATCAAACCAAACCAAACTGTATTTCTTTTCAACATTGAATTTCTCTGTTGATAGAAGAATAATCTTTATTTAAATAGGATAACCTAATATAATAAGGCTTTTGGCAATATGCATTAAAACCTTTACAAATCAATGAATTCATTGAACTAGTGAAGTTAGTTTTATTTATGTAGATAGTTATATTTGTAGTATTATGTTCATGTAATTGATTATTAAAAAGTATATATTGTTGAAAATATGATGGAGCCAATGAATTAATTATTTTAAATATAAAAATCATCGTGAAGTAATAAAGTTTTTGGTGCACTGAAAACCTCTCAAGTGACTTTAACATGAAAGAAATTGGTATGAGACGACTTGTTTTTAATATTATACGCATTCCTCGATTTTGCAATTTTTGAACTTGACTCATTTTGTTTAAATTATATTATATTATAAAAGTATTGAGGCACAATAATCGAAATGTGGCTGAATTATGGTGTTATAAACTGTAACTTTGGTATCAGTAGATAAGTTTTGAGAAATTCTTGAAAAAAAGTTTTTTGAAATCTTTTTTTTAATATATTCAAAATGATCATCAAAAGTAAGTAAATTATCAAATTGAAAACCTAAATATTTGACAGATGATACCACATCAATTTTTTCATTGTTTATTTGTAACTCAATGGCATCTATGTTTACAGAACTATATTTATTTAACAAAAAATCAAGGCTTTAGTTTTGCTTACGTTTAATTTTTTTTGTATTTTTTTCTGAAACCTGATTGATTTATTTATTAAAACGGCATTGTTTTCAACATGTTGCATTAACTGTTCATATACTACAAGTTCCAGAACTTTTTCAATCAGCTAGAAAGTGTTAATGGGTCTAAATTCATCTGCTTTAATGGTATTTGTTATTTTTTGTATAGGAATCACTGTGCTAATTTTAAGGTCTGATGGAATCGTACCTGAATCAAGGGAAGTATTAACAAGATTTAGAATGTCATGGCCAATTGTTTCAAAAACTTCTTTCAACATTTTTCCATTTCATATTTCATAAACAGAACATTAACCATCAAGAGAATTAACTAACGCACGTAAATCTTTCATGGTTAACATTTTGAAGTTGTGAAAAGATAAATATAAATTTAAATTACACCAATTTACATAATGCTCTCAATTATCTTGGAAATACCTTCAGTGAAATATTGTAGCAATGAATATTGTAACTATAAAATTTGATGTTCTAATCTGGCTTGATAAATTGGTATTAATCCAAAATAACACAAAATTCTATGGAGCATTAGCTTTTTTTCCTGGTTTTATCAGTGATACCACCAGTGCTTGCCTCCACAATTTAAGAATTCTCAAGGAGGCTTTCGTTCAAAAGTATTTAATGTGTTCGCATCTAGTTGTCTAGTCCGCTGCCTAGTTTGGTTTTAAACAAAAGATGGGTTTATTGAGCTCTATGAAGTTCTATCTATCTATCTGTGATGGGGTGTCGATACACTGCGACCTGTAAGATCTATTGTGCCCCCTACTGCTGCCCAATCGTTAAGGATGTCTCAACGATTAAAGCAGTTCCTCCAGTCATATTGATTTCAAAAAGTTCAGGATGTCGGTAGGCTTCAGGTTAGGTAGATCTTCCTCTTCTATTTGATATTCTCCGAGGTATCGTACCCTTGGATGCATTCGTAATGCATTCGAGGAGAATGTGGATAGAGGTTTCCTCCTCTTCCTCGCAGAATCTGCATTCTTGTTTGTCTACTAATCCGAGTTTCTTTAGGTGGCCTCTCAGCCGGCAGTGCACTGTTAGGATACCCGTTAGTATTCTGAGCTTATCTTTACTTTTACTGACGCAGTCATCAGATCTCTTCTGGTTATAGTTTCCCAGTAGTGTATGGCCTGCCTCATTCCTTGTAGTCCTTTCCAGTATTGGGATATTTTGTTATTTACTTCTTTTTCAAGTTCATCAAGTATTGTACTGGTGCTTATTTCGCAGAAGGGTTCAGGTCCCAGAAATGGTGTTTCAGCCCCTTTTTTTGCGAGTACGTCTGCTATTTCATCACCCTCCACTCCAGTGTGTCCCGGAACCCATAAGAAGGTAACAGTGTTGCTCTTGCCTGGTTCGTTTAAATTCTCTAGACACTCCCAAACCATCTTGGAGTTGCTCTATGAAGTTGCAAAGAGGCTGAAACCTCATTGACTTCCGATCTTAAGCCGATTTTGCTGTGCGAGGCAAGGAAGAAATACCAAAGCGAATATTATATGGTATATATGGTGCGTTTGAAAAAAGAAATTTTGAAAAAAACTACTCCAAGTGAAGAAGAAAAAGTACTCTTTCAACAAGACAATGCACCGTGTAACAAGTTGATGGAAACAATAGCAAAATTATGCGAATTACACGTTCAATTGCTTCCCTATCTACTGTAATTTCCGAATTTGTAAACCCAAAAAGAATGCTCCAATGAAGAAGTGAATGTCAAAGTTAATAGTACTACAAAAAAGGCATTGAAATATTAAAGAAGCCTTGAAATGAATGTATCACCCTTTAAATAGGACTATTGATGAATAAAGTAAAATTTTGTCTAAAAGTTGTTTTTCTCATTGAGTGACCGAGTAGAAAATTCCCTGTAATTTCTAGCTGTAAATTTATAGATTCTACCAGCTTGAGGAACATCATTGGATAACTCCTAAGTCAGTAAACTTTTTAGGCCTTTTAAGAATAGTTGTTGTTAATGAATAAAATCAAATTTGTCTGAAAATTTTATTAGTAATCCTACGAACTTATTGAATGACCGAGTTTCATCAAATTCACCATAAAATGCACGGCGGGGTCAAAAAGTCTCCAAGATGAAATATTTTTTTTTCAGGTTTTTATTTTTTTTTTATTTTTAAAAGTTGCCAGTGGAATTAGTTCACCCGTACCAAATATCTAGTTCATTGTGTTCAGACAAATCCAATGTGTTTGTTGTTTCTGGTGCAGAATTCCCATTACATCGATCCCTTAATAATATCGGGAGAATTCGCAACTAAGGGTCGGGAGGGGATTGGGAGGTGAAAATCTAATCAAAACTGATTGCTATGATGTTTTGACTGAGTGGACTGTTTGCTCGATGCACAGTTCTGATTAAGCCCTTTGTACATTAACACAGAAGCAGAGGTCACTAGATATACATACGACTGCAAACATTATTTCATGAACATTGACGAACAATTTACTCAGTCAGCTGAATACCGATTCTACATAGTGTTTGATATCAGGTATGTTTGTACCAATCAATTATGTATGGAATCGTATGTGAATGTTGAATCCCGTCCCTTTTAATCTATTAATAAGATTAATATTTACGACATTAAACAGAATCTGTTCGATTATCTAATTGTAGCATTTTGCTATAATTAATTTCATGGAGCAAAGAGAATAATTCAATTAGAATAAAATATTTGTTAATATATTCACTGAATTAGAACTTTCATTATTCAAATATATACAACAGCTAAAAAATCTGAAAACATAACCTCAAAGTTGCTCTCAAAGCGAATAATGAAAGTAAAAATATTGCTCGAAACTAAAACCAATAACAGTGGCGAGGGAAAAGACAAATTTTATTTAACGAATACATTGTAAAGATTGCAATGGATATATTGGCCAAACCAAACAATACCGTCATAAACGGATCTCAAACTATAAAAACACTTTCATAAATAACAAGAGAGAGTCCTCTGCCCTAGCAAAACACTCTCTAGAAAAACTCAACTATAACAATGTTCACATTTTAGCCTCTGAAACCTATTACTACAAAAAAATGGTACTCGAATGCTTCATATTTAAAAAGACCATAACTCCGTGAATAACCGGAATTACATTCAAAATTTAATTTAATAATTAAATAATAAATTAATTCCATCATTTATATCTTTCCTAAGCACCTTATATATGTATTGAAATATATTCATAATTAGTAATGTTTTAATTTTTTAAGATTTTTATTTTCACAACTCTGACTTTGACAATATTAATAACTACTATCTTAAAAAAATCAACATAAACCAAAACAAAACATCCCATAACAACCATTCTAAAAACCCTCACACATTTTAAAGTCCCCTACACATAACTTTCCCATTAATCAATTTACTCTAAATCAAAAACCCAACTTCATTATTTTTGATTATGTACCCAAATTCTCCCAACAAACCGCATTAATAACAAATTCCATTTCAAATTCCCCCCACATAATTAAAATTTATAATTGTCTCAAAGATATACTAAACTATTAATTAACCTATGTGTTAATGTTTAATTATAATTTTCTTTAATATTTTCCTACTTTCGTCTTCATATTATCCAATTTTCTTCTTTTCGTACCGCTCTTTATTTTCTTCCTCATTTTCCAATTATATTTCAAAAACATCTTTTCAAAATCTTCAAAATTATTTATGTTGTCTTCTTTAGATGAAAATCTCTTCTTTTTCTTGTATTTCTTTCATTGTATTTATTTGTAAATTTTCTATTTCCATGATTCTTCCAATCACTTCTTACCACATCTGTTTAGTGACTTCTATTTTATTTTCCATGAATCATGAAATCATGAAAATGTATTAATTTATAAAGTTGACGGAGAATCGTTTAAAACACAGCTTTTCTAATTTTAAAAGTTTGTGCAATCAGTTTAATACCCTGTATGATATAGAGTGGCAGATCGTACATTTGGTTAATATAATACAAAAATTTGTACCACCCTATAACTAACCAAATTCGACGGTGATTGTTTATAAAATATTAATGCTAAATAATCTATTATTCAAGTTTTCTCGAATAAACGCCAATAAAACAGGTCCGTTATGAGAAATCTGGTTACAAAAAAGTGGCATTGCCGATGTTTAACACCCTGTACTTCGAAAACTAGCCATAGGATTGGTTTGGGCCAATGGACACTTTTTGTCAGTGCATCGAGTTTTATAACATACCAACGTTTCAGAAAATTTGACCCGGACGTTTGTTACATTTAAATGGTGCGGGGTCCTTTGTTCGGTGAAAATATATTTCTTGGACCGAAAGAACCAAGAAATTTAATATCCTAACAAATATTACGGTCAGGAAATACCTATACGGTACAACAGTTAAAGTCACCCATTATCGGACTAATCTGCATTTAATGCACCAAAGATACTTATTTTCGGGTCAATCCGTATCTCGTATTTTCCTTTGCCAGTCTATAACTTTCGCAATTTGACTCTTCCACCTCTTTGATCTCTCTGTACGTCAATTCTTCACTCCATGTGAGTTATTCCACTGCCTAATTACTTAATGTGTGCTATTAAATAGAATATATTTAACCATTTTTAAAGCTTAAACTGGATCCTTTCAAAAATTATCTTTTTCTACGCCCACGTCAGTAAACGTTAAAAATCGCAATGTCACCATTCCTTGTAAATGACATTTAACAATAACGTGAACGTAATGAGATCTCCTAACATACACGTGCTTTTTGATAAGAAAAATTAAATTTCTTAATATAATCAAATTGCAATCAAATTTTTATCTACGTACCACTTTATTTGGACTATTTACATAAATTTAGTCAATTGAAAAACATAAAAACTTTTAGCATTAGCGAGATACATTTTGAATTAAAAGAGTTATGTCCCTAAATATCGGCAACACATTATACAATTTTTCATAAAATAACCCGCGTTTCTATAGAAATAAACGTCATGTTATTTTTGTATTGTCACAAAATATTGTATCCGAAGATTTTCTTAACTTTACCTACGAATATATCTGAAAGTGAAAGTGATCAAATTATGAGCACTCCACCGGAGATTTTAGAAAAAGCTCAAGATGCCACACATAATTTGTTACCGCTAAAATCTAAAGAAAGGTACGAAATTACCTATCGAAAATTTATGGATTGGCGACACAAGAATAACGTTAAATCCTTTTCGGAGAATGTTTTGTTTGTGTATTTTGAGGAAACATCAAAAATTATGATGCCATCTTCTCTATGGGCTATTTATTCGATGCTGAGAACTACACTAAACATTAATAATAACATTAACATAGCAGATTATCAAAACTAATGGCCCTACTGAAGCGGAAATCGGATGGATTTAGAAGTAAAAAAGCAAAAATCCTTTCTCCAGAACAAATTAATAAGTTTCTGAAAGATGCCCCAGACGATCATCATTTGTTGTCAAAGGTAACGAATTAAAATATTGTGTAATTATCATCACACAAAAATGAGTTTTTGTTTTCAGGTTATCCTCATTATGAGAGGGCGTAGAAAAAGTATAGTACGTTACTCGAGTTGTAAGCCCATTACACACTCGTAAAATGTACGCACTCGCCGCTGCGCGGCTTCGTGCGTAAACTTTTTCACTTCGTGCCTAATGGGTTACTTACCACTCTTGTTACGTAATATACTATTTAGCTTGCTTTTAGCGCGTTTGGAATATATGTATTCATTTCGTACACCAAACTAAACAACTCAAACGGTAGAAACCGATATTGAGGTGTTGAATAAAATAAATTAAATTCAAAATTTAGTTTTCTACATTGTTCAACATAGCCGAAGAATACCTAACACAAAAAATCGACAAAAGAGTTGTTACAATAATTTTATACATTTTTCTATTCTCCTTTTTTTGAATATTGGAAATGCTATTTCAACTTTTAATTCTTTGGATTATTTTCTTTATTTCATGTCTTACTAAAAAGTCTCATTTTCACTATCAACGTACCTTTGACTTTGACATTTCACATACATTTTCATTAAACGTCAGTCTAGAATCAAGAGAATTAAACTTTAAAATAAAAATACGTTCTGATTCTGAATAATTGTGATTATGTGAATTAGTGAAAATGAATAGTACCTAATTCAAGCAGTGATGAAAAATTTACGAATACTCCACCAGACTTGCAAGAAGAAGGTAGGTAGTAATGTTTCTCTAAATTTGTTACTTAACAAAAAGTCCTATGAATTGTTTAACAACTGGAAATAATATATAATAAATAAATTGGTACATTTTTATTACTTAAGTTGCTCATTAAATTCTGTCTGTATTTATAAAATTAAAGATTTTTGTTATATTTTCCTATTTTTTGTTTTTTTTTTGGTAGGCGAAAAACAGTTGTGTGTCACACATGCAGAAAACGCTTTAGCAGCCCTTAGCTATTAGCTGCCCTCGCTTCGCTTCGCTCGCTCATGCAGCTAATAGCCTCGGGCTGCTAAAGCTTATTTTCTGCCCTTGTGACACAATATACTATTTTATAGTTCGTCCTTTTGAAAATATTTAATTGTTAGGGATAAAATAATTGCTTCCAGTAGATAAACTTTCCAGGCAATTAGGATTATAATAAGTATGTCAAACAGCGTGTTATTAGGATCCTTATAAGTGTCGAATTTTCATTCCAACAGAGTAACAGACTGTACACAGACTGTACTCCACGGACATAGAAAGTAGAAATTAAATATAGTAAAATGAAACCTCAATCTCTCAACATTGTGTAGGTAGTATTTTTATATTCAAGCTTGGATTTTTGCGGTAGCAAATTTTGAGTTATATTATCGGCAATTTTTTTATTTCTGGAGGAGTATTTTCAAATTCTAGATCTGAATCGTTTGATCTTCTTCTCCTTTTTAATAAATTAAAAGTATTTACAAACCAATATTAAGACCACGTCAACTAATACTGATAGTTAATTTGACATTCATGGCAAACCTTATTTTTGTAAACAATCACGGAATACAGATTCTAGCTCTAGAGATAGAATGTAATACATATAAAATACATAAAAGACAAAAGTTTCAGAATTTTCTTTCAATTTCAAGAGCGAGAATGTTTATTTTCTGTTATTATAAGTGGTTTCAGAATAACTACATTCAGTAGTGGCCGTGGAGAAAGATTATTCTATATGTATGTTATTCAAAAATAATTTAAACATAAAAAAAAGTACAGATGATATAATATAAATTCCAACAAAAACATGTTGCATGAATATAATTTATAAACTTTGTATAAACGAGAGAAAGCAAGTATCTGTCGCTTGCCAACCATTCATTTACATTAAAATCATTTTATGATTATACTACCGTAAAAACAAATATTATAATGAATTCATTAGATAAAATCTATTACCGCATAACCTGGCAAACACTACAATGAATGGCGTTATTAATATCAAAACGCTCATTTAAATTCCTTTTATGAAAATCCACCGACATGAAACTATTACGTTTTATAAAAGTTTTTAAAATAACTCTTATTGAATGAATTATGCTGAACAATAACTATAATTAAACAAAATGCGGAACCCGCCAGTTCCAGTGGCGTATTACTGTTTCCCAGCAAGGCTAAGCCTGGGTCAGATGAAACTATTTACCAGTGGCTGCTGATAATGGCTAGTAGTAGCACCACCAGGCAACTGGTGGCTATCTAGTCACATGTTTACTGCTTGTAATAACAATGTTTGAGGACGCTCTTAGTAATGGCAGACAGAGCTTTATTCTAACATGTTTAAATAAAAACGCTTATGGATAAGACCATGTATAAATCGAAGAGACGAATTTGGAGCATTTCTTTCATCAACCGCATCAATGAGGACATATCATCATCATGTCAGACAGCCAAGCGGCCATTAAAGCTCTGAACTCCCACGTAATCAATTCCAAGATGGTTTGAGAGTGCCTAGAGAATCTAAACGAACTAGGCAAGAACAATACTGTTACCCTCCTATGGGTTCCGGGATACACTGAAGTGAAGGATAATGAAATAGTAGACGTACTCGGAAAAAAAGAGGCTGAAACAGCATTTCTGGGACCCGAACCATTCTACGGAATAAGCACCAGTACAATACTTGATGAACTTGGAAAAGAAGTAAATAACAAAAGATCCCAATACTGGATAGGACTACAAGGAATGAGGCATGCTAAGACACTACTGGGAAACCAGAAGAGACCAGGCGGACTGCATCAGCAAAAGTAAAAACAAGCTCAGAATACTAACGGTTATCCTAACAGAGCTCTACCGGCTGAGAGGCCACCTAAAAAAACTCGAATTAATAGAGGAAGAATGCAGATTTTGCGAGGAAGAGGAGGAAACCTGTATCCACATTCTCTCAGAATCATTACCCTGCAAAATCCAAGGGTACGTTACGTCGGAGAAAATCAAATAGAAGAGGAAGATCTACCTAGCCTGAAGCCTACCGACATACAGAAAGCAATAGGATTGGAGAAACTGCTCTAATCGTTGAGACATCCTTAACGAATGGGCAGCAGAAGGGGGCACAACAGATCTTATAGGTCGCAGAGTATCGACACCCACATCAACAGATTAGAGATGGTTCTTCTTTTCTCAAAGTAATCGATTGATAAAATATAACGCGCACTCCATAATACGGAGGCCAAAATCTTACAAGCTGAACTTTGCATTTTTGGTCGCTTTGAGCCGCTTTCGCTTCTTGCTGTCCACTTAGCTGAGTATCCATTTTAAGTTCAAGTACAGTTATGGATCTATGTTTCATCCAATGTCATGTACCGGACGTAAAAATTCTTTTTATTACGCTTAAACAGCTTCAAACGCTTTTTGAATCGTGGACATGTTGTTTTTGATCTCATGAACAGATGTTCATGCAAAATGATGAATGCAGTGCCTTCTGATATCTTTTAGGTCTCAGCTATGTCACACAACTTTACTTTATGATTGGCCTAACCTATTTTGTGGACTTTTTTCATGTTTTCTGCAAAAACTGGTGAATTTGGACAACCAGAATGTTCAGCATCATCGGTGTTTGTACGGCTGCGTTAAAAATCATAAAAACACTTCTCTACCATTTATCTGGGTGATGTAGACTCCGAATAACTTGTCGAGCTTTATAAAGTGGTACATAAGAAATTCATATTTTTCTATTGTTTTGAAAATTACAAAAGTAGAGCTACTAAAACTGCTCTAACTTGTTAACTAAACGTCGGACTGTCGTGGAGTTTTGACATATATCATTTGAAGGTTAGTACAGTGACACCATCTATGTGTCATCCTATGCATCTTGAATTTCACACAATTTCAACCCAGTAATAACTCTGAACCTCTCAGAAAAGTAAAATTTCTGCTGCAGATATTTACTAAATCCATTTTGAAGCTGCTGTATTTTATTATTATGGAAAAATAGATAAAAAATTATAAAATTTACCACCAAATTTTGGTTAATTTGTGGTCCGTCACTGGTCGAATTATCATATCAAACAACTATAATTAGATATAAAATGCGGCACCCAACATTATTATTTATACACCTGACAAAATGTCCTTGTTTATGAGACCATTTGATCAAAACGCATCAATATGGAACAAAACATTTCACAGTTCCGGTACGAGATTAAATGCAGGGATATCCGGAGTTTTCAATAAAAGAATGATTTAATAAACATAATATAATGTAGTTTGCAATAAGTGGGATGGGTAATTTAAATACAAATTAGATAATAACATACTAGACAAGCCCAACCTTTATGGTTATTGTATGGTTTGATAGGATTCATATCAGTGAATCGTCATTGAAACTGTAATAAATGAAATAGTTTAGCAATTTCCCAAATCGTTTGTTAAGCCGATATAAAATTTTGTTAGAAATTAAAACTATATAAGCTCTTAGCGAACGGTCAATCAATAAGTTCGTAGGATAACTAATAAAATAATATGTTTAGGCATTTAACTTTATTCATCAACATAGTCTCTTTCATGAGTGATACTTTCATTACAACGCTTCTCTAACATTTCGATGCCCTTTTTGAAGAACAATCTATCTTTGGCTTCAAAATAGGCTTTAGTTTCTGTAATCACTTCTTCATTCTTTTTTAGGTCTGCAAACAGGTAGTAGTTGGTGGGAGCCAGATCCACAGAATACTGTGGATGGGAAAGCAATTGAGATTTTTGTTTGTGATATATTTAAAATGTTGGGAAAAATGTTCATCTATTGTGCAACCAACATATTTGAAACAGTTTACAATTTCTAGCTTTTCATTATTTACACTTATATTTAAATTATTAACTAACCTGTGATTCTTATTTCTAATAAACATAACTTTGGTTCTATTTACATTTAAATGAAGATATAAATTGTTAAGTTCAGTGTTTCTATTTCACTAATATTGTTACCTGATACATAAAGGATGGTATCGTCTGCAGAGAGTTGTATTTTACAGTTCTGGACATCTTTTACAATATCGTTTATTTATAAGATGAAAAGCAAAGGACCAGGCACCGTCCCTTGCGGTACACCATAAATGGACTGTCTCTCACTTGACGTTTCAATATATTTGGTTATTTGTATACGACCACTTAAATAATCCTCAAACTATTTTAAAATAACTCGACCGAACCCATATTTTCTTAGCTTCAATAGAAGTAACTTTCTATTAATAGTCTCAAAAGCATGTTTAAAGTCTAAAAAAACTACAACTATAATTTTTCCCTCTTCCAATATAGATTTCCAATCAAAAAGAACAGTCTGTAAAGCACTTTCACTTCTATGAATGTCATTAATTACTCATTAACACAAATTTCTAATAACTTTTCATAAGGGGGAACAATATTAATTCTTCACACTTCACAGTACCCTTTTTCTTTTCAATTGGCACAACCACACTTTTCTTCCACTTATCTGGAAAGTCTCCTTGTTCCAAACTTTGATTGATGATGTTCAGAAATTTATTTCCTATGGTTTCAAATGCATGTTTAAGAAGTTTAACAGTTATGCCATCGGTGCTACTTTCTTGATTTTCCATTCTTTTCAAAATTCTCCTCAACTCTGACATTTCTATTTTATGAAATTTTTCCATGCGATGTTCAGTTTCTATTTGTTGTAGAGTTTGTTTTAAGGATTTTGTTGGTATTACATTTTCTGAAATTTCTCGGATGCTGTCCAAGAAGAGTTCATTAAAATTTTAACAAATCTCATTTCCTGTTACTATTTTATCATCAAATTTTATTTCATTTTTTTCATTTTCATGTTCCTTGGTACAAATTAATTTTTTTAATGTCTTCCACATTTCCTTAGACTTGCTTTTCAGACTGTCTATTTTTTCATCAAAATAGTTTGTTTTGGCATTACTTATATCTACATAATAAATTAAAATAAATGTTAATTAATGAAATAAAATTCTATTAGGTGATAACTCCGGTATCAAAAAAATTTGCAATCAAATAAATGTATTGGAAATATACGTAAATAATGTTAAAATATCTATTAAAAGATCAATATATGAATATCTCTGGCAATTACGTCCAACATCCGTCGCGATAAACCCACAGAATTTATTAGAAGCTCCAAGATTCACAACGAAAGTAAAATGGAATGTTCGGCAATAACAATAACTAAATGGTTTGTGAAAAGAGAAAGAGCGAAAAGGTTAAAAAATACATAACACCGACCGTGCAGACGTGCTAGAAGAGATACGAGCTAGTCCGAAGCGACAATGAGACAAGTACAGACCAGACAATGCCCACGACAACCTAAGCCACCTACGATTCCGCTGGTATGAATATATTAGGCACAACTTACCATAAGTCTCACGGCAGTACCACAATATCTGATAGCGCATTATTATACATACCATCACTTAACGCATTAACACCACCACACAATGTACGGTTTAAAAGGAAATAAATTCAGTACTAACGGAGAATAAATTTGCGTCAAATAATTTTTTTTCACAACTATTAAATTGACGCATTCGTGTTTTAATAAACAAAGCGCCACTTATGTCATTATTATGTCATTTGGTTGAGAGTGATTTTCACCGAACAAATTTGTTCGGTATCTGAATTCGTTCTGTGTGTGTGTGTTGATTCTTTGTGTTCATGCATTTTAAAATTCTGACTTCATATTTTGGTAGAGGTTCAAAAAGTAAGCTTAGGGTTTGTTGTGCCACTCCGTACCTCTTCGGGAACACCTTCAAAATAGGGTCTAAAATATGAAAATTTTGAAGTTTAAAATGACATTGAATTTAAAGTAGCCACACAGTGAATGACGATTTTGGTAAAAGAGAGTAGACTGTGGTTGTGTTGATTAAAATAGGAACAGTCAATCTAAAATTTTAACACTTTCATTACAATTTGTTCGGTCTATGGCAATGCTAGAAGAGTATTTTCAACCGGTTTAAATACATTTAACGGATGTTTTGCTTTCTTTGTAGGTCATTTTCTCCAAATTTTTGTAATTTAAATCTATGTTGGGCAATACCAAAAGACTGAAACGAAAATTCAAGTAGGTGTATATGCGGAAACGACTTGCCTGAATGGATATTTTTGGAAAATCGAAGGTATAGAAATACCTGCTTAATTAACACATGGCGACCCTTTTGAGTACTCGAAATTCTGAAAAATTGGAATACTTAATTGGAAAGAAGATCGGTCAAGGTTCATACAGATGTCTAGTCTTTGGGTATTTATAATGTTGATGATGATGTTTTATAATGCCTTTTTGTAATATATTTTAGAACTATTAGTTTATATCACCTGGCTATAACACGTACAAGCGATACATGTTATTGCTTCTGTGCTGCCCTTGCTTATTTATATATTCTAAATGTACCTAAATTTTTATTTCTATGTACATTCGATAAATAAACTTTATTATTATTATTATTATTATTAAATATTTTTAAAATCGACTGAACTAAATGCTAAATAAAAAAACATTCAATGTTCCAAATCAACAAAATCATAGAGAGAGAGAAAGAGAGAATATGCTTTATTGTCATAGAAAAATTACAAAAATTTTATAGACAAAGCGAAATTAATCATAATAAAAATAAAAATAAATTACTAGATAAAACAAAACACAAACAAAATAACAATAACAATTGCATTGGATATGCAATATCCGTCACTATAAATTATTGTTCAAATTAAAATTTTCAAATTAACTTAATTTAATTATTGCTCCTATATGCTGCAACCCAAAAGTCTAAGGCACGTTATAAAATTCTGCCACTGTGTAAAATGGTCTTTCTTGAAGAAAAGCCCTAGTGGATCTTCTGAACTTATCATAAGAATTTATAGATTTTAGCTGTATCGGGAGATTATTATATATTTTTTTTGCATTGTAGGTAATAGAATTTTTTATTAGGTCAGAGGTGGGAATAGGCAAGTAAACATCAGTATCTAAATTTCTTGTAGGATATCTACGAGTTGGTCTTTCCGATAACTTTTGAATGTGCTTGCGAACTAAGCAGACGGATTCAAAGATAAATAGAGCAGGAAGGGTTAGAATTTTGAAATTTTTAAAGTAATTTTCACAGTGTGTCCTACTACTTAAACCAAATACATAACGAATTGCTCTTTTTTGTAATTTGAAAATAGATTCGAAGTGGTATAAGCTACAAGAACATCAGAACGGTAAACCATATCGAAGGTGAGATTCGAATAAGGAAAAGTAGGTCATTAATGCAGTAGTAGGGGTCAGCTCTTTAGAAACAGTTTTAATGGCAAAACATGCAGAAGATAATTTTTTTGCCAAGGTCTCAATATGAGTGGACCATTTCAGGAATTTGTCTATATAAAGACCTAAAAACTTAATTGAGTTCACCGTTAGAATCGGATTATTGCTTAAAGTTATAGGCTGTAAAGTACCTCTGTAAGACATTGCTACGGTTTTACTGGTGTTGAAACAAAGCCCATTCGAGTCAGACCAAGACTTGATAGTAACTAGATCTTTGTTTATGCTAGATTGTAATGTCTGTATATCAGAACTACTCCAGGTTACACTCGTGTCATCGGCAAATAAAGTAATTCTTCCACTTATTTTTAAGTCTGTGATATCGTTTAATAAAGACAGTGTATTTACAGGTTAATTTAGGACTATAAAAAAAGCAGAAATATTTAAATACGCAAAAGTTGTAATTATAAAAAAGTTATTTACTTTTTAATAATCCATTTAATTTTAAAGCTTGTAGATCGAAAGAAAATGCCACTCTACTAAAAAAATTAGAATGCTCTTTATGACAACAAGCGTTTTATTCGATTTTTTGGCTTGGTCTAGGCTTCGAGACTAAATTACTGACATTAAAGAAAACCTTAATGTGCGAACCACAGAAGATACAAATGGGTACCCCTCAAAGGACCAGTTCGATCTTTAATGGGTTACTTACTTACTCTTTTGCTGATAATACTGTATGTTGGTCAACAAAGGTAAAGTATCATAGGTTTGGTGGGATGAATCTCTTTAGAAATCGAAAAACCGAATTCTTACTAATTTACATGATTTTTAATGCTTCTTAAAACCCAAAAAATTATATTTAACATTGAAAATAGTAATAAAATAAACTAAGAAAAGTTCTATATGTTTTTTAAATATCTAAGATTCTTGGAGTACCTTATACACAAAGAAATAATAAAATTATTTACCATTCCCTTATAGTTTCTATAGTTGAAGCAAATGAACATGAGTATTATTTTGAACCATAGATATAATATAAATAAGATAGAGTTTGTTTACATTTAGGCACTCGCCAAGAACAAGCAACAGTCTAAGCCCATAGTTATTAAATTTATATTTCTAGTTTCAATGTTGTCATAGTTATTCTAATTTTTTCCGTCATTACCAAAATCCTAAATCTATCTAAAAATTATCTTGGAAAAAGAGATATTTTGTTTCGCTAAAATAATTGTACATCTACGTTAACACTAATTTTCGAAACTAATAACACAACAAATCATATTGATAGATAAATATTGACAAAGAAACTTTACAACGATTTATGTTTAAACCATTTCTACGGAAATGTGTTAGAAGCGACAACTAAGCGCTATCAAACGTTCGATTTTTATCAACGAAACCAGATGATAGAATGTTACTATTGAATTCGTGGCAGCCATGTTCCCCTAACTCTGTATGTTTACTATTGTGTTTTATAGGTTAAGAGGTATTGTGCCAGATTAAAATTTAAGTATAAGTTGATTGATTAGACAAATATGGTTCAACAGTGCGTTGTGTGCAGCAAACTGGATTTATGTAAATCCCGATTCATCATTGCATCGGTAAGTTACATGTAAGATTGTAACCAAAGCTTCAGGGGCGTAGAATTAGTATTTTATCGACTGTATAAACTCTTTAATAATGCCTAAATGATTGTTTTAACTTATTGCAAGGACTTATAATTATGTAGGTATATATTTTGTTAAAAATTAAATCACATTTTGTTTTTCTGCCAAACTACCTAAGTATTTAGGTAATATTTTTCATTTACAATTATACGAAGACATGACTTTTAGTTTTCCTGTAAATGTTGAAAGGAGAAATATTTGGTACTCCTTGTTAGAGGACTTGAGGAAGTGAAGGTCCTACCTAAAAATGCTTATATTTCCGTGAGAATGACTTTGAATATAAACCAATTATATCATTTATAGAAGAGCACTGCACTTTATATTCACTTTACGATTACTCATTTGATTAAATAAATATATTTTCAGTAGTAATATCACAAGAGCTTCGAAAATAATCGATTATACTTCCGAGTCACGAGACGTATTTGGCGAAACACTACGAGAGCGGAGCTCGAGTGGTGTTTTAAAAGAAATATTTTCGTATGCTCGCGTGATATTCGATACGTTTATATAACGAATTATATAATTATTTTTGGTGACGTTTGCTCATTATAAACGTCAAACGTATTGTTACTATGACAAACTTTTCAAGATGGAAGGATGCGAAAATCAAAAACGGTTATACAACGTCGTCAAGGGTATATTCGCTTATCAATACATGGTAACTAAGTAAAAATTGCAACTGCTATTGGCTAAATTTATGATGAGTTGTATAATCAACAGTAATACCACAAGTGATTGAATTTTCGCGATACGTCTGTCGATTCACTTCATAACGAAACTGAGTTGCTTGAAAACACCACGAGTCCGAAATTCGGTAGAATTAGAGGAAATTAGCAGAAAAGGCAAGAAGTTGATTGGAAACATTAATTAAGTTTAATAAACAGGAACCATTGATATCGAACAAAATACATATTGAATTAAATTAGTATTAACATAACGTACTTAAATATTTCTCAATTGTAATTATAAATGGTGCAGTTATTATATACAATGCTTTGAGCTTGATTATTTGAACACCCGCTTGTACTTGCAGTAGTTGTCTTTACGACACATTCCTTGTAATCAGAATCATTCATTTTAAACATGTTGAAGCCCCAGTCCTTTAAGCTAGTGTCTCGACAGGCGTTGCTCATTTTTAGCGTGGTTATTTATATTTGACGTTTAACTATCACATATGTAAATCTGAAAACGCCCAACTTGATAGGCCAATCAAAGCCAAGAGTCAAGTTCAGTATTATCGATAAGCCAAACTTGACTGGAGCTCCTGATTGGTTCATTTTACAAGTGCGTGAAATAGTCATTAGTATTTTTCCTATGTAACCGACGTGGTAAAATTAAAATCTTTAAAAAAAGTAAATATATTGTGTCACATCCCATTTCCCTCTGTAACGGTACGCCCATACATCGCAGCATAAATTGGACGCCATGTTCACTCATTCTGTATATCTATCTCACTTCGTCCTTGGGCACGGAATATTTGAAACATATGAAAAACTTGTTGGGGATGTGTTTTGAACATTACGCCCTTCTACCGTTAGGTGTAAGATAACTATTTTTGTTTATAACAACTTTCTTTCCATGTCACTTCTTCTCTACTCATTTCTATATTTTAAACAATGAAATTAATAACAGAATGAGAAAACAGACAGAAAATTTAATATTATGAAGACGACAATTTTAGGGAAATAGAAATATCAAACGAAATCAAAGCAGAGAGTTAAAAAAGTAATTAGTGAAACATAAATACTTTTAGAAATCCATAACATATGCCTAAATGTTTTGGAGATAGATGTACCGAAAAGAGAGTAGATAAAAGGAACGAAACATTCGGTAAACTTCAAGATACCTAACTGAGAAAATAGCGGAAAGTTTGATTTTGTGGATCGTATGTCGAACAATAGACTAATGAAAAAAGTGCGGCGCCCAATAAGTAAAAGAAGTACAGAGAAAGAAATAAAATGGGAAGGAAGAAAATTATTAAATTTATTTTTTTTTTTTTTTTTTTTTTTTTAATTAAGCTTCGACCGCTAAGGGTCATTAGCATTTTTTTAAATTAGTTTACATTATTATACTTTTACAAAAAAAAATATTTAGAGTGGTGACTTGAAACTAATTGGGTAAAATGTTTAAATTTGGTTTAAAAAGTTTATATCATTTAGGAAATTCAGTGTCCTTTCAACTTGTTCGAGTTGTCCGAGTGATTCTTGTAAGTTTGATATATGGTGTTTTTCCCTTTCTTCTTGATACTTTGGACAGTCTTCTATTAAGTGTTTGATGGTTTGGATGGTGTTGCACGTTTCACAGATAGTGGGATCTTGTCTGGATATCAGGTAACTATTGGTTAGACGGGTGTGTCCTAGTCTTAATCTTGAGGTTTTTATTTGTTGTTGTCTGTTGGATGGTAGTGGCAACGGTGTATTCACGTCTGGTTTAATCATTTTGAGTTTCGATGTTCTGTTGTTCCACTCGGATTGCCATTTGTCTTTAATAGATTTTTTTAGGAAATTTTCTATATCAGATTGAATATATAATTGGGATATCGGGGTATCCTCGGATGAAGCTGCTTCATAGGCTGCCTTGTCTGCGGTCTCATTTCCTGCAATTCCTATATGTGAGGGAACGAAGATCAAAACCAGTTTTACATTGAGTAAATAGAGTTGGTGTATTAACTGTTGGATTTGTTGCACTAGTGGTTGTCTTGCGTATAGTTGTTTGATAGATACGAGCGAGCTGAGTGAGTCCGAGCAGATTACATATTGGGGATGTGGGTTACTTAAGGCATATAGGAGTGCTTGATGAATGGCATATAGTTCTCCTGTATATATACTGGATTCTTCTGGAAGACGGAATTTTAATATACTTTGTGCGTTTTTCGTTATTAATCGAAGCATCGGTGTAGATATACTCCGATTTTCCATATTTTTCGTTTTTATTATATTTAGCGAGGTCCGTCTCTACGTTGGTGTGTGAGAGAATCCAAGGAGCTGTGTTGTGATTTTGTGTGGGGAGAATATTTGGGAGATTATAATTTAATTGTGATAAGTATCTATTTATTCTTTCGTAAAAAGGGGGGATCGTATTTTGATTTTGATAGAGTGATGTTGGGAAAGGGATTGAGCGGGTTTTTCGATAGTTTAGGTTGGATGGGAGTGTTAGAATTTTTGTGGCGTAGCTTAAGGAAAGTTGTTGAATTCTGTTGTGGAAAGGCATTTCTCCTAGAAGACTATAAAGGCTTTCTGTTGGGGTCGTAGGGAAAGCGCCAATTACTATTCTGAGGGCTTTATTTTGTATGACATTTATTGTTTTTAAATAGCTTTTCCTGGATGCGTTAAAGGCGATCGATCCATATTCAATTTTTGATCTGATAATGCTTTGATAGATGTGAAGCAAACTGTATGTATCTGCTCCCCATTTTTGGTGCGATAGTGTTTTTAGAATATTTAATCCTCTTGTGCAGTTCTGTTTAAGTAGGTCGAAATGTTTCTTGAAATTTAACTTTTCATCGAATATAATTCCCAAAAATTTAATGTCGCTTGAAAATTTTAATGTTTTATTTCCCATAGTTAGAGATGGGTGCTGTTGGATTTTCTTAGTGAATAGGATACATTTGGTTTTATCGTGGGATACTTTGAAGCCAGACTTTTTGGTCCAATTATGTATTTCGTTTAGGGTTTTTTGTATCATAGTTTCTAGGGTTTTAATGTTTTTTCCTTTGGCGTAAATAATTATATCGTCAGCGTATAAGTTGGTGCGTACTGGTGAAGTTATGGAGGAGGTAAAATCATTTAAAGCGATAAGGAAAAGAGTTGTGCTTAGAATAGATCCTTGAGGGGTGCCGTTTTGTAATTGTTGTTCGTAAGATAGAATTCCATTAGCTCGGACGCTAAATCTTCGTTGATTTAAGAAGTTTTCAATGAAGGCCGTTATATTTCCAGTTATATTCCATCCTATCAGTGTTTGAATTATTTTAAATCGCCATGTTAAGTCATATGCTTTTTCTAAATCTATGAAAACAGCTAATAATTTCTGTTTATTTGCAAATGCCTCATGAATTTCAGACTCTAGATTAATAATGTTATCGTTTGTTGATCTGTTTCTACGGAAACCATTTTGGTACGGAGAAATTAGATTGTTTTTTTCTAGGTGCCACATCAGTCTAGAGTTTATTATTTTTTCTAAAACCTTACACATTGTACATGTTAATGAGATTGGTCTATAAGATGTAATCAAATTTTTTGGTTTGTTTGATTTTAAAATCGGTAGAATAACTGCCTCTGACCATGATTTCGGAAATTTTTGGTTTAAGTATATTTTGTTATATAAGTCTAGTAAATACTGTTTTCCTTTCAGTGGAAGGTTTTTTAAGAAACTGTAATGTATGTTGTCTGGTCCTGGGGAAGTGTTGTGACAATTTTTCAAAGCTTCTTCTAGTTCTCTCATTTTGATGAGGATATTTAAAAAATGGATTTGATTAATATTATGGTTTACAGTTACTTCTGTGTTTTGTTTATAATCCATAAATTGCGGGTCATAATTGTCGTCACTGGATAGTCTAGAGAATTCTTGTGCGAATGTATTTGCTATATGTTCTTTATTGGAGATTATTTGGTTATTGTGAGATATAGTTGTAATTTTGTTATTTACGGTGGATCCATTTATCCTTTTTATCTTGTTCCATATTTCTGTATTTGGGGTATTTTTAGTGATTGTTGAAACATACGTTTTCCATGATTCTTTCTTACTTTGTTTAACAATATATCTCGCTCTAGCTCTAAGTCTTTTGAACTCAAGTAAGTTTTGTTGGTTATTATTTTTCTTTAACTTATAAAAGGCTTGTTTGCTTGATTTGATAGCTTGCTCGCATTGTGGGGTCCACCATGGTACTGGGGATTGTCGTCTTGGTAATGTGATATAGCCTACATGGGTTTCTGCTGCT
Source organism: Crepidodera aurea (assembly GCA_949320105.2). Taxonomy (NCBI): domain Eukaryota; kingdom Metazoa; phylum Arthropoda; class Insecta; order Coleoptera; family Chrysomelidae; genus Crepidodera; species Crepidodera aurea. The sequence goes on along the minus strand of OX439472.1, from coordinate 22,136,090 downwards.
TTGGTGATGATTTTAGTTAAAGTACTTGTTATTGTCTCAATATCATCTGTTTCATTTGTAGGTAAATTATTGGTAATATAATTAGAGAAATTTACCCAGTTTGCTTTTTTTAGGTTCCATTTCTTTGTTGTGTATGGTTGGTCGTGTGTATTTCTTGAAGAAAATGTTAAATTGAGTGGGAGGTGGTCGCTTCCATAAAGATACGAAGCTGGTTCCCATGATAAAAAGGGTGCTAATTGGGCGTCGCAGAAACTTAAATCTATAGCGGAAAAATCTCCGGTGGTTGCGTTGAATCTTGTTCCTGCTCCCGTATTTAACAATATAAAATTTCTCGCGTCTATAAAATCTTCTATCTCTTTACCTCGATTATCTGTGTTTTTTGAGCCCCAAATGACGTTATTACTGTTGAAGTCTCCTACTACTATTTTTGGGCCGGGTACTTGGTTTATTATTTTGTTTAGGTCATGAACGGTAAAATTTTTATTAGATGGAATATATAAATTGATAATTGTTAAGTTTTTCTGATAATATTGAATGTTGGCTGCAACTACTTCTAAGTCTGAATTAATATTTACTTTTTTTGCAAATGAATTCGTTTTTCAGGTAAATGGCAACACCACCGCTGGCTCTATCGGCTATTCTATTTTTATAAATACATTGGTAATTAAATTTATTACTGCCATATATTTGTAAAATTTTTTACTTTATTCTTTACAATTTGGAGTATTTTTTGTAGTAATTTATCACTTAATAAAAATATTACACCTTATCGTTAAATCAAGTATGGAAAATTTCCTTAAAATTACATTAAATTGCCAATATTTTATTTTTCAGCCTTTCCGCTTGAAGTGACTGTTCTAATACAACGTTTTATTGTTATTTATGGTACGTTTTATCCAGTGCTTCTTCTTTTTACTTCGGATTCAGAACACGTTCATATAAATTTATTACGATTCAACCCGTTCCGAAACTTAATTTCATTAGTTTACATTGTTTAAAATTGAAAGCCAGGAAAGAGGGATTAGTTAATTTATCATGTAATTCGGCGAATTTCCCTATTTTACACTAGAGAGCCTTTTGTGAACTTCAATGGAAATGTGCGTGTACGAAATATTAGCTCGAGTTATTTAAATTGATTTTAAATACTGCGCCTTAACCCTTTATGGACTGCTTCAAAGCTAAATTCATTTCCATCTCCCGGTCCTTACCACCCTTTGTCCGATTCAATAAATTTTAGGGCTACGTAATTCATCTGAACAGATCCGTAGAATATTTAGGTATTTTGCGAACATGTGGTGTGGGTGGGAGCGGTGGGAATGGCTTCCGTTTAAACAAAAGTTTGAAACAGTTATTTGAACGATATAGGTGAAGGTGGTAACAGTATTATTGAAACTGGGTCTCAAAATAACTTATGCTATGTATTGAATCCAGGGTATAATTTTAGAATTTTTGAAAAATAAACAGTTCGAACAAGATATAATAGCCAGGAAGGCACTGAAGATTTCGGTACTTATACTGGGTGTATCAACGATGCGTGGGTGGAGGATAGCTGCTTCCCTATTTGAGATAGAAAAAAATGTCTCAAAAAAACGTTGTTAAAAGCAATGAAAGCTATGTTTCAAAAATAACTACCAACATACAGGGTGTCCGGTAAATGTGAGACCTATCAAAGTTTTTTTTTAAATTAAACACCCTATATATTTTCACTCCATTGAATTCCCTCGGAAGAGTGTTTCTCAAAAATATAGGGTTGTATGGGTTTATACCAGGTGGTTCCGAAGTTATGGTGACATTTATGTCCCAAAATGGGTTCATTTAACACCAAATAACACAAAATTAATAATTAGGAATAAGAAAATTTTTTCACCAACTACCCTCGAAAATGGTGTACTTTCATTTCATATTCATAAAGGACCAGGCACCTTTCTTATGGGAAAATGGCTTTCCGTCAAATTTTCTGAAAAGTTGGTATGATGTAGAACTCGATGCTCTGACAAAAAGTGTCCATTGGCCCAAACCGATCCTATGACTAGTTTTCGAGGTACAGGGTGTTAAACATCGGAAATGCCACTTTTTTGTAACCAGATTTCTCATAAAAGACCTATTTTACTCGCATTTGTTGTAGAAAACATGAATTATAGATTATTTGGCAACAATATTTTATAAACAATTACTGTACAATTTGGTTACTTACAGGGTGGTTCGAAAATAAGTAATATGGTTTTTTTGAAGAAATTATTTTTTTTATAACAGCTTTAAAAATACAAGCAAATGTCATTTAATTATAATAATAATAATAATAATAATAATAATAATGTTTATTCATTCCATAATCTACATAATACAATACAATATAATTGTTTAGAATATAATATATATCGACCATGATTAAATAAACATAAACATCACCACTGAAATATAATAAATACTTGTTTGTGGTTACAAAATTGTAATATATAATTTAAAACTGTAATTAAAAAAATTTAAAGAATTTATTTATTTTTTTTTTTTTTTTTAACTTATGTAACAAGAGACTTAAAGTAGAAAAACATGGCCCCTTTTTTAATGTGTTTAACCATCTATAATTTCGTGTATATCGGTTCGTTTACTTTGTTTTAAAAATATTATTAATTTCTTTTTAAACCGTTTTAAGGTAGTTTCATCTTTTACTTTTTGTGGCAAGTAATTAAATAATTTTGGAGCTAAGTACGAGTAGTTTCTTTGTCCAATCGTTTTAGAGGCTAGTGGTATGCAATGTAGATGTTTTGTTCTTGTTGCGTACGGATGGTCTAAGGTGGTAAGTTCATTTTTATTTTTATATTGTTGGCATCCCAATTGAATACTATATAATTGCCTAATATCTAATATTTCTGTTTCAGAGTACAGCCGATGGCTGGAGTATCTTGCAGGTTTGTTAAGCATTAATCTTAGAAATCGTTTTTGGGAGACTTCAACTGCTTGTAGGTAAGTTCTTGATACCCCTCCCCAACCAATAATGCCATAGTTGAGGTGTGACTCGACCAAACTATGATACAAAATTTGTTGCTGTTTGTAGTTTACAAATTGTCTAATTTGTTTGAATCTAAATAAAATGCTGCGGAGTTTTTTTGTTAGATACTCTATATGAGAGTTCCACCTAAGGTGACTGTCTATATATATTCCTAAATATTTGATTTTTTTTGCAGGTTTTATGGAGAAATTTTTTTGGATATTGAGGATGTAATCTGGTAAAGATGTTTCAAGGCTGCTAAATGGTACGTATACAGTTTTATCAAAGTTAATTGAAAGTAATCTGCTGTCAAACCAGTCTTTAAGTTTACTGAGATCGTTTTCTATGTTTAATTTAAGGGAATACCAGTTGTCATTTTTGTAATAGATAATGGTGTCATCCGCGAAACTAATAATTTTACCGATTGTTTCTTGTAAGAATAGATTGTTTAAGTAGATGACGAATAATACAGGCCCCAGTACTGTTCCTTGAGGTACACCGCATGTAATTTTTGTGTCTGTGCTTACTTGGTTTTTAATTTTCACTTTTTGATTTCTTTCTGTTAGATAACTTTCAAATAACTTGTGCGCTGTACCTCTCACACCCATATCTTCTAGTGTGTCTAAAAGTATAGAATGATCGACAGTATCGAATGCCTTTTTTAGGTCTAAAAAGACAGCTATAGACGGAGTACTTGAGTCCAAGGATTCATAAATGTTTCTAGTTAAGGAATGAATAGCATCGTTAGTAGATTTATTGTCTCTAAACCCATACTGAGATTTTGACAGCAGATTATGTTTAGATAAAAAAGCATTTAATCTTGTTTTTAAAATTTTTTCAAAAACTTTGCTAATTGATGGCAAGACAGAAATAGGCCTATAGTTCGAAATATTTTCGGTGTCTCCACTTTTGAATATTGGAGTTACAATTGAGTTTTTTAAAATTGAAGGAAAGTATCCTATTTCAAATGATTTATTAATGATTTCCGTCAAAGGTTTGCTTATAAATTTTGAAATGATCTTTAAAGTTTCGGCTTTAATTCCATCATGCCCAGGGGATTTATTATTTTTTAACGTATTTATGGTATTTTCTATTTCAGTTGCACTTGTAGGTGTAAGAAAAATTGTATGATTATTTATACTATTTTTACTTTTGTAGTTAGGATTTGTTTTTATATTTTTTGCTAGATTTTTTCCTACATTGGCAAAGAATTTATTAAATATATCTGCAATGATTCTTGGGTCTGTAACGATTTCACCTTTTTCATTTTTTATGTTATTTATTTGTTTGTTTGTTGTTTTGATGTTTAGAATTTCATTTACTGTGTTCCAAAGTTTTTTACTGGAATTTTTTTCATTTTCAACTAATTTTTTATAATAATCTTTTTTTGCCATTTCTATTTTTTTTCTGTTTCTTTTTTAACTGATAAATAACTATTTTTTAAATATTCATTTTTTGGATTTTGTTTCCATAAGAGATATAAGTCATTTTTTTTATTAACATGTTTAATTAATGATTTCGTTATCCAGTTTTTTCTTTTGCGTTCACTGTTTTTTATTTTAATATATTTAGTTGATTTATGTATACAGGTGTTTATTACGTTAATCAATTTTTCTGTCGCAGATTCAAGATCCTGCACTGGATTTAGGACAGCTTCCCAATTAATGCAACTACTAACTTCTTGTAATAATGTTTCATCTATCCTTTTAAAATATTTTTTATTCTTAGTCGTGTTAGTTAATTCATTTTTTGTTTTACTTAATACAATTTGTAATAATGTTATATAGTGATCAGTGATTGCGGTAGAAATAGTTAAAGGTAATAAATTATTGTAATTTTGTTGTTTTGTTTTAACAAATATGTGGTCTAGACATGATCCAGACCCAGTTTTCTCCCTTGTAATAGTATTTATGGTTGAAGTAAATCCATATTCACTCATCATGTCCAGATAATTTTTTGAATCCTCCGTTTCCCTTAATAAATCGATGTTAATGTCACCTACTAATAAATTGTAATCAGAATTTACATTTTCTTCATTTAGTATATTGTTGAGTTGGTCTAGAAAATCATTTACTTTACTAGCTGGAGATCTGTAGAAGGCGAAAATACTAAGGGTATGCTTATCTTTAATAATTTTTAGTTTTAATAATATACTGCCATTAAGTTTGATTTGTTCATGAGATTGGTACAAGTTATCTTTTATGAAAACAATTACACCATCATTTTGGTTATATCTACCTTCATTATATAGGGTTAAGTAATCAGGCCTATTAAAGAGGGAGGTATCTGGAACTTGCCAAGTTTCTGTTAAAACTATGCAGTCAAAAGATGTTTCAAGTCCCTTGAGAAATATTTGCAATTCATTTATATTTTTTGAGATGCTACAAATATTAGTATTTAGAATTTTCAAATTATTAAATTTATTATTAATGAACAAAACTTCTTTTGCTTCAATTGCATTTTTTAGGGGATATGTTGTTAATTTTTCTATTTTAAAATCTCTTATATAGGGATCCATTTTTTTTTTTAATATTAATTTATTAAAAGACTAACTATACACTCACTACCTGAACCACAATTGACAAAAAGGCACGATAAAAATAGAAATAGAATAGAAAATTAATGATGTGCATATAAAATTACGAGCTAAAACTTATACTACATCAGAAGCAAAACAAAACAACCATAAAATTTACTGTTATAAGATACAAGATTTATAAAAAGAATTAGAAAAAATTTATTGAATTGGATACAATAAAACTAAATAAATGGAGAATAATAATTTGTAATTTAATATTAATTTCTTCAGATTTACTTTTTTGATTGTGACCCAAGTCTAGTAGTGCGCTTTTCGATAGGTGACAGTTGTGGGTCAGCTTCTATCCTAACTGTAACAGGAACTGGAGTCGGCGGTGCGCTATCTGCTTTCCTTTCTTCGGCAAGAGATAACTGTGATAAGTCTTCCAAAGTATAAGAATTGTTGTCCAATATCAATTTATCGTTTTTTTATAAAACATTTGGAGTATTCGCCAGTTTTTTGAAAATGAACCAAATATTAATTAATTATGAATATATAGTTTGAGTAATTACTTCTTGGCGATGAATCATATTTTATACACGGTGACTCATAAATGTAGTTAAACGTAGGCATATAATGTATTTTAGCTTTAACGAATCGCCCTGCATAAAAATTTTGTATTATCTTAAATAAATGTACGACCTGTTACTCTAGCACCACTCTATGTCATACAGGGTGTTAAACTGATTGAAAACACTTTAAAAATTAGAAAACCCGTATTTTGTGCACCACCCTGTATTTTAAAAGTTTCTCCGTCAACTTTATAAATTAATACATTTTCACATTAATACAAGTTAGTATTTAACTGAGCAAAATTTTGTTGTAATCATATGACCAGTTTTCCTAAAATGGGTACCCATAGTTACTAGTTGTTCTAAAATAATATAAAAAAAGCTTACTAATTATGAAAACAGAGTTATGGGTACACATTTTAGGAAAACTGGTCACAGGATTACAACAAAATTTTGCTCAGTTAAATATTGAACTTCTGTTAATGTGAAAATGTATTAATTTATAGAGTTGACGGAGAAACTTTTAAAATACAGGGTGGTGCACAAAACACAGGTTTTCTAATTTTTAAAGTGTTTGCAATCAGTTTAACACGCTGTATGACATAGAGTGGTGCTAGAGTGACAGGTCGTACATTTATTTAAGATATTATAAAAGTTTTATAACACATCGTTTATACAGGGCGATTCGTTAAAGCTAAAATACATTATATGTCTTCTGTAACTACATTTCTGAGTTACCCTGTATAAAACATGATTCATCACCAAGAAGTAATTACCTAAACTATATATTCATGATGCAATGACATTTGCTTGTATTTTTAAAGCTGTTATAAAAAAAATAATTTCTTCAAAAAAAACCATATCTATTACTTATTTTCGAACCACCCTGTAAGTAACCAAATTGTACAGTAATTGTTTATAAAATATTGTTGCCAAATGATCTATAATTCATGTTTTCTACAACAAACGCGAATAAAACAGGTCTGGTATGAGAAATTTGGTTACAAAAAAGGATTGGTTTGGGCCAATGGACACTTTTTGTCAGAGCATCGAGTTCTACATCATACCAACTTTTCATAAAATTTGAGGGAAAGCCATTTTCCCATAAGAAAGGTACCTGGTCCTTTACTGAATGGCTCTTTTCCCATACAGGAGCAACCAAAACCCAGGATCACAGTTTTGTCAGTCTTCTCAAATGGAACACCCTGTAAATAAGGACATACCAGAATAGTCCACACTATAACCTTCCAGAAAATGTAGGGTTTGCCTATTTGATTTTCACCGGTAATGTATCTAATTCTTAAGGAAAGTATGAAAAATGTCATAAAAGCCCCTTAAACATTCACTTCGATAATTAATTGTCACGTTTGTTGATAATTCCTGTAACATTCAAATGTTCCAAGGGAGATTTGATAATAATTGATAAAGTTATCTACATTCCGGGTAGAATGTATGCAGTTCGATATCTTGATTCAAGGAATGTGCGACTCGAGAGTTTTAGAGGGAGAGGTTTGGGAAAATAAGAAGTGTGAAGCACAAGACGTTAACAAAACGTGGAAGAAAAAGAATAAATTAGCGATGATGTCGTGAACGTGAATTTTCACGTAACTACAAGGAAAATTGCACATGATACATTTTTGGAGGGAGGGGCAGCAAGGTCCCAAGACCTCATGTCCTTAAGATTTCTTTTATCTGGGGATACGTTAAGGAATAGGTCAAAAGCGAGAAACCAACAACGCTGAAGAAAAAATAGAATTAGAGGAATTTTTCGCTCCACTACAAAATTAACTTTAACTGAAGTTCGAAGAACCATCGTAGATATACTTAATGTATGCATATCTCAAAATGGGAGATTGTTTGAACATCGTCGTGTGAAATAATGGTTTTTTTTACATTTTTTGAGATTATTTTGTTACTATATTTGTCCATCATTGAGTACAAATATCTATTATTATTACTTTTATTACATTTTTCATGCTTCTTAAGAATTATGTACATTACCGGTGGAAACCATTTTCTGGAAGCTCATAGTGTGTAATATTCTGGTATTGCCTTATTTGCAGGATGTTCCATTTTTGAAAAACTTGAGAAAAAAGTGATGCCGAGTTTTGGTTGCCCCTGTATGGGAAAAGAGCCATTCGGTAAATTTGTAAATATGAAATGTAAATACACCATTTTCGAGGATATTTGGCGAAAAAATTTTCTTATTCCTAATTATTGATTTTGAGATATTTCATTTCATTTTTTAAACCACACTCGTAGTAAGTATTGTTCAAAAGGATCTTCATTTCAATTTAATGCAATACTTTGATTTGGAGAAATGTGCCCCCTTCCTGGCATTTTTTGTAACAGCGCCCATGGTTCAGACTAATGAAATATTAATATTTACAGGCAAAGGTTTTAAGGATGATAAAAATATTGTGAATTTCGCCACAAAAAACGTTTATCAACTTTTAAATAACTTTGTACACTAATATCCAAAATATTGTCGCATTATTTATGAATCACACTGTATATTCTATCTTTATGACTTAATTTAATTTAATTTAACTTATTTTTTGATGTGTACTTCTTTTTTTACTTTACCATAGGTAAAGTATTGTAATCGCAAAAAAAAAGTTCAGCTTTCAGTGGATTTACATGTTTTTTATATATATATATATATATATATATATATATATATATATATATATATATATATATATATATATATATATATATATATATATATATATATATATATAACCCTAACAGCTGACGACGTTGCCCCTTTCCCACCAAATCTTTGGGCTAGAGCGGTCCTCGTATCCTTATATCTCTAAAAGAGATACTGTTTTGCATTATTTACTCTTCACAAACATATTCCACTTTTTTGTTTGCTTATTGTTCTATTATTATTATCCTAGTTCTCTTTTGGCCTTCCTTTCTTCTATTTCCCAGTGTTTCAGCTTCCTATATTTCTATTACTCATATTGTATAGTTGATTTTTTCTGTTGGTTGTATTTTCAGTTATTTTTTTATTTTTTATTTCCTATTCTGTTCATGTTCGGTAAACCTTTGTTCCTTCAGAGATACCTTGGTACCACCACTTGAATATTGTTTTTTTTATTTTTATTCGTACCGATACATAAATAAATCATCGATTTAGGTTTGATCTAATAATTTTTCTTTGTTTATGAATCCCCTGTTAATTGCATATTATATTTTGTATACCATATTATTTCTACTTACTGTTGTTGTTGTTTGTTAATTTTAACGTCTCCTTTCTAAAACTAAGGCTCCGAACCACGGTCCTCAATCACATTAAACCCAGGACTATGTCTTTGTCATGCAGGTGATCTACCGACTAACAAGTGTGTAAATGTGCCACCAACCCCTATCAGTTCCACGAAATATCCGATCTCATCCGGCCTGTATACCGGCGTGAATGAAACGGCGTATGACACAAATACCTTTTTACACTTGCCCAAAGTCTTATCTGACTTTTATTCCACTTGAACGCGGCAGGATTCGAACCTACTTTTCGAACAGTGACCCAGAGAATAAAGGCTGGTGGGGCGGTGGTAAACTGGACGGGAAGGTTACCTGCTTCATAAGATGAGCATGTAAATTGGACGGATGGATTTTAGGGTCAGTTTAATCCTATAGGTAAATTGGCCGGAATATATTTGGTATCTGTATGAGGTGTGCGTTATAATTCCAGTATTCCGATTGACTTTATCTTTCTATACCATGCTTGTTTGGAGTGGTACTTAAGAAAGGGCGACGTCCAATTTACAGGTTATGATTACAGACCCTTTTAGAAATACAGGTAAAGGGATTATTCTTTCGCCTAATTTACTAACGTCCGGCTGGTGCCGTAACCAACTGAGCCACGGTGTCCGATATTTCTACTTACTGATATTTACTTCTTATACATATACATTTTCTCTCCTGTGATAGTGCCAATTTTTTCGTTATTGCTTTATTCATTTTTATTTACTTTATCTGATGATTTTAACCATTAATGTGAAAAATAACAGAAAATTCAAGCGTCACATAAAATTATTTCTAAAAATCTGGGTTAGCAAAAAGTAACAGTAACCAAATGCAAACTTGCTACCTCACTGCACGTAATTTGTGAAAACATGAAGGCATTAATATTTCTTCCTTGTTAACAATACATACATAAATAATAATGTTCGTCTATAAACAAATATTTCATAGTCTGCTGTCAGTATGTAAAGATTTGATTTGAATATTAATATATGAAAATATGCCGTTATTTATTGTTGAATCCTCACGTCGTGACATAACGTTCGCCTTATGTCTCTAGGAATTATTAATAATAATTTTTTAAATTGCCCCATTATGCATGAACTATTATGGTGTTTTCCATAAATCCTTTAATACCTTTCAATAACTAATAGACTTCTAATAAATATCTAATAAACATGTTCAATTATTCAAGGTTGATAAAAAACGTTATGAATTATAACTATATTTACTTCAATAAAAATTCCAATCTACACGGATGGTTCAGGAATATTAATATACAACATTAAATTTTATATAACAAGTAATATTAAGCTTCCTTGTTTGTTAAACCTCTCAATAAATAGTTGCATTTTGCATTTATTTCCCAGTCTATTTTTATTATTCTTACAAAACTACATTTTTATTTTATTTTTTCTGGAAAAAACTTTATAATACCTGAGAACGAAAGTTTCACATTTGATTCATTTAAAAGCGACAAAATAATCTGTAGGTATTGGTAATTCCAGGTTCGTCCCCATTGCTGACCTCGTAAACCCACCAAAGGATTAAATCGACTTATTTTCTGATAGTTCGCTCCTATATCTTGGACAACCTGCTAAATATCCAAAAATTGCTATTGGTACGTGTGAGTAAACTTTGTGTTTCTCATACCCCTAAAAATAAAACTCAATATGATGATATGATGATATGACGATATAAGCGATCTCTCTGGATATACAAGCCCACCGTGAGCAATTAACCTTATCACTTAATACAGGTGAATTTTCTCATTATTGGAAACCCTCCTATGTTACGCCTATATACAAATCTAGTAGTAAATCTAAAAAAAAAATTATCGCTCTTTATCTATTATCCGCATCATTCCAAAAGTTTTTGAAGGCATCATAACTGATTATCTTACTAATGACTGTTCCAGTATTATATCTTCTCATCAGTTCGGTTTTTCCTCTGGAAGGTCTGCAGAGTTGGGACTACTTACGTATATTGATTTTCTGTCAGACGCCTTGGAGAAGGGTTTACAAATAGATTCGGTTTACACTGATTTTTCCAACGCTTTTGACAGGGTAAATCATAAGTTGAAAATTATCGTCGACCACTCAATCAAAACACAATTTTAACACACTCTACGCGCGTTTCGCCAACTATGTTGGCATCATCAGGAGTCTATCATCAACTCCTGATGATGCCAACATAGTTGGCGAAACGCGCGTAGAGTGTCTTAAAATTGTGTTTTGGTTGAGTGGTCGACGATAGTTTTCAACTTAGTTGATAAACCAAAGGTTCCAATTTCCCAATTTAAATAAGGGTAAATCATGAACTTTTACTTCATAAACTCAGCATATATGGTGTTGATGGATTGGTACTACAGTGGTTAGGTAGCTATCTGACAAATAGATCACAAATAGTCCGGGTTAACCATTATTATTCTCATACTTTTGCAGTTACGTCCGGAGTTCCTCAGGGTTCTCACCTTGGACCCTTATTATTTAATGTATTTATTAATGATGTTACATACTGTTTCCTTAAGAGTAGTACTTTATTGTTTGCTGATGACCTTAAATGCTTCAAAATAATAAATACTGTTGCGGACGCTTTGAGTTTGCAATCAGATTTAATTCTTTCGATCAATCTACTCGTTCCATCACGAATTACTAGGCAGTCACAAACTTTTTTTGTTGCCTTTCATAGATATAATTACGCGTTCAACAGTTTTATCTCCAGAACGCTTAGATTAGCAAACTCTTTGGAGGACATCATGGTATTTGATATGTCAGGCTTAAGATTTAAAAATCAAGTTTATTAAATTAACTATTGCTTTTATAATATATGTGTAATGTGTTAATTATTTTTCTATTTAATCTAATTTTTAGTTTTAACGTATAACATGTTGTTCTATTTGTGTTTTTAATATGTACTATGTTACTGTTGTCATCATTTTGTATCATTTTAGCACTGTAAAATTTATACTAAATGGGCTTGTGAAAGGGTGAATCGCGTCTTTCACCGACAAAAGTAGCGGGGGTGGTTTTTGGCCGTTTGGAAGATGGAGTCGTCTGGGGGAGAAGATCCAACATCATCATCGCATTCAGCATCCTCAAAAATAGATGTCGCGGGTTTTCTCGTTTATAGCGAAAAACAAATTTTTAAACTTTTCGGGGGTGATGTTTGGCCGTTTGAGGGATGGGGTCAACTCTAAGAAATGTAACCACCACCATCGTCTTCAGCATCCTCGAAAACGGGGGTTACATTATTTTTGCCGGTGAAAGACGCGATTCACCCTTTTGGTGGTGTTTTTTTTTTCTCAATTCTCAGAGAACTGATGAAAAATCTCTACCTAAAAGTCACACATACACACTTCCTTTCCTAACATTTTCATACTGCTGCAGGCTGCAGCTCAATGCTTTTGCTAGTAAGCTAACGCAGACACGCGCTCTGCTAGCGGTTAGTAGGGATACAATGATGGAGAGTGGTTCAATTGAATAGTTGGTACGCCGTTGCACACATTTCTTATGTTTTGTGCTGGTCGACTTCTATATGAGCTCTCGACCAAAATACATTGAAAATCGTATGTTCCAATAAAATTTTACCACATTTGTATAACCATTTTATTTATTATATAGAGAGCTCTAAAATATTGAATTGTTCTTGTTTCTACCCACATGTTGCCTATCCCATCCTAGTTGTTTATAATCAAAGATTCCTTTTCAAGTTTTTCTTTCCCTCAAAAAAAGGATTAAAATATTTCATACTTTCGATGTATTTTTAACAAAAACTTGCATAATTAACAAGTCTGGTAATAAAACATATAAATAAAAGTACGCTTTTAAATTCCATGTTTTTTTTTCTTTCTTGTTAATCATCCTATTCTCAAGATATTATCAATAAAACACAGAATCTCTGAAATGACTCTTTTATTGTAGGAGGGTGATTTCAAGGCAAATTTTGCTCCTGAAATAATTTCGTAATTAAGATTTGAATTTTTAAAAAGATGCCATTGCTTCATTCAGTTTTAATTGGCTAAAAGGGTTTCAGAGATTATGCATCTCATTTCTTGGAATTTTAGGGTATGGTCATGGGCGGAACATAACACATTTTTATTTAAATAAATAATTAGTTAATTTTTAATAATTAATTCTAAATTTTTGTAAAAACATCATTTCAAAATAAAGTTATTGCGCCAAATCACTACAGAATTGTTTAAATCGAATATAAAAGTCTGAACGATAGTTGAAAGGTGAGTTTTCTTTGGTCAATTCATTTTTCATTTTTTTCTTTACACATGCAAATGAGATATTTTTTTCAAAATTTCAGAGTAAATGGTATGATACTACATTTATATTATTTATAATTATAACATTATTACTCTTTTTCATCAGACACATCAGTCCCAGAATAATTTTTCATAATATAATATAAATATTGATTGATTATTTTTTTTATACATAAAACTATTTTATAAATTATTTGTTCGCCCTATCCTACAATGGATCCTGCTCATAGATATTGTATTAATAAAAAAACGGTTATTTTATATTCTTCAGGTGAACCAAATTTAACCATTTACATGTTTTGTAAAAAAGAATGCGACCTATTTGCCGATCCGTAACTGTTGTATATCAAATATAACTTTAAGGCACTTATTGATTTTAAGACATGTCGTGATACTATTAAATTATTTAAATAGTTATTTATTTCATAAATTAAATTTTCCAGCCATATCTGCATGAAATTGATAAATTTTAAGACGACAAAACTATTTAAATTCAAACTATTTCACCGAAGCATCCCTCAGTTATTATTGCACTGATTTATATGCTGAACAATACGTAAAAATCCTGCTGACAAAATAAAAATATTTTTTATAAACGCTTATTAAATTTTTTACTGTATTTTGGAAATATCCTGTCAGCCATCCCGTCTGGACTGACTATGTTTAAGGGTAGGCCCTTCTTTCATCCAAATGATAGCTTGTTTATTGAAGAAGGGTTGTGTAAATGAGAGCAATCTGAAAACATTTGGAATTATTTCTTTAGGCATAATGAATAAATAAGATCTTTTAGAAATTTCTCGGGAAGACAGGAAAAACAAATATAGATAAGTTTTTTTGTCAGTGGCCAACGATAAAGCTTCAAAAACTAAAACTAAAATAGTATAATACTATTTATGCTATTTTAATATATTAAAAAAAAAGAGAGATATACATTTTTTAACAGGAACTGAGAGATATGAAAATTAATGTTGAGGACACAGGCAAATCCTTCATTATTAAAATTCCTAATACAAAAACCAAAATTTAACGTTCTTTTGTGATCTCTGACCATTTTTTTCTAGAATCAAAAAATGTTATATAAGACAATACTAAAAGAAAATTTACCTTTTTTTTAATAAATGAAAGGAAAATGCACCAAACAACCCGTTGGGATAAACAAATTAAGCAGTATACCAAAAGATATTGCAAAATTTCTTAAACCAGAAAATCCTAACCGCTATACAGGATACTGTTTTCGCAGATCTTCGGCAATTATTTTAGTCGATGCTGGCGGGGATCTATTGGATGTTGACAATTTTTTAAAAAACAAAGAATTCATCTTATCGAGAATATCCTCCGCTATATATTACAATGCCATATCATTAGAGACATCGACTTCTAATATTTAATAATTGGACAGTAACTATAAATAATTATAATGTTCCCAATGTTAACTAATAGATCCTATATGATCATCAAAGTTGTGAAACATATCTTCTATAATTTTGTAAAATTGTTCAAAAAATCTAAAGTTGCAATAAAATACAGTGTATCCCATTTGAAGAAATGAAGTACGCTATCATAAACCAAAACAAATAAACAAAAAAAAATAACCACATTTCTAAATAAATTTCAAGTTATGGATTTAGAGAGAAAAAGTCTACGGGAGATGCAGTACATGCTCTAACATCCAAGCTATACAATGCTTTAGATACAAAAACATCTGTAATTTGCATCTTCGTCGATCTCTCTAAAGCCTTTGATACGGTTTGTCACGAGCGTTTACTAGAAAAAATGAAATTTTATGGACTACGTGGAAAAATATATAATATAAAATAGGACCCAATACGTGATTATCAATGGAGTATTAAGTGATCCAAAGACAGTTATATATGGCGTTCCACAAGGGACTGTACTGGGACCTCTCCTATTTACCCTGTACATCAATAGCCTAATGACATTAAAAACAAATGGAGACATAATAAGTTTCGCAGATGATACTGTCATAACTTACAAGTCAAAAAACTGGCAAATGTTGAAAAGAGAAATTGAAGACGATTGTAAAACAATCAAAAAATGGTTTCAACTAAATAAACTAACATTAAATATAGATAAAACTAAATATTTACTATTCACCTCTTATGTAAATAATCTACCGAATTTTGGTCCAATATATGTATATGATAACACTCAAATTCCTGAAGCGTCATCAATTAAGTACTTGGGTATCACTCTAGACAAATATTTACAAGTTAAAAGTATTGCCATTAAACTTAGACGGTTACTACTTAAATTCAAATACTTACGCGACTTTTTAAATGAAAACCATTTGAAAATATTATATTTGTCTCTAGTACAGTCTCACCTTACTTATGGAATTATTGGTTGGGGAGGTCTGGCAGACTGCCATTTAAAGCAGTTGAATAATGTACAAAAATGGCTAATCAAACTTATTTTTAAAAAGCAGTAACTTACCTGAGCGACGCATTATTCACTGAAAGTACTTTTTTTGATATGAGACAGTTATACTGCCAAAACATTCTAATAAACATTAAAAGAAACATTCCCATAACTTTTCCAGAGATGGGATGTCGAGCTAGCCTGCTTCTTACTGATGAGGAACAATAATTCCTTTAATAATAAAATCGAAGTTTTTGGTTTAAAGCCCCGACTTGGTCGGGCGCCAAACCACGTCTGGACTTTCGTAATTCAATACCTGGGGGGGCATGTAGCCCAAGGAGTAGTTGTTGAAGTGCAGTGTAGGACATTTTTAATGTCTTTGTTCTTGGGAACAACTGTGATTTTATTTCAGAACCTTAGGCAGTATTGTTATTTAATTTAATATTTTTATACATTTAAATGTCTCATAATAACTTGTATTTGTCAATTTACTTCATTTTTTCCTTTTTTATATTATTAGATATGTCAAAATAACTCGCACACAGTCATTAAAATGCCTCAGCGAGGTATCAACGTTTATTTTTTAATAATAAAAGTAAAATTTCTCCTTTTTTTGTCCATTTACTAAATCTGTATCTAACTCACGTGAATAGGTAGAGAAGAAGAAAAATCCACAACCGTACAAAATGCGTTCGGAGAGCATAAAAATGACAATAATGCATCATATAAGAATCACTACCATGTAATTCCTGCAGATTATTTCATATCACATAGACATTATGACATAGATCTATCATCACACATATGATAATATATTTATGACATAAATATTACCGTGAAATACCAGCCTAAGTGGGGCTCGGTGGTTTGTTTATTAGTTTATACAGTATTTTTATTGTACTTAATACTAAATTCTACAAACATTTTTTTATAGTGGTTTTATTTCTTTTTGTCACAGTGGATCGTATAATATAATTTGTCTTTTAGTGCTACTACATTCGGCCTATGATGTGGAAATAGAACGTAGCGCAGCTGAACTTGCTGAAATTCAATAAAATATAAAAATCTACTCATTTAAGAAAATATCTTCACAGGCCTGATAATATCTTAAAAGAGGAAGTTGTGTAGTCTTCATGTCTTCATCTACTTTCTTTTTTTTATAAATGAAGGACTTACAGTTCCAACCTCAACTCGCTCTTTCAAATTCACAATAAAACAACTGATTCACTCCCCTCTAAGCATAAAGTATAAAACGACCATTTGTGTGATACTTTTTCATTCAGTTATTACATACGGCATAAAAAAACGATCGCAATTCCCGAGTTTTTTTACTACATCATGAATCGAAAAAACTGGTGGCATTAAAAACAAAATGGTAGACAGGAAGATCGTTCATCTCGATATCATGCGAAGCGAGATGAGCGAGAAGTATTGATCAGCCAACTTGATAATGCCGTAATGTCTCGTATTTACATTGCGGAAGGCGAAATTTATAGAAGCGTTGTGTAGCTAAATTGAGTTTGAATTCGATATGAATAGCGGAGCATGTGAGGTTGAACGGTCCCCGTTCGGTCCCCCAGGCCCGTTTCTGATGGATATGTAAAATGCAGAGCCTGCCCTTGGATTTAGGAGGCCAAACATTATGGTGAAGTTGGTTCAGTATTTTTCCATATGTTTAGATATTAAAACAAATGAGAGACTAAATCAAGTCAGCATGGATCAGATACGTGGACAATTTGGTGAAAAATTTCTATGGTTGAAAGAAATAAAGATTAAATATTGGGTGTAGTATGAGTACTGTGCATCGAATGCTTGATGAAGTTTATTATGATGCTATTCCAACTGATAAATTTCAGCGTCGAAGATTAACCTCGCTCCGAACAGCCAAAAAAATTCGAGGACAAAAAATTAGAGCCAGTGCTCGAAGAAGATAAGAGCAATAGGAGCTTGTAGAACCCGGAAGGGAACTCTACCTATGAAGTAATAAAACATTAAAGTGGAAGTAACTTTAAAATTGGTGTTTTTAATATACTTTGTTATCGCAGTTCGGATACTTTTAATTTTCACGTGTCAGTCATCTTCTAATATAGTTCGTTTAGGACATACTTATGTTTGCACAATAGTCTTAAATTTACTGGCTCGAAACGTTTTGTCTTTAACCACGCTGGTCCTATGACAATGGCTACTTAATCATATAATAATAATAGCATAAACACTTCACATTTAGTCTCTTCATTAAACACTTTTTTATTGGTCCACATAATTCGGCACCACCAATTCTATCTTGGATTTTCTTGTATCAGCTCTTAACAATCAGTGGTAAGACTCGCGACAATCTAGTTGAATGAAACGATAAAGCTCTTGCATAAGAGCGGCCTCAAATACGTAAAATTATTCTCAATCTAATCTGGAGACTCCTAGAAACAGAAAGAATTAAACTCAAGCAGTGTCAGCTTCCAATATAACAATTACAGTCTGTTGTCATGATCTTGATAACCTTTATGTAAAGAAACAGAGTTTTTACTAGACTGGATTTCGTTTTTCTTCTTCGTCTTCTTCTTCTTCCATTCTTATAGAAGATACCATCACACCTTGATATCACTAGTCAGATTACTATGGGTAGAGTATTTAATAAACAATCTTGTTTAATTTTCAATTACAAATTAAACATAAAAATTCATTTCATTGATTTTTAAACAAAGCGACAACAACGCTATGCTATGTCAATGAATGGCAACGCTGTACCGGTGAATCGCATCACATATTCAAATTAAATCAAATATAAGAAGGTAAAACTTTTTCCTTCTCCACGAGTGGGAGAAAGACTTCGGTCAATCTTGACACACAAGATTGTCACGTAGACCATATTTCCATGTGTCTGCAAATTAGCCAAATATATTGTAAAATAAGGTTAAAAGTATTTCATCCGACGTAGGTGCGAGAGGGTCCACATTATCCATGAGTGAGATGCAAGATCGAGCGTCTCTCGCTTGCTTGGACACTTCCGCATTCCATTAGATAAAAACTGTGGGCGAGCCTTAACAAGCTCCACGCTAGCCCCAACTAGATCAAATTTAGCAGAATTCTACTCAGTGTGTGATAAACTCTCAATTACAGCACAACTCCTTTGTTCATCAACATCAGAATTTAATTGACTTAAGTAAACATTCTTTCAGAGTGGTTAATATTTAGTAAACCTATACAACGTTATATTTGTTATCACAGTATTTCTTTGTTGTTCACGTTTTTTAAAAGTTTTTTAATAAACTGTTAAATACAAATAAACGTATGTGTTTCATTTCTACAACATATTACATACAGCATTTAAAGAGGCAGCCTAGTAACAAAATTTCAACGGCTGACCTTGTAAATGGCTGCAAAAACGTAATCTTCGCTGATTTACGACAAATTTCTTCGAAAATCATATTAATTTAAAGCTTAGTAATATTTGGATTTAGTAAAAAATGATAAACTAGAGACATCCTTTACAAAAAGCTGTATCCCAGTTTATAACTGCTCTGATTTTAATATTTCCGTTCGCCGGTGGTTAGAGAATAACTTACTGTTACAGATACAGCAGGTCAAGCGATCATTTCCGATTATCTTAGTAGGTGGGTGGCCAGAAACGGCCCTGCAGTCCCCGATATATCCCTGCGAGATTCCCGCCAGGTCCCCGTTTGGTCCGTCCGGTGTACTAATGAGAATTGGCTATCGTGAAAGGGTTGTTCTCTGTCAGCCATAATAGAATCATTCATTTACATTTACTGCTCTCAGATAGATCCTGTGCGATTGGAATCATTGTCTTCCGTCAGCGTGAATCATTTATCGGATTAATAGGACATTGTGTTTTAGTGATGGAGATTCAATGTAAAGTTTATGTATTTGAAATTTGCCAGCGTAGCTTCAATTACCAAGAACAGTTTTCGACTTTTACTGAAATTCTAGAATATATATGTATATTCTTATTTAATTCTAATTTTCTTTATATATATATCCGAAATTCAAGTGTAATTTTGATTTTGTTATTAAAGTGTTGTTTTCCTTGTGATGAATTTCAAAAACATTTAATGTATCTTGGCAAGGGATCCCATCAGTTTCTTACAGGGATTTAGGACTCAATGTTAGTTAAACTGTCTTAATTCTTTATTAATTCATATGCACTTCAATGCCTGACGGCTAAATCTAAAGCATTGTAAGTTATGATCAGACCATCTCTTAAGAAGATAGAGGAGAAGGATCCATTAATTGAATTCTTTTTTCATGGCATTCATAACCATAATATCTTAGCATTTTTCACCAATTTCAAATCCAGATAGGGTTCATCAAAATGGTGTAGATGTAGGCTTTGTAAAGTTGAATTTCTGTTAGTACATATGGGTTAACAAATACTTTGTTGATAATGTACGTTAATCTACTAGCTTTTCTAACTTGCTCTACTTGGTCAGTCCAGGAAAGACCGATGTTGACTGTTGAAGTAATCATTGAGAAGCTTACTTAGAGCGTGTTGTGTTGATGGGTTATGATTATAAGCCGTAGTCGACAAGGTTAACTTATGTAACCCCAGAGACAAGGTTGGGTCGGAAACGACCTGACGATGTTTTTTTTAAATGAACGTAGCGAAAGTGAGGGGGTTCCAGGGACATGTAGGTGTCAGGATGAGCGATAGGCACGCAAACGCACAATGACAAGGTGGATCCAGTCCGACCCACCTTGTCATCCACAGTATAATATAGCTATGACTCTTCCGCGTATAATGAGAGTTCCTAGAACAAAACCCTGCTAGACTCTGATTAGGACAGTGAATTTTCTACTAAATTTTGATAGTCCAAAAATCACAAATCCACGTAGGGAACTGTCCTCTTGTACTTTCATGTTCCATTTTAGTTTATAATCTGCGATGAGGTACCCTATCGAAGGCATCCTTCTAATGTAAAAAACTATTGGCTATGACGGGAATACTTTTAAGAAATTTTACTTATTTGTACATATCCGTAAAGCTGACTAATAAATATGCAACTTTTGATAGTACAAGATACCATAAATTTTACAATTTAAATTTATTAAATACCGTATAATTGTAGGTAATAAAGTAATGTTAAACCCATATTTTAATTTAATCAGTAGAAAGTTTAGTTTCGTTTAAGATATCAAACCATTCAACATTCAGCTTGAATATATGATTAAATTATTCAACAATTTATGTCCTTATTGTCAAGAAAAACTTCACATGTCATACGTAGACATAAATAAGTATAAAATATTCTTAGTGAACAATAATAAAGAAATTCTTACTTGTTCAGTAGTGAATTAGGTGTACGTTTATAATGATTGGAATGTAGATAAGAGCAAAATAGTGAAAAATAAATTGTTACGAGTATTTGTGGATTCAAAATCATGCAGAACAGTATCAGTGAGGTATTGGGTATTTTTAAGTAACTAGTAAATTCGCGTTTTTTTGCAATTTTATTTCCTCATTTTTAGGTACTATTTATGGCAATGTCTTTTAATATTGTGGCCCCACAGATTCATGGAAATTACGGCCGTTCTCCTATTTTTTTTAATTCATTACGACAGCCTATCAAAAAAAGTAAGAATCCACGTAAAATTGCGAAAAGCTGATCAAAAATATATTTCCGATCGAACTAAACTCTATAGAAAACGGTGAACCTAACTACCTACACCATTTCTGTACTTGCATTAATGTGCCATATATCCACATATCCCAACTGATGACGCCTACTAGGTAGAACGAACCCTAGATGCTATGGAAAGAGTACAGGAAATAGCAGACGAGGCCAACGAGCGAGAGACGTAAATCTGTCCCGTGGGATGGAATTCTGGAGGAACTGAAAAACCGGCGTGTAACTCCACAAACATATAACCTAGTGGCCAGCTACCTGGAAGACAGGTATCTTCTCGTAGGGACAAAAGGTAAAATGAGAATGACGTCCGGGGTACCACAAGGTTCTATTATAGGACCGACGTTATGGAATATGTATTACCACGGCATCCTAAACCTCCCAGTACCACGCCAGGTAAAGTTAGTTGATTACGCGGACGATGCAGGCGTAATAGTGCTGAAGAAAGAGACGGAAACACTTCAAACGACGCCAGATGGTGTCCTAGAAAATGTCACCCAATGGTTGACATCAAAAACGCTAGCCCTAGTGCCACAAAAAACTGAGTTGGTCATATTGGCAGCAGGACGCGTCTTCAAAGAAATCATCGCCAATGCGCAAAACGTTACAGTAACAATCCTAAAAGAAATTAAGTAGATCGGAGTAACCTTTGACCAAAACATGAGAATGGGACAACATGTCAGGAAAGTGGCTAAAAAAACAGAAAAAGTCGTAGCAGACATTATTAGGCTCCTAACAAACACTGGAGGACCACGTGAAGGAAACAGGAGAATCTTCTTAGCTATGTCCATACTACTTTATGGGGCAACAATATGGAAAAGAGCAATGCAAAAAAAGATATATAGAAATCTCAACGGATGCACTTTTGGTTATACTACTTTATGGGGCAACAATATGGAAAAGAGCAATGCAAAAAAAGATATATATATATATATATATATGTAACCCTACGTTCCGGCACCAAAAACGACCTTATATAGACGTTGTGGCACCATATAAAACGTTGTGGCACCAATTTTTGGTGCCACAACGTTTTAAGTCATTTTTGGTATCTTGAGCACCCCATGATGCCCCACAGCAATTTTCAGGAAGGTGCCACTTGGACCATTTATATGTAAAAACCCGATTTTAGTTAATCCGTATACTCTCCAGGGGTCACCCCGACTCGTCTATAGCATACGCTACGTACAAGCACCAGGACGCGACCGAAGCGTTGTGGCACCATGAACGAAAGTACGTTCAAGCACCTTTTAGTCGTGTTTTGTGAATGCGATGTAAAAATAAACAAACTTGATATTTGCGGTGTAAGCTTAAGAGGTAAATCTTGCTTTTGGATTGCGATTCATGCTTTAATAGGTAGAATTATAATTTTTCATAAATTATTTTATTAAAAATAATATAAATAATAATATTTGGGAATTATCAAGAATCACTAAAAAATTTTCTCCACGGCCACTACTGAATGTAGTTATTCTGAAACCACTTATAATAACAGAAAAGAAACATTCTCGCTCTTGAGATTGAAAGAAAATTCTGAAACATTTGTCTCTTATGTATTTTATACGTACTTCATTCTATCACTAGAGATACTCTTTATTCCATACTTGTTTAAAAAAATAAGGTTTGCCATGAATCTCGAATTAGTTGACGTGGTCTTAATATTGGTTTGTAAAAACTTAATTTATTAAAAAGGAGAAGAAAATCAAACGATTCAGATGTACAATTTCTTAGTTTGTGTTTTTACAAAATTTCGATAGAACGCCAATTCATTTCTCAAGAGTAATTTTTACATTTACACTTACATTTTACACTTTACATTTTTACATTTACACTTCACATTTTTACATTTAGATAATTAAAATTAGATTTTAATTTTAAATTATAATAACGGTATCCATAAATAATCAATTATTTTAATAACAACCAAACGGATTATTTTTTTATATTTATTAAAAAATATAATATCTAAGACCTTTTGCCATTTTTAATAAGAGTTTTAAATCCTTATTATTAATATTTAACTATGATGAAAAATATTATTCAAGTTTTTACATATTCAAAACTTCACAAATCAAAAATATTGTAATATTAAAAAACAAATAATAATTCTAAATGTCAACTAGTTGGTTAATTAATAACAGTTTTAGTTTTTTGTTCGCCACTCCATTGATTATAATTATTTACTTACTTAGATCCATTGAATCTTTTGAATTTTTTGTCCTAACTTAGTAATAAAAAAATTAAATTTATGTAAATATCCGCAATTTATAAATTTATGTATAAAAATTAGGTAATAATTTAAAAAAATTAGAAGCACTTTAAAGTAAAATTAAGTTTTTAAAAAATTGGAAAATTAATAAAAAACAATTTTTGTCTAACGACTCAACCTCCGAGGCGAATACTTATTTTCAAAATAAAATTGAAATAATATATGGTGCCAAAAGGATATATATTTCAAGTTATTATATTATATAAACTTTGCGGCACCACGCACGAAGGAACGTTCAGGCACCATTTAGAAGCGTTTTGTGAATTCCGTGTAAAAACTTGGTAGGTATTTTAACGGATTGCGGTGCAAGCTCTTTAATTAAAAATTATATCGATAATAACATTTGGGCATTAAAAACCCCTCTTTTATCAAGAATCACTAAAAAAATCTTAATTTTACGAAAAAGTTATTCGTTATAAAAAAATCATGTTTGTCAAAAAAAATAAGATTCGTATATCACAATTTTAAGTTACATGTAGAAAATTAAGAAAATGTGTAAGAATATTAAAAAGTAACTAAGATTAATTAGTATTTTACTCAAAATATTTATATAAGTAAGCTGTTGTCCAAACTACAAATTTTTACATCAAAAACCCTCAAATGGAACCTTTACTTATATCAATATCTACGGAATCTCTAAAATTTTATTTTTTTGCAAAGAAAGCCATAACAAAATGAAATAATATAAAAATTGTTCACTTATACTTAGAATATATTAAATAGTGCAATTTTGTTTAAACAATGTGGTTCATTTTAAAATATTAACAATTGTGCAATTTGTGTCAATTAATAAATAATTTCGATAATTTTTCTCATTTAATTAATTTCTTAGTACATTTGTGTTTTTACAAATGAACTAAAATTTGGATTTGCCAATCTTGTTTGTCAATAAGACTAATTTTTATGTTTTAAAAATTGAAATTTAATTTTTAATTTGAAAATTTATATTTATATTTTATTTTAAATGATGCATACAATTTTTTCAATTCCTAAACATTTTGTGAATAATAATAAGTAATGGTAGTTTTCTATTGATACATTTTTACTTTTTAACACACCGTACAGGTATTCTAAGATTTTGATATTCTGATCTTATTTTATGGACTTTAGTAGGATTTTTCTAAAGAATAAACTAAAATAATATTTTTTTCCACTTTTCGATCCATTTGTGGATATACTGTATATTCTAACCTAGAGCATTTTGGCAAAAATTACAAGACTTCAAATTAAAATGACTTAATAGAAATTATTAATTAAAAAGACAGATTCAACTGTTTACGAACGTTTAATAGTATTTTTTATTAATTAAAAGTCTCATTATAAAATTGGAATAAATATTAAAATATGCATTGCCAGAGAAGGATATTGACCAACAGCTCGCACAAAATGTGATCTCGACGAAACTTGGCATTTAAGTACTTGAATGGGTGTAGAAAACGATAAAACAATCTTTGCTGCTCTAAAGTATATGCTAACTTCACAATTTCGAAAATAAAATCGAAAACTAATAGCACCAAAAGAGCGGAATATTGTACTAAAAATTATATTTAAAGTTAAAAAGTTAAAGTTAGTTAAAAAAAATTGTATTACTGTAAAAAATTATTAAAAATAAGAAAGCAAATTCGAAAACTCGACGCGCGCCGAGCCGTTGAATTCAAATATTCAGGCGAGACGTTCGGAAAAACTAAAGTATCTTTGTGTAAATTGTAAGCAAAAAAACAAAAAAGGAAACATTTTAAAGAGGAGACTCTAAGCTTTCTCAGGAATCCATTAATTTTTAATTTTTTTTTTGTTTTCTTATAGAAAATTTGATCGGACGTTATAATTTCTAAAATTCTCACTGCTTTTTATAAAAGTGAAGATATATAGGCATAACAAAAAAAAATCCTTGTAGATTTATCATTATTATACTTTTACTTTTGATTTAAATATAATTAAAATGATGAACATTATCTGGGTTTAGTAAAATTCGTTTTAAAATATTTTTTTTTACAATGTTCATTCGACGCAATTTTTATTTTCAAAATAGTGTTTATATAAATCAGAAATTATTTTTTTTTAACAAAGTTGAAAATAATTTAGAAATTGATTTATATAAAATAAAATTTTTTATAGTAATACCAATTCTTTTTAAAAATAACTTATAATATAAATGTTAGTAAAATTTTCCGCTCTTTCACGTGGTGCTATTAGTTTTTCGAATTTTTTTTTTCGAGATATAATGGAAAAACCAAATTTACGATTTTATTTTCGAAATTGTAAAGTTAGCATACACTTTAGAGCAGCAAAGATTTTTGCCAAGTTTCATCGATATCACATTTTGACGAGGTCAAACTCTCTGACAACTGGGCTATTGGTTATTTGCTCGAATAAAAATATACTGTTTGCTATATGTAGGATTAAAAGTTTTTTAACTTTTTGACTTTAGGTTTTTTTTATAGAAAATTTTGTCATACGCATTAATTTGTTAAAAAATATTTTTTCAGATTTTTCATTATTCTTGTCTAACGCCCCAACCTCCTTACGCGTTCGAGGCGAATATGTATGTCCAAGATAAAATTGAAAAGTGTATTCTGAAATAATATATATGGTGCCAGACAGCATATACAGTCAAAACATATATACGGTGCCGGTAGAACCTCTTATATCTCTACAATTCCGGGTTTGTATACGTCGATTTAGTTTTTGGTGCCAGTACGTAAGATTACCGGTATATATATATATAAATCTCAACGGATGCACTTTTGGTTATAGCCAGAAAACCACCTATCTATTTAGAAGTAGAAGAATGATGCGCTATGAGAAATGGCATGGTTAAAAGAGCGCCCACTGAACACAAAATACAGAAATGGCAACAAGAAACCTAGAAAAGCCACTGGACCCAATATCGAACCATGGATTAGAATGAAACAAGGAGAGATGTCCTACCACCTCACACACCCACCACCGAACATGGGGTGTTTTGAGGCATACCGTCATAGGTTCCATGTTACAGAGAGCAACGAATGCCTATACTGTGGGGATATGATACAGTTGAACACACATTCTTTAAATGTCAAAGATGGAGCACTGAAAGATTGGGGATATAAACCCGGAAAATCTAATTAACAAAATGTTACTAAATCAAAACAACTGGGATGATATAGGTTACCTCGCTGAGGCAGTACTAAAAAAGAAAGAAGGAAAGGAGATAGACAATACACAAGAAACATCTATATCGGTTGGTCTACTGGATGTAATGCCGGAATATAGTTCCTGGTAGATCTCGGAAAGCCGCGGAAGGGTTTTAGTCGGACACTAACGTACAGTGGCAAGCGGTTTCCCCTCCACAGAAAAAAAATTAGGTAGAACGAGCGCTTTCTTGGGATGCCAGTTGAATAATCCCTCAATGGCTTTCCAGTTTTAATATTTTATAACTATTAATTGGTGATACCAGACTTCAAGGTTTGTTTTTTTTTTTCTTAACATATAAGACCATTTTTATTAATGAATAATGTTTTGATTGAAGTAGTTGAGGTTACTCAGAAGAAAACGAAAGGTATATATTACGTATCCTGTTTATAATTACAAAATCCAAAACTGGAAAGAAAGTCAATATAGCAGTTCTATTTCAAAACTTAAGGGATAACGAATCCCCTAAAACTTAACCCGCTACTGTGCTTATTAAAAACGGTATTACAGAATAATGAGGTCAAATATTACACAATATAATAAGGTAATAAATCGGCGTTAACCAACAAATCATTTCCATATTCGTTTGTTTCTTGAATTGGATTTATTAATTTACCATTTGAATACGAGTCTTGAATTATTCACGTCCCAATTCAGATCTAGAAATAAGAGTCGGCATTGAAATATAGAAAGTTATACTGAGGATCGTGCAGGAATTGTTTAAGGGGAGATATCACGCGATATCTATAATATACAAGGATACAATTTTCAAAAATCGCATCTACAAGATTTTTTTTATTTTAAGGCAAGACAGAAACTAGCACATTTTAAATTTATTATTAAAATATATTAGTGCTTAACAGGTTTGCTTCAGTGATTTAATATTCATCGATGAGAAATCCCTTAGACATTGATCCTGCAATTGCAGCATAACAAAACTCATAGGCGATATAATAATAATAATAATAATAATAATAATAATAAATCGTCTTTATTAGAAAATTTTTAAAATGTACAAATTTTTAATGACGGAGCGAGATTTAGCCATGGGCTACTCTTACATCTAACTCCTCATACAAAAAGGTAAATAAAAATGTAAAATGTAAAAAATTAAAATAGTAAAAAAAATATATAATACATATAAAAGTATTATTAATAAAACAGTAAAAAGAAATAAAATACATTTAGGGAAACATTTATTGATTATTGTTAATTGACTTGCTGTTGGAGTAGGAGTTTTTTTAGTTGCTGTTTGAAGCTTGTGCGAGAAGAAGTTTTTTTCAGACCAATGTCTAGTTCATTGTAAAGTTTAATGGCATTGTATGTAAAACTTCTAACAAAAACAGCAGATGTGTGTTGTGGCATTGTTAATGTAAATTGCCTACGGATATTTACATTGTGAATCTGATCGCGTGAAATTAATTTGGTTGACAAATATGGTGGATTTTGAGATTTAAGTATATTATGCACAAAAGAGAGCAGATGATATTTGAATAAACCGTTGATATTTAACCATTGTAGTTGCCTAAAATTTGTTGAAATGTGATCATATTTACGCAAGCCATAAATAAAGCGGCAGCAAGTATTTTGAATTTTTTGCAGTCTATTCGCCGTGATTAAATCTAAACAAGGATAATAAATTACTATGCAATATAATATTTTACTTAGTATTAGAGTTTCGCAAAGGTACTTTTTCATTTTTTGCGATAATATATATTTATTGGCAAATAATAATTTCAATATTAAGTAACACTGAGAAGAGAGGTTATTTACATATTCAATAAATCGCAAGTTCTCATCTAAAAGTAAGCCTAGACTCCTAGCTACATTTACAGATGGGACTGTCTCATCATCAATCTTAATTGAGATATTACTTTTAACATATGCACGTCTGTTGGTATTCGAAAATATAATTAGTTTAGATTTAGAAGCATTCAAATGCAAGTTGTGACTTACAGAATATGCATTTATTCGTGTTAAATCTGCGTTAACTTCTTCCTGTGCTGCGTTTGTGTTATTATCATCAAAAGTGTGATGCAGTTGAGTATCATCAGCAAAAAATTGGACCCTGCACGTTTCTATTTGTTTGTTTAAGTCAGATGTATAAATGAGGAAAAGTAGAGGCCCTAGAATGGAACCCTGCGGTACGCCTGATTGGATTGATAGGAAATTTGATGATTGATTATTTATTAGAACTTTTTGCGAACGATTTTTAAGATATGTTTTTATAAAAGAAAGTGGCTTTTCAGAAAAACCATAATAATTGCACTTAGAAACTAATAAAAGGTGATTCAAAGTATCAAATGCTTTAGTATAGTCAAGTAACACTAGTGCTGTAGCTTGTCTTCGATCCAATCCTGATATAACAGAATCAGTTAAGTGGCAAAGAGCTGTAGTGGTACTGTAGCCTTTTCGAAATCCCGATTGATGCAACGGAAGTATATTATTAGATGAGAAGAAATCATATATTTGCTCATGTACTATTCTCTCCAAAACTTTGGAGAGAATAGGAAGTAAACTTATAGGACGCAATTCATTAAAAGTCGTTGGATTCGCTTTTTTTGGAAGAGGTACCACTACTGCTCTTTTCCACTGATCTGGAAAATATCCGCTTTCAAGGCAACAGTTCACAATGTGCGTGACATAAACAGATATCACTGGCATACAAAGTTGAAGAATCTCTAAAGATATATTATCTTCGCCACTGGCATTCGATTTTATTCCACCTATAGTTTTGGAAATGGTGTCAACATCAACCAGATTAAATTCAAATGTTCTATTATTATTATATTTATTTGTTCTGTAGTACGCAATTTTTTCAAAGCAGTTTTCATTACTGTTTTGAAAAACTGAAATGAAGGCATCGTTGATTTTATATGGATCAGCTAATTCATATGGAATGTCATTACTTTTTGAAGCTTGTATATTCATCATTTTCAAAGTTTTAAAAAATGTTGATGTACCTTGAGAACTTACATGACGAAGGTAGGCAGCTTTTTCATTTCTGGTAGAACGAAGAGCAAAATTCCTGAGCTGTTTATAGTGATCCCAGGCTTCTGGTGTTTTTAGATGCTTAAAACGAGACAGTGCTTTATTTCGCTCATTATATATCCGTTTGAGATTTTCTGTTAACCAGGGAGATCGAGGTTTACTTACCCTTACTGTTTTATATGGACAACAAGTATCTAACAACTGAGTAATATTATTAGTGAGAAATCTGACTTTGTTTTCTATATCTGGTATGGTAACTATATCAATCCAATGCATATTATTTAATTGGTTATTGAAAGCAAGTATATCTAAGTTTTTAATATCTCTAAAGGTAATGAATTTTTGTCGATTTTTTATAGATTCAAATTTTAAAATACAATAATAAGGGTGTTAATAAGATAATCCGAACATCATAAAACAGATGAAGAAAAAATAACCAGCTGGATTGAAAAAACTCGCCATGGACGGCATCTCAATGACGTCACCCAAGATTATGCCGACAATATTGCGTCGAATTACTGGTTGAGATCAGAACAGATATTCCCGGAAACGGAGGATTTTCTATTGGCTATTCAAGATCAGGTCATTCCAACTAGAAACTACTTAAAACATATCGCAAGAGACCGCTCCGTGAGAGATGATAAATGCAGATATGAATGTCAGATACCAGAGACAATACAACATATCACAAGAGGATGCCAGACATTTGCGGCGAATGATTACAAGAAACGGCATGATTCAGTGGGAAAATACTTCATCAAGAACTGAAACTGAAGCTTCTTCAAACAGACCATGTTCCATACTATAAGTACAACCCACAAGCGTTCCTTGAGAGTGATGAGTAGAAACTTTACTGAGACCGAAGTGTGCCCACAGACCAACGAGTCAGTAACAACAGACCAGATATAATATTAGTAAATACATTTTCTAAGCAAGTAACATTGATGGACGTGGCTATACCAAATAACAATAACTTGAGGAAAAAGTACAACGAAAAGTACAGAGATCTGGAAGTACAAATTAGGAGACAATGAAAGATGCAAAAGGTTCAAACTATACCAATAGTCATATCGACCACGGGTGTCATACCAAAGACTCTACTGGAGAACATCAAGCGCTTGGGATTTAGTGAACATCTTTATAAATCAATGCAGAAGGCCGTGCTACTTGCGACATCTTGCACCGTCCAGAAGTTTTTGGAAGATACACCTTCACCCCATGTCACCTTAGGGTTCGATAACTTGGAAAGAGCCTTAACAGAGCTTAATCCTTTTGATATCTAAGATATCTGGGGTATCTATCTATCTGTGATGGGGGTGTCGATACAAGATCTATTGTGCCCCCTACTGCTGCCTGCCCAATCCTTGAGGATGTCTCAACGATTAGAGCAGTTCCTCCAGTCCTATTGCTTTCAAAAAGTTCAGGATGTCGGTATGCTTCAGGTTAGGTAGATCCTCCTCTTCTATTTGATATTCTCCGAGGTATTGTACCCTTGGATTTTGCAGGGTAATGCATTCCGAGAGAATGTGGATTCAGGTTTCGTCCTCTTCCTCGCAAAATCTGCATTCTTCTTTGTCTACTAATCCGAGTTTCCTTAGGTGGCCTCTCTGCCGGCAGTGCCTTGTTAAGATACTCGTTAGTATTCGGAGCTCATTTTCACTTTTACTGACGCAGTCGTCAGATCTCTTCTGGTTGTAGTTTCCCAGTAGTGTCTTGGCCTGCCTCATTCCTTGTAGTCCTTATCTGGGGTAAGTGAATGTTTCCCTTAGAGAGAGAGAGTGCCAAATGGCTACAGTCAATAATAATATACGCCCTTCAATTCGCCCCCTTACGAGTAAACCCCACAACAGACCTTATGCGGGGGAGGAACGGCTATTTGCCATGGCGCTCTGGGGCGAGTTACTGAATATTGATGGCGCATTTGCTTTACAGTTGTGGGAAATCCCAGAAAAACCCATCATTATAGGGATATAAATTGCTAAATGAATAATAAAGTACCATAAATGTTTGTTTTCATAATAAAATATAGTTTTTCATCTAAAAGAAGCGGGAAAATAATTATTTGAGATTTGACTCATATACGTTTACACAAAGCTGTAAAACGCTACATGGTGATAATGTGTTAATGTTGCTATGAAATTAATACAAAAGTGCTCATATCAAACTATCAATATTCAAAAGTATTTTCAAAATTCGACTCCGCGTATGCTTCACCTTTTATCTTTACAAGTTTTTTCTTACGATAGAGGACTTCCTTGCACTTATGCCGTACCCTGTATGAATAATTAAGCAATAATAAAAAACTCTTCCAAACGTTTAAACGTGCTTTCAGTGATTCAAAGTTTAACAAATTTCTTTTTACAATTCAGGTCATGAGAACAAATAAACTCCGCTACATCATTGGATAAACATACCATACGTGTAATTTCTGTAGATGTGAAATAATGAACTAAGTTGATCCCGCGTGAGGCGGAAGATCAGGTTTCGTCTGCAACATAAGTAATTTGTTGTAGGGGGCTTATGTTATTACGGACGAGTGAGTTCCACACTAATTGGCTTTCCACCACATGTTATAATCTGACACGAAACGTAATTGTGCACTGATAAAGGTTTTGTTCAATCGTATCACGGTCACTTTG
Organism: Crepidodera aurea; assembly: GCA_949320105.2. Taxonomy (NCBI): domain Eukaryota; kingdom Metazoa; phylum Arthropoda; class Insecta; order Coleoptera; family Chrysomelidae; genus Crepidodera; species Crepidodera aurea. The sequence continues at coordinate 22,103,395 of OX439472.1, read as the reverse complement.
AATTCATATTTGCATTGAGACAAAAATGCCGCATTTTAATGTAACAGAAATTTTATTTCACTTAAAAAAATAAAAGTTGGTATGAACAAGTCAAGGATCTAGAGTATCTAGATCAATTTAAAATATTCATAACTACTGCGATGTTAAAATGTTGCTACTTTTCGTGTTGAAAGTATAATATTTGCAAATCGGATAGTCGAAAGAGTGCTCTATATGCGTTTTGTTTTATTTTCGGCAGTTGTCTTAAGTCAGCAGTTTAACGGTTTCCTTAGAACTAGGAATGAGTCAATGTATTAAAAGGTTCAATTTCTTTATATGGAATAAAACCACTTATTTTCTTGAAAAAGTTTTAATTTTTTGACGTTTCGACTTCTAAGTCTGAAGTCGTTTCAAAAAGACAACAAAATATATAATAAAGAATTTACTATAGAAACAGAACACTTGATAATCTTACAAAAATATGACATCAACATAGGACACGTACCTAGAAAAAGATTTTGAGATTGAAGATGTCAAAATCTGTTTCAATCATATTTTTGTGACGTTTCTGGGAACGAATTTTGGAAGGATAGCGCATTTGCATATTATAAGAGAATTTATACTGCGTCATAAATGAAGTTTTCTTATTAATATTATAAGAAAAAACCAGATAAAAACTTACGATACTATCCCGATATAGAGGGTATCCTTTTTGCAATTAACTCTTTTTGTAAAATAGGCATCCAAATTTTCGAAATATCGACCGAACAATTAGAAACACATTCGTTTATTATTTAAGCATATCAATGCTGCTTCTTTAACTTTGCGGTTATATTTATTAGGTTCTTTTAATAATCTAGTTGAAGAATTCCATTGTATTTTATGACCAAAATCCCATGCATGTTCACATATTTTGGATTTTTCGAATTGTTTATTTTTAATGTATGATTTGTGTTCATTAAGTCTAATATGAAAAGGTCTAGATGTTTCTCCTATATAAAAGTTATTACATTTTGTAAATACAATTTTTTGTGTTTTGAATTTCATTAAAAGGTTTTGTATTTACTATTAAAGATTTTAATGTATTATTAGTTTGAAAACGAAAATAAAGAATGGTGGAATAGTACAGTTGAGCAAGCAGTTGTGGAGAGAGATAGAAGTTATAGATCTTATTTAAGTAATAAAACGAATGAAAATAGGGACATATATAAACAAAATCGAAACACAGCGGTTAAGGTAATGAGAAATGAAAAAACTCTTGTTCCTAATAATATAGCAAATAGCGATTTTATTGAAATTGAATTCGAACAAAAAACCATAGATGTTGTAGCAGATATGCCTTATAATTTAAATTCATTTTATATTAACAGTATTAATCAAATTGTGTCTGAAATAAACAAAACCGGACCAGATTTTCCTATACATCTTACCCATAATTAGACTATTTTGAATAACTTTACATTAATTGATACAGCAGCTCTTAAAGAAATAATTTTTTCCATGTCAAATAAAAATAGTCCAGATGATATTAGCATAATTTTTATAAAAAACACCTGTGATAGTTTATCTAATCCTTTATTAAATGTAATTAACAGTACTTTAGAAACCGGTGTGGTACCAGATGATATAAAAGTTTCCACGATTATACCAATTTGTAAAGTTTCAAAGTCCAATAAAGCATCTGATCTAAGACCTATAAATATGCTCAGTAGATTTGAGAAAATTTTGGAAAAGGTAGTGTATATACAATTAGTCGACCATATCGAAACAAACAAACTTATAAGTCTGGTTTTCGAAGCAAGCATTCTTGTGAAACTGTCTTGCAATATTTTCTTGATGACTGGCGATGTAATATTGACAAAGGATGGGCAACAGTCTGCGTTTTTTTTTTAGATTTACAGAGAGCCTTTGAGACCGTGGATAGAAGTAGACTACTACGTAAATTAGAAATGTTTGGGTTGGTGGGATAGTAATGAAGTGATTTAAAAACTATTTGTCGAATAGAAGACAAAAGGTAAAAATTAATAATGTCACTTCAGATGAAATATTGAATGATCACGGTGTACCACAGGGAAGTGTGTTGGGACCACTACTTTTCTTGATTTATATCAATGATGTTGCTCAAATCCAATGTGGCTGCTACAAGCATCTTTTTGCTGATGATTTACTAATTTATTTTTCCTCTGGAAACATACCGCACATAGTGAACGTTATTAATAACAGTTTGGAGCGTATCTACTGGTGGTGTTGTTCCAATTTGTTAAAAGTCAATTTTAATAAAACCAAATACATGCTAATATGCAATGAGATTAAATTCAAACAACACGTTAATTGTATAATAAAACTAATTTCGTTTAAGCTCAATTACCTCTTTAGATGTTCCAGATTTTTGTCGAAATGGTCTAAGTCAATACTTTTTAATACTCTGATTCTTCCTCACTTTACATACTGCTCAACTGTACTATATTTATTAAATCAGAATGAAAGGAACCGGTTTCAAGAACTTCAAAATCGGGCTATGCGAATATTACTTTTGTCCTGCCCTAGAGATTGTAGGGATGTTGAGTACGTTAAATTGGTTGCCTATAAAAGACTTTTTTCTTTTTAATGCCTTAATTTTGATATATAAAATTAAATCTGGACATGCTCCAAATTATCTTACCACTAAGTTAACTTTAGTTCATACAGTACACAACTATAACACAAGATTAAGAAACCATTTTTACATCACACCAGTGAATAAATTTAGGGCACAGAACTCAATTTTTTTTAAGGGATTACAAGAATATAATAATTTCCCAGAGTCTATCAAAAATTCAACATCGTTAAACAATTATAAAAGAAAAATCCAAAATATGTAAACATGTATGTGATTTTGGTCATAAAATACAATGGAATTCTTCAACTAGATTATTAAAAGAACCTAATAATTAGAACCGCAAAGTTAAAGAAACAGCATTGATATGCTTAAATAATAACGAATGTTTTCTAATTGTTCGGTCGATATTTCAAAAATTTGGATGCCTATTTTACAAAAAGAGTTAATTGCAAAAAGGATACCCTCTATATCGGGATAGTATCATAAGTTTTATCTGGTTTTTCTTATGATAATATTAATAAGAAAACTTCATTTATGAGGAAGTATAAATTCCCTTATAATATGCAAATGCGCTATCCTTTCGAAATTCGTTCCCAGAAACGTCACAAAAATATGAGTGAAACAGATTTTGACATCTTCAATCTCAAAATCTTTTTCTACGTGTCCTATGTTGATGTCATATTTTTGTAAGATTATCAAGTGTTCTGTTTCTATAGTAAATTCTTTATTATATATTTTGTTATGTCATTTTGAAAACGACCTCACACTTAGAAGTCGAAACGTCAAAAAATTAAAACTTTTTCAAGAAAATAATTGGTTTTATTCCATATGAAAAGAGAAATTGAACTAGCAAACCACTATGAGCTTCCAAAAAGTATTAAAAGGGTTTTTAGTGATAGAAGGAATTTTAACGTTACTGTTAGATTGAAAGCTCTTAACTGGAACATAAATTAAATAAAAAACAAAACTATTTAACAATGGTACAAGATGCTTGGTCATTCAATAAGTTCATAGGATCACTTCTTCACTTTCACTTCATGTTCGAATAAAATGCCTTTGCTTTCAACTTTGCTTTCAATTTTTAAACCTAATGACTGAAAAATTGTAAACAAAGGTTGAAAAAGTACATGTAGCTCTTGCTCTCTAGAGTTTTGTACTTATTCAGCTCGTTATTCACCATCTTATACACCAACATTATTATTATTATTATTACATATTAAGGGCAGAGGAGCAGGCTCCTATTATTCCAAAAAATGGAAATTAAACATTGTAGGAAAAAAATACCTAATAATAGACATAAAAGAAAAAAAACAACAAGTTCCACAAATACAAAATACATAAAAGTGTGAAATTAAGGTCAGAAACTGTTAAATATGTTGCACTGATCCAGTCTGTTTTTGAAGATGTTGACACTTGATGATGAGATGATCTCGTGGTCTAAATTATTCCAGGTATAAACAATTCTGTTGGGTAAAAAGTTTTGTCTTGATCTAGCTGTTAAATTTTCCTTCTTCAATTTGAACCGGTGTCCTCTAAGTCTTGTATCTGCGTTTAGGTTGAAAGTTGTTTTTAGATCACCAAAATTCGGAAAGCTACAATTAGATCGCCTCGCCTCGCCCCTCAAATGTGGTAAGATTGGCCATGGACAATCTTTCTTCATATGAAGGTATTAACACGCCTAAACAAAACTATGGTGGCTTTCCGTTTTACATTGTACCAATGATTTGTTTTAGCAGCATGTTTACTTACATACACTTCTGTAAGTTCCATTTCGACTAAGAATATCGTTTAAAAGAATATTTGTACTTTAATTCATCACACCTGGACCTATAACCTGTTGGAGATACAAGAATTTTAACAATAACAACCTGTGTTGGACGAAAACTATTTAATTCAATATGAGATTTAGGTAAAAAATATTTGACATGAATAAAAATTTACTCTCTATCAAAACGTTCACAAATGAAAGCATAAAACCTAAGAATAACATCTAAAAATTATAGAATAACTATAAACACTCTTAGAATTTCAAATTTGAAAGTAGGGGTGAAATTTTCATGAAAGAAATATACTCAGTTACCCATTCTATGAAATTTTATTGACAATACCCAAAGTGTCAGCAGTTAATACCCTTTTTTGTATTTTTACAAACTAAAAAGGCACTAAAATAATGAGGTAATTCCCAGGCATTCCTTATTGTCATTGTAATTAAAAAAAAGCGTAGTTTGTCGTCTATAAAATCGAGTTTATTTTATGGTTCTCACCGTCACCGTATCGATGTAAATAAAACAGGCGTGGAAGAAACCATGCAATGATTATTTTAAAAAAGATATCGTGTAAAACAATGGGGCAGCAGCTTCCTTTGTTCGAACGCAATTTTCAAGTGATTTCTCCACCTGACTGGTCGCTAATTTCAAATGAAGCTTTGATGGGCACTCACGCTGGCCTCTACTCCAACGGGAGAGCAGAAGAAAGTAATTATTGGTTTCGGAAAGAGTTTTATTGGCCGTTGAGAATATCAAAATAAACACCATCGAGTCTAAGTGGAGGTTATTGTATTTTCATCTCGTTGCTGACCCGAGCGATTTTTATGATTCTCACGTTGGATAAGCATGAAATGCACCGAACAAGGAAAATTTAAAACGTTTATTGGCTGTAACATTAATTTGCATTAAGTAGTTGTATCTAAGACTCTGAATCGACGGGTACATGACATGTGTAGACATTTTACTGAAATGCAGGTGGCTTTTCAGCATAGCAGAATAAAAATCTGATTATTTAGGAAGCGATTTATTTTTAATATAGTTTTTTATTACCTACCGAAATCGGAATGGATTTATTTTCATATAATCAGTTTAATAAATTACATAATGTGTGTCCAAAACTGAAAATAAAGAAGGAAGCAAGTAAAATATTGAATACAATGAAAAACATTCCAAAAGATAAATGAAAACAGCGAAAAACTTAAATCCAAAGAAGTGCAAAGAAACAACACTACATCAACAGAGGCTTATTACGCTAACTTACGCGAACACGTCCTTTAAACAGCATTGGAAAAAAGGACGAGTACAGACACGATGAACAATATTTATTTATAAATAATTGTGTTTAAGATAGTGATGGTGTAAGGGTTTTTTTGTTCGGGAAGGGGAAATCTTCGCAAGACTACCTCTTCGGTAGTGTCGGATTTTTACCGACTAAAAACCCCTACACAAGTGTCAATGAGATACCCCTGGAACTACCGCCAGACATTACTTCAGTGGGTACGACACTAGCTTGATATTACAGTTTGTCCTTTTTCCTTCTCTTTCTTCTCTTTTTTTTTAATTTTTTTTTACTTTTTTTTTATTTAAGATTCCATTTCTTGTCGTTTGATTCTCAGCACTCTTGTGGCCATTGTATCCATTGTTCCCCAGGAATCTTCGATTTCTACCATATTGTTAACTATATTTTCAGGAGTTATCTGACCCATTTTAATTTCTGCTTGTCTTCTCTTCTCTGCCCATCTTACACACTCAAAGAAGGTGTGCTCAGTTATATCCGGAAGACCACAATAGACACATTTATTATTTTCGGTTATCTTGAACCGATAGAAGTAAGCTTTGATGCAACCATGTCTCGTTAACAACTGCGTAAGGTAGTAATTTACCTGACCGTGTTTTTACCCATGGTCTAATGTCAGGTACGAGTCTTTTGGTCCAGTTTGCTTTTCCATCATCCTCTTCCCATCTTTGTTGCCATTGGTCTAATATTATGCCGTTAGTTTCTTTGCTGTTGTATCCTTGATTCAGCATTGCTTTTTCCTCAACGAGTATTTCGACTGGAGGGATTCTCGCTAGGACTAGCAGTGTCTTTGTGTATGTGGTGCTGTAAGCGCTGGAGATTCTGATGGCAGTTTTCCTCTGAACTCCAATGAGGATGTTCCTATAGATTTGGTTTTTCATGGCTCTTTGCCATATTACTGCTCCGTAGAGTATTATCGAGTTTACCACCGCCCACAGAATGATTGTGTGAGGGATATATTGAATTGAAAGCTCCTTCAATATTTTGACGAATTGAAACTAACCTTTGTTTTAACTTTATTTAAGGTTTTAAAGACGGTACTTTTTTAACTTTTTTTTTAAATTTATTGAATCTTCGACCGCTAAGGCTCATTAGCATTTTTTAAGTTACTTTACATTATTGTACAGTAGTGACTTGATACTAATAGAGTAAAATGTTTAAATTTGGTTTAAAAAGTTTATATCATTTAAAAAATTCAGTGTCCTTTCAACTTGTTCGATTTGTCCCAGTGATTCTTTTAAGTTTGGTATATGGTGTTTTTGGCTTTCTTCTCAATACTTTGGACAGTCTTCTATTATGTGTTTGATGGTTTGGATGGTGTTGCACATTTCACAGGTAGTGGGATCTTGTCTGGATATCAGATAACTATTGGTTTGACGGGTATGGCCTAGCCTTAATCTTGAGGTTTTTATTTGTTGTTTTCTGTTGGATGGTAGTGGCAATGGAATATTCAAGTCTGGTTTAATCATTTTGTGTCGATGTTCCGTTGTTCCACTCGGATTGCCATTTGTCTTTAATAGATTTTTTTAGGAAATTTTCTGTATCGGATTGAATATATATTTGGGAGTATCTTCGGATGAAGCTGCTTCATAAGTTGCTTTGTCTGCGGTCTCATTTCCTGCAATTCCTATGTGTGAGGGAACGAAGATCAAACACAGTTTTACATTGAGTAAATAGAGTTGGTGTATTAACTGTTGGATTTGATGCACTAGTGGTTGTCTTGCGTATAGTTGTTTGATAGATACGAGCGAGCTGAGTGAGTCCGAGCAGATTACATATTGGGGATGTGGATTACTTAAAGCATATAGACGTACTTGATGAATAGCATATAATTCTCCTGTGTATATACTGACTTCTTCTTCGTTTTTCGTTATTAATCGATACATCCGATTTTCCATATTTTTCACAAAGGTTGGAAAAAGCACTTTGTGGTTGTCTCGTTTTTGTTATATTTAGAGAGGTCCGTGTCCACGTTGGTTGGTGTGTGAGAGAATCCAAGGAGCTGTGTTGTGATTTTGTGTTGGGAGAATATTTAGGAGGTTAGAATTTAACTGTCATAAGTATCTACTTATTCTTTCGTAAAAAGAGGGGACAGTATTTTGATTTAGATAGAGTGATGTTGGGAAAGGGATTTGGCGGATTTTTCGATAGTTTAAGTTGGATCGGAGTGTTAGAATTTTTGTGGCATAGCTTAAGTAAAGTTGTTGTATTCTGTTGTGGAAAGGCATTTCTCATAGAAGACTATTGAGGCTTTCTGTTGGGGTCGTAGAAAAAGCGCCAATTACTATTCTGAGGGCTTTATTTTGTATGATATTTATTGTTTTTAAATAATTTTTCCTGGATGCGTTAAAGACGATCGATCCATAATAAATTTTTGATCTGATAATGCTCTGATAGATTTTTAACTTTTATGAGTGTTCGAGAAAATCTCGAACAGATTGATTTTAGTTAATTTATAATAATTATAAACTATCGAGAAAATCGCCTTTTATTTAAAAAATAATTTATCCTGGTCAATAATCCTTACAAACTAGTTTTGTATTGTACAAATTACGATATTTTTCCATACGAACAATATATTTCTGTCATATGATCTTAAAGTTGAGGTTTCAACGAAGAAAATGAGCTTTGATAAATTTAAAAAATTGTAAATTTAAAAACCAACTTTTTAGATTCAAAATTAAGAGCAAACCGAACCTCTTGAAAAATTTTAATAACCTTTTAGACCTTTAGTTTTAGTCTGATTTTTGTGAAATTTTCAGGAAATACTAATAATTACAAAATTACAAAACTTAGGGTGGAGATATCTTGATTTTTTTGTAAACCTTCGAAAAGTATTTATTTTGTTAATTTTAAATCGAAAATTGCAAAAAGAAATATCCGCGCAATTTTGCATTAAATCTATGAAAATTTGCTCCTATTTGTTTTAATAAATATCGAGTAGTTTTTAAATAATATGGTTTCCCATTTTTTCTTAAATATCTTTGTAAAGTGCTGCCACATCGTTTAAAGCTGTCGAGAAATATTTCGTCGCCAAGTGTTCCCAGTGGCGCGCATATAACTACAATTTTATATTAGAAAACCCTCATAAAATAGAAGTGAAAGGACGAGGATCCCTAAGCCCCGAAATCGGCCCAAAAAATATTTCGGGCAAGTGTGGTGGAAATTGTTTATTTCAGAAGTTCTAGAAATATTGAGCCATTTTCAGGCGAAACGGGTCACCTCAGACCCCCAGCCCCCCACAAAACCCCGCAGCCCCCAGAGAAAAAGATTCAAATTATTTCCAGGCAATTAAGTAGGAAATTGTTTCTTTCACAAGATCTAGCAATATTGAGTCATTTTTGGGCTTAATTGCCTGAAAAGAATTTGAGTCCTTCTCTCGCGGGTGTTGGGGGGGGGGGAATTCTGGGATGACCCATTTCGCTCAAAAATGACTAAATATTGCTAGATCTTGTGCGAAAGAAACAATTTATGACTTAATTGCCCGGAAATAATTTGAATTTTTTTCCCTGGGGACTGGAGGGTGTTTGTGGGGGGCTGGGGGTTTGGGGTGACCCGTTTCGCCCGAAAATGGGTCAATATTGCTAGAACTTGTGAAAGAAACAATTTCCACCACATTTGCCCGAAATATTTTGGGCCGATTTCGGGGCTTAGGGACCCTCCTCCTTTGCTTCTCACAAGAACTCGGTTACCACTTGATTAGGTAATACAAAATTTTTAGATTTTTTAATTATACTTTTTTCGGTAGGATGCATATTTCAGCCACAAATCGCAAAAAAAATATACGCACAGAGGTATAGTATATTTCAAGATATTTGGTTGACTTTCTAAGTACCGCAATAAGATTATCGGTTAAGGGTCTATCCATAAAATACCCACAATTTGTGATTGTAAACAGAAAATAGTTATGTATTTTGTACTTGTTAAACAATGACCTTTATATGGAAGAATACTACAAAAAAGCAGATCTTTTAAAAGTTTTAGCAGTGTTCGATATTAGGAAAGAGTATGTTTGTGATAATATCTCTGCAAATATGGCTTCCACCGTATTATTGTATATTTAACCCCATCGAACACGTGTGGCATCAGGTAAAATCCAGGGTCAGGTCCGAAAACGTTTCACTCACATTAAAGCCAAGTGTAACAGAATTAATTAGAACTGTGACAAGTAATGTATCTATTGTCAGCTGGAAAAATTCGGTTTAACATGTTGTTAAGGTTGAAGATACATATAGAAATGCTAATACCACTGTTGCACTCTTGGTTATCAATTTAAACGAAGATGATAGTGATACTGAACTAGAAGTAGAAAAGGTAGTAAATAATGTTTCATTAAATAAAATTTATTGTTTCTTCAGTTTTATCCTGTAACAGTTTAAACTATGTAATAAATTGGAAAAACAATTCTGTATATTTAACTACATTTGTTTGTTTTATTGACTGATTTATATACGAGGAAGTCACTTTTGGAATATCCTGTATATTAATATGTTCACTTAATCACAACACATTAATTTTAATCTGGTTTTTTCTTAATCCATCAAATTATCGGAATAAACCCTAATTAGGGCACAATAGATCTTATAGGTCGCAGTGTATCGACACCCCCGTCACAGATAGTTAGATAGGAACCCTAATTAATGTAATAAAAATCCCTTACTAAACTCAGGTAGTTAGTACCAATCAAAAACAATTTCTCAAACCACTTTAAAGGCGGGTTTTTCCGAGTAATATGGCTATAGCAAGACAGTAGGTACACACAGAGGTACGCCAAGTGACTGACGTAATATTGACTTAATATACCGAAGGAAATTTTATTGACTATCTGAACCTTCCCTTAGACTACGAATTTATCAGCCTCTCCTCGTATTTATATTATATTAATATACTAAATCCAACTTATTTGAATCGAAGTAATTTATTGTTTTTTTTTTCGTCATTTATACGTATAAACATTTTTGTCTCATGTAAGGTTCATCGAGAAAAACGTCCTTGAAGAACCATCCGCAACTTTTTATTGTTCGGGCTGCTTTACCAAGAAGTACGACAGTCTATTCCTCAATCATAACATTTTATCAAACCTTTAGATCTACCAGTATATACCATAAATAACGTTTTACGTTTCATATTTTATGCCTTATGGAATATAAATAAGCATATAAAATAATAAAATCCTTGGTTGTTTCCTTTCCATCATAAATGCCGCGGTATGTTTTTATTACTACCTCTATAAATATAATTTTTTGTTCCAACAGTCGGCAGTTGAAACCTAAAATACTTCCAAATGAATTATTTAGTTGCATTGACAGGGAGAGTTCGGTTTCCCACAACAACAAAATCGTTTGGTATCTTTAATATTATGTTTCATAAAAAAAATTGCCTGCCTGGTTTTAAACACTCTACTTGTCGTCACTGCTCGTATACAAATTATTTATCTATAGCCATTTTCTCTGATAAAATTGTTTTTTTGTAATGGTTTTGATATATATATATATACAAAAATAATCTAATCTATTTTTGTTTGTGTTGGCAAAATTTTCTTTATTCTTTAATTGATTTATTTTTAATTCTACTACTTTCCTTTTTTCTTTAAATTTTTCGCAAGCGAATACCAGGTTGGACGATGGTAAATTGGCTAGAAATAATGAGCAAAAAGCAACAAGATTTGCAAATCATCTAGAAAAAATCATCATGAAGATGAAGATGAAGAACCCACTCTGGAAGAACATCCATAGATTGATCAAAAAATAGAATTTACCTCTCCCAAAGAAGTAATTACCGAAATAAAAGAAAATATCAATCCGAAAAGCTCCAGGTTTTGACTTAATTACTGGAGAAATTTTAAAACAATTACCCAAAAAGCAATAATTAAACTAACTAACCTAATAAATGCTGCCTTCAGACTGAAGTATGTACCCAGCATTTGGAAAATTGCCGAAGTCATAATGATACCTAAGCCAGGGAAACCACCACATGAGGCATCGTCATACAGACCGGTCTCATTACTGCCTGTTATGTCGAAACTATTTGAGAAACTCCTACTCAAAAGACTAAAACCACTTATCGAAGAAAGAGAAATTATCCCTGATCACCAATTTATCGGAAAGATACTTTAGAGTTAGGCAAGAAGAAGCATATTCCGATCTTAAAGAAATTAAGGCTGGAGTACCACAAGGAAGTGTCCCAGGACCTGTCCTATACTTACTGTACACATGTGATATTCCAGAGTTACAAAATAATACCATAGCCACCTTCGCCGACGACACTGCCATTCTAGCAGTAGGAAAGAGTAATGAAGAAACAACCCACAAGCTGCAAACAGCTAACCACCTTATTTGTTATTAAAGTGAAGATGAATGAATGTTTATTACGATAGAATTCCAAATACAATAATTTAACATAATAACACTTATATAAACACATAATAAACAAAATAATTCACAGAAACCACACAAAGGGCTTGTGCGTGACTATAAATTATAAAATCCTTTTTTTAAATTATAAAAACATGAAAAACGTATAGCCTAATAAATATGAAAACACCTAAAATTTAAAATATATACAAAATTAGTACATTTTTCGCTAACTAAAATTAGTTTAATTAAATTTTAAAATAAAAATTTAAAAATTTAAGATGGCGTTGGGCTCACTTTGACTCAACCAGTTGTTTTAAGTATCTGGTGGGTCCAACGCAGTCTTCAGCATCGTTTAGAGATACGATGTCGAGCTTGTCTGCTTCTTACTTATGAGGCACAATAACGCCGAAAAAGGTCTAAGAATTCTCCTTTAGTAACAAAATCAAAGTTGTTGGGTTTAAGTCCCGAAAGGATTCGGGTTCCACCGCATCTGTACTTCTCTAATTCAATACCTTTTGGGGCATATAGCACAAGAGTAGTTGTTTGAAGTCCAGACGTTGGTGCAGTGTGTGACATTTTCTAATGTCGTATTTCCTGGCAGCTGTGATTTTATTTCACTTCATTTGTACAATGTATCACATTGTTCCATTCACAAAACAATTTATATTCTTTATTATATCTTGGTGATGATTTTGACGGGATTAATTTAGCAGTTGCTTCCACGGCCTTATTTAAAATATTATCCGAAACCTCCAAAATTTCAAATACAAATATTTACCTATTTGACACTGACAAGAAAATATCAATAATACGTAACTATGGAAACTAACGGCTCAATAAAGGTAATGTGATGTCAAATTGCGAACTATTTTTTTTTAATTTTAATCAACATATGAAGGCACAATGAAATAAAACATCATACGATACACGTCTGTTAGGTGTTATTACAGTACGAGTTGTTTTACGGACGAGGCGACGCAGGAACCGAGTCCGGAATATAAACGAGTCACCTACCAGACTTGTAACGTAATAGCATATTCAGTAACAGAGTAACAGACTATTTTCTCCACGGCCACAGAATTTAGGAATTGAGTTTAGTAAAATAAAACCTCAATCTCAACCTCAAGCTTGGATTTTGAGTTATACTCAAGTATATTCAAATTCTACATCTGAATCGTTTGATTTTTTACTCCTTTTTAATAAATTAAAAGTTTTTACAAACCAATATTAAGACCACGTCAACTAATACTGACAGTTAATTTGACATTCATGGCAAACCTTATTTTTTTAAACAATTACGGAATGAATATTCTGTCTCTAGAGTAAGAACGAAATATGTATAAAATACATAAGAGGTAAGTGTTTCAGAATTTTTTCTTTCAATCTCAAGAGCGAGAACGTTTCTTTTCTACTATTATAAGTGGTTTCAGAATAACTACATTCAATAGTGGCTGTGGAGAAAATATTATATATATTATATATATATATATATATATATATATATATATATATATATATATATATATATATATTATATTATACCGAAATTTAATATCTTGATTGCTTTTCAATTTGCGAGGTGCAAATTTAAAAATATGCATTTTTGGGAATTTGACATGGTTTCTTTAAATTTACACAAAAAACTACGTAACATAGAATTACAAAATTTATTAGTGTTATGAAGAAAGGATTTAGAAATACTACCAAATTAAATATCGTGATTAGTTTTCAACTCGTGAAATTTGACAGAGATATAATTAAAATTTGCTGCTATTTTCTTTATTGTTTTATTGTTTCCTTCACGTCACAGTGGATAACCCCGTTTCATAGAAGTGCATTACATTAAGGTGGGTTCTAAATTACTCAAATGTCTTATTTTACTTTTTGGTTTATCATTTTCTTCTATTTTTTTGTAAGATTTGTATGCATTCTCTTACGAAATCATGTTTAATTTACTTTTATTTTCTTCTGATATAACCTAAACTTGTATACTGTTTTTCAATTTTTTTAAATTTGTAATGATATTTTGATGTAATGATTAATTTGTTCTTTTTATATCATTTCCCAATGTTCCTTAAATATCAGGCATTACTAATTGTATTACTATTAGGTTGTTGTTTTTGTTTCTAAAAATGTTTATTCTCGAAAAACCAAACAAAATATATACGCCACCTCTCTTTTATCTTTTCCTACTGTATTAATAATTTTCCTTTCTTATCTGTAATGTTTATGATTTTATATTCTTTATGATCCTTTATTTTTTATCATTCCAAAAAACTGTTTTTAATTATCTTTATTAGTTATTTTTTTTTTACTTTGATTTTTGTTTGGTTTGCCCAATATATCATTTTTTTAAATTTCCGGTTACGAAACATTGACCTAATAAAACATTTGTTCTATAAACGATCGAAAATTAAACACAATGTTACTTTTAAAATAATATATTTAGTAACGCTGAATCCGGTATAAATAACTTTCTCGATTTGCGGTTCCCACATTTCTATTGGACACCTTTTGATATTCTGTTTACGAATTAATATGATCTGTATTCCTTCCGTTTTACATTTCACACGATATCATTTCACATAATTTCCTGCATTATTCGGCTTCTTTGCTCAATTATATTCGCAGGATGCTCCCTTAATTGTCTTATTACACTCCTAAGGATATTCGTTTGTTTTAGTTTCGCGTGAAATAGTAAACCGAAATCTAATTCCTTAATATAATTAATTAAACATTGTAAAATCCTTTTTTAATATCAATATTGTTAGTACTAAATAGTGTGCTGAAGTTGATAAAAAAATATTTCTTGAGTTATTAGGAAGTAATCGAAAAAATTTTAACCTCTCTCGAGGTTTTATTTCAATTCCCAACTCTCTACCTAAATGATTTACCTAAAAACCTTTCACAATGTCTTACTTGTTTATATGCATCTGCATCTGCAGATAATGCAACTCTTCTTATTACTGACAAATCTCAGTTAAATATTCAATCCAATTTAAATTCAGTATGCAACACATTATTAAGTTTGCTTAGCTACAACTCATTATATATAAACCCCAGTAAAACTAATTATATGACCTTCCACACACAGTGAAAGTCAAACTTACCCTCGTATGATGTAATAATAAATAATGAATCTATTGAACAAACAGATTCTGTTACATTTTTTAGTATGGACAATATGACTTACAACTCGCAATGTATTAAAATGACAAAATCACTGAACTCTATGTGTTATCAGATTAGAATACTAAGAGAGGTTCTTAAGAAGAGAGACTTCTAACCTTCTATTTTGGTCAAGTTCAATTCAAACTATTGTATGGAATAACAATTTGGGGGTGTAGTAACCACGATGTTTTTTTAGTTCAAAAACGAATATTAAGGGCTCTTGCAAATAAACCACCAACATTTTCGTGTAGAGCTTTATTTCCACTTCAATATTAACATAATTGGAGCATCTTTACTGCCCAATATTTTTCTTGAAATTTTTACTTTATTTTTGAGGGACTGTTTAATAAATCCTTCTGCAACTGAAACAGAATGATATCCAGCATTTTTTAGTACCTACCAGAGGATCGTCTAAAACTATGACCAGTATATTCAAGTGAATTTTAATTGCCAAGAAACGCTGCTATCTTCTTTGGCATCTTGGAAAATGTGTTCAGAACTACTAGTTGTACCGTGCATTTTGGATTCTTTAAGTTTACTACTAGTCGCTTGTGTGATATATTCTGAAATTCATCAAAAGTATGGATAGCATTACTTCCATTAACGATAGTAAATGTTGTTTAAAAGTTTTAGTGTCGAGAATTTTCACAACTTATACACTTCCTTTCTCTAACTCATAGTTGCTTCCTCGTTTAAATAATCTTCCTTGTTATCAATGAAAAAAAGTATGAATGGCAACATGTTTCCCCATTCTACAGCGTCGAGCAATATTTGTCAACTGGAGCAGTATCTAAACAGGTCTTCTCTAGTAAACATAATTAACTTTTTTGCCTATATCCCATTAACTGATGCTTAAAAAATACATTGGTCTGGTGAAATCTGCAAAAAATATCTAACTTTTTTTCCAAAACCCAAAAATAGGCAATGCTTGTTTTATTTTTTAAATAAAATGCGAAAAATCTTAAATCAACATTTTTTTTAACGTACAGCATCTTAAATTTCAGGTAACAGGACCATATTGAGGAAGAATTAATATTTTTTGTCTTTCAGATATACAGGGTGAGTCAGGGTAGACGCGACGGTCCATTGTGGATAAACGGTTAATATTTTGAAAATTTTGTTTATTCATGGATAAATGCTACATTTTAAAATTATTTTGAATTATACAAGTTGTCCCAAAAAAGTGAGGCGTATCGAAGTTATATTATTTATTATGGAAGACCCTATATTTTATTGCATTTATAGATTATAAGTTAAAAATAAGATACACTTTCTTAAGTATTCCCTATACCTAAGCTTTTTAGTTTTCTAGATATTTTGAT
The DNA here is from genome assembly GCA_949320105.2 of Crepidodera aurea. Taxonomy (NCBI): domain Eukaryota; kingdom Metazoa; phylum Arthropoda; class Insecta; order Coleoptera; family Chrysomelidae; genus Crepidodera; species Crepidodera aurea. Next base: position 22,086,905 of record OX439472.1, on the reverse strand, counting down.
ATTTCTAAAAGTGGAAGGAGTTACAAGAAAACCAATAACTTCGAAAAAATTAGAGTAATAATTGAAAGCAATAATGTATTTAGAGTTGTTTAAAATTATACAGGGCGTCCAAAACGGGGCGATTTTCTAATGACATATTCAAACGACAATATTGTTCTTGAAAAAAATGAAATATTTTGGAGACCAAAATATTTTACTGGGAGTAATCAAACTGCACAAAAGATGTGAAATAAGTTAAAATCACAGAATTACGACATTAGAAAATGTCACACACTGCATTAACAAGTCCCGAAACGATTCGGGTCCCACCCGCGTCTGGACTTCTGTAATTCAATACCTGTTGGGGCATATAGTCCAAGGAGTAGTTGTTTGAGGTCCTGGCGTCAGTGTGACATTTTTTAATGTCGTAATTTTTGGGAGCTGTGATTTGAACTTATTTCACATCTTTTGTGCAATATTGTTCTTATTTTAAATAGGACACCCTGTATTTTATAATCCTATTATGAAGCAAATTCCATTACCTTTTAAAAATTATAAAGATCTATTATGTCTAGATCTATTAATTTTGGAGATATTTTTATTTTTGTTAAATTTTACGTTGTTTTTCCACCGTAATGCCTAAATATAACACCCTAAATTGATCATCTTAGACTGTTGCAACATCATTTTTTGTCTAATGTTCCCAGAAAATTTTTCTTAAAAAATGCAAAAATTTCCTCCCATTTAAATGGTCATCAAAGAAATATGGGCCAATAACTTGGTCGCCTATAATTCCACCGTATATATTAATGTTCCACCGGTTCTGATGATCTATTGTGTGGAACAAATGCTGGTTTTGAGTATCATAATAATGAAAGTTATGACGGTTAATTATTCCATTATTATGAAAAGTGGATTCATCTGTAATTTTTCGGATCATAGTCTATGCTGATCAAATACCGGGTGTTATATTTAGGCATTACGGTGGAAAAATAATGTAAAATTTAACAAAAATAAAAATAACTCCAAAATTAATAGATTTAGGCATAGTAGACCTTTATAATTTTTAAAAGGTAATGGAATTTGCTTCATAATAGGATTATAACATTCAGGGTGTTCTATTTAAAATAAGAACTATATTGTTGTTTGAATGTCATTAGAGAATCGCCCCATTTTGGACGCCCTGTATAATTGTAAACAACTCTAATACATAAATACATAAAGACTTTATAATTAAACTAAAGTTTTACTGAATTTAGAATCTTCCAAATTTTATTTTTACGATGTGAAATATTGTTTATAAATCAATAAACCTTCTTCTTCTTCTTTCTAAATAGCTCAGGAAATTAAGTTATTTAAAGTCAATGTTTTTCTATAGTTTTAAATATTATTTTATTTTGTTTGATTATTGGCACAACCTCCTTTGTCTTTTACAGGAACCTTAAAAAGCCAACAGTCGACTTGTCCGAGTTTAGAAAGACGGGGCCTTACCTTTTAACGTGGGATTTATATCTGTTAATTTTTAAATACATACATTTCTTAACTAGAAACAAAATAATAATTATATAGAATGTTACAGTACCTTTTAAATTGTTGAAATGTACTAGACTAGAAAATGTTTAATGGTTCTATTACCTAGTACAAATTTTCACAGGAACTGCTAACGTAATACCTGTACTGCTTCCTATTTATAATTTACATTAAAATTTTACAAAGATTACTCCATTTTAAATTATTTATTGCATCAATCGTCATGCTCATAGAACAGTAAATCCTCAAGTTTGTAATGTAAGTGACATGTACAATCAGCGGAAGTAGTTACGAAGCACTTTCTTACTAATGCAAACAATTAAACGCTACTTTAAGTATATTTTTCAAGTGCAATGATCTTTTATAAGGAAAAAAAAAACGGTAATTCGTAGATACATAATTCTTCATAGTTAATGTACTAATGATTAATGACTTACCTCCAGTGTTTTATATAAAGCGTTTTACGGTGGATTCTTACAAAGGCCAACTGAAGAAGCGAATCACTAGTAGGTAATACTAGAAAACCCATAATAACTTATCTAGAAGTGATACCATCTATGGTTAGAAGAGAGTATTGACAATAAATTTTGACTAAATCTAGTCAAGATGTCACTCTCTTCTTTTTATCCCTTTAAGAGATTAGTACAAAGTCAGTAAACCAGTAAGGAATTTTAATTTATTAGATTTGACATCCTAAGACCGGTTTCTGCCTTTCGGCTTCATCAGTTAGGCTTTTCGAATCCAATAAATAAAATTCCGCTATAAGATAACATTTTTAGATGAGCTACCATCTATGGTTAGAAGAGAGTATTGACAATAAATTTTGACTGATGAAGCTGAAAGGCTGAAACCGATCTTAGGATGTCGAATCTAACAAATTAAAATTCCTTAAGGTGAAGTGGGGTATATGTGATAATGGGGCAATTGTGATAGTAGGTTTCAAAATCGCTATTTAGATAAATATGCTTGTGTCATCTATTAGACGGAGCCCGAAATATGCTAGTCTACTGAGCCACCACTAGAAACCGTCGAAATTCAAACTTGGAGTTCAGTTAAGTACAGATAAGCGAAAGGTGCGTTTCACTTTTTCACAGATATTATTTATTATACATTTTCCCCGTTCGTGAAGTAATTTATTATTTTTCCGGTAAGTAGGAATGTTAATTTAATTTTTATTTATTTAGTAGTTCATAGTAGTTTGTGAAAACATATGGTAGAGGTTATTTAAATAAAAACTTAATATTACCCTCAAAATGTTGCTATAACACATTTGCCCCTAAGAATTTTGTTGTTGGGGTAATTGTACCATTACATGTTGGGTAAAATGTGTAATATATCACATTTACCCCGTTTGTATAATTTTACAGATTTTAAACGAAACAAACGAGAGTCAATATCTTTTAGTAGCAGCGAAGACAAAGTTTCGATGTCCCCAATATTAATGGATTCGGATAACTCCGACGAGTCTCTGGAAACAGAGTCAGAAGTGGAAGTAGATGCAAATGAAGAAGACAAAGAGAATATGGATTCAACAGGAATTGTGAATGTATCTGTCGGATGTTGGGTATTGGTAAAATATTGCCCAAAAAAGATAATCAAACATTATGTGGGACTTGTATCAGAACAAATTGATGATTGCTGGATAGTTAAATTAACACGACCTAAAGGAAACAAATTTGTATGACCAATAAATGCCGACATTGATACTGTAACTGAACAGGATATTATAAAAGTACTTCCTGATCCTATCGTTGATAGACGTGGAATGTACGAATTTCCAGTTATCTTTAAAAACGTTAACATTCAACATTAACTCTAAGACAGTTAATTAATTAATTAATTCTAAGTGTGTTTTATTTTAATATTATTAGCTTTTTGTTTCCTTTGTTCTGACGTTGTTTTCTAAAAGTTCACATTTTATTTGTATTTTTTTAAAATAAATTATAACAAAAACACAGACCTTGAATTGAATTTTTATGCAATAGCCCCAGGCTACGAAATATACTATTTACTACAAAAATGTTAACATTCGACACATTTGCCCCATCCCCTGGGGTAAATGTGATATATTAATATGATTTTAAAAAATATCACGCAGCATTAACAACATTAAACATTATTTAACTTTCTTGTACACAATGAATACAAAACTGCTCAAAAAGTATATGGTTTTTTTCTTAAATTTTTGAAACGTTTCTTTGCAGCTTTATATTGAATGAAAGTTGAACTAATCAAAAAGTAGATCACATTTACCCCACTTCACCTTACTGGTTTACTGTGATAAACTAACTTCTATTTTGGACTTAAATAATTTAAACTCATTTTTATAAAAAATCCAATTTATTTATGTCTATTCTCTTTGATAGCTCAAATTATAATCCTTGTACAATCATTCATTTCACCTCAAAACATATATTCATTCCCATCTATCAGCGCAAAGTACTCCAGGTAGCAACAGTGTTATTGCTGATTAAACAGTATTCATAAGTCAATAACACTATACCTGGAGTCGATGCACTAATAGAGGAAATTGTGAAATATACTAACTAACTAAATAATTATTAAATATCTAAAATAATAAATATCATTACACCTCCAAAGGGCGAGAAAAAAAATGTTTAGACGTCTATAAACATTTTTTTTTTATTTATTATTCATAATATAACTTTATCCTATTTTTATGTACTTCTATAAGCTTATCATTAACATTAATAACTACATTAGGGGACTTTTGTTCAATAATTACATATGGACCCTTAAATAGTGGTTCCAACTTAGTCCCAGCATCGTTTCTTAATAAAACTTTATCGCCTACTTTATAATTTACAATTTTTGTTTTCTTGTCATAACTTTCCTTCCTTTTGTCTTTTGATAACATTAAATTATTTCTCGCATCATGACAAGCTGTTTGAATTCTATATTTTAGTTCAATATGGTAATCATCAAAATTATAAATAGTATCAATTTGATCAGTTAAGTTAGATGGCAAAATAGCTGTTTTTCCAAATACAAGTTCATGTGGTGTATATTTGGTTTCAGTATGAACAGTATTGTTGTAAGAGAAACTCCAATAAGGCACCCATGAACTCCATGAATTTGGTTGTTTAGCTACCTGCATACGTAAATAAGCTCCCAAATTTTTATGTGAGTTTTCTAAGGACCCTAAAGTTTCGTGATGATAAGCGGTTGAGTTTAAATGTTTGATATTTAAAAGTTTACAGGTTTCTTCTAAAATAGACGACAAAAATTCTGTGCCCTTGTCTGTTACAATTTCATTAGGAATCCCATATCGCAAAATATAATTTTCAACAAATGTTTTCGCTACTGTATAAGATTCCTTATTTTTAATAGCGTAGCATTCAACAAATTTGCTTAATTCGCATTGTATAGTTAAAATGTATTTGTTATTATCGATATCCTGCTCTAAAGGACCCACTAAATCGAGATATATTTTTTGTAGAGCTGATTTAGCAGTGGTAGTGATTTTTAGTGGCTCAATGTTACGCTGTGAATGCTTGTGTCGTTGACAATCATCACATTTTTTCACGAAACTTTCCACGTCATTCCGCAGGCCTGGCCAGAAATATGTTTTTCTTATGTTATTAAACATCCGATTAACGCCAGCGTGACCTGACGAAGGTAACAAATGATAGTCATTTAATATTATTTGTCTTTTTTCTAATTCTAAAACTTCTTCATTACATTTTACAATTGATATTTTTAAATTAAACTTCTTTATTTTTTCAGGGAATTTAATAAGTTCATTCAATAAGTACATGCACTTTTCATCTTTTACAATAATTAATTCCGGAATATTAAATGTATTACACATTATTTTCAGATCTCTCAACGTAGTACCTAAGTCTAACGATGATGGAGTATTCTGTTTTATGTAAATAATTCGCGAATTTTCAATTAAAATTAATTTCCCTATTTTATAATCATATTTTTTATTTTTGGTTATTTTCTCAAAATCTTTTTGTAACATAGGACAAAGTTGAAAAGAATACTTTGAACGCCTTAATAATTCTATGAGTCCAGGGTGATCAGTCCTTTTCTCTAGATTAGAATCAAGACTACCAACAATATTTTTATTTGCTAGCTTTGCCTGTGCTCTAGTTACCATATAAGTAGTTTCTTTCATATTTGGCTTCATATCCTTCAAATCATAAGAAGATAATTCGACCCGGGACAAAGCGTCTGCTACTACATTATTTTTACCTTTAATGTATTTTATAGTAAAGTCGTATTCCTCAAGCAGTAACCTAAATTTAGTAAGTCTACTCGAAGGGTTTGTCATTCCAAAAAGATACAAAAGTGGACGGTGGTCACTATATATAACGAAGCGTCTAGAATACAGGTACGGTCTGAAGTGATTTACTGCCCAACATATACTTAAAAGTTCCTTTTCAATTGTACTATAATTTTTCTCACTTTTGTTTAACACTCTACTGGCATATGCAATAGGTTTATCATTTTCATTAGACAAAACGGCGCCAATGGCATAACCTGATGCATCGGTATTTAAGATAAAACAATTATTTTCTGAAAAATTCGGAAACTGTAAAATAGGTGGATTTTGTAAGGCCTGTTTTAAAATTTCAAAGGATTTTTGGCATTCTGAGGTCCATTCAAACTGTACCCCTTTTCTAGTTAATTTATTTAAAGGACTAGCAATATCTGCAAAATTTTTGACAAATTTCCTATAATAATTAGCAAATGCTACAAATCTCTTAGTTTCATTGGAGTCTTTGGGAACGGGATAATTTTGTATGGCTTCGGTTTTTCTAGGGTCTGGTGAAACACCTTCTGCCGAAATAGTGTGTCCCAAATATAAAATTTCTTTTTTCAGAAATTCACATTTATTTGGATTAAGTTTTAAATTTACGTCTCTTAATCGTTGGAAAATTTTAGATAAATTTTTGTTGTGATTTATTAAGTTATTACCGAATACTATAAGGTCATCTAAATATATGAAACAAGAATCGTAATTTAATCCCGACATTGCAATGGTCATAGCTCGTGAAAATGAAGAAGGACTAATTTTTAATCCTTGAGGTAATCTGGTCATCTGGTACTGCCCTCGGTCTGTGCTAAAGGCTGTACAGGGTCGACTGAGTTGGTCTAACTCTATTTGATAATATCCTTGGGAAAGGTCAAGATGGGAAAAATAAATAGCACCGGACAAAGAGTCTAAAATATCAGTAATTGAAGGTAACGGAAATTTATCATCTTCTATTTGTTTGTTCAATAACCTGTAATCTAAAACTAATCTCCATCTTTTAGTCTCATTCAACGATGGCTTTGGAACAAGTAAAATAGGCGATGAAAATTTTGATCTCGTCTCCTCTATAATACCGTCTTTTAACATTTTGTCTACTTGACGATGAATTTCATCTTTTTGAGCAAAGGGTAACCGATACGGTTTAACAAAAACCGATTGAGCCGGGTTTTTTAGTAGTATATCTGATTTATAAATATTTGTAACAGTTAAAGGATCATTTTCTAAATGAAAAATATCAGAATATTTGACACAAAGCTTTTCAATTGTACTTTTTTCATCGTTATGCAAATAATTTAATTTTAAACAGTTTAACAATGAATCAGCACGACTTACGGATAAATTATCTCCGCTTTTAATTTTCCCTAAATTGTAATTTTCTAATTTGTCTAATTTTGGTATAAAATTTTTAAGATTTACCGGTTCATCTCTAACATTTAAAATCTTAACAGGGATTCTATTACAATTATCAGGCTTAACTAAAATTCCAGCTACAAAAACGCCTTCGCATAATTGTTCTGGTAATACGATACTCTCATCTTTAATGTCAGTATGAAAAAATTTAATTATTTCGCATCTTGGCGGAATTAGCATATTAGATAATTGTTTAGAGTGCATTGGAAGTGAAATTTTGAAACCGTCAATCCAGAAAGTAAATAAAAATGTTTCGTAGTCTATACATGCAGCATATTTATTAAAGAAATCTGAACCTATAATACCATGCATAGAGTTGTCAAATTCATTCATCAGCAAAAATGTATGAGATATTTTTTTTTCATTATTTACATGTAAAGTAATATTAGCTGAGCCATGTGACACCGTTGACCCAGTGACTCCTTGAATTTGGACCTTCTTTGTAGAATCTATAATTTCATGTTTATGTAAATATTTTGAAAATATTAAACTTACTGAGGAACCTGTGTCTAATAAAAAATTTAGTTTTAATCCATTATAATTAAATTCAACAAAATTTAGTCCATTAACATTATAAACTAAAAGATTTTTAGCATATTTAGGCACGAAAAAACGTTTGTGACGTAGAAGGTTAATTTTCTCACGGGTTTTCATTTACATCTCGTATGAAATAATTTCGATGACTATTATTTCCACGATAATTATTAAAATTGGGCCGACTGTTAAAATTGCCTCTTTTATTACCCCTATAATTTGTGTAATTACCTCGTCCCCTAGTATTGAAAGATGTGTTTCTGCGAAACTGATTATCATTTGAATAATTATTACTTTTATTATTATATTGATTTTTTCTTTGACTTGAGGAATTATGACTTTTCATAAAAAACATGTTTTGTTTGGGTATTTCTTCGTCTTGGGCACCCTGAATGGCATCGCTAAGTTTAGTATAATTTCTAGATTTAACTATAGTTTTCAAATCGTTATTTTGTAGACCATTCGCGAATGCATGGACCGCAATTTTTTCATTAACTACTCTTAAAGTTTCCATTGAATCTACATTGCCCTCGGCTTCACTAATCGTTAAATTAACTAATAATTCTTCTACATATCTACCGAAACTATCAATTGATTTTCCATTTTGTTTAGCATTATGTAATTGATTTGATAAAGTTGAAACTGATTTTTTAGTAATGAAATGCAATCTCAAATCAGAAATTAAATCCTTATTTGTATCATAATTTTGTTTTAATCTAATTTTAACATTTTCTGAAAGACGTGTCTTTAAAACAAAATTGGTTAAAAGTTTTTTACCATTCGCATCTAGTAATGAGTCATATAATTCAATGTTATCAATTAGACTTTTTGTTACATTTTCATTTCCGTTCATAACAGGAATTAAACCTGTGGCAGTTTTCAAATCAAATTTTTCTGACATGTTTTCTACTTCAGCACTTAAATCTGAATTTGTATTATTACCTTCAGTTACATTTGTTAATCTCTCTTGTAAACACTTTCACGCACATTTTATTAATTTTTTCACTTTAAACCGTCACTTTTACACTAATTCTTGACTAGCCGTAATTTCTCTTCGGATCTTCCTTTCAAGCCGCTTCTTACACTTTCCATATAGATAAAAGATGACAACTGCAACTGCTATAATAACAACTCCAATTTCCAATATCTCTTTGATGGAAACACTTCCATTTTGTTGTGGACTATTTGTCTGTCCTCCGCTATTTCCTGACTGGGCTATAACAATTTCTTCTTTCACTTCCTTTGAATGTGTATTTCCAGCCATATTCTTGCAATTTTACAAATAAAATTATCATTTTATTTTTTCTTTTCCTAATTTCCGACTGGCAGGATCGCCATGTGATAAACTAACTTCTATTTTGGACTTAAATAATTTAAACTCATTTTTATAAAAAACCCAATTTATTTATGTCTATTCTCTTTGATAGCTCAAATTATAATCCTTGTACAATCATTCATTTCACCTCAAAACATATATTCATTCCCATCTATCAGCGCAAAGTACTCCAGGTAGCAACAGTGTTATTGCTGATTAAACAGTATTCATAAGTCAATAACACTATACCTGGAGTCGATGCACTAATAGAGGAAATTGTGAAATATACTAACTAACTAAATAATTATTAAATATCTAAAATAATAAATATCATTACATTACTAACTTTTATTGCTACGTGCTATGTTGTTGCAGAGTTACAGGTTATAGTGGCGTGTGTGAGTCGGAAGAACATGGACCAAAATTTACCCGGATTGAGAGTACTTCCCCCCCCCCTTTTTTTTGAGGATGCTGAAGACGATGGCGTTATCATAATTTGTCTTTTCGCCAGCCGAACCCCTAAAACGGCCAAAAACTACCCCCTAAAACGGTTAAACGAGAATCATATGATTTCCCTGTAAAAAAACCTCTTTTCCCCCGTTTTCGAGGATGCTGAGCACTGTGGTGGTGTTGAAGATTAATTCCGACCCTCACCAACCCCTCCTCCGGTCAAAAACCACCCCCGACAGGGGTATTCTTTTTTATTTTTTATTTCAGCGGCAAATCAGCTTTCCCCCAGTTTTGGAGGATGCTGAATACGATGGTGGTGTTTAATATCACTTCCTACTCTCACCAACCCTTCCACAGGTCAAAACTCGCCCCTAAAAGGGACCCCCGTTTTGTACCTGATATAAGAAAAATTCGTCCCTTTCGTTTATCCGGCACCGAAAAATTGTGAAATACAACGTCCAGATGTTTATTAGAGTTACTTTTATTTTTCACGCTGTTTTAATACAATTTCGGTCATTATTTATCTCAAAAATGGATTTTCCCGTTTGATGTAATGTATTTATTATAGAAACGTCACCCTACTTTGTGTTCGAAAACGAAGCGCCAGGTGGCGTATCGCTGGTTGTCAGATCCCAATTCCGACCACAGACTGGTAGTAGTAGGGGAGGCCAAGCGGGTATTTTCCGCGTTACTCGAGCGCGTCAGAAATACATGTGGGGAGAAACCTTGCACCCTGTAATGTACCCCTACCATATATGACCCTTAATATGGGGGGGTGCGTTGAGGACAGCCCGTCAGATTAGTAAAAAAAAATAGATCCTTAGAAAAACTCGAGCGCGTCAGATTAAGAAAAGGTAAGTTAAGTACGTCTAGAAAAGTATATATTTCAATAATCTGTCAATTTGAGCGTGGCATAAGGAAATGGGCGAGTCACAAAGTTGTAAAAAAAAACGGTCCACTGTGGCTAAACGGTTAATATTTTGAAAATTTTGTTTATTCATGGATATGTGGGTTAATAAAGGCTACATTTTAAAATTATTTTGAAATATACAGGTTGTCCCAAAAAAGTTTGGCTTATCAAAGTTATATTATTTCTTATGGAATACCCTATATTTTATTGCAATTATACGTTAAAAATAAGATAAAATTTCTTAAGTATCCCCTATACCTAAGCTTTTTAGTTTTCGAGATATTTTGGTATTTCTAAAAATGGAAGCACTTACAAGAAAACCAATAACTTGGAAATCTATGGAATCAGCCAAATCCTATTTTAACTGAAAAAAATTAGAGTAACAATTGAAAGCAATAATTTATTTAGAGTTGTTTAAAATTATACAGCGCGTCCAAAACGGGGCGATTCTCTAATGACATATTCAAACGACAATATCGTTCTTATTTTAAATAGGACATCCTGTATTTTATGATCCTATTATGTAGCAAATTCCATTTCCTTTTAAAAATTATATAGGTCTAGTATGCCTAAATCTATTAATTTTGGAGTTATTTTTATTTTTGTTAAATTTTAAGTTATTTTTCCACCGTAATGCCTAAATATTGTCACGCTAAACAAAAGAACACTCAGTACATCGAGTTTGCATTTTTGTGTTTAATATAAGTTAAGTAAATTATATAATCAAACCAGCGATTCGAATAAACAATAATAGTATTTTTTAATAACATAACATTGAGCTGGTCACGTCAGACCCAATTCGCGAGATATAAATATCCGCCGAGTTAGCAATAAAGGTACTCTTGTCATGGAGTCTTAGCAGACTCTTGTCTTGGAGTCGTAATAGACTCTGGTCTTGGAGTCGTAGAAGACTCTTGTCTGGGAGTCATGGTGACTCTTGTCTTAGAGTCGTACAGCCCTATCTCCAAGCCAGCGTGACGTGCCCAACGAAGAGATATGTGTAGCTTATGGTAAGGCCCTTTGTATTTATTTTGATAGTTGTTAATAAACTTGTTTACTGTTTAACCTGGTTTTATTTCATAAAGAAAGGTAGTAAATAATTATAAGTTAATAATTCTCACAACCATTAGGGTCGTGACAATATAACACCCTGTATTTAATCAGCTTAGACTATGATCCGAAAAAATTATCTTTGAAACTATGTGTTTGGTTTTTACATTATTAAATATAATTCGAGATGCATCAAAATCTGTATGGTTAACCGTCAGACTAATCCATTATTATGAAAAGTGAATGCATCTGTAAACAGCATATTATAAAAAAATCATCTTCACTAACCTTCTCCAATGCCCATAAACCAAAATCTATCCGTCTTTTCCATACAGATTTTGATGCATCTCGAAACATTTTTAATAATGTCAAAACAAAACACATAGTTTCAAAGATAATTTTTTCGGATCATAATCGAAGCTGACCAAATACAGGGTGTTATATTTAGGCGTTACGGTAGAAAAATAATGTAAAATATAACAAAAATAAAAATAACTCCAAAAATAAAAATAACTCCAAAATTAATAGATTTAGGACAACCTGTATATTTCAAAATAATTTTAAAATGTAGACTTTAGCAACCCACATATCCATGAAAAAATAAAATTTTCAAAATATTAACCGTTTAGCCACAATGGACCGTCGCGTCTACCATATTACTGTTTTTTTTTACATTTTTGAAAATTTTTACACGCTTTTCGCCTCACTAAAATGGAAAACTTAACATACATTTTTTTTCGTTTTAGAACCTAATCTTCACAATCCAATAGGTTCCCATGACGCTTTAGTAACTGCAAATTTAGCATCTCGGCCTCCCCTACTGTAGGATAGTTCAGTTTCTTAAGTTTTCCAGAAAGTACGCCAGAAACAGGTTTTCGTCAGCCTCTTTCGTCTCACACCAATTTTGATGGGCCTGGTTTCTATTTGATAAGCGATATTTTCAGCTTCTTGAATTAAATTCTATTAAATTAGTTTTATCAAAATCTAAATTAGAAAATATTTATCTACATCTAATTAAATATTAAGAGGAAAGAAATTATTTCTTGATCTTAATGTGCTGGGAAATCACATGTCAAAAGGTAAGGTCCCGTCATTTCTAACTCGCACAAGCCTATGGCTTTTGAGGGTTACTCGTAGGGGGGCAACGAGCATGACGGTAAAAGACATTTTAAAGACATTTACCAGAGCCACCCTTAATCATAAATTACACATCTTGCAATTTTCTTCTCTTGATAAAACCCCTTTATTTTCAGGTCGTTGTTTGATATTTCTCTTGAAAAAAAAACAAACAAGTTTATTATATCCATTTACTGTTTTTCGAATATTGTAACACAAATATTAAAAAAAGCTAGTTGGTGATCGAATCTGCTGCGTTATCGGGTTTATATACTAGTTTTCACTAAGGCCCTAATTAAGGAAAATTGTAAATATGACTCTGTCATAATATATGTTTGCATAATTTCACATCTCTAGATTATTCTGTTACGCCAGGACGAACGCTAGACAATTATTTATTTATTAATTTCAGTCTTACCAAAATAAAACTTTGTTTTCACGTCATTTGTATAAAAAACACTTGTTGATAAAATTCTTCCATTGTTTTAACCAGCTATCGTTCAAAAATTGTCTCTTTTCGTTAGTTTTAATGTTTCAATTTGTTTGTAAATGTCCTTTGACTGCTGGTTAATTTGTAGTAAAATTTTAAATTTTATAACTACGTTTTTATAAAATAAATATAAAAATTAGGATCTATAAGATCTTCCTTGTTTTTACAAACATAGAATTTTATTTTAATCTACTGTGTTGATATGTTCTTGGTGTTTTTCCTGCTGTTTTTCCTACGTGGAAAATTTATGGTGAGTTTTTTAATTAAAATAAATTAAATTCCTTAAACTTTATAACTTAACTAAACTGTCATTGTGACCTTTTTAACTCCATAATTTTTCCACGTAGGGCCTGATGATGACGATGTTTTAATCGCCGAAACCGGTCGCTTAATAAAAATAACTTGTAAGAAATAAAGGACCTTGTTTTCTTCCTAACCTCAGTACCTACTACTCACACATGGCTAACCATACGTTAAATTATTTATTTTTATATACATTTAGATTTTAAAATAATAATACTATTTTCGTATGTATCAATATTGCGTAACAAACCTCGCTAAAATAAATTTTGAAATATTTTTTTTCCTTAATTGATTGTTTTATTTGTTTAATTGATACTTATTTGAATTAACTAGGATAAACTGGCACTGGAATTGAATTTCAATTACCAGCGTGTGTTCGACCAATCAATGTATAGATTTCATCTGGAACACGGTACATTAATGAACCCAATCAACAAAAAATTGCGATAATTGTTTTTATTTACCACATTAACGAGTGTAAAGAGTTAAACATTTGAGTTAGTGAATTTTAATGATATCTATTAGTTTTCATTGCCTGTTTCGTTTTGCTATTATTTTATTTAAACTAATTAATAGACTCAAATAATGTCACCTATAGATATTTCTCCTTATTAGTTTTTAATCGATGTTAACGATGAGTTATATTGTAATCAAGCATTTTATCTATATTTATATTTATTATATTCGATCAGCTAATTTTTAAACTTATTTTGATACTATCGACACACTACGTTAGATTCTCTAGATAAAGATTGATAAAAAAATAAATCAAATGTCATATTTTGCTGTTTTAGAATAGTTCATAACCGACTCAGTAGCAGGTGGCTAGAGCAGTGTGTCCCAACCTTTCTCAGCTGGTGACCCACCTTTCCTTATCGGAATACCTCCCCGGTCCATTGGTCCAAGGTGGAGTAAGTATATAAGTATATAAAATTTACCATCAAATATTGTAAATATAAATATTTATTTTGGAAGGATGTAGTGGTTCTATTGTCACACAATTCGATTTGTTTCGATTTTTCTTATCTTTTCTGATAGTTTCTGATAGTTTTAGGATCTAGACGCCGCGACCCGCCGTTTGGGAAACACTGGGCTAGATTAGTCTCTCGCACGGGAAGTCTGGTTACAATCCCTAACCATTTGTTTGGTTTGGTTCGTGATTTATCGTTCTCGAACTTCTCCAGGACTATAGGAAGAACTATTGCCCTATGATCAGTGATCCTGTTGCCGTTCCTGGATAGATAAAACCAGAACAATTACTTGTCATAATTAATAAAAGAAGAAGAAGAAGAAAAATAGAAGCAACTATTGAAAGATGGTTTTATCTTACAAACAGTGATACTGAACGGTTGCTCCTCAAATTCGGCAGTTATTCCAGAAACCATAAAAAAAAGTAAAAAAAATAGTTTTGGTTGATCTTAAATTGAAGTTGCGTGAGATAGCTGATCCCTTAAAGAAATCAGAGGACAGTGTATTCACCATTTTGGATGTACATTTGTCTATGAGAATCTCTGTTCGAAGTGGCTACTCATTTGCTCATAATCGATCAAAAACAACAACTCATCTTGGATTCAGCCCACTGCTCGAAGCTGTTTAAAGGTGCCCATTCACGATCCAATGGGTTGGAATGATGATTTATTTGGAACGACTAAAGTGTTGGAACGGATGGATCGATGCAGCGGGCCATTCACGACCACCGCATCATTCCATCTGTGGATATATTTATAGGTTAGGTGCACATTTTCCATTTATTTGTTTATTTTATTGTTGTTAGAAAAAGTAGATGATGAGTTGTTGCTGTTGTATACAGCAATTTGTTTATGTTTGAAGAAAAGTACTACTGCGTCCTCTGCCTAAATAGAATGCTCCAAGGAAAGATATTTGGCTCCGAATACGTTAATAATAATAATTTTAAGAACGAATCAAAGAATCTTAAAAAATTGTTTAGGTTATCAAGTTATAGCTTCCGAAAAAAAATATTTAATATATTAATCATCTTAGGAAATAAACTGTGTTTTCGTCGACGACCACCTCATTAGGGGACGCCATCAGATTTTAACCAAAAATATATGGAACTAATTAAGATAACCAGATTCACAAAAAATCCTTTATAATTTTTAGGATTCCTAAAAATTCAACCTCACCTGTTAGCATTGATACCAACATTAATAATAAATAGGGTTAAACAAGACTTTTTCGAACTCAGGTAAAAAATACGTCGGCGTTCATATTAATTCTGGTTTTTATAACGTTAAATAAATGACGATTTTTTTATCGTTGACACAATCTGAAGTTTACTCCATGAGAACACTTGCAAAATGATAATTTTAAGTTTTGGTCGAATATTTCCATGAATGATCTGCTTATTTTTCAGAAAAATATTTGATAGTTGACAAATCTAGACGTAGTTAAATGTCCTTTTGTCAAAAAAATATTCAATATGACATAAAAATTTCTAATTGGGTTTTAGGAACATAATGTATGGGAAAATAAAGAAATATTTAAAAATTATTATTAATATACCCCTTCCAAAATTGTGCATTATTTAAAAAACTTCGCAATTTGTTAGAAAATATAATACTCAGAATGAAACGGTTACGATTACAAACAATGAAAACCAAGAAACATACTCCAGAATGAGTCAAAAAAATTAAATAAAAAATCTAAGAGAGAATTAAATACAATAATTCAAATGTTAGCTCTAAAATAAAATAATAAAAAGCATACCGAGAAAATTGATTGATATTTCAAACAAAATAGGTAAAGCTTCAAGTTACTTAAAACAAGGCGATAATTAACAGGACTGACATGGGAAGAATTAAAAAAAAATAATTACATAAGTCGTGATGGAAAAGTACAGCAAAAAATCAATATTAACGTTGAAATTATAAACTACGGAGCAACAATGAACAAAATATATCAATTTACGAAAAAAATGCCGTGACAGATAATGATTTATAAAAAAGGGGAACAATCGAGATTTATCAACTGTAGAGGAATTACTTTATTATATGCAAATAAAATTATCTAAAGCAGCGGAAAATTTGACAGGGCAATACGGATTCATGAAAGGGATCCACTGTTGTTACGATGGATATCGAAAGTATTTATAAAGATGACAGTAGAGAAAACAACAATCAGCATAGAAATAGTAAAAGGAGAAAGGGAGATATCAGAAATAAATCGTGGAGTTAAACAAAGAAATGATAATTAGAGAAGGGGATATTAAGAAACACAGTAGAGTAAGTAATGACATACGCCGATGGTAATTGGAAAATGGAAAAATAATGTTAAAATTGCTATAAAAAATAGTTAGGGCGGGTACAAAAGTTAGATTAAGGATAATTAAGGCAAAACAAAATTAATGAAAATCAATAAATAGTTAATAAACAAAACAGCTCTCATTAGAAGATTTTATACTTCTTAGAAGAAAAATATGAAAGTAAAACAACATATTTAACACATAATAGCTAATAATACAATGAGAGCTGAAATTAAAGAGATGATAAATTTTTTAATGCAAATAGCCGGTGTCTAAACCAGTTCATCACCTTATGGATTTATTATTAGACGCAGGTCCACTACAAGATAGCTTCCAATAGGCTGGTTCGACAATTTTCGTAATTTGTTTATTTCAACTAAAATCGAAAGAATTTATGATTAAAAAATGATGACAAAAATTTCGATTGCAAATTTTAGGATTTACGTCCGCTATAAGCATTATAAAACCAAGAATCAGAGCGAGGCTAGAAAACCTACCTGTACCTGTTACGTCAGTAGCCCGCAAACGTAGGTGACAGTTTACTTGAATCCGGAGCTTGTGTCTGGCTACTGACGTCACGCGGCCTAGTCTCGCGCACAGGTACGTTTTCTAGCCTCGATCTGATCCTTGGTTTTATAATACTTATAGCGGTCGTAAATCTTAAAATTTGCAGTCGAAATTTTTGTCATCATTTTTATCATCTTAAATTCTCTCGATTTCAGTTAAAATAAAAAAAATGTCGATTGGTGATGTACAATAATTTTTTTATTCCACAATGTTTTCGTAATAAAATGATCAATTAGACTTATAATAGCAAAATTTTTTACCAACATTTTTTTTTTTAAATTTTTGTAATATTCTTAAAATAAATAAATTTCGGACCATTCTCAATCAATCCCTACGTGTTTGAATTTAACCTAAAAACTGCGTCACTCAATAAAGTCGTAGGATGACTAATCAAACAACAACTTTTAGGCAAAATTTCACTTTAATCATAA
Organism: Crepidodera aurea; assembly: GCA_949320105.2. NCBI lineage: Eukaryota > Metazoa > Arthropoda > Insecta > Coleoptera > Chrysomelidae > Crepidodera > Crepidodera aurea. The sequence goes on along the minus strand of OX439472.1, from coordinate 22,069,273 downwards.
ACTTTCTTCTTCAAGAGTGATATATATTGATTCCAACGCTTGTGTAAAATTTCGATATCTTTTTTATCAAACGATTTATCTGTGGCCTCAAAATAGGCTTCAATTTATGCAATCACTTTCCCTGGGAGCTTTAATTTTAGGTTTGTCTGCAAACAGTGTCCCAATTTTACTCTAATTTGTATCGTTAAGTTATTTTAAGTTTACTTTTTATTTTACTAGCTCAGAATACTTACTTTTTTTTAAATGATTTATTAATAATAAAAGAAAAAAATTGAGCATATGAAACTTTTACTTTCAGATGTGAGTTCCAGCTTTTCTAATAGACATTTAATGAAGTATTTGAAGGGTTAGAGGGCGCCAATAATTCTATTTTAATATTTTTCAAGCTAGTTTAGAATTATAAATATTCTAGCTTTGATCAAAAATAATATGAATACAGAACTTTATCATCAATGCAAAATTAAGATATTTTAGAATGTTGTCACACCGCAAGGAAATATTAAAGAAAACTTAAAGATAAAAAAATGATTTACTATTTATTAAAATTATTTGTTGAAATATAGTTTACAAAAATTTTACAATTTTATTATAGCTTGTAGCTACGCCATTACAAAAAAAAATACGAAATACCAAAATATAAAATGTTAGAATACAAGTGACCTCAAAATTTCTTAAAAACTAAATCAGTTGAAAAAAACCCAAATATAAAACTAACTAAGATTTACCGACATTTTCACAGTTTTTTGGCCAACGCTGAAGAAAAGTCTACATCGACTTTTATATATCGGGATCAATTCCAGTTTCTGGACTTTCGGCTGGTTTAGTAATTGAATGTTACTAAATTCCCAAAAATAAACAAGTGCAGTGGCCGACGCTGTAGATTTAGTTCAGAACAACAAATGAACTATCGAATGAGTGAAGAATGAACAATGAATGGATGGATGGACTGTGTGAAATCCGCCTCAACAGGCTATATCACAGTACACTAATTTTAAAGAGACTTTTCAAACTAAGTTCTCAATCGAAAGTGAACAAAATATTTCCTAAATTCGAATTCGAAGCCTCTGTTGTTAGATGATTCCCCACTATTCAATGCGTATAATCGAAATTAAACTGGAATTTTGTGATATACAAAGTGGCCCAAATTTAAAAATAACAATTTTAAAAATTTGATTTTTAAAATGTTACAACAGGTAGTGGTGGCTGAGTACCAAATCCGGGGATTACGGTGGTTGGGGAAGCTATTGAAATTGTGATTTGTTTAATATTGCCACTGGTGCGATCAACTTGTTACACGATGCATTGTCTTGGTCAAAGAGCATTTTTTTCCTTCAAAGGCACCAATAACGCTATATAGTGTTCTATTAAGGGGGCGCATTAAAAACCAAAATCTTACCAGCTTTGAGATATTGCATATTATATTTTGTATACCATATTATTTCTACTTACATCCGACCTGTTTACCGGAGTTAATGAAACTGCGCAAACTGCACAAATACCTTTTTGCACTTGCCCAAAGTCTTTTCTGACTTTAATTCCACTTGAATATGGCAGGATTCGAACCTACTCCCCGAACACTGACCAAGCTGAATCGGCAGACGCCTTATCAACTAGGCCACCGTGTCCAGTATAAAAATTATTTTTATTGAGCTTTTTCATGGATAAAAATGCAAAATACAAATTGGTTAATACACTATCTTCTGATATCTTTAAGGTGTCAACTATCTCAAGCAACTTCACTTTACGATCAGCCAAAACTATTTTGTGGATTTATTTTAAGTTTTCTGGAACAACTGCCGAATTTAGGCGAGCAGAGCATTCATCATCATCGGTTTAAAATCAGCAATACACCTCTCTACATTTGTCTAGATGAAGCAAAGTCCAAGTAACGCTTGTCGAGCCGTCACTTCTCTTGTACGGTATTTAAATCTCAAAAACATATTTTTTTTTCATTCATAGAGTGTATTAAAGAAAAACTCCTCTTTATATTTTACTACTATCCATCAATTTTTTGCATCTTTTATAGGACTTGTTATTTCTTCTTTATTCTCTGTTTTCTTAGTAATATATAAACTTTTTTCCTGATACCATATTTAATAATTTCCAAAAGTTCCCTTTCAATATAGAATATTCCTCTGCTTTGGTAGCCTTTTCTATTATCCTTTGAGTTTTTGTCATTTTTTTTGGTCTTCTTCTTCAATGTTTTAGTTTTTTTTATACATTTACTTTACGACGCCCTACACATATTTTTGTTATTAAATTTTTTCTGGTTTGTGTCTAGAGCATCCTTTGTTTTAATTTTGTTTATTTATTAAGTTCTCATTTTCGCTTCTAATTTATCTGTCCTTTTTGCTCATGCTTCTTTCTTTATTTTTCCCAACTTGGTTTCGTTCGGCTTCATTTTGACTGTCATGCTACGTCGGTCTATTGTCTGTCTTTTTTACAACGCTTTTGTCTGTCTGTCCGTCTGTCCGTATGTACGCATTTATAACTCAGGATACCTTGAATGTGTGCACGCCTAAATTTGAGCTTGCTACGACGATTTTTCAAATTTGTTAAATAATTTTTTGTTTAGTTTAGAAGTCTATTGTTCCCGCTCTCTAGCGGGTGCCGTTACTACGTCACAATTTGATTTAAAAAGGTCCCTTTTCACTGTATCGTATAAATGTCAAAGCACTGTCAAATCGCTTGATTTTGTCAACATCAGTGACTATGATGTGAAAAATGCTGTGGAGACGCGGCTGGCTGGAAGTTCTTATGAAGAAAGTATAGAAAAGCTGGTCACCTGCAAGTATTTGAACATTGGTGTTTTACTATTTTTTTTTAACGGTACTTACTTTCCGAATATGCCTCCTATAATATTTTTCAAGTTGTTATTTTTTTCATTACGAAAGACCCTGTTTAATAACATTTTAGTTTCTAAATTAATACTACTCGACTTTTAAATGCAAGTTGCTAATACCAACAACAATTCGCACATTTCAATTTAACCCTTCCAGTGAGTCCTCTGAAAAGGGGTTGCCGTTATTACTTTATAGGTTACACAACCTGCAGCGACTTACACCACGGAAAACCGCGAAGTTGTAATAACAAACTTGAAAGCGTGAGAAATGAAGCCGTTACACGCATGCAATTTGACGATAAACATGTCAGTATTATGGGAACTGCGTGTTTCAAGATGAAACACGTTCCGCTGGCTTCGACGATATTAATATTGTTTCATCAACAACAATAAGGGAGGGCGTAAAGTCGGATTGTTAACTTTATGAGGAAGTGAGGAAATGATTAGTAGTTCAAGGGGAAAATCATGACAAATTAGAAAAATATTTTCAATAGTCCAGCCTGTTGAGTCATAGCAGTAAATAATTTTAAATAGTAATAGATGGCGCAATTTTGTGGCCAACTACGTCTCCTGACCTTAGCACACTTGATTTTTTTTACGGGGCAAATAAGGTATATATGATTAAAGTATATGAGCCTCAGGTAGGAAATCACTTTTTCTACAACTGCTATGAAAAGTAGCGTATTTCTCAAAGGTTACTTAATTTCAAAATCATGTATTGCTCATACTGTGACACCACATACATTTATTTGGAGAATCGACAAAAAATTTGTTTAGAAAAGACTGTATGACTTGTACACACTTAAATGTAGCATCTTTTGTAAATTTTAAGAAATTAAAAATCTCGTTAAAGTGTGTAAAAATTTTTTATTTAATAATTAGCTAAGCGCTTTCGACCGTAACGGTCATCATCAGAGCTGCATCCTAAAAAGGGGTTTACAAGTTTCTATATAAAATACAAGACATTAACTAACCTATAAAAACTTACGTCCAAATTTGAGATACCTCAAAAAGGAGTTCTAATATATTGAAAAACATGACTATGTATAAAATTGATAAAACCTCTTCAAGAGAGTGAACTGTACTTTTTACATCTGTTTGTAGGTTTTTTTTACAATTTTTTAAAAAATGTTATCAAGGCGAGATTCTATAAAGTAGTGAAAGAATTTTTAAGTAAATGACAAGAAACAGCTGACTTTAGATGGTAGTGACTACAGTAACTAACAACGTTAAAATAGCTCTTTTGACAAAGATTCTCAACAACTCTACAACTCTAGAAACCAATTAAAGAATTGATATTGAAAATCTCAATCAAAAAAGAAAGGAAATAAATATGAAATGTTAAATCTGAAAAGTTCCATCCTGACACTTCCACAACAGTTTAAATAAAGTATTAAAATTGCAATTTAAATTGACTTGAGTATTGACACAGTTAACCGGATTCCTCTGCAATTCTCTTAATATTTCTAAATCTTCATATAAATTAAATTTAATAAAGTTAAATGAAGTAATATTGTGTAAAATTGTGTCTACTAAACTTTAAATGGTTAAAAAGCTGATTTATCAGGTCTAGAAAGGTGTTCCTTAATTCGAACATCCAAAGATCTGATTGTTCTGCCAACATAAGAAACAGAACAATCACCACATTGCAACTTATAAATTCCATTTTTGGAAAACAAATTCAAATTATATTTTGTCCTGGAAAATAAAGATAGATTTTTGGGTTTTGTAAGCTATAGTTAAATTTGAAATACTGTCTTCTAAAATCTTACCAATATGTAAGGAAGTGAAACCAATGAAGGGCAGAGATCTATAAACTTTAAGTTTAATTTCTAAAGGAGAAGCAGAATAGGCCGATTCTGTATGTTTTCTTAAATTGATTTTTCTAACAAACTTATCAACAATGTTCCCTGGGTAACCATTAGTCAGATTTGTGGCCGGTAATTTCAAGAAAAAGTATGAATTGGCATACGAAAAATTTATGGAATGGAGAAGAAATACAAAAATAAAATTAAAAAAATTATTTAACTGTTGAGAGGTAGGATACTTTAATGTTATTTTAGTTTTGCTAACCATAAGTTACATTACTTGTATTCTTTAAATTTGTGCAGTTCTAGTAAAAGTATAGAGTGGGAAAAGTACTTTTCTCACTTGTGTGATTAATTGTATTGAACCCAAACTTCAACACTTATTGCACAATATACTATAGCATTTTAGGTTTTGTCAAACTGCATATAACTTTTAATAAATGACTGTCAACTTGTCAGAAAAAATTTAAAAATGTCATGTTGTAAGATTTTAAGGTTTTTGGTAATACCAAAGATTGAATCAGGAATAAACACTTATAAAATCATTATGATGATATTTAAATGAAAGAAGATTATTCAACAGTTGTATTAATGCGTACTAAAGGAAGACACTACGCAGGAAGTAATTACCAAAGAAGCTTAAATAAATAAATTTTGTAAACATGTATATGTAAATAAAACAGATAACGTCCTTCTTTTATTAGAATAAAAAAACAAGTTTAGGCGGTTTGTATTGAACCCAAATTAAGAAAAATTGTGGGAGACAAATTTAAAAACCGTATCTAGTATGTCTTAATTATTGTAATCCATTGTTTCCACAATTCCCTACTATGCTCCATTTAATAGATTCGTATTAGAGATTGTTTTCAGATGGTGGAGATATGTTTTATAAAAGTTTTTCGCTTAAACATCGGTACATGAGTTCATAAACACGCGAAGACATCATTCCAAACATCGGAATTCGACTTTGTTCAAATGCCGACATTAAAATTTTCCATTTCCATGTTAAGAGAACTTTTGCTTTATCGCGATTTTGCTATAATTTGCATGTTTTGTGGTATTTTCTTCTATCAAATCACATTTGTTGCCGTTAAGTTATTTTTGGCACGTTATTGGCACTATTACTTTATTATTATTGAGTTGTAGTGAATATTTGACATTTACACTGAAAAAAATATTTGGATCACATTGCGAATTTGCGTAGATATTGACGCAAAGTTTACAGTCCCATAGCTGTAAAAAAAATTTTCAAGTACGTTGTGAAAAAAATGTGAGAAAACACATTATAAGTTCACCATTTTTATGTGATTTTACAGTCGACTTTGTGAATTCACATTCTGAAAATACAACCAATTCTGTGAAATTACAATACCTGAGGAGTAAAATCAAATTTATTGTTAGTTTACCAATGGATTGTGAATTTGCATCCTAATAAGAATATCACACTGTAATATTACATTAATAAGAATATCACACTCTAATATTACGCTGATAAGTATCTTACATTGTAATATTAGATACATTGACAAAAGTATCACATTGTATAGCGTTGAAATTTTCACATGTTTACGTGTGGAATTTTTTTTCTGGAAACCTAATCATCGAGAAAAATAATAATTTTTAAGAAAAAAATGGTTGTTTAAAAATGCACTTGTTAATTAACAAATAAAAACATTTTTTGTAATCAAGCTCTTAATCCCAGTATCATAATACGAGGTTAAACTCTTTTTATTTTAGACATATTGTGAATTCTTCACAGTTACATTGTGAATTCTTCACAGTTGCATTGTGAATTCTTCACAGTTGCATTGTGAATTCTTCACAGTTGCATTGTGAATTATTCACAGTTGCATTGTGAATATCTAAGATTGCATGATTTTCTGGCCAATGAAATCGTCTGTCGCTCGATTAACTCGTGCATCACCGGGTCAGTTTTATCTCCTATTAGTTCATTAGTGAATCTACTCTGAATAAGACAAAACGTGTTGAGTGTATTGTGGACAGTGTTTGTAAAAGTGCCACTGCCACTGCAAGCTTATTATCACAGGAATAATCCTTCCGCAGTTTTGTATATTGTATTGTATATTTTGTATAGGTTTTCTTGTATTATGGCTATAAAGAAACTGCACGTGGATATGTTCTAAAAGATTGGTTTAATATGCATATTTTTACAGAGTTATCTTCAGAAAGTAATGCAAGTTTCTGTCAAAAAGTGTGTAGGATACAGAATCTCAGTCAGACAATGAAACTGAACACAGAAAAAGAAGTTCTACGAACAGCAAACAAAAATATACTTCCTGCCACACCACTTCCAGGAGCCTTTGATAAGGAAAACAAAAGTGCCAGTGATTATACTTACCTCATTTGTTAACAGCGATTCTTCTTCACCTCTAACACCTCTCCTGTGATTGAATAACAGCAGTTCAATAAAAAAATATAACGCCAAAATTTATTTATTTATAACAATTTGTTTATTAAATAAACAAATAAAAAATTATAAAAAAAAATTCATTCAAATAAGAGGTTTTATTTCCAAGAGAAGAGTCATTGAATTAGGTCTAATATCTTTCTTATTTTCTAAATTATTTTACTTATTGCATCTTTGGTGTTCGCTATTTCTTATACCAACCAAACATCTAAACTACAATATTAAAACAATAATACTAATGCGACGATCTTTATCCCTCCTTGTATTATTCCTTTCTGTGAAACAATTTCATGAAAGGTCAATAATCAATGTGCTAAGTGACCAGCTGTTACAGATGCTTCCACACTCACTCCTACATAAGAATAAAAAATCAAAAAGCCTTGTCAGGTATACCCTAATTAATAACTTGCGCACATGCTGCCATATGCCTGAAGGGTGTTAATAAATATTTGTATAAACAGGTGAAAAAATATTGCCTGATATTATACGGTTACAAGAACAAAAAAGATAACGGTTGGCTATTACTCAGAAACTTCGTTTAATAAAAGGTTAGTTTAAGTGCTTTAAAACTATTGTAAGGAATAAACAGAAAATAAAAATGGAATCAAATAAAACAATTGGATTCAGGTCAACGACGTATAATACTAAATCTAGGAGGAATATTGGGATCTGTTACTAAAATTTCTTGAGCATCCCATACGTTTAAGTATGACCAACTTCTTATCTTGTCGTTCATATAGGTCCAGAGGTTTTATCCATATTAATCTTCATCCCTGCCAATTTTTTGAGATATATTGGTGGTGCTGTTTTCAGGCAGAACTTATTAAACACACAAGTGCAGTACAATCTATTTCGAGGCCTTAAGTGCCATTTTTTAATTTAACAAAGTTTTAAGTATACAAACACTAACTACCTGCACTACCTACACAAGGGCTAATAGTTTCTTATCCTGAACAAATGCATACTTAGTTAGTTACAAGTGAAATATTCCTGTTTTTATTTGTTTTGTTGCTGTTAATGGAAAAGTTTGTAGCACCAACATTGATAAGTTTGTAGCACCAACATTGATACAGTCCACTTTGATGCCATTGGTAGGATAAGGAATACCCCAAATATACAGGGAAATCCCAACACACCCCCTCTTTTACTATACCTTCCTTTCTGTAGTTGAATTCTATCTGTGCTACCTTTTTATAATTCAGTCATCTTTCGTTCTTTTAAGACACATCTATTTTATGTTATTTACATTCACTTCTTTATTATTTCTACATATTATTTTTCAATCATCAAACTTTCCTCTGTCTCTCATGCGTATTTCAGGGTTGTTTGCTTTCAACAGCCTCTTCTTAATGTGTTTCTTAATATTATGTTTTTATGAATGTACACTTAAATATACATAAAGATCTCATCAAAATTCCGAATTGGTTAATATTGTCTTTAACTCTTCGACCAAACTTCCACTTTTATTTCCGAAACACAGACAGACCGGTAAAAATATTAAAGAAGAAAGGGTGTCGGTGTCGCTTTAAAAAAACCAACAAATCTGATATTACCATAAGCATATAAATACCCATAAAGCGGTGGTAAAAACAAAACCGGGTTCCCACAAAATTTAAATTGAATGCTGCATATTATATAGAATATTCTACCTCTGCATTCTGAGGTGTCGTTCAAGATATATGCGCTACTCTAAAATTCCTACGCTGCCACTTATCTCACCGGCCATTAACGAAAACCAGAGTTTAACCTGAAATACAATGACAGCGTCCGTCCTCTCTCAAAGCATAATACGTTAAAAATACCCCAATAAATAATAATGTAGACATATTTTTTACCTTGACGGTACGTTCTTGTTCAACTCTATTTATTACTATTGCAGATATCGATACAAGTTTTCTGAAAGAAGATACGGCTAAAGCTTACCTACTTTTTTTGGGTTAAAAGTTTTATCTAAATTATTTCTATAATTCCTTTTAAGTGTAGATACCAGTGGATACTTTAACAAGAAAAATATGACTTGTAGTCATTATTAAACTTTGGTCTTATTTATAATAATAAAAAATCTTTAACGTTTGTAGAATGCATTAACCGTATTAAAATTGCACAAAGGATGTGAAATAAAATCACACAAGCTCCCAAGAACAAGGACATTAAAAATGTCCTACACTACTCCTTGGCCTATAAGCCCCATCAGATATTGAATTACGAAAGTCCAGACGCGGTTTGGTGCCTGACCAATTCCGGGCTTTAACCCAAAAACTACGATTTTGTTATTAAAGGAGCTTGCCATTCAATACCTGGTGGGGCATATAGCCCAAGGAGTAGTTGTTGAAGTCCAGACGCTGGTGCAGTGTAGGACATTTTTAATGTCCTTGTTCTTGGGAGCTTGTGTGATTTTATTTCACATCCTTTGTGCAGTTTTGTCACTCCCATGGTCCTTTTTTGGTATTTTTATGGTTCAAAAAAATTCCACCTTCGTTTATGTATTAAAATTGTTTTTTATACGAAGATTAAACTGTTTTTAGTGATTGGCAGTATGATTCAGATGCCCTTAGTTCAAAGAGAAACAGTGTTTTACCCAAAAGTAGGTATATTTGGACAGGGAGCAAAACAATAGTGACATTTGTTAAAATATGAATAGGAATACGGTCAATAACTACTTTTAACCCTTCATCAGGTGGAAGGGTTGTACTTTCTACCCTGGTGGAAAGTACGAATTTCCCATCTGGTGGAAATTACTCTCCTCCTCTTTCCATTATTCTCCAAAGCATGTAGTGATACCATTTATATTTGATTCAGCAGTTGATTCCATGCTTGCCTATCTTGTGCAATCCCTTCAGCATCATGTAGTCTCGTATTTATTAAGGGTTTTGTTTGGTCTACCCATCTAGTTGGAGATCTGCCTCTTGGACGTTTGCCTTCTACTTTCCCTTCTATGAAATTACTACCCATGACAAAACCAGATAAACCATTCCATTCCTACAAGATTTATATATCCAATTCATTATATTCAACACTTAATCATAAAGAACAGAGATTCACAGCATTGGCTCGGTTTTGAATTCAAGCCAAGCTCTTGAATAATCAAGCCAAGCTCTTGAATAATCAAGCCAAGCTTTTAAAAAAACAAACCAAGCTTTCGTAGTAGCCAAGCCAATCTTTTCTTACAAAAAGCTTTTTCAATCTTTTCCTACAACACCTCTGCGAGCCATAATTTTTTAGAAGAAGACCCACCTAATGTTTATGTATTCTTCTATAAAATGAATTTATTTGTTTGTTTGTCTTATCATAATGTTTTAATATTTTATCACGTGATGCTTGAATCTACAATATCAACGTCTCGTCAACATTGTTTCTGTCAATTTTGTTGTCTAAATCACTTGCCCATTTTTCTAATAATAAATTGATTATTATTACCACCATTGGTAAAGTATATTTTTTCAGCTTCTAAAGTTTTTAAAAAGAGTCCAAGACAGCATCTCGAAAAAAAGAGTTCCATCTTGTAACAACATCTAATTTTGGCATTATCAAATTTAAGGTATCACAAAATTTTTCAAAATTAATGTTAAGTTACTCAGACTTTTTGATTTTCTTCGCGCTTTAATTTTGTCAAAAGGTGAATTACACTGACCTTTATCTTCTGAACAATTTGGTTCCGGTTCGCCATCACCGCATTGGCGGATCCTGGAAGGGTGCTGTATGGGCTGCAGGTAGAGTTTTTTAATTTAAAGAAAGATTACAAGAAGCCGAGAGGTCCTTTTCAACCCTTCGAAGGTTGAAGGACTGAATGAGAACAACCATGAGAGAGGATATGCTTGTAGTGATCGGTCCGTCGGGTTCATCGGAACCGGAGACTTTGGTCTGGCTCATATTTATACCAACCTCAGTAAGCAATCAACGGTAACTAAAAGTAGACAGTAGATAGACGTTGGCAGTTGGACAATTGTTTATGCTGTGTCACTGAGCACAGGGTACGTGTTCCACGGCCATCATAGCTGACACCTTGGTAAAGCTTGATAAAGCTTGTTAAAGCTTAGTAAAGCTTTATAGAGCTTGATAAAGCTTGGAAAACGAGCCAAGCCTGTATCCTGTATATAAAAAATAAGTCGAATAAGCCGAAGCCAAACTAGGACAAATAGTTCCGCCTAACAATAACAGTGGCATAACAGATTCCATGACAGGTTTCCACAACGACTTAAAAAATCTTGCCTCTCATTTTGACCTATGGAATGTAACTCTGCCCACACAGCACAGGATATTCCCAGAATATACTCACAAGATACCAATGTTCTTTTTGCAAAAATATTCCTAAGCAAATATTCTGAGAACGATCATAGAATGTATTGGATATATTAAAATATTCTATGAATATTTATATATTATATTCCTAGTACATTAATATAGAATATTCTAAATACATTCTATGTACATATTAATTATCTTTCATTAAAAATAAAATTGATGGATCTTTTTATGTTGGTCATTTTCGTATTTTCAACAATAAATAAGTGGGTATACCAGGTGTGACTCCTCACTTGACCATTCTCTGTTGGGTTCTAATTAGGAGTGCTGTTGCTAAAGTGGCGATGGGAAACAGTAACACATATACAGAACACGAGGCTAATAACCTAGTAGAGTTGATGCCGTTGACACAAAAGTAAAAAAAAATAAGCGCGTAAATTTGAAATCTTAGGAAAAATCTATGAAAATTTTTGTAATTGTCAAATCTTAATGTAAATCAAATGCGCAAACTCAATACAGCATTTCCATCTTGTAGTAGAAAGCTAACATGAACAAATTAATTCATATTTTTATTTATACTCCTATACTAAAAAAATTAATTTTCACCGGCAAGAGTTGCAATAAACATTTAATTAAAAAAGTTAAAACCAAAAGCCAACTTGCAATGACCGCAACGTCGCTGTCACGTTACCCGTAAGTTTTGTGGTTATGTTTATTATTTTATTGCAGGGTTCTTAGTATAAGATATATACTAAGAATCCTGGTTTATTGAAAAAAGCCATGGAAGGTAAGTCATGACATATTTTTTAGTTGTAAAATTATTATATCGACCGGATTCTTTATAAAAAAATATTTTTGACAGATTATATTGTGTAGATATAGATTGTATAGATAATATTAAATAATAAGTAACAACTTTAAAGAGTAAATAGAGTTTTTATGCTAAAATGACCAAAGGACGTCCAAGGTCCTACTACCGAACAGTCAACAGAAGGTTGAAGAAAACTAGCAACTGAAGATGCTCATATAGTGCTGTTAGATAGTGTTAATGGCAGGAAAGTGGAACAGTGTGCGAGTGATATCGAAGTATATATTTTTTGTAACTTAATAGAGAATTGTTATGAAAAGCCATTTTGTCTAATTTTGGCGTTAATTTCCTAACATTGTCACTTTCTCCTTAGGCCCTTCCTTTATTTACTCTTTACTTCCGATATCCCTACCAGTGACGATATTACGACTGCTACATTCGCAGACGACACGGTCATTTTGTCAGTTGATTCAGATCCTAACAGAGCCTCGCAAAAACTACAGAACCATCTTATAAATCTACAAAGCTGGCTAGAGCGCTGGAAAATTAAAGTAAATTCGGACAAGTCCACCCAGATAACGTTCACAACAAGACACGTCAACTGTCCACAACTCAGAATAAACAACAGCCCTATTCCAATAAGAAGCGAAGTTAAATATCTTGGGCTACACCTCGACCAAAGGCTCTCTTGGAAACACCATATCAAAGCCAAAAGGGTTCAACTATCGCTGAAAGTCAAACAAATAAATTGGTTGCTTGGAAGGCGATCACAGTTATCACTGGAAAATAAACTTCTACTATATAAAATTATTTTAAAACCCATTTGGACATATGGGATCGAGCACAATACAAAAATTCTCCAAAGTTTCCAGTCAAAAACACTCCGGATGATAACCAACGCGCCATGGTACGTTTCCAACGCAACAATACACAACAATCTAGGAATTCCCTTTATCAGCAACCAATGCCAAAAAATCTAAAGAGAGAAATGCTGAACACGATAGTGACATAATAAGACAACTTTAGCCAGTTCCATTAGAGCACAGAAGGCTTAAAAGATCTTGGCCAGAATACCTGATTGATTAGGTTGAAATGGCGAACCGTTGCTGAACGGTACCCACTACAAGTCCTATACATTCAAAACATTTACTAAATACTTATAGTGTTAAAGTAGTTGTAAATTTGCTATATGTTCCAATAAAAACAAAAAAAAACATATTGTCACTTTAAGTCTCATATACTGTTACGATCTGATGATTATGCCACACTTTTTATTTTTAGATAGTGTAAGAAAACTATTTGCGTCATCCACATCCACGGATATGGAAGCTGCAATCAAACAAAGACAAAGACATTCTAATGGATGTTCTCAGAACATTATCAGCACTTCAAAATACCCTGGCCTTTGCGATGTACTAAGAATATTCTTAGCAGCAACTATAGTCTATTTTTATGTATGAGAGAGTATTAAAATAATAAAGCGTTCGTAATCCATAGGCGTACCACTTCTTTTAGTAGACAGTTAAAATATTTTGTGAAGTTATACCTCGAGTATTTTCGTATGAAATAACCTTTGTATAAATATAATAAATATATCGGGTGTACACTTATATTTTCACCTAATTAACCTGCTTATAACTTCTAAGCAGCTGAAGGTAAAAAAGTGCAATTTTTTCTAAAATATTTTATTTTTCCACAAGGTATGTTAAGAACATTGTGTCAAACGGGCTATGTAGGTATAAGGGTTTAAACTTTGACTTTTAAACAACGTTACGTTCATAAATAATAATTTTAATATAAAAACTACTTCTTACCTACAAATCCAAATCAGAATCGAAATCAGAAGATGAACTGTCGCAACCAATATTTACAATGAGTGGCTCGATCATTTCATCAGTAATATTGTCCAACTTCCACATTTTCTCTTCTTCTTTAATCGTATGATTTACTGCCTTTTCCCAGTTTTCAGGCTTCACATTATTTACAGCCTCCAAAAACAACTGTTTAACATCACTCATTTTAAAAGAATTATTTTTTCCTGAAACTTCTCCCTTTATCTGTGCCCATATCAGTTCAATCGGGTTTACTTCGCAATGATATGGTGGTGATCTAACCACCGTCATCCCACGATTTTTTGCAATTTCATCAATTTCATATTTTTTTAATTTCTCTTTATGAAGGGAACACAAATGATACAGTTCTCTTCTCACAGAACCGGAATGGAACTTAATATTCTTTGAATTTAGCCAATTCTGTAAATCTTTTTTTAACCACTTGGTTGTGGGCATTTTTTCTGTAAGTCTCGAGTGATAACTTGCATTATCTGTTAAAGGACCGATTTTTTGTCGTTTACGCGGTACTTCCAAATTTTCCATGATCACACTAGAATTCACAATAGACTGCACACTGCACCTTGCATGTTGCAACTAAACGACATTTAGTAAGCTGTCAAGAATACACAACTGGACCTCCTTACTAAATGGAAAACCTACAATCGCATTTTCGGTGAAATTTGTTGGTAAGGGATTTATCTACTTATAATTCGATTACTGTAAGAAATTCTTGGAATTAAAATAAAACAAAATTGGCAAATAGGTACTTATTGAAAATAATCTTAAGATACGGCTATGTCATCTTTAATACACAGGGCTTTTGGCCTGTCTAAACCTTTTTCTATTGTTCTGTACAGCTTATGGTTATAAAAGACCAATAAAAGACGCAAAACTTGTATTAGCTCAGGTACATTTATGACAATTTTAGGAAATATTTAGATTATTCCGTAAAAATATTTAAAATGACCGTACTAAGTTTTGCATTAGAAATGCTGTTTTATTACTCTCTCATGCATAAAAATAGACCATAGTATATTCATAGAATATTCAAATATACTTTTTCAATATTCTATGCACATTCTAGGAAGGTGATTTTGCTGTGCGGGTGGGGTGCAGAATTCTAGTAATAAAAATACAAGAAATATACCAATGTTAAAAAGAAAAAAAAAGATCTTGTTTAATAAACATTTATTGAAATACTTTCTATAATATTAAATAAAATAAGAATTATTTAAAATTACATCGAGGATTTTATAAACATTTATTAAAAATCATTTTTTCGAAACCAACTAAGCGCAAGTCCTTAAGTTAACATAAAAATAAATTCCATTTCATGCAGATTAAGTAAACATTTCCCTTGACATTTTAATAACATCTAACTAACTCATTTGTTGACAAGAAACTTTATTAAACTCAGTTGTCATTATCCTGTCTTCGCGGGCTACTCATGCGGCGAGAAAACGAGGCGTTATGGGCCCATGGCCAACATGATTTGTCACGGAGGACTGAGATCTCTCAGCGGGGGGCCCACAATCGAGTCTGAATGGGCGGCTCGGGCCCCAGCTCCCCGCCGTTTATGGGATATGTAATTTGTAGGAACCCCATCACTCCGTTCGATCACTTCCGTTTGACACGAATTTTATTAACTATAATAAATCCGGCCGAAAATCTTCGGCACGGAGACACCGCCAGGGGGTTGTTCAATTAATTTCTTCGATGGAGATAAATGGCGAGAAAGATTGATGATTAGTCATTGATATCTGGTCTGAGGAAGGTATCAAATTAAAGAATTTTGTTATTTTGTAATACTGAATAAAAGATTAAAGATTTGTTATTAGAGAAAGGAGACTTTTGTATTTGGAAATAACTTGTTATGAGTGTTAATATCTTTTTATATTTATTTTATAATTGGTTTATTAACTTAACTTTATGTGTAGATTCTGTATTTTTATTTGTATTTGTATTTATTTATAAGACGATTTACTATTATCCCCTAGATATTAACCTCTAAGATTAACCATGTTCTGTAAAACACTATATTCCGAATCGCTCTATACAACAACCCAAACCGACCCTTATCCTTCTTAACGAACCGCCTTTGAGTATCCATCGAGAACAACCCTTCATAAAAATGGACAATGCCATTGAGTTTCCCGGAAAATGAACATCAGCTCCGCTTCAGCATATACATATCCCGATTAGTAAACGAGAAGCAAGCAAAGAAAGAGAGGCGAAAAGGGCGGCAAAGAGCAATTTTGCCCTTTGGTTTCTGCGACTTGCCAGATGGACTCATTAAGGGGTGCAATCGATGAGATGACCAGCTGCATGATCTCGCACACTCCTACACATATTGCAAATAAAGATAATCAAAACGACCTTGCACGAAATATACATATGTTAACAAACAAATATGAATTGTGGTAAATCTGTTTCTTGTTTATGTAAAAAGTAAGAATACAATTATTATACAGTGTGAAAATTAAGTCTTTAATAATCATTTATTACAGCGGACGGATAACGTTCTTTATATGAATATATCTTACACGCCTGTCACTTAGGAACTATGGAAAAGGACTAAATATTATAAATATTTTCGTGCTAGGTTTCAGTTACATCTATCAAAATCTCAGCTAACATTACGTGCTTCATTGGGTAAAACTGATGATTTGGGGCTGGGCGGTAAGTTAGCTCGTGGCTTTTAATTCAACTATATGGATTTGTTAAGGACAAATTTGTTGTTTAGCAGAGAAACGCTGTTTGTTAAGGGAGAAAATTCAATATCTGTAGACTGGCTTGTTTAGGTGCACAGAATCACACTAAAAATATTTGAAATATTTAAAAGATTTTTTTTTTATTTAAATTGGAGACCTTTCTTATTTTTTAATTTAGAATATTTATGGGTTTGTTAAATTGAGTTTTTATCATTTTATTGTATTTTGATTTTGTAAAATATCCTCCCTGCGCCTTTTGTAGCAAAGGACCTTGCAGCATTTTGATTGATTGCGGAATTAAATGAAACTCTAGTATGTTGTAGATCATGACCTCTCGGTAACACTTTAAATAGACCGTAATCAAATCGTATCACTAGTTTCAGAGAAACAGTTTGATTTTACAAGTAGTTACAAAAAGAGAAAATAAAGATAATTTATCACAAATTCAGACTATTTTTGGTTTGTTCTCCTGAATTGGCTAAAATATATCATGACTTTGGAAACGCAACAATATTATCATCCAACTCAGTATTTAGTTTAGATTTTTTCTACTTTAATTTAGAGATTTGTCTGAGTAGTGTTGACAATTTGGAAAAGCAATACTATTATTATACAAATAGAGTATTTTAGTATATCGCCGTCATCAGAAAAATACTTAAAATATTCTATTACAAAGTTATTCACTTCATTCTTTCAATAGAAACCATAAAGAACCAAATGTTTTCAACTTAAAGCGTTAATATCCTTAAGCCATAATATGTGAAAAACCTTTAGCCAAACTTATATCTTTAAAATACAAGGGCCCTCCGAAAAGTAACTCTACTCTAGCTGAGGTACCAAATAGTACTTCCCACATGACAGCACATTCCCACCACCCTGACATCCGACGGATATGTGCAGTAATGTTCTGAGAAATTAGAGAGAATTTAGAGAAACTCCAAAGATATAGTGCCCCTGCATATTTTTTTAGTAGAGATCTTTATTATTATTATTATTATTATTATTTTTTTTTTTTTTTTGCGGGTGGAAATCTTTTATAGATCCCACGTGCAATAGCAGCATGGGAGTGTAGGACTCCTCGCCAGTCGAATCTACCTACTAAAACCACCCTATATGTACCCTCTTGTGATGCATTCATGGAACCATCTTGTCGACCTCTGCGTCATGAATGCAACGAGTACTCCTTCATCATGTGTTCATAGTGTCTTTATATATTGTTCTGTCTTTCTCTCTTTTCTACCTCTTTATTCAGCATCATCTCTTCTACCATGGTTTGTATGAGTCTCCAATTTTCACTATTCCTTATCATTATTTGTACTATGTTCTCAGGTGTTAGTTCTGTGTTTATGATGTCTCTGGGTTTTTCTGCGTGTTTCAGACCATCTTTCACAAAGGAAGACTGTGTGTTCTGGCGTGTCGATATTGCCACAGTATGAGCATGATTTCTCGGCATACTTCCCCATTTTCTTCGCGTACGTTCTAAATACTCCATGCCCTGTTAGTAACTGTGTCAGATAGTATCCCACGTTTCGATGTTTACAGTTCATCCATTTCCTTATATCTGGGATAAGCCGCTTGGTCCATTGCCCTTTGAGAGCATTTCGGTTCCAACGTTCCTGCCACAGGCCTAAAGTGTTTTCCCTTATGTTTCTAGTAGTTACACCTAGCTGCTGATCATATATAGATTTCCTCTCTTGGGCCAAGAGGTCAATAGGTGGAATAGCTGTAACGACATGTATAGCTACTGCAGAAACCGTTCTAAAAGCAGAAGCTACCCTAATTAAGATTTTGCGCTGAGACTTTTCCATTAGTATGAAGTTTCTTTTAACCTTCAGAGCATCAACCCATACCGGTGCTCCATATAGTAGTATTGAGTTACTACTCCACAGAGTACTGCTCTTTTACTACTGGTAGTGCCACCAATGTTAGGCATCAGCCATGTCAGCTTTCCTACTCTATCTTCCGCTTTCCTTGTAACCATTTTGATGGGTTCTCCAAAAGTACTCCGAGTGTCAAGATATACTCCTAAGTATTTTATGTTACTCTTTGGCTCTATTTCTACTTCTCCTAATTTAAATTTAAGACCCTCCCTCTTCCTCTTACCACTCATTATTATTATTATTATGTTTTTTAAAGATATAAGTTTGGCTTAAGGGTTTTCACATATTAACGTTGAATGTTAATAATATATGGTTATTTAAGGTTTATATTGAGAGAATGAAGAACATCGGAATAGGATATTTTTAGGTACTTTTCCGATGACCCCGATATGGTAAAATACTGTATTTGTATAATAATTGTATCGCTTTTCCAAATTGTCCACACTACTGAGACAAATCTCGAAATTAAAGCAGAAAATTACTCATTTCTGAAAAGTGAAGTAAACAAAACGACGAAATATGATTTTTGAGTACGTTTGTGATGACCCCGGTAAACTAAATACTGATTTGGATCATAATAGTGTTGCGTTTCCAAAGGCATGACATATTTTAGCCAAATCACGAGAACAATCCAAAAATAGTCTGAATTTGTGATAAATTACCTTTATTTTCTGTTTTTACAACTACTTTTCAAATCAAACTGTTTCTCCGAAACTAGTGTCATAGGATTTGGTTATGGTCCATTTAACAGGTCATGATCTACAACATACTAGAGTTTCATTAAATGCCGCAATCAACCAAAATGATGTATTCCGTACAGGGTCCTTTTCTCTTGATGCTAAGGGAGTTGTCTTTCTTTTTTCGTCCTTGAGATATTTAAAAATTTTTGTTAGTGTGGAAGATAAAATAAAATATCAAATTCTTTTAAGAATAACTATTTTTGTCTATTTCGGCAGATTTGTTTTTCTGTTTGTCGAAAGTTTGTGCATTTTTCTTTCACTTCTCTCGTTCGAGTTATTTCCTAAGGTTATACCTATATTCAATGATGTCAAAAAATAAAAAATTTGAAATATTTATCTTTTTCAACAGACAGAGGTGATTTATTAATAAACATTAATTTTTTTAATGATCATTCACCAAATAAAAATCTATGTAAACTCTTACACGAACGGGCTATTATCACAATAAAAAACCCCAATTTAGAAAGTTATGTATAGACTGGGGTCATACCAATTTTAAATAAAAAATTTAGGGTAAATTATAAGTAAGTAATTAAGAAAAATCAAGAGGACTGAGTAAAAGTTTCGGCAGGAGGGGTGGGGGTAGGTAAATATACGTTTTGAGGGTTGGATATTGGTTTTTTAAGATGTGTGGCTGAAATATGCATCCTATCGGAAAAACTTTAATGTAGTAGCCGTAGATAATTGAAAAACCTAAAACTTTTGTATCGATCACTGTTCAAAATATTCTCAAAATTATGGATTAAAACGCTAAACACCGTATTTTGGTTTTTAATTACAGCAAAAAATTTTTTTTATATGAAACTGGGCGATAACGTTCTCTTTTGTGTTTTAAGTAAGCTGTAATATTTTCGTAAGTAATATCATAAGGGCATCTAATTTTTCCGAAAAATGTCGAAAAAAAAACACGTTGCTAAGTAATAGGTATTTTAACAAGAAGCATGAGTGCTAGTGGCAACAAAGATCCGAGTCGAAGACGAGGATTTTTTCATCTGCACGAATGCATTTTGTTAAAAAAATATTTGCATTTGCAGATAAGGCTTAATTGAGTTGGCTGAACTGTGCCCAGTAATTTTGATTAATTGTTGTTCACCGGCCCTTCCTTTAGCCAGGTTACTGACTGCTGTCAACCGCGTAGAGTGGTTTGTTATTTTTATTTCTTTTGTATTTAATCTTGCCTTCTCTGCAGTTTCTTTAGTCCTTTTCGAAAGTTCGTTTTTTCCCACTGGGGTGTTTTTGTACCATCCACTCGATGTTCTTTGTTCCATGATGGGTTTACTGTTAAGAATAATCTATCAGTTGTTATTCTAGATAAACGTTTAACCATTGACTTATAAAAGGACGGAGTGGACAGAAGGTAGGATTCTTCGTGTAGGGGACCAGTCATTTACTATCCGGCATTTTTTTCTCCACCCTGGGCCGTTTTATTTAAGAGAGGATTATATTCTACTCTTCCTAAAAAGTAGGATTTTTGAAAATCAGTTATTTTAAAAAATATGTAACCTGTTTTAACCCCTCTTTAAAATAATGAACTCTGCAGTTGACACATCTCCAGGCAAGTTCTACTGAAGCGATATGGTAAAATTTCGCTGGAGTCCCGCCGGAGTGTCTTCGTCCCATAATAAAACCATTGCGTAGTATTCTTCCAATTTTAATGAAGCAGAGCTCGATTTCCTTTTAAAGGCATTCATCTGCAAATTCCTTCATTTCGCAGTACGAGCTTCCCTACTAGACTTGAAGATAATATCTTTAAATGGATCAAAAATTATTTTTCACTTCATACAATACATCTCTTGCATTTTTTTTGCAACGTGTTCCACATTGTCTTCACAACTAGTTCTTTGTAATTTTTACCGTTTTCTTTCTTCATATTCCACGCCCAATCTTTCAGGATTAGGTTTAGTTGCTCTAAGCTTGTATTTCTTTGCCTTGAAGAATTCCGTAAACTGTTTCCATATTGACGTATGGGATTTAACGGTTAATGTTAGTCATAGAATCACTTCCAAAGAGACTCATTTTTACTACACAAGCTGACTAGCACTGTTTAAAAACAAGATTACAAAATTTATTGACAATAAAATCAGAAAAATTGTTTAGCGTTTAGCGTTTTCTGGTGTACTAGGAGATCATAATTACTTGTTATCAAAGGTATTGTAATTTTTGGTGACAATAGCTGTCAAGTTTTGCCGCGGGTAAACTCGAAAAAACTACTGACAGGAGCTGTCATACAGTTTTTTCATCTAGAAACCATTTGTAATTCAAAATTGCGCGTTTGTGATTGGTGAAAATTAAGACGAGGGAAATAGTCAAAACAAAATATTTATTTTCCGATTTAATAAAAGCCTAATTTTCAATTGCAAGTTGGTTTACAAGTTTTCAATTTTTTAACTTTATCAGCGCTCATTTTCTTGGTTGAAACCTCGACTTTAAGATGTTAAAAAATATATTGTTTGTATGGAAAAATATGGAAAAATTTGTCTTTTTTCTGATTTAAATTCGTATAAAATCAAGAAATAAATATTTTGCTTTAAAAAATTACAGCTTATTTAAAACAGAAAACAGAACGTTTTCATAAAGTGTCATAAAATAGTAGTTTACGTAACAAGTCCCGAAAGTGGTTTTTTACTGGACGAGTGGGCAAATTGAGGGCGGGCCGCAGGCGAGTCCTGCAAGCCTGAGAGTCCAGTAAAAGCACTTTTGGGACGTATTACGTACAATATTTTTTTTAAAAGGTGCAGTGTTGTACTATAAACATCATATTATTCAGTTTACATTTTTATAACAAGAACTCTTTATTAACTAATTTAATAATAAATCAAACGTTGCTTGGGTGGCCGCCTTAACAATTTCATTTGGTATAATTTCATCTTCCATTAATTCACAATCAAATGCATCATTTTGAATATCCATTTTATAGTATATGTCACGTTTTCAACTAAACGTCAAAATATGTCAAGTTATTTTATAGTTTTAAATAATACAAAACTCGGTTACTATAGAAACCAATTGACCGCTATCTTAGACTAACTATATTATTATTTTTTTCATTAAAGATAGGCCGGAAAGTAAATAAAAATGAGTCCGGTAAAAGCTTTTACCGGACTATCACAATAATTTTCTGGCTCGGTCCGACAAAATGAGATTTTCTGACCTAAAAATAAACCGGAAAGTAATAATTTCTGGCCGGTTTTAAAAAAAAATGTTTTTGCGGGAGATAAAAATTAAAAACGAAAAAACAATTTTCTCGATAATTTTGAGGTTATGGTGTTAAATTTATTAATACCGAAGTTTTGGATTTTTTAATCATCTAACCTTTTTTCGACAGGATGCATATTTCAGCAACGAATCGTAAAAAGCCAATATCTTCATAACGTATACTTAGCAACCCCTCTCCCACCTTCCGGAACTTTTACTCTCTCGTATCATCCCCATTTGCTAACAATTTTTTTTTGTTTAAAAAATGATTGGCCCTGTGTGATAGAATTAAGATTTTATAAAATATACAACAAACCGTGACGTTTAGCAAGAAAAATAAACCACCCATAAAAGCACCGATTTGGAACAAAACATGTACGATAAACAAATTGCCTTATTTTCATTGGCTATCAAAAAATGTTTACACAACAAATAAATGCTCTCATATGAAAAGATTACAATTTACTCATGATCTCATTAACCCATGTTCCTATTGTTAAATCTAATGGTTTTATGAAAATAGAAGTTTTTTTTAATAGGTACCATCTTTTCGTGATACGCATTCTGATTTTTACAGTATGATGTGAAAGGAAAGCGGTTTATTACTGTCCATAAAAACTAACGATAAGGAAGTTAAAATTAATGCAAATAAAATGTAAAACATGTAAAGTTCATTACTCGGAAATTGTTCGATCTCATATTCAGAATGCTATAAATAAAGTGCTTTTGTTTCATTATTACACAAAAGCGATTTCTTGTACAGTTATAAGGATTGTAAAGTTAATGATTTTTTAAAATTTCTGCTTTGTTCTACTGGCCACTTTTGAGGATGTTAGTAATCGACATACTTTCTCATTTTAAATATTTTACAATTGTAATTATTTCACATGCCGCCAGATCCGGAACGTTGAAATTATATTGAATACAAAAGCTACGAAATAAATTAAAATAATTTTATTAGAATACATAGTATTGTTTTAAAGTTCTGACAGATGATTACAAGCTTAAAAATCCATGATCCGCAGTTTTTAAAATGCATTAGGAAATTCAATAACAAAAAAATAAGTAAAAATGTTTACTATTGGCTAAAGGTACAAAATGCTTTTTATCTTCCTCTTCATGTGCCATATCCTCCGGCATTGGCGACTCCTCTCTTTTACTCTATACAGAATACAAGTGAAAAGCTAGCGGAAAATCTTCCTAGAAAATGGAATTAAATTCCAAGGAAGCATACAGAAATAAATTCCTGTACACCAGGGGTGAAAATTACTGAAGAAAGAAACCGAAAAATTTTTGTATGCTCCCTTGGAATTTATTTCTGTATACTCCCTTGGAATTTAATTCCATTTTCTAGGAAGATTTTCCGATAGCTTTTCACTTGTACTTTCACACTGCGACCCCCACGTCGTATTAGAAAACATCACTCCCAGGTGCAGGGGTTTAATCTAAATAAAGTTTGGGGAAACCTTGACATCCTGAAAAAGTGGCTAAAGAAAGAAACCGTGAAAGATCTGAATTAGGAAGGACATCTCAAATATATCTCCTCTTAACCAGCTAGATCATCGCCGGATTACATGCCTCGGTGGTCTAGCGGTTAAGGCGTCAGCACGGAATGCTGGAGACGTGGGTTCGATTGGGTTTCTTTCTTTAAGTAGTTTTCACCCCTGGTGTACAGGAATTTATTCATAAAGTTCATAAAATAAGAGGCGCCCTTTGCGTAATCGTTATTACTTTGTGGACAGGTTCAAATGCTTATTTGCTTTGGTATTAGCACGGAAATCTACCGGGCTTTTTAATGTCTATCGGTTCGAGATGTTTAAAGCGCTTAAAGCGTTTAACCCTTTCACTGCTAGCAACGCCTCTAGCGCGTTGTGTTAGGTTTCACCCATGTGCCAGCAAAGTGGCTACCGCATGCTCATGATTCAGTTTATAATTGTAATATTCATCTAGCAACAATAACAAAGACTGTTTGTGTGAAGGCACACAGTAGACAGTCAGTATTGTGTGCCTTCACACAAACAGTCTTTGTGATTGTTGCCAGATGAATATTACAACATAAAATGAATCATGCATAGCACGCGTGAGCGGTGTTACTGGCACATTTTAGGTGACAGTCAAAGGGTTAAAGTAGAACGTTGTAGAACGTAGAAAAGTAGCTGTCAAACATTGAACGAACCTGTAGGAAGATTTGAAAACTTTATATTAAATTCCGGATTGTTGAAGTTTGGTTGATACAGAAAAATGCCATATTTTGTCAGAAAATTAGCTTCAATTAAGTTTCGTCATCGATCTATATATAAATGTTCCATTGGTGAGTATAACAGCGTTTCAGAAGGTTAGCTAGGATCTTTGTCGACGAAAACCGTTATATATTTTTTTATGTGATTCGAGATATTTACTTTTTTCATGACTTTATGAAACAATGAGAGCAAATCTGTGGGTTTGCGGATCACTTTGATTGCTGGTAGTTTTCAAGTTGTTTAAGAAAACGTTACTGTAGTACGAAAGTTGAAAACTTGGGAGTAAAGATTGGGAATACGTTGTTTGAACATTTTTTTAAAATTACGACTGGAATAGAGTTTGAACGGAGTGAGTAGCCTTTCATTCCGTTCCCACTCAACTGTTATGCTAGAGGAGTTTTTATGTTAAATATATAACCTAGTAATTCAGTAATTTTGTTCTTTTAAAAACGTAATGAAGTCCTTTTCAAGCTGTGGGTTCGACTGTGAACTTTTTTTAACAATAGTACCTACGTCGTTTTAACGCCATTCTTGGAAAGTGGTTCAACTGTCCAATTTTGTCCTTCTCCGGTATGTGCGTACCATATTGTTATGATGTTGGTTAGTATTTCGGGGCAAAATGATCCATTTAAATCATTAAAGAGAATATTTAAGGTCATATTCCATCAGAATTAATTTCAAATCAATATAAAATGCCCAACATTAAATAAAACCAATAAAAACCAGTTGCAAATGTTCTTCTAGCATTGCCATAGACAGAACAAATTTAGTGGCCTCTGTGAGTCGGGGTTAAGGTGGGTAAAGGGGTTAAACAGGCAGTACATCATTTCTCTGTAAAAAAACGTCTTTCCTCCCGTTTTCGAGAATGCTGAGCACGATGGTAATGTTGAAGATTACTTCCGACCCCCACCAAACCCTCCACAGGTCAAAACTCACCTCTGAAATGGATACCCATTTTGCCACTAATATAAAAATATTCGTCCCTTTCGGGGCTGAATTTTGATCTGTGGAGGGGTTGGTGGGGTGTCGGAAGTGATATTAAACACAACCATCATATTCAGCATCCTCGAAAACGGGGGGACAGGCGTTTTACCGCTAATATAAAAAACAAAAAAACACCCCTGTCGGGGGAGAGTTTTGGCCTGTAGAGGGGTTGGTGAGGGTCGGAAGTAATCTTCAACATTACCACCGTACTCAGCATCCTCGTTTTTTTTACAGGGAAATGATGCGCTGCCCGTCTAACACCTTTAGGGGGTAGTTTTTGCCGTTTTAGGGGGTTCGGCTGGCGAAAAGAGAAATTCTGATACCGCCATCATGTTCAGCATCCTCTAAAACGTGGGGGGGAGGTACTCTCGATCCGGGTAAATTTTGGTCCATTTTTCATGGTTTTTTCCAACTCACAAACGCCACTAATTGTAATGACAGTATTAATAAAATTTTGGACTGACAGTTCTCATTCTAATCAACACAGCCACAGTCTACTCACTTTGTCCAAAATCATTTTTATATTTTGGACCACATTTTGAAGGTATTCCCGAAGGGCACATTAAACCCTAACCTTACTTTTTGATGCTCTATCAAAATCTGTAGTCAGAATTTTAAAATTCATAAACACAAAGAAGCTACACATCGAATTTAGATACCGAACAATTTGTTCGGTGATAAATTTGATAAATATCATTGCTGCGTACTTAAACAGGTTCTCGCAGTGCCACGGAAGATTAATTTGGCCCAAAAATATTTGGTCAAAAATAATAATTGGATATGTTTGCAGATTACAATTAATTTGAATGATTTTTTCTCGAAGTTTTTAACTTTATCAATAAATAATCATAAAAAAACAGCATTACATGATAATTTTATTCAGTTATTTTTTAAAGTAAAGGAACTTATCTGCTGAAAAGAATTTTCACAAACTCGAAGAAGTTTTTTTACGAGACACAACATTATATCTACTTTTTATAGAGTGCGACAGTTTGTGGGTCTCGAGATATAAATCACGGTTATAGAAATGAAAAGCACCATGATAACCAGAAACATGGAAGTGCTTTATGGAAGGCCAGTAAACGGACGTGTCCGGCCAGGATTAATGAGGACGTATCTCTGGAAGAAATGGGGATTTATCGCCACATATCTACCAGTTTATTAAGATTTATACAGGGTATACTTTCGTATTTTGATATGGAACTATTATATAAAGACGGAAGTTGCAATTTTCCCCAAGAAAAGTTTACGGGTATACAGTGCAAACCTAAGTAAAATCTTCACTTTTGAGGCAGTTAAGAATGTGACATCTAACAAAATCTGGATTCAATAGAATGGTTTTTTCACGCAAAAGTTAAGTTCGAGTGATTCAATTGTTACTTGTGTATGCTAAATATTTATTTGGCTTGAACAAACAATTTAAAATACCGAATGTTGTAGTTATCTCCAAAACATTACAAATCAGAACAAAAAAATAAAAAAAAATAGAATAAAGCTGTTTGGTCGCGAATCTCATTGACTTAGAAAATATCAAAAAAATTAAAATAATATTCAAAATTAAAATTTAGACAGCGGCGTAACATTTAGAAGGGGTACAAGCATTACTTACTCCTGCCGTACGCCACTGGTAGAGCGTACTGAACTGTTTTTTACTGTTAGATGCATTTTATGATATTTATCAAATGTGCCGATTTGAGTAAAATTATACGGTGTATTAAAAAAATTATGGCCATTAATAATTTTTTAGTTTTCAACTTCAACACCCCGTATTTCGGGGACGAGTAACATTTTATCTAAGCATATTTCGCTTAATCGTTTTATTTTGAATTGGAGAATCTGCGGTTGTTCTATGTCCCATTCTTAATGAGACACCCTGTATATCGGCAAAATTTAAAATTAAAGTCCAGAAGTTAGTTTGAAATTTGATAAATTGGATTCGAAGGCCTAACTGACAAGCTGCAAGGCAGAAACCGGTTTTAGAGAGAGAGGAGAATACGCTTTATTGTCTAAGAAAAATTACAAAAAATTTATAGACAAAGCGAATTTAAAACTAATAATAAAAATGAATTACTAGACAAAACAAAACACAAACAAAATATGAATAACAATAGCATTGGATATGCAATATCCGCCCCTAAAATTTTCAATTTAACTTAATTTAATTTAATTATTGCTTCTATATGCAACCCAAAAGTCTAAGGCCCGTTATAGAATTCTGCCACTGTGTAAAATGGTCTTTCTTGAAGAAAAGCCCTAGTCGATCTTCTGAACTTATCATATGAATTTATAGATTTTAACTGTATCGGGAGGTTATTATACAATTTTTTTGGCATTGCAGGTAATATAATTTTTATTAGGCCAGAGGTGGGAATAGTTAAATAAACATCAGTATCAAAATTTCTTGTAGGATAACTACGAGTTGGTCTTTCCGAAGCAGACGGATCCAAAGATAAATAGAGCAGGAAGGGTTAGAATTTTGAAATTTTTTAAGTAATTTTCACTACTACTACTTAAACCAAATACATCACGAATTGCTCTTTTTTGTAATATGAAAATAGATTCGAAGTGGTATATAAGGTACAATAACCCCAGAACGGCAAACCATAGCGAAGGTGAGATTCGAATAAGGAAAAGTAGGTCATTACTGCAGTAGCAGGGGTTTGCTCTGTAGACAGTTTTAATGGCAAAACATGCAGAAGATATTTTTTTTATTTTTTTGCCAAGGTATCAATATGAGTAGACCATTTTAGGAATTTGTCTATATAAAGACCTAAACACTTTATTTGAGTTAACCGTTAGAATCTGATTATTGCTTAGAGTTATAGGCTGTAAAGTACTTCTGTAAGACATTGCTACGGTTTTACTGGTGTTGAAACAAAGCCCATTCGAGTCAGACCAGGACTTGATAATTACTAAATCTGTGTTTATGCTAGATTTTAATGTCTGTATATCAGGTCAGGTCAGGTCAGGTCACTACTCCAGGTTACACTCGTGTCATTGGCAAATAAAGTAATTCTTCCACTTATTTTTAAGTCTGTGATATCGTTGATGAATAATAAAAATAAAATTGGACCTAATACTGAACCTTGAGGTACTCCACTGCTTATTGGCAGATTTGAAGGATCCTCACCATTAGCACTCGCCTGCTGATTTCTATTTTCTAGGTAAGTTTTGAACCTTTGCAAAGGAGAACCCCGTACGCCATAAATTTGTAGTTTATTAATTAAGATTTCATGATTAACACAATCAAAGGCCTTTGCGAAGTCACAAAATACTGAAGCTGTGAAAAGTTTATCACCATACTGATGTGGTGTTAGGATGTTTTGTTTGGCAAAAAAGGGCAATAAGCGATTTTTCATTAGCCTTTCTATTATCTTCGATAAGCAAGCTATAGTTATAGGTTTCGGTTTTGTCGCCACCCTTATGAAGTGGGATTATTATAGCTGTTTTTAGACAGTTAGGAAAGATACCAGATTCGAAGTATTCATTAATTAGAAAGTCGAATCAATCAAAATAAGTTGATATTAGAAAAAAGTGACATCTGTTTAAAAGTGACTTTCCTGCAATAACCTGTAAGCGAAATGTGTACAAATATTTGAACTCCGAGGTCTATGTGATACCCAAAACCAATATTTTTAATTTTTTTAATAAGTTCTAGAATTCAAAACGGGGCAAAAACCCTATTTTTTGCTATAAGGTCAAATATCACATGTGAAATACTGCATCATAACCTTCATAACACATTAAATGCTACGTTGCCGGGTATATTATCAATCGTTATAATAGCTGATACTTGTTAAAGACTTACCGTACAAAAATTATAATAATATATTAATAACTTGTGAGAGATAAAGGACCATTGTTTTCTTCCTAACCTACTACTCACATATGGCTAACCCCAATTTAAAAAAAAATTATATTGGTTGCTCAAAATGCCGTCAATAATTAGCGATGTAAATCTCTGCTCTCCGCTGAAGAGAAATTTGAGTCCAAAGAATTATCTCTGGATTCTTTCGAATTTCTAAAGCTGTCATATTTATTCTGTCTCTTAACTATGGAATTAATGGGCACCTAACTTCTAACCTACCTGTTTCATATGGCCCCACAAAAAAGGGATTTAAACCTGGAGACCTGGGAGGCCAACCTGTAGATCTATTCCTCCCAATCCACCTCGGAGGGAAATGTTCAGTTGGAAACTGCCGCACACGTAAATCAAAGTTAGGAGGGGCAAGATGCTGGGGCCCTTTAAGAATTAGGTATTCCATATCAGCGATTCTTAGTAATATCCCTTTGTCCTCTGGATGTAATGCCTGTACTTTCCGAACGTGGTAGCGGTGTGAAACCTTGTTGAGAAATCGCTCCCGATATATAAATGTCTGGCTTGGATACTAGCGTTTTAACCAGCAGCACCATACGCCAGAACCTTATAAGTTAATTCAGTGTTAGAAAACATGTTAACAGACAATAATATCACTTCAAAAACACTTTAGAATTAACACAAACTCACAACACCGCTTGAATGTCGACTGATCCGATGTAAATTATCACCGAATTTGATTTCTTCAAGGAATCTTCCAAAAATTATTGTTCGGTTAATAAGGCGAATTAAAAAGAAATAATAATTTTCATAAGATTATTGCAATTCCAAGTTTACACAGTTTAAATATTTGTACACATTTCAATTACACTCTGTATAGTAATAGAAGTAACATGAAACAGTGTCGTATACTCTTTATCTTCAGCTTTGATTTACAACAATAATCAGATCATTTAAAACAATAGTCAGAAGCACATTTTACTCGTTATATGCCAAGCTTAAATTTACGACGAACTAGAAAAACATTTATACAAAATTCAGTAAATAAAACTGAGGAATTCCAATTCAACCGTTTAAATAATCATCATCTGCAATCTTCAGAATGTAATTTAAATGAAATAAAAACGATTATTACAGAAAGCAAATCTGATCACTAGTGGTGAGTTTCATTCAAAATCTGATAGTTTTCAACTCTTATATGTCTAGATTTAACCGTATGATAAACTTTATATCAACAAACTCGATTCCCCATTTTATCAGGTAGCACCGTAATATTTATATAGGCAAGTAATAAAATTAATGAATAATCTCGAAAAAATCTTGTTTTCTTGTCGATCTGGCCGCAATTGAAATTTCCTAATAACGTCCGAGATACTCGATAAGGTAAACCCATATACCAATTTATGATTATTATCAAACGACTGCCTAACCGAACGTTATCTTACTTATTTTATGGTCTTTTATGAATTCCACGAATAATAAAAAGTAACGAGAGCGTGCTCAGCTCATCTCTTCCTGCATCATAGTTGCAGTCATAAACAACATAATACTGTATCCATATCTAAAAACGGATTTATTTACTATACGTCTTTCTGATGCTCAGTGATCGCGCTGGTAACGGCTTAACGGCGAAATCATATATGGATACCAGATTCCACATTCTGGAGGATTCCTCGACAAGAGAACTAGGCAATCATTGTGGAATTACGTAAGTCGCTGTTGTCTAACGAATTGCAGTGAAACTGTATAATTTATACATGGTGATATATACAAAAAATGTTAAAACGTGCATGATATGGTAATCATGGAAATAAAAGATATTTTTCGCTTATGTGGAACACACATGTCAAAAATGTGTAAAAATTCGGATACTCTAGTACCATTTTAAAATCCTGAACATTTATCCTTTAAAAACAATATACTTTTCATGGACAGGGCACGATTGCGCCAGTAGTACCTGGTTTAATATACACAATACTTTTCTAAGCAACATAGCATGTAGAATTTATAAACACAAAGTTTTGAGTTATGATAAACTAAAGGTAAAATGTTCGTTTATAAAGTAAGAACAATAATTAGTTAAAATAATAAAGAAAATAAAGATTTTCCTGATTGTAGACGTTCTCCCAATACCTTCGCATTTCGTTAGCCATTTGCCCGCAATAAACAATATTTTTTAAGAAATTTATTTGTATCCAGATGAAAGTCAATAGTATATATATATTTTTTAATAACGCACAAGTGCTATCCAAATAAAATGGGGAGCAAATTCGATAATTAGAAAATGTAATGCTAATTACATGACCTAATTAGAAAATTAATTGTCTAATCAGATGCTAACAAAAAGTTAGTAGTACATAGTAATGATGTTTTGTATTTTTAATCGTATACCCTGCCAACTAAAGAATAAGTCATAAATTAAAATAATATGAAATTAAATTCGTGTTTGTAGGTACATTATTGTTTGGGTGGTTTTCATTAACGTTAGATATAGTAAACGTCTTTTAAAATCTGCAAAGAACTACAGGGTGCCTGGGGGTAGCAGGGGTGTTAGAGAGGTTAAATTTCCTTTTACACCCTAAATACCC
Source organism: Crepidodera aurea (assembly GCA_949320105.2). NCBI lineage: Eukaryota > Metazoa > Arthropoda > Insecta > Coleoptera > Chrysomelidae > Crepidodera > Crepidodera aurea. The sequence goes on along the minus strand of OX439472.1, from coordinate 22,037,158 downwards.
AGCCAAAATTCCAAGTCTCTCTTTTTAAAAATAAAACAAACAATTCAATTTCAAATAATCACATGGACCTTCTAACACACATCTTCTATGGGTTTTCCATATTATAGGATATTTTGCTTTATTTTTCAAGTTTTGTATACCTTTTTAATTTAAGTTTTTTGCACCCTTGTTCTGGTCTTTCTTGTCCCAATTAGATTTATCTTGACAAAGCCTTACCCTGCCTAATTCCAGACTCCAGTTCGAAACATCTAAAAATATGTCTGAAATTTTATGCATTCTTTTTGTTTTATTATCGAGGTGGAAAAATCTCTTTAGGAGCACAGCGTGGGAATCCCCTAAAATGGATCAAAGCCCTCAGTAATGCCCACTAAAAAACCATCTGGGCATGCCACCTATAGCGGTGTCCCATGAGACAGGCCTTTTGCATCTAACCTCACAACACCACTTTGTCAGAGCACACTCCAGAATGTATGTGTCTTGCACCAAATTTTTCCTTGGTGTAAGCTGTATAATGCTGGTTCACCTATTGGTTGTCCATTGACTTTTGTGTGTGATACTATTTCTGATTCCTTGCCACATAATCTGCAGCTTCTTATATGCACTCTTAGTGTAAGCTTCAGTATCCCTAGCATCCCTAGCATCTGCTTTTGGTTTGGGGAGTTTTGTTCTAGTGGGTTTGTATGTTTTCTCGTTGCCTACAATTTCCTAATGTCCTGGCAGCCAGACGTGATTTCAGTCTGCCAGCGCACTCAGTACTTTTTTGCAGTTCCACACGAGTTTGGACGTCTCTATCTTGCTGCGCAAGTGCAGCTTGACTGTCTGACAGGATGTTTATCTGCGCTTTTTCGCGCATACGAGAATGGTAAATATCTCTGGCTGAAAGATACGCAGTCATTGCTATCTAAGTTTTATTTTTTTACCCATTTTTTTAAAAAACCCTTAATAAAAAAGTTTCCCATATGGTGCGTACTTTCGGGATGACTCTGAATAAAACATAACCTTTGTTTTAAAACGAAGACTGTTAAATCGTTGGAACCACATGATTTTTATTTTTAACTTTATCAAAACCTAGTTTTTCTTCGAAAAATGTTTTTTTAGTACAATTGAGATTTCTACAACTTTATTGATTTAAAATATTAACCTAAATTATTTTTAAAATAAATTTAAATTTATATTTAACGTCTTTGCCTATTTCACTGTTAAAAACCTAAAAGAGACCAATGGCTTTACCTGCTTCCTTTAAACATATTTCGCACCAATAAAACTTCTCTAAACTTTTCAACTAATAATTAGGTGTGAACAAACTACTACGAACTAATATTGATTTAATCTTCCTTTTAATAAAAACCGACCAAATCGCTTGGAAAATTAAAGTACGCCTTTTATAAGAACCAATTCCATGGCATATAATTTCATTTCTCTTTTCAGAAATTCTACCCATCACCGGATTGAAATAATAGGTATGAAATTAAAAAAAAAACTCGAAAAAAATTGCAACTCATTGAGATACTGAGGAAATTTTTAGTTATGGCGACCATGAATAACCCAACAGGTGCGTTTTAGAGGCGATAGAATATTGTTTTCAAGGCTTTAATGATCATATCTTTGTCGTTTCATTCATAAATAGAATGTGTACAGTTATGTGGTATGTCTACTACCATCAGATATGAGACTTGTACAGCATGATACACACTGCAGTTCGTTAATAATTTTGGTAAATCAGAAAGTTGGTAAAAGTGAGCAAGGGCCAACTTTACTGCTTTTTTGAAAACTGTAAAAGAAATTCTATACAAATTTCATTTTAAAAGAAACACATTATTTTTATCAATTTTACTGAGTTTGGATTCTTATTGGTAAACATTAGGGTGGTTCGAAAAAAGCTTTTTTTGATTTCAGATCGCTATAGTGCACTAAAGTTGCCATTGGTATAGACGTTAAAAAAGCGCTAATTATTATTATTTTTTTAGTTGTCTTCCGGTCGCGAAATGCCATCGAAGTCAGCAAAAAGTTGCGAAAAACCTTAATTTTTCATAATCTTTTTAAGCATGCCAGATGGTTTTAATTGCATTCCTATACCATGAATTAACTACTAAAAGTATGTAAAATCAATATATAGGCACTTATTATACATTTGGTTCATATCTTCCGGTCGCGCAATATAGTATAAAATGAGTAAAATTAGTAGTTTTTGCAAAATTTTAAAGTTTGACTGTTTAGTACATTTTAATCATACGACTTAGAGATTCTTGTGGGAAGACCTCTACAATGGAGTATTTGTCTTCTCCATTACAAGAAACTACCATTCCGCCACCTTTTCTAACACTTAGATGGAAATACAACAGGCGCAATAGGATATCACGGACCGATTGGAAAGTCCCTACCTAATTGTGAAAGACTACCAGTTGTTGATTGTAATCCTAATGATTGTGAGATTGCAAAAGTTGGCAAGCGTATTCTTATCAAGGACCAATTGTACTTGCTTGAGATATCGAAAGTAATTAAGTCTGGACATTGTTCAGAAGACTTTGTATTACGTGATGTTTCCTTTCTTCAAGTATTTACCTATCGATAAACGTCGAAATTTGGATTTGTGTGAAAAAGTTGGCATTGCTGAGCATGATAGTAATGTGGTTCTAATATAGCCGTCTCCGGAACTGTGTCCACACACTTTACTTGAAGCTATGGTCACTAGCTTAACGCATCTTTCAACTGCCTGTGTAGGCATAGGAAAGCATCTACACTCATAACAGGCCTGAGGTCATTGCTCACATACTGTTTGATCTCTTTATTAGTCAATGTTCTTAACAGGGGAGGAGGACTCAGTGTACTGGTGTTCCATTTGATAATTTCGGTATAGTCTTTAGCTTTAAAGTTTAGGTTTGGTGGTTTAAAGATTCTGATAGAGTCACTTTCAGATATTGCTTGCTTTGCATTCGTGATACGCGTAAAGCCCAGCTCTCGGATATAGTTTCTTTCAGTAGTTACCATAGGCAAAAGTAGATTTTCGGGATGGGCAAAATAAGCATTCCGTAAAACATGATCAATAATTTGAAGCAGCTCTTCTGGTAAGTACCTTGTACCGTGTGTAAACATGTCTAGACCCATCTGTGAATTTGTGGTTTATTTTTATGGCAAACCACATAGGCATATAACATTTGAGAATCAATCTCTTTCAGATTTTCAGAAGGGCTTGACACACTGATGTAGAGATCTTGAATGTTACATTGGGCCAGGATCAAGTACTACAAAGTCTTCTGAACAATGTGCTGACTTGATGACTTCTGATATCTCAAGCAAGTACAATTGGTCATTGCTAAGAATACGCTTGTCAACTTTTGGAATCTCGCAATCAATAGGATTGATAGAATCAACAACTGGTAGTCTTTCACAATTAGGTAGGGCCTTTCCAATCGGTCCGGAATATCCTACCCAAGTAGCATTTTGGCGACGATAACCACATAATACACCAAAATTAACGTTGTACTTAGTGAAGAAATTAGTCATATTTATGAAACGACGCTTTCCAAACCACGGAACAACGTCGTCTTTATGTTAACCATTATTTTAGTTAAACTACTACGTTGTAACAACGTTTACCCAACCGACTACAAGTAGTAACTATTTTGGGACTGGGAATAACGTTCTAAAAACGTTTAAGTGACAACTTTAGTTATGATAAACGTTTTCCCGACGGAGAGCCTACCTTTTAAAATTCAACTAAGCGGTGGGAATTTTTTAGTTACATTAAAAACGTTTTCGCGGAGTCATCTTTGCAACTAACTTCTTTTCAATTATTTACTATACAGGATATGCCGGCGATATTTAGATAATTATATACTTAATTTGTATTTTTTTTTATTTTTGTGAGAAGGACATACTGTTGGCTAAATTGCTTCATATATCTAATAAAATAAGAAGAACTGAAAAACTAAAATGATCCTAATCTAATCTCAACATTTTATTAATTTGATTGTTGCTGTCGGACTTTTGCAGGCGGCCAGTATACCGTACCATTCTCTTCCCATCGGTGAGGTATCGGTTCTACCTCTAGTGTACTTTTTATATAAACCACTTTAAAATAGTTAGCCATTTTTGGAAAAAAATATCCAATAATTCGATGATAAATAAAAAAAATACCATAAAATGATACAACTGACACTACTGACAGCCTAACAGCTGTCAGCTGAATGACACGGAGAGGCGCGTTCCAAAATGTGGAGCGGGGTGTGTTCGTTAGTTGGACTGCGTTTAGTTTTTGGTCGGATAAGCAACTCCAGTCGCGCTTCGGTTATAAAAATAGTTGTGTGGAAGACTAACGTTGAAAGTTAGTATATTTTTTAGTTATCTGACAACCTATTATACTCGTGCGCCATGTTTAAAGTGTAATTCTCTTTGGAAAAATGGTCGGCCATCGGCCATTAAAATTTGGGACGTAAACAAACAAAAAAATTATTATAAAGCCTTATTTTAGTTTTCTAGAAACAATTCATATATATCCCGTTTAGTTCGCGTTTGAATCAATATCAAATTTAAGTAATGTTTATCTAAATTTAATTTTTTTTGTTTTTTTTGTTTTCGATTTTTGTGAAATTCGCAACGGATTAAAGGCCCGCTTGTTTTTTGGCATAAAGTAATAGTATATCTGACAGTAAAATGGAATGCGTTGTTAATTTATTTTCCGAAATCGTTATATTTCGGCAATATAAATAGGGTATCTTGAGCATAAAAACATTTTGATATAACATGGCGATAGTGGTTGTCAGAAAGTTTTCTCTAAGTGTCCATTTTGGCCATCAGTAATTATGTGGTTAAAAAATTTACTGTTTTCTAAACAATATGGAAAGTAAACTGTCATTACCGCGCGAGAGGGCGCAGGTGTATAGTTGTTGTTAAGTCATTTCAACAACGTTTAGGAAACGACCAACTGCTACCTACAGTTAAAACTGAAACGTTTTAAAAACCCAAAAATGATTGACCAAATTAATGCAAATCGGGGTTGTAACATCGTTGTGTTAAGGTTGGACACGCAACTTATGTTTAGTTGCGAAACTTTTTTAAACACGTCGCCGCAACGTTAAATTGCTACTTGGGTATTGGGCCTGTTGTATTTCCATCTAAGTGTTGGAAAAGGTGGCGGAATGGCAGTTCGTTGTAATGGAGAAGACAATTATCTCTAAGTCTTATTATTAAAATGTACTAAAGAGTCAAACTTTGAAATTTTGTATAATAAGTGCCTATGTATTGATTTTACATACTTTTAGTAGTTAATTCATGGTATAGGAACGCAATTAAAACCTTCTGGCGTGCTTAAAAAAATTATGAAAAATTAAGGTTTGTCACAATTTTTTTGCTAACTTCGATGGCGTTGCGCCACCGGAAGACAAATTAATAAAAAGATAACAATTAGCACTTTTAAACGCCTATACCAATGGCAACGTTTGTGCACTAAGTATAGCGATCTGAATTAAAAAAAAAAGTACTTTTCGAACCACCCTAGTAAACATCGTACAATCTACTTAATAATTTAACATTTTTCTCCAGTCTCTAGACCGCAGATGGCCGAAAAAAATTGTAGGTTACATTACTACTTTAGGAGGTGTAAATTCAGAAATTATTCGAAGTATTGCCCATCCTACACAATCAGCAATTGCGTATCCTATCGATGCAAGAAGTAGTAATCAGATGGAACAAAGTCTGGTAAGTACGCCGCATGCGAAAGTATTTCCCAACTAAACGCTCCAATCGTTCCCTTGGCCAGTTTTGCTGTATGCGATGAAGCATTATTATGAAGCAAACTCACTTCCTGTTGACTCCTTTGATATTGTAGACATTTTTCATGCAATGCTTGGTTCAAATCAACATTTTTTTGTCAATAGCGTTCACCACCTTATAATAGATAGTACCATTCTGATGCCACCAATCAAAGAGCATTGACTTCCGTCTATAGCGATTTGACCTTGCAGTCGATGTCGCTGGTTTGCCTGTAATTAACCATTAACCATGTTCTTTTATTCTTAGCACTCTCGAAATATATCCATGTTTCATAACCAGTCACAGTTAGATAGAGAATAGTATATTCTGTAACAAGGTTCGACACGAGTGGAGGATTCCGAACGCGAGCGAATGCGAGCGTGAGGAACCACGAGTGTCGGATTTTCATTCCAACAGAGTAACAGACTGTACTTTCTCCACGGCCACAGAAAGTAGAAATTAAATATAGTAAAATGAAACCTCAATAGAGAGTTATTGCAACCTCTTTTTGGCCGATCTTTTAATAAAAGATCCCTTATTTTGACATGTACGCATGCGCAGTGAACAGTTCCTTAAGTTTTGCTTTTATTAAAATACAGGCGTCCTGTATTTAATTTAAATACAGGACAGGTTACCTTTAATAAAAGAAACTTTATTTTGACTTATGAAGGGCGGTTCTGCCAACTTAATGAAATTCAAACTGTTAAAAATCAACAGGCACCAAATAAAATAAAAAAAAACTTGTAAGTATAGAGCAGGGCCATCAATAATTTGTAAAATAAAAAAAATTCTTAGCACTATGTGGATGGTCGGAAAATTTAGGGTAAATTAAAAAAAATCAAGTGACAGAGTAAAAGTTCCAGAAGGGGGTACGTAAATATATGCTTTTAGGGTTTGATATAGGATTTATACGATTTGTGGTAGAAATATACATTCATTTCGGAAGCTCATAGTGGTTTGTATTTTAATTTCTCTCTCTCTTTCCATTGGATTAAAACCACTTAGTTGTTAAAAAAGTTAAGTTAGTTGTTAAGAAAGCCGTAACCTCAATAAAAAAACTTTTTTACAACTAAGTGGTTTTAATCCAGTGGAAAGAGAGAGAGAAATTAAAATACAAACCACTATGAGCTTCCGAAATGAATGTATATTTCTGCCACAAATCGTATAAATCCTATATCAAACCCTATCTACGAAGAAGCGGCTTGGACTATCTCAAAGAAAAAATGAGAAAGAGATGGCATTGGAACAGAAAAGGTTAAACATCGAAGGAAGAAAAGTAGGTGTGGCAGAACAGAATGTTGCCCTAGCAGAGAAAAAGTTTCGTTTGGAGTCCGAACAGCAACAAAAAGTGTTCGATAATCAGACAGTCATTAATAAATTACTAGAAATAGTTCAAAAGCATATTTGATGTAGTACATATTGTATATATTTTTCATTCACAATAAATATATGTACATATATAAGTAATACATACATAGATATTTACGGACCCATTTAAGATATAAATTACAATTTTAAATTATAATTAAAATACAAAGACAATATATATGTGTAAGTATAAATCAAAAAATTGATATAACAAAAGATATAATAATTAATAAATTATTAGTAGTAGAGTCTTCCTGATCATTAGATGGTCTGCATATATTAGGTCGAACTGTACCATCAATAAATTCCCAACATTTTGGGACAGCTCCTCCCATGTTGGTTATGGACTAAAAATTAAAATTATTAAAAAATATTTGCTCACATAAGGTATATTCAAAGTACCTGTGCATATAGTTGGTACCTATCCCTATTCAGCGATTGATGTGCATTCAAATTCTTTAACAGATGTCCATGATTTTCCCTAATAAAATTTGCAGTTGTTGTAATAATGTGGCATAAGGATAGCTTCGTCTTTTTAATAATATACATAGTGCCGACATCACTCTGTAAAGACACATTTGAAATATTTAAAAAAAAAAATTCATTTTGCAAGTTACCTACCATCCACATTGTTCCTGGTGTTAGTGATAATGTGCGGTGGAATCAGCAAAGCATTTCTCAATCGCGGTATATCGTCACTATGAAAACGAAAATTCGCTTTCACTTCATCATCACTCATGTTCTTTAAATTGAATTCCGCGGGTTTTATTACATTATTTTCCTCATTAGCTTCAACGGAAACACCAATTATGTTGTGTAGAAGTAAGTTTTCAATTTCTTCGTTATTAACATCCGCTAGAATAGCTATTTCCAATTGTTCTTCCAGGTTCATTGTATTGTTTATTATTAAGTTACAAAATATTACAGGTTAGGAATACGATTCATGTCATTGTCAGAATAAAGGACTGACAAAATAAAGTATGCCGATGAGGACCGTTGCAATAACTCTCATAAACCAATCGTGACATTTCGTAATACAGGATACTTTATTACAGGATCCTTTAATAAAGTTTGGCTTTGCAATAACTCTCTAATCTCTCAACATTGTGTAGGTAGTATTTTTATATTCAAGCTTGGATTTTTGCGGTAGCAAATTTTGAGTTATATTATCGGCATATTTTTTTATTTCTGGAGGAGTATTTTCAAATTCTACATTCGAATCGTTTGATTTTCTTCTCTTTTTTAATAAATTAAAAGTTTTTACAAACCAATATTAAGGCCACGTCAACTAATATTGACAGTTAATTTGACATTCATGGCAAACCTTATTTTTGTAAACAATCACGGAATACAGATTCTAGCTCTAGAGATAGAATGTAATATATATAAAATACATAGGAGACAAAAGTTTCAGAATTTTCTTTCAATCTCAAGAGCGAGAATGTTTCTTTTCTGTTATTATAAGTGGTTTCAGAATAACTACATTCAGTAGTGGCCGTGGAGAAAATATTTTCTATTGTACCTGGCGAGCAACAATTCCCAAGTAGTTTTTTGGTTTTTCTACTCTTTCAGTCAGTTCGTGTGGAACTCATTTATCCAACTTCTGGATCTTTCACATGTCCTTCAAACTTTTGTGTCACATTTAATTGAATGATTGTAAATTGATCACGTGCTATGTAGGTGCATTTTAAATGAAAACCGTTTGTCCCAATGGTAAAAAGCACATCCATTGCCATTTATATTTTTAGATCCATGTGTATAGATGTGTGAGTATTGCTTGTAACTATAAAGAATTGATGTCATAAAGTTATTGTTGATTATTTCTGAATTTGAATATAAGGGGAATATGATGTTAGGCATAAACATATATGTTTCAAGATTATATGTATACATTGGACATTTGGTTTGTAAATTGGTTTGTAAAAATAAAAGCATCCACTAAAGGAGGATTATTTTTAATCTTCCAAAATTTATTGGCTAAACACTCTGTCGTAATATATGCTAGTTTATTTAGATTATTGTTACAATCTTTTTCCCTAATTTTAATAAGATATTTGTTGGCCATATATTCTCGCCTAATTTTTAGGGGAGGTTCTTGAGCCTCAGCCAGAATTGCATCACACGGGGAAGATATCATTGCTCCAATACAAATACGTATGGGTTTATACTGAATACGGTCTATTTTTTGAAGATTTGATTTGCTAGCCGAGCCATATAATGTAGATCCGTAATCCAAAATGGAGCGGATATACGATCTGTAAAACATTAGTGAGACTTTGGCGTCGACACCATACTTTGACCTGGAGATGCATCTTAGCATATTAATACCCTTTTCACACCTGCTCTTAATATAATCTATATGCCTCATCCAAAAAAGTTTACTATCCAGGTAAAGACCCAAATATTGGTAAGCTGTTACGACTGGTATAGTAAATTCAGATAATTTAATTTGTTCAGGCAGGTTAATCGGTGTCTAGTGAAAAAGAGTATAGCACATTTTTCAGGAGATATATTGAAACGTAGGTTTTCTAAGGTATCTTTGATCAAGCTCACCATGTTTTCCAGTACATATACACACTTCTCATGTGACTTCTGAATGGTATAGAAGGCAAAATCATCTGCATACTGAACAATGTGTAGGATTCAGATGCGACGTGATGCAGTTCTGCTGTATACATGTTGAACAAAAACGGACTTAAGACTGAACCTTGTGGAACTTGTAGGACTTGGACTATGTAGACAATTGTTATGGTTTCTAAGGTATATTTATATAAAGATGGTGAGAGGTTACTTAATCAACTAATCAGAAACTGAAGCTAGAATAATAAAGATGGTTCGATTATTCAATGCTTATTTTTATGGTTTCTGACTAAAAATAGATTTTTATTATGTATTATGTATTAAGTAGTAAATTTTGAAACCACTCTATTGAGAAATCTAATAATGTAAAAATCTTTGTAGGTGATTTCCGCTCTTCGTTTTTCGTTTCATCCCGTTAATTCGACTAGACGTACTTGAATGGGTTCACGTGAAAAGGGGAATTTACAGGATCAACTTATTATAAATGAGGTTTTCCATAAAAAATACAAGCGACAATATTAAACCTGTAAGTAGAGTGATACTACTGGACCATGCTTGAGTGCTACTAAATAATGCAAACCACTTCATGTTCAATGGAGCTTAGTTTTGCGGGGCCATTGTGACCAAGTAAAAAATATATACAGGGGAATTTAATAGGTTTTATACTTTTAAAGATTAAACAAACCAGTTTTAAAGCTCACTTTTAAAATAGGTAATTTCTGTTGGGTCTCTCGTGCTTGCAATTCATTTAGTGACATTAAGGCATACGAAACGGAACTAACCCGTGGCGCTTTGGGGAAACTTAATAATGAAACAGAAAATTGGATGAAACGTCGGGTAGTTCTAAAAATGGATATAGATGTTCTAGTAGATATTTCTCGAGTCATTTTGATTGAGCATAGCTTTAGACATTTATCAGTTAGAACAACAAATATTTAACAGTTAACACCGTAAAAACCTCGTTGAACACGCAGCAAGCGATTTTGGTGGAAAGTTCAACGATTATGAAGGTGTTTCGGAGCTCGAATTCGACATTTTAGAAGCGCTCTTGGCTTACAAAGGTTTTACAGGATAAATGACGAATCTTAGTCCTAGATTGGAATTTTTGAATATTTACCAATTGGTAATGTGTGTAATCTCAAAAAAGATGTGTTTAAATACATCGGTTATATATCTGTCAAACCTGTTTTACCAAATTGCATATCTGCGCTCCAGATACGCCTAATGCAGCGGTATCTTGTTTCTGCGATTTCTCTGAAAACTATTTTGAATATGTATGTCTGGTGCTACTGTTAAGGCCTGGCTAGACTGAGGTTTTTAACATTAGGCGAAGAAAAGCGGGAGGCACTGTCGAAGTTACTAAGTATAAAAAAAGACCAAGCTAGATAACATACCTACTCTAACAAACAGACTACCACAATACATCTGACAAGGTCGCGGTGGACGAGGACGAACGTTTATCTCCTTTCAACTCTAATAAAATCTAATCTAATTTATATATTCATTTAATTATTACAGTAAAGATCAAATATTAGCTGTGAAATGCGTGAATTTGGTTAATTCTCTTAGTCACCTTTCGCTTGCCCAAGTCACCCTACGGATTAGGACCGCTGCAGGTAATTGGCGCACCACAGGGCTCTCCGGAACATTGTGTAGAACGGCTTCTTGGACCTAGACCTGCCCGCAGGCTGCGAGACAGTGGTTTATGCGGACGACCTGGCCCTGATTGTGAAAGCGGACTCTAAAGAAGACCTGACTTATAAGGCAGAAATGGCCGCACATGAAATCATGCGCTGGATCTCCAATTAAGGCCTAGAGATAGCCCCGCAGAAATTCGAATGTGTTATAGTGAGAGGCCCTAGGAAAAGAAATTAGGTTAAATTCAGGGTAGGAGAGGCAGTTATAACCCCCAGCAAGCACCTTAAGTACCTCGGCGTATGGCTGGATCAACGATGTAACTTCACGGAGCATGTAAGATAGATATGTCAAAAAGCAAAGAGACAGACGATCGCGCTGAAGAAGCTAATACCAAACGCAAGCAGCCCGGAGCACAAAAAGAGAAATCTCTTGGTAGGAGTCGTTGCTTCTACGCTCCTGTATGCGGCCCCAATTTGGGCCCCGGTATTACAACTACAAAAGTATAGGTCCTTACTCTTATCCACCCAGAGGCAAATACTGCTGAGGGTAGCCAGAACTTATAGAACTACCGAGGCTCTCGCAGTCATCTGCGGAATACTTCCTATAGACTTGCAAGTGGGAGAAAGGAAAAGGATCCACCGACAAGGCGCAAGCACCGTGGCAGACAAGCTCAGAGAAAGAGATCTGATGGTGCAAAATTGGCAGCTTAGATGGGATGATGAACAAAATTTAGGACAATGGACGAAAAAGCTAATCCCGGAGATTAGCAGATGGCTGGGATGTGAATTTAGATGTACAAATTACTGGTTCACACAATTCCTGAGTGGGCATGGCAGCTTCAGGGCATACTCTGAAAGAATCGGGAAGGATGAAGAAGACACGTGCAGATACTACATGTTTCGATGTATGCGGTGGGTTCAAGAAAAAACCATTCTGGGATGGCGCTTGGACGCGGCTCACCCAAATGAGTTCCTAGATATGGTGTTGAGGGACAGGAAGTCATGGACGGAGGGTTACGAATATATTACAAGAATAATGAGGACCAAGGAGGAAGATGAGAGAGTGTTCCAAGCGGAAGAGAGAGCAGGATAACGAGAAGACAGCCCCCAACCCTGACGTATGTCGGAACGGACGGTTCCTGAGTTGGGAGGGCTTAGGGGTGAGGTTTGGTGCGGTAGGAAGGGTTTGCAATACTCTAGCAGGAGCTAGAGACCCTGAGTCCCACACTCCCCGTTGCGATAGAGAGACTAAGCGCTGGGGTAGCCATGAGGTTCCTCACCCGTCAAAAAAAAAGTAATTGGCGCAAGTCACCGTCAACGCAATTTACATGTAGCCTTCAAAACAACCATGTACGGCGTCAAAATGTCGATGGTGTGCGTACATTAATATAAACATAAAGAGCAGCGTACAGTAGAGTCGCTCAAAAGGTGTTGGGTAGAAGCAACTAAAAAGTCATCACACTGTCACGTCCCTAGCCCTTGTATTGAAAGCAGTATATCAGGAAACAGTTGCCCAATAACAAGTTCCGAGTAAGTGGCGAGCCTTAGGGTTGTAAAAAGCCTTAAGAAGAAATTAAATTTGTTTTGAAGTTAGGAATCGCTCTGTATAACGTGAACAGAATAATCATAGCATAAACAATAAAATGTCTGCCAAGTATGCCTGTTTAAATGATAATCATTCTCACACATTACGTGCACTTTGCGAATATGATAAATTCAATACCATTTTAAAACTCAAGGTATAATGCGTTTCTAACATTAAAAGAAAGAAAACAGGTTTGCAATGCACCTTATATCATAGTTGACTTACAACTGATGTCAATTCCGCTAAATTATTATTATAATTACTTTTAATGCGACGGTATCATGTTTCCTTTGGCATATTTATTATTGCCAAGACGTCCGTTAAGATATGGCGACGTTCCTCTCTTGTATGGTACTTAAAATTCTATAATAATTCAATCGCGAGTTGTCTTAATTTTTCTTTTTGGTGGTGTATATTATTTTGAGGTGTTATCTTATCACCTCTGCCCACTCGAAGTTATAAACTGCTGTAGGAATGAGAATTCACTCAGAAATATTGGATGTCCACCTTCGTGGGAAACAACAATGAAAGGAAGTTGCAATTTATTGTTAGCGACTTGTATCGGTTTCCGAAAGTACATAATCTACGTTTTATTAAATATTCCTTCCCATTTAATTTTTATAAATGGTCTGCTGCCAGTAAGTATATACTTTTATAATATTATGTGAATATACAATATATGCAAATTAACAATTTTTTACAACCGTACGGTAAGTAGCTAGTTACCGCACTATTTTGCGTGCGGGAATTGCCACTTTACTGCACGTGTGCTTCATTTAAAGTATAGTACCTGGGAAAATGACTAAAAACCCAGGACATGGCTAGTTGCTTACGTTGGTGACAAGTGAGAAAACATTTTGTATTTTGTGCCAAATAGTTTATTTTAAAAATCATAGCAGAGCGCTTTCGACTTCCGGTGTATCATCGGAGAAATCGGGAATACCTGGTAGTTATTAGAGGGCTCTTTTTTCCGGTGGTCATCATGCTGTCTGGAAGTAAAAGCGTCTTTTTCCTTTGCGTTTATGGTAAAAGAGTGTCTTCCTGGTGTCCGTGGTATCCTGAGTGTGTAGGTCCTTTCCCTGGTGTCGTTGGGGTATATAAAATGAACGAATTTAGTTGTATGTTTTCTTTACTTCTCAAAAGTTTCCCAATATTGACTGCATTGTGGTTGCGTTTTCTGCCTTGCTTTATGCTCTGTTTTTATGAAATGAGTGTAACCAATTACAACTTGGTGTTGTTTTTATGAGGACACAAAGAGGAATTCAAATTGAAAATCAAATACAGTGGTTATTTAAAAAAATACTTTGATCTAGTACGTACGTCGTTATGAGACGTCCTGTACATTTGTACCTAATTTAAAAGTTTTATTTTTGTATTTAGGATATAGGGGATACAGAATAATATTACACTAATGAATTTCACTGATTATTTCATTCACACATGGCTCCGCCAATGAAAAGTCTTGAATTTAGTCACATGATATGCAATATGATCGACTATTTAGGTAAATAAAGAAATATGAGCAGCTATTTAGTCGATTGTATAAGTGTGCTATTAACTATCAAAACTTGACGTAACATTCACTTAAAATTGAAAATGTCTCGTTTTGGTTCATGTTCCACTACGGAAATCAGTGAAAATATAAGCAAATCTATCCTAGAAAATACTATCTGTATCTATAGAGTAGGGAGGGTGAGTTAGTCCCACAGCACTTAGGCCACATTTGACCCATTGTACATCGTCCATCCTGTCCTTTCCAGGAAAGTAGACAAGTCACTAGGAAACATCTCCTTTTTATCGGCAGGTGTAGGCCAAGACTCACCGAACACGCACTCTCTCATTGACGATAACTCCGGGAAATCGCATAGGACATGATTGACCGTTTCGTCTTTCTGTTCACACATCCTGCATAAAGGTGTGTCCACTAGCCCCATTGTATGGAGGTGTTTCCTTAGTTGACAGTGGCCAGTCAGAAATCCTACTACTAGACGTAGGTTTTTTCTGGTCATCGCCAAGTATTTTTTCGACGCCAGCTTCCCAGGGTCGCCCAGGGTGACCATGGCAAAACTGCATCCCTTGATTTCATCCCATCTCTTTAGACAATCTTAGCGAATGATTTTGTGGGGTAGAGACTATTATTTTCTTTAATTCATCTCGAGCAACTTGCATTTCAAGACAATTCGATTCATCAAATTGTCTCGAAATACAAGGAAATCTCGATAGAATTAGGCAGAAAATAATAGTCGGCTATTTGTCATAGTCTTGGGATATTACGTTCTAATAAATTTGCAACATATTATCCTGTATATCATAATTTTCAATTTCTGTAAAAAAACGCGTGAAAAGTTTTTTATTTTCTAATATCTTTATATGCCTCACTATTTTCAAGAAATTATCTTTCCAGAAATAGACAAATTTTGCCTCATCTTTTACCTTTTCAATATTAGCGAGCCATATATGTCTATATTTCAGTGTATTTTGACGTGCCCCGGTGATACAGGAGACGGATGGCCCTAATCACCTAAGAGGTAATCCCCATCTGGTTGAGTTATGATATGACCGGTCGGTCAGCCGATATAGAGTCGTAAAAGCTGATTCAATAACCCATATACCTAGAGGCCAGACTTGCCGATCGTCTATATGGGCCATTTGTCAAGAACCACCCGCGCTATCATAAACATATTACATAAATTGGATTTAGCTTTTGCTATATGGATTTCCATTTTTTGCTGATGTTTCTGCTATTTTATTAGGGTTGCAATATACGATAAGTTAAACGATACAATAGAAGGAAAGTCAAACTTATTGATATATCGAGAAAAGTGGAAAAATGACCCTTTGTACGGCCGATAAAAGAGTCAAAACCTTTAGGATCGAACAAGATAATATTTTTTTGTAAAGTTATTCATTTTTACCTACAAATTTTCTGATAAATCCACTTGGTAAATGAAATTATCTGATGAATAAATAGGAGAAATTTATGTAGTCTTGCATTGAGAGTAATATTTATCTTTAGAAGAGAGTTTTGACACTTTATAACGCAACGATTCCCAATGTATTGGGTGTTCCATACCACTCAATTTGCATTGTGTGTTGCAAAGTTTTTATTTGACTGATTCTAGTTAAGATGTCACTCTCTTCTTTGTATCCCTTTAAGATTTATCTTTTTTAGCATACCAGGTGGTCCCGCCTATTGAAACAATATTCGATTTTTCTTAAATTTGAAGTAAATATATTACACTAATATGGCTGATTTTTAGTTTGATTCTAAATGTAAATTTTTAATAGAACACCCACTATATTTTGCATATTTAGATTCTACAAATAACCAGTTGAGAATGCTCTTCTTGTATTGCCATAGACCGAACAAATTGTACTGAAAGTACTAATACAATTTTAGATTGACAGTTCTTCTAATCAACACAGCCACGGCCTACTCACTTTTACCAAAATCGTCATTCACTATGTGTCTACTTAAAAAATTCAATGTCATTTTAAAATTCAACATTTTCATATTTTGGACGCCATTTTGAAGGTGTTCCTGAAGATGTACGGCGGAGCACATCAAACCCTGAGCTTACTTTTTGATGCTCTATCAAAATTTGAAGTCAGAATTTTGAAATTCATAAATACAAAAAATCAACACACACACACAGAACGAATTCAGATACCGAACAAATTTGTTCGGTGAAAATACATGAGATGCAACTATCAAATGTCAATTTAGCTTTTATTTTTTTTTCAAATTTAATTTTTGATTATAGAGCTGCGAATTGTTGGAAATTGATTTATAACTACCTGTAAAATAAACATATAAAAATAAAAAAAGAACTTTTTTAAATGTCTAACAAACCTCCTATAGTATAGTTAAGTAAGTTTGTAATTTATAATAAGTCTTGATCGATTTAGAATAAATTTCTGCTATATAAAAAACGCACCAAGGCCTTCGACTGCGTTAATATAAAACTGGAGTTTCATGAGGTCAGAATTTCATGAGGTCAAAAATAGAAATATGAATCTTTATATTTAATGAACAGAAAGCAATATGTATGCTATGAAAGCAACGATTCCAAACTACCCCCCGTAACAAGAGGAGTTACGCAAGGATCAGTTTCGGGACCAGTATTATTTCTCATTTATATAAATAACCTACTAGGGATTGTTAAGCGGAAGTCGCCACAGTTATTACTCATGAGCATCAAATTTAAAATTTAATACCAATTTTGACAACATGGATGCGATAAAAAAGTGGTTCACGTTAAACTAACTAAAACTAAATGAGAAAAAAACATTACATTTACTCGAGGGATAAATCGCGAGTTAAATCTTTGTGCACTAATGGATTAAATCTTTGTACACTAATGGATTTTTGTCATAAAAATGGCCACTAATGGCTAATAATGACTAGTAATAAGGGCTAGTAATTGCTAGTAATGGCTCACTATTGGCTACTAATGGACGAGGTCTGTAAACCAAAATGGACCTCGCGTTTTACCTCTTGCATTTATTTAAAATAAAAAAACAGAACCAATAGAAATATTGGGAGAAACACCTTTTATTTCATAAGTTTTTGCCCTAAGATTATTGAGACTCGGTTGCTAGCATCAGAGTATTTGGTCATACTATGGGGTCGTGTATCTACAGCTCACAAAGTATGTTATATGGAAAAAGCTTCAGTTCTCTTAGTAGATATTGCAGGACTTGTTCAGGAGATACAGGATTCTCCTATTGCCTTGCCATACTAGAATCTTTGACAACCTTTCATGGAAATCTAAACTCCTTAAACACGCATTCGAGCAAGAGTCTCATGACTCGGACCAAGAATTAATATTACCAAGAATAAAGAGCAAGATCTTAGTCTATATATTAAGATTGCATATTTTGCGGTCTCAAAAAGTAGATAATTTTTCTATAGTGTAATACTTAATATATTCCATTGCTTGCTGAATTTGTACTGTAGTAACAGATGTTGGTGGCCTGCCAATTAATTTCAGAGTTTTTGAAAATTTACTAAAAAGTTTTACATGAAACTGATTGTTTTTTTTGAATATTTCTGTTATTTAATATCATATTTTTAGTAAAATTCAGAAATGTGTGTACTATAAAAACTAATTTAAATATTATTTTAATTTATACCCGTTTCCTAATTTAATTACGCACAATATTTCCGTAGCGCTTCCTACTTAATATGATTTATTGTTCTAGCAGTAAAACTACCAAACCGACGCAATAACATCATAACATTACACGCTTTTAATCATAACACTAATATTTCATCAGCGTGAAGGTTCATATCGCGCCTAATAACCAACTCCACGAGCTCTATCTTAATTAGTTGATCTTGTTAACTACCATTTGGTTATGATAATATTAATAACTACTTGACGGTTTGTATGTCCGTATACGGGGAACGATCCATAAAAACCACGACTTTAGGAGATTTAGAAAACGAGTAAGGAATTTAATTTATCAGATTCGACATCCTAAGACCGGTTTCTGCCTTTCGGCTTCGTCAGTTAGGCTTTTCGAATCCAATAAATAAAATTCCAAACTCGTACAAGTCAGTAGCTATATCCGATTAATGGTATCCTGATGTGCAGAAACATCTGTATCTATGCAAATCTAATAAATTTTTTGCTTGCTACTTGTTTGAAAAGAATAAAATATTAAAACATGTTCACTCAATATCATTTGGGTGCAAACCTGCTCTGGGGTTATGATAAACCAATCAACCCCCACTAAATTCCATAAACATGTTGGCATCGAATTTCACCATCTACTAATGAAGAATAAAATAAAATTCCAATCTTTAAATAAATTTATACAACCCGTGGGAATATCCCAGAGTTGCCTTAGTCTAAAATATTAGTATACCTATATTGTAATGATTTAAGAAATTATAGTTTTTACTTTTTAATATTTTATTTTTAAACTTCCAACTTTTTGACAATTCTTCATAACTTCTTAATCATAAAACAAAAACAAAACCCTGTCACATTTTAAAGCCCCCCAATTACATAATTTTTCCGCTTAATAATTTTACTACAAACCAAAAACCCAATTTATAAATGATTATGTACCAAAATCCATTTCAAAATTCCCGCCACATAATTAAAATTTATAATTTTCTCAAAATAACAAACTATTAACCTAATCTATATCTTAAATAACTCAAATCAATCCAATTTTCTTCTTTTCATATTTTCTTCCTCATTTTCCAATTATAAAACATCTTTTTAAAATTATTTATGTTGTCTTGTGAGTCATCTGGTTTACCCCATGCGGCGTTAACATGGTCAAAAGAACTGCTTCTTCTACGTCTGTTATCATGTCTCCTCGGTCTGTCATCACCATCTTTTCTGTATCCATCATTACTCCTGGAATTCCTGTTGTCATCTTTTCTATTTCTATCTCTGTCATCGTTTCTGTCTCGAAAATTGTTTGTCTCTATCAGTATTCCTGTTTCTATCGTCGCGTCTATCGTTTAAAAATTCGTTTAACCTGTTAACATTTTCCTTATTCTTCATTCCATCCTCTTTTATTTGACATATTTCTTCAACACATTCCGTTTCTATTACTTTCTTAATTTTCTGTTCCTGTAACTCTTCTACCTCTGTTATTCTTTCAATCATTTCCCTTCTAATATCTTTCGTTGTTTGTTCTATTTTTTTATCTGTATACATTTTTAAGTCTTGTGTTATTTCTTCTATTCTATTTTCTATACCTTTCATTTCTTCTTTCATCATATTTCCCAATTTGTCTTCCATCTTTCTTGCCAAATCTTCTTTGATTTCTTCTTTGTTTTTATTCATTTGTTTTCCCATATCTTCTGAATTTTTATTCATTTGCTTTCCCATGTTTGTAATCATCTTTATTAATTGATTTAATTTTTCCTGTTCTTTTTCAGGTTGTTCTTCAATATCTTGTTCCTTGTCACTTGCTTCTTCATCATCATCTCATTGTCCTATTTTTTAGTTTTTTTTTTAAACCAATTTTATAAATCCTCCTTACTCCTTACTCTAGAGGAACCCCACGTTGCTGCGCCAAATTTGTAATGATTTAGGAAATTGTAGTTTTTACTTTTTAAAATTTTATTTTTAAACTTCCAACTTTTTGACAATTCTTCATAACTTCTTAATCATAAAATAAAAACAAGACCCCGTCACATTTTAAAGCCCCCAATTACATAATTTTTCCTATTAATAATTTTACTACAAACCAAATACCCAACTTATAAATTTTGATTATGTACCAAAATCCATTTCAATATATGTGTCTCCCAGTACAGATATTCGTTTGTGCACTTCTTTGTTAGCCAACTTTAGAAAATTAAGGAAAGCATTCAAGCATACCTTGGTGCTTTAACTATGGATCTCAGCTTTTTATGAAATTCTGGTTGGTATCACCACTTGTTGTTCTTCCTGCTTATCTTCTCAGCTTTTCTAGTTTTTGCTTAAAGAGGTAGGAATAATAATTTCTGACTTGCTTTGGTTTTGTCAATCTAGGAGAAGAGGAAATTTGAAATACAGTCTCATATTGGTTATTAACCTTTTTTAACTGGCTGAAAGGTGTTTCAACAATTCCATAGAAGCCGGTTCTTGGTCAAGTTTTATTGATAATGTAGACTCTGTCGATTTATCATAACCTGATTATTTGTGTCTTGTTGTGTCACATCTTTGGTAACTCTGCGCTTGAATTTAACTTTGAAAATTGGTTAAATGTTTGAATGCTGTATTGTAGATTTCAGAAACCCTATATTGACTTCAACTTGCTGAACTCTATTGCATATTTAATCTTCAAATGGTTATGCATATGTTGTTTGCTCGGGAGTAGTTCGTTGCTTTTACAATAATGTGATAAGAATGATTATCAATGATTATTAAAACCTAGTCTTTCTAGTCTATATAGTCAATTGAGAAATTGGTTTCTATTGACGAAACAACTGCCACTTTGTTTATCTAACACCTTCGGAGTTTTCATAGACACTGTACTCATCCCAAACCTAATAATTTTTTAAATCCTATTCTTCTAGAATCTGTGTTTATTTTTGTGCTTCTGCTTTGCAGCCTTGATTTTCTTATTAGGTACTCGTCTTAATTCTAGATACTTCTTGCTTTGTATTTTCTTGTTACCCTACTTGTCTAATATAGTTTCTACATTTCCGTTCTTAGATATATCTCACTCAACTATCAAGAAGAGAAACTACAGAAAAAATGAACCACTTTTTGAACCAATTTTTTATTAGTATATTAAGAATAGATTGCAGTGTTATAAAGTACTATATTTACATGTTCGAATATTTTTTTAACAACCCTCGTACTAACCAGATCGTACGCTCGTACAACATAACACAAAACTGTTGATTAATAGGAAAATAATGGTAGGATATTTGGCCTCATATGGCGAGCGGGGACACCGATGATTTATCATCTGGATATACTTTTGTGTGGTGCGTGCACGCTTCTAATCATTAATAAAGTCTTGGGACACTTGCAACATTGCCGCGACCGTGCTATGGGCCATTGTCGATTCTTCGCCGACAGAAGGTGTCATTGAAAAAAAGAAAAAAGAGAGATTGAAGATTTGGCCGGTGCTGGACATTGAAATTCCTAATCTTGAATCAAATAGTAGGAGGCGTGAGAATAAAAAAGAAAGATTTATAAAAAACTGTAAGGATTCCTGAGTAATAAAATTATAGTGAATAAAAAATAGTAAAAAATGTTTAAAATTTTAATTTTAGTACCACTCGCATAATTGGTGAGTCAACAAGAATGAGGTACTGAGTTAATTCTTTTTAAAAATAAAAGAAGTGAGGCCACAATTCACATAAAACACAGGTTGTCCCAAAAGACAGCTACTGCTTGCATTTGAACTATCAATCAAATAAGTGGAAAATAGCGATAATTTTTAAAATGATGCCCCCATTGTCAATATAAGCTTGATATTTCCCTACAATATAGTTGTAAACATGTTGTTTTAATTGCTTATCACACAGCTTAACAATATTCTCAATCAAAAACATGTTTATTGTCAATATCAGTAGAGTATCTTAAAAATACAGTATCCTACAAAGTGACGTCACATTGGTGGCCAATCTCCAGTTCCTTGATTACCAATCCATTCAACTCTACTGGCTTAATCGTGTTCAAGCAAAGAGTGAAGAAATGGTTTAAATTACACGGTTTTTAGTAGCTATATGTTTTTATAATGTACCTAAATGCTTGAAAGTAAGAATTCATCCACTTGTGTCTGCTCCATTCTGACCTGATATTTCTTTAGGAACTGTTCACAATACTGAATTTTGCCTGGTTTTCCCTAATCACTGCTCTAACTTATTAAAAGTACTTGGGTCCTTTAAGTCTTCTCGTTGGATATTAGTGATAGGATGCTTCTGATTTCGGTTTGGAGGTTATCGTGGAGTCTTTTTTTGGGTTTAGGTAGTTTCTCATATCTTTATCTATCATAGTGAATCTACTTCTGACATTTACTCTGGAATAGCTGTGTGTTTAATTTTCAAAACAAATTAAACATAATCTCAAATCGACAACATCGCTTCAAACACTTTCACATAATCTCAATCCGACAACACAGAAGACACAGAAGTCTTAACGGTTTTGAATTACGCGGAGTTTGTCATGTAGGCCAATTTCATACCATTTCGATACAACGCTGAGGCGCAGAATTTCTAACGGATGTTTTCTAGGAACATGCAAATAGTCACGTCCGCCATAAAACTCATAACGTCGCAACCAAATTAATCCTTGTCTTCTCCAGCGTGAGAGAAAGAGACAGACATAAAAAACTTACCCATTTAACAAAATCGATTCGCCCACGCGATAACAACTAAATTCTAGAATACTCGGACGGGTGGGGAAAAAACTTCGAAAAGGTCCAGACTTCGCAAACTTTAAAATTAGTGCATCATCATCACTCATAGACAAAACACCTAAAACGCGCATTATAAATATTTTCTGAATGATGTGATTATTTTAATTCTTTACTAATATGTTTTAGTGATTGTTAAAACATACGTTTACTAATAATTTGTGCGTTGTTCGTTCATTACTTATAAAGTAATTTTATTGTTAATGTGTTAATTTGTGAGTTATTTATTTAACATTTTTAATAAACCGTTAAATACAAGGTGTTTGTTGTTTTTGTTAATGGAGTTGGGAAGACAATAAATACTACAGTCCACATAAATTATACAGCCCATTTAGAAGCTACGATACGGTTTAAAAAGGCGATGATAATACATCGGTCGTCCTGGTAAACTGGTACACCATAGGGATAGTTCCAGAACCCTCAACACTGTGTATTGTGGTCTATAATGAATGGTATCGCTGTGCTATGAGAATATCAAAAGTAAATAACAAGTAGATTACAAGTCCAAGTGCACTCCTTTCTAGTGCTTATGAGTAAAATTGTATAATTTATAATTCTGGTCTTACCGTCTAATAGTTAATTTCATTAATAAGATACCAGATGGGATTAATACAATACACCTTTAATTTAATTGTTGTTATAACTCCAGGAATGAAAAAAATTACTCCGTTATGCATAACCTCTAACAACGCCACTGGTTATTGTACTTAACTTTACCGGAGGACGACCAGCGATGGATAAAGTATTGTCAAGGTTATTATAAGCAAGGTAGCAAGGATAACAATATATGCAGTTCGTGTGCTTCTTACCGTACACGTAACTGGATTACGGTCGTTTTGATTTTTTGCTACACCTTCTTCGGAAATGATAACTGATTGCAGCGTGCCGCCTCATTTTCTTCATTTCCAGATATGTCAACTTTGTCTACGGTTTAGTTTATTGCGATTTCTTCGGATTATATACGTCGGAGATTTTTAGAACATATGAAATTCTACAGTAGTATTGAAGTATTAGTTTAAGACAACGTAAAATTGGATAAGAAAAATCTGTTTTTTTTTATTTGATGTATTTTTTTATACTTCAACTTTATTTGCAGTTTAAATTTGAAAACGGCATCAAGACCTATAACCTGAAAATATTTAAACAAATACTGCAATAGAAGGAAAATTTCATATCAGAAAATTTTCTAACCTTGGTTACTGTTAATCCTGATTCTCAACAGATCATGAGATGACAAAAGGATACTTAATGATAAAAAATTATTAATTTAATTATAAATAATAATAGCCGTATCTACCACTTTCAAGCTCTGTTCCTGGGATTC
Source organism: Crepidodera aurea (assembly GCA_949320105.2). Taxonomy (NCBI): domain Eukaryota; kingdom Metazoa; phylum Arthropoda; class Insecta; order Coleoptera; family Chrysomelidae; genus Crepidodera; species Crepidodera aurea. The sequence continues at coordinate 22,013,028 of OX439472.1, read as the reverse complement.
ACTCGTAAGGGAGAGAATATAGTAATACCACAAGTGATTGAATTTTCGCGATAAGTCTGTATATTCATTTCATAATCAAACGGAGTTGCTTAAAAACACCACGAATCCGCAGAAGTGGAATTTTATTAGACTATTTCACAAACGAAGTAAAAGGTAAAAATCTGAAATTCGACAGAATTAGAGGAAATTAGCAAAAAAGGTAAGAAGTTGATCAGATAAATTAATAAAGTTCAATAAACAGGAAACATAGACATCGAACTAAATCCCAAATCTGCTCAATTTTAAATGTGTGCACAGCGTGATTATTTATATTTGACGTTTAACTGTCACATACACATATCTGAAAGGAGGCGTCTCCCGACAGTATGAATTTGACTGCCGGCTACAGGCTTCGGCGATTATACGCAAGCAAAAATTAATAAAATGTAACAGATCAATAATTTACAGGGTGATATCAGGTAAGATAAGGGTACGTATGATCCGGACTTGACTGGAGCTCCTGATTGGTTCATTTGAAAAGCGCGTGAAATAGTCGGGCTTATATTATTAATACATAAGAGAAATCGGGTACGTAGATCATTTTGATTAGGCATGCGAACAATAAAACATTATTTAACAGTCACAATTATCGCCCGCTATATATTGTATATTTTACACCACATTTTTGATACAATTTATTGTTTTTATTTTACTGTAGGAGGAGCGAAGCGACGACTCCAATTATTGTCTGACATCGGTAACCCTTACCGTTCGACATGCTTATAACGTTTTTTGCACAATTGGGCAATAATAAACTATTAAATTATCCATTTTTTTCATATTCAAAATTTCGATTCATCATATCATGGTACATGTTATGGTTGCTAGGTAGTTAGTAGGATGCATAATAAGTATGAACATGGCTTTTTCTGCTGTCACTTAAACTATCATGTTATGTCAATAAGTTTGGTTTTTGAGTCTTTCTTATTGATTATTATTATAATTTTCAAAATATGAGCGACGAAAGTGAATTTGAAGAAATAGAACGGGTATGGGAAGAAGGATGTGCCACAATAATTCCTGAAAATTCAAAATTTCGGTATGAGAGTATCTATAAAATTCTGAACAGTAAGTGAAAGTTCTGATTATTATTATAATTTTTAAAATATGAGCGACGAAAGTGAATTTGAAGAAATAGAACGGGTATGGGAAGAAGGATATCCCGCAATAATTCCTGAAAAATCAAAATTTCGGTATGAGAGTACCTATAAAATTCTGAACAGTAAGTGAAAATTCTGAACGGTAAGTGAAAAATCTGAACGGTAAATAAAAAATCTGAACGGTAAGTGAATTACTTACCGTTCAGTTTTTCTTGACATTAGTAAATGCTCCTTCCTGTCATCAAAATAGATATGGTAAACAGTCAAAAATGAGGTACTTTTAGACGGTCAGATCAGTTCTCCGTTCAGTTTCAGTTTCAGTTCTGTTGTCAGTTCAGTTTGGAAACTATGCTGTTGTCAGACGATCCGTTTTGTTGTCAGTTGATAACCTAATTGCGGTCGCGTTGTGCTTAGCACTAAAAAAACACGAAAAAAGAGAAGTAAATGGAGTAAAAATTGGCCTGAATGGACAGATTTGTTTATACATCCGTTTAACTGACAACTGATACGATAACTGTTGGTATACCCATCGAGCCACGTCTCCGTATCACTTTCAGTTTTCCTTACAGTTTTTCGTATTTACACATACAAATAACTGACAGTTCGACTGAAACTGAAACTGAACGGAGAACTGATCTGACCGTCTAAAAGTACATTTAGGCATCCTTCATTGCTGTTTTATTTTACAGGTATGTTTTTTTGAAACCTGGCTGAACAATCTATTTTCTATAAATTAATTTTAAACAATTTTACAATAGATTTTTTTTTTAATAAGCAGGATTTGTGTTGGCTTCTAACGAGTAGAATTGCAATATTAACAAAAACTTCTTTAGATATGTTACGTTTATTTCATCCGAACTTTATTTACCATTCATTTCTGTAATTCATAGTGGTTTGTTCTTTTAAATGGTGTGTTTTTTGATAATAAAACCACTATTTTATATTAAAATGTTTTTAATTTGACGTTTTTAGGATAAAGTCGTTTCCAAAAAATTGACAATAGAGCTCACTGGAAAATTTCACCCTATATGATAACAACATGGAACAAATAAATAGATTTTGAAATTTAAGATGTCAAAATCTGTGGCCAATATATTTTTTGTGACGTGCCTGCGAACGATTTTAAAAGGATAGCGCATTTACATATTATAAGAGAAATTAGACTTAGTCATAAATTAAGTGTTCATAATAATATTAACATATGAAAAAACCCAGAGAAAAACTCGTGGCCACCAAATTTTTGAAATATCGTCAAAAAGAGTTAATTGCAAAAAGGATACCCTCTATTTTACGGTCCAATAAAAACTTTTCTAAGGAAGTTAGTAGGAATTAATTTAATTTTCTTAAATTATTTTCAATTTCTATACTATTTTTCATCTTAAATTTATTTAAATCTTAATTCAAACGATTCACTCAGATACACATTTACTTAAAATACAAATTTTCCTTTTTTAAAAGATTCTGTAAAAATCTTCCCACGAAAAAAGTTCCTTCCAATATCTCAATTTGATTTCATCCGGGGTTTCCACAGTTTCCACTTTGGGAGACTTTATTCGAGGAAAACATACCTTTTACTATAAATATTTGTGAATTGAACCGAGTTTCTCATAAATAATTCCGTACACACCAGGATATTCTTTACATAAAACGGATATCGATATCGGCTTGATCTGATCTGAATAGACAAGAATATTCAATAACTTGTCCTGTAAGGGTATAAACTCCCCTGAGGGTAGAGTGCACTCAGCTACTGTCCAAATCTCTGCTTTTCCCGGGGGCCTTCAAACTTTATAAAATACGAAATATTCAACACGACAGCTTTATGTACACTCACAAAAATGAAATTTTCATTTTTTATATATAAAAGTAAGAAATATTAGTATATTAATTACAATGAAATGATATATCCCATATAATATGGTTCAGAGAAATAGAAAAAGATCACTAAGTTGGTGAATAAATCAATAAAAATTTATTATGCCATTAACCCTTTGAGGCACATAATTTTGTCAATAAACAAAAGCTCGAGTTGCACAGAGAAAAAGTTTTTTTTACATAAATCCTATGTTATCCTACACGAAACGACTAAAAAATAATTAACTTTCAAAAGAAAGCCCTACATACAACATATTTTGGTAAATAAATATTTATTGTCATTGTGCATGCTTTTGTTATTTGGTTATATCAAGGCAACACATACTAACTAGATCAGATAAAATATTAACCTTTATAAACTACGTAATTTGAACTGTCTAATGTGGTATGGAAATTGTCCCAAGTGCATCTTTAATATCGAATAGGTGAGACAGTTTTGTATCCACCTAGCCCCTAATAAGGGTTATCAAGACAAGGAAGTTGAAGCAAAAGTTAAAAATTTATTAGTAATTTTAAGGAGCAACTTTTATGAGTGTACAATCTACAAAACACGATATCTTTTTATTTATTATCCCGTCAAGATATATTCGGAAAGCCGACTAAAAACTTTTTGACGGATGTGTTTTAAAGTGTTGGCCGAAGTGCCATCATAAGTTGCGGGGTCGAATATTACACCGAGATCCTCTGGGGTGATATCAATAAGTCCGCCAGAAATGGATTTTTCATCCTTACAGACAAATGGCCCTCGGACTTGTTGCCCCTAAGGACGATTTATATACGCAAAGGTAACATTCGGAGTTAGGTCATTATTTCTGGAATATGGTTCGTCGAACAATGTACTTTATGTTTGATTGCATCTCGCCGAACTTGCTAGAAATGAGAACTATTTCAGAGCAACACTCAGATGAGATCAGTAGGGAAAGATGTTTATGGATATTGCAGCTAAGGGTGCAGAAAAGGCAGTTTGGCGTTAAGGAAATAGTACAGAAAAGTGATATATTGGTAATAATTAAGAGGTAACCTTTCAGAGTAGTTGATTTGTTAATCATCATAATTTTCATTATTATACAACTACAAATCCTTATTGCATAAAAACCCGTAGTCAAACGAGATGATTAATTAACGTCTGAGGAGGCATTAGTGCACTTAAAGAAATTTACCATTATATACAACAGGAATTCTACAGGAAATTCCCCCTATATAAACGACAGCAGGAATATTTGTTAATTTTACGTGACGATTCCGGTCTTTTAATTCCTCTAGAAACAACGGGAATATGCTGTACTATTTACAGAATCGTTCCATTGATTTAACTGCAATATTTCAGTTATTCTAACGAACTACCGTACTTTTACCGGAACTTGCTGTTTAATAAACGCATATAACGGATACTCATCTAAAACTATTTCTGTTACTTCTGGAGTTCCCCAGGGTTCCAACCTTGGGCCTTTATTATTTTTAGTTTACGTAAATGATTTGCTAGCAATATTAGACTGTGAAAGATTAGGTTTTGCTGATGACTTTAAAATTTTTGCAAAGAAAACTGGTGGTGCGACAGTAATAGATTGAATTTAAATGCTAAAAAGTGTAAAGTATTAACTTTTTGTAGAAAGAATGAAAATATCGATTTCACTTACTCTATCCAAATGTCCGAGCTTGAAAAATGTAGTACTATTAAGGACCTGGGAATTGTTTTTGATACAAAATTAACTTTTTCAAACCATATTGAACTTAAAATATCTGAGGCCATGAGAATGTACGGCTTTATTTTTTTTTTTTTATTTTTTTACTTCTGTGTCAACGGCATCGACTACTATGGCCATTAGCCTCGTGTTCTGTGTAGGCTTTGTTACTGTTTCCCAGCGCCACTTTAGGAACAGCACTGTTAATTAGAACCCAACAGTGAATGGTCGAGTCACACCTGGTATATGAAAATCAATTTCTAAATTTTTAATTAATTAAAAATCAGAAAAAGGTTTCTGCCTTTGGTGTGATTCGAACCCACAACCCTTGGATTATGAGTCCAGTGCTCTACCGCTGAGCTACCCACCCCCCCTTGTACGGCTTTATTATTCGAAATTGTAGAAGTTTTACAAATACAACTCCCATCAGACTATTATTTAACTCGTTAGTACGATCTAAGCTGGAATACGGAAGTATTATTTGGCACCCCATATACAATTGCTATATATCAGGTATTGAAAAGGTTCAGAGGAAACTTTTGAAATATTTGGCTTTTAAAATAGATGGAGTATATCCAGAGCATGGTTTTGACTATAATGCATTATCTGCTAGATTTAATTATGATAGTTTAGATTTAAGGCGAGACATCTCCTCATTGAAATTTCTATATAAAGTACTTCATAATTCAATTGATTCCGCTGATATTCTTTCAAAAATTAATATGGAGGTGCCAAGTTTTAATTCAAGAAATAAGGTGACATTTAGGTGTTCTAGAGCAAGAACAAATATACTTTTAAAATCCCCAATTAATGTTATGTGCACTAACTATAATCAAATATGCGTATATTGCGATATTTTTTCTTGTTCCATAAATACCCTCATTAATACTGCTTCTGTCTTTTTAGACTAATATTTTCGTCATGTATTTAATTTGTTTTATAGTGAAATTTTGTCCTATAAATGGATTTCTGTTGGGCAATAAAGCTATTATTATTATTATTCGAAGCTTCTAACTTCAGTATTTACAGACATTATCAGTAATTAATCGAAACTGTTGTATCAATTTAATAGGAATTTTCCGTTGAATTAAAGATCTTTCATTCATACATTAGAGTACTAGTTAGTTGTATTCGAAGCTCATAACCTGAGCTTTTACAGGAATTTCCTGTAGTTACCTAGTATTTAACTGGAATTTCTTGCATTTCCTATTTAATTTCCATGGAATTTTATTGGAAATTTTTGGTAACTTCTATCGTGGAGCATTGCTGTAATTTAGGGTACTTCCTGTCAGTGCTATATATAGGTCGGGTATAAAAAATATGAAATTCAGAATGTTCAAGTTTAAATTTCTTTATTAAAAAAACAATAATCGTTATTATGTGAACATGAAATAAAAAAATACCTTCTGCAAGCCTCAGCGGCTTCTTCAAATTGGCCTTCATGTCGGACACTGAGGATGAGTCTATCTGCCAGTCTTGATGGTATTTAACAATCTTTCCCTTGTCAGGGGAAATGTCCTAGTTAGTGCCTCTGTATGGTTTGAGTATATAACATTGAAGTCAGTCAGCAACTAACAGGAACACGATAACATTTACAAATCATTACTATTTTAACACAAAAAAGAAGAACAACAGGCAAACTTAAAGACGTAACACATTGGGAAAAGAAACAACTATTAAAAGAGAAAAAATACGAAGAACTCAGAATTTTAACAAAAGAAACAAGGAAAATGGTAAGGCAGGACCTGAAAGAACATTATGAACAAGTTGAGAAGTTACTAGAGAGAAACAAAGGCCTAAGAAGTCTGAGAGAAAAAAACACAAAAAACTAGTAATCGCCCTAAAAGATCAAGCCGGAAACGATACTAGAAACCGAGAGAAAATAGTACAAATAACCGAGCATTTTTACAAGAACTTATATAAGACAGTGAAACAACTCGACATAAAACAAGAAACTAAAAAGATAACGAATGTAGGATTAGAAGATATTCTGAAAATCTCAAAAGAAGAAATAATGCATGCTCTAAAGTACTTGAAAAATAACAAAGCACCGGGGGACGATGAAATCCTGTTAAAAATGATAAAACAAGGAGGAGACATAGTGATAACCATATTGCACCAACTGTTTAATGAATGTATAGAACAAGGAAAAATACCCAACAACTGGAATAATGCTATTGTAATATTGCTATACAAGAAAGGAGACAAAACAAACTTTAAGACCTACAGGCCCATCTCTCTGCTGTCACAAGTATATAAGCTATTCACGAAAATTATCACAAATAGACTCACAAAAAATTAGATCAATACCAACCGGAAGAACAAGCCGGTTTTGGAAAACAGTACAGTACAGTGACAGGATACTAATGGAAAAAGCAGTAGATTATAATATGGATATCTGCATGGCATTTGTTGACTTTCAGAAAGCCTTCGATAGCATTGAACATTGGGCAATATTACAAACACTCTCAAATGCAAGAATAGACAGCAGATATTCTAATCTTGCCACCTCTACCATCCAACTGAACAGCAATACAAAACCTATCAAAATTCAAAGAGGGATAAGACAAGGTGATACACTATCTCCAAGACTGTTCACCATGGCCCTAGAAGACATTTTTAAACTACTAAATTGGCTTGATAAAGGCATTCTGATTAATGGGAAAAGACTAAATCATTTGAGATACGCAGATCATATCGTGTTGATAGGTGAAAACAAAGAAGACCTAAGACACATGTTGCGGGAATTAGAGGAACAATCGACTAAAATTGGACTACAAATGAATCTGTCAAAGACGAAGGTAATGTGCAAAGAAGACCCCCCAAATCACAATTGAAAACCAACCAATAGAAAATGTAACTAGCTATATATTTACCTAGGTCATATAATATCATTAGGAAGAGAAAACCAACACAAAAAATATATAGAAGAAGAAGACTCGCGTGGGCAACCTTTGGTAAATTGAAGAACACCTTGAAAAATAAAAATATCCCAATGCATCGTATAAGTCACCTATATAACCAATGCGTTCTTCCAGTAATGACATACGATACTCAAACATGGACAATCACAAAAAACGTCGCTAAATATGCTCAAAACAACACAACGTGCAATGGAAAGACAAATGATGGGAGTGTCCCTACAAGACTAGAAACGAAATGAACAAATAAGACGCATAACTAAGATCAAAGATGTTGGGGAGATAATAGCCGAGCTTAAATGGAGTCTTGCAGGTGATTCGGCTAGATTACAGAACGAACGTTGGACAAAGACCATACTACAATGGAGACCTTACCAGGGAAAACGATCCAGGGGATAACCACCGATGCGATGGACTGATGATATTAAACCAACAGCGGGCCTGGCGTGGCTGAGAGAAGCACAAAACAGGAATAAATGGTTACATATGAAGGAGGCTTATGTCCAGAAATGGAATGAATAAAGCTAAAAAAAAAAGTTATCTTCGTTATCTGGACCTATGTGTAAAAAATACTATGGATAGATTCCATGAAGTAAGTGTTTCAACAATAAAAACTGGAAGCATTTTTAAAATGTTCGAAATGTTTTATGGTGTATATCATAGTGTTTTATTGTGTCCACATATAGTTAGAATACCAATGTATTTTAAAAACCATTAAAACATTTTTTCTACAATTTGGGCTTAGCAACACTTAATGAATATGTTTTGATTGACATTGTTTTAGTGACAGACACTTTATAGCCAAAAAATTGAAATAATGGAATTTACTTCCTTCTGAATGTTTCAGTATAATTAGTCAAACCCCATCCTCTTAAATAGCCGGCGATATCATCGTCGCTGGCTGCTAATTCCATTGTATCAGCCGGTTCACCAATTACCGAATATAGTCTCTCTTTCCCATCGACCCCATCTAAGACAATGGTATAACAATCACTGCACAGTGCATAACCAACGAACCAACACAACGAGTTATCGCGTCGGCGCGTACTGCTCAGAGTAGCGGATTGAATTGTGGGATTTACAGGATATTCCTGTAAGGATTTACAGGATATTCCTGTAAGGATTTACAGGATATTCCTGTAAGGATTTACAGGATATTCCTGTAACATTCACGGTGTTTTATTCCGGTTGCACCTAAATATAGCAAAATATTATTCTCTATACAAAGGAAATATTCCTGATAAATTAACTACCTTATTATTGCTACACTTACCAGTTTTTCCTGTTCATACGACTCAAGTCTCTTTAACTGGAATCGGCCTGTTAGTTTGCAAGTACAGATTGTTCTCAGAATGGTTTTTTCTTGTTATACTAACAATAGTTTCGTTTAAACAACAGGAATTCATTTTTTTCAGTATGGTGAGAGCCGGTCCAATATACTTTGGAAAATGTTTACCTTAAATATAAAATAAGCAAATGTACGTTATTATTATTTCAGATTATATTATTTCCCGAAAATTATATACATTTGGGTGACGCGACGTCTAAAATTTAAAACCGTAAACAACATGCATGATATTGAGTAAAAGGTCAAACAAACAATGAACAATTTTCCTTCTATCATTGATCTTCGGTATTCGTGATCAGCCGTTTCGATTCGAATAAATGCAATTTAGTATTCACGAATTTTCCACAAATTTTTATTTGAACGTCTCCATCAAGATTAATGACGCAACATAAAAATCCAATAAAGAAGGAAATTCAAAATGAAGATAAATTCCCTCTTGAAATTCAATTAAATATTCGTGTCTCATAATTTTATCCGAAAGCAATTTATACATGTTTACAAAGAAGGCATATACAAAGACAGAACCGTTCTAGCACAAATAAGGACAATGAGTAAATTTCAAATTACACTGTAAGATTTTCAATGAAAAATAAAAAAGTGAAGCGCGGTAAAAATGTCAAATCCATATTAATAGACGAAATTTGAAATACGTTTGAGTACTAAATCATTTTTGATGTTTTTTTTATTGATATTTTCATTAGTATTAGTCAAATTATCATTTTTTTCGTTGTTACTATCATTTTGATCAGTTTTCTCATCTTTATCAGTTTCTTTTATATTCTAATCTTTATTATCCGAGTCTAAAGCTTTCTTCAGAGGAATGATTTTGAGTCGTTAACGCTAGATATCCTAAAGCATCTTGTGTAGCTGGTACAAAATCAGAATTGTCTAATTTATTTATATTTTTAGTATCAAAACCACAAATCTGATTACTTGAAACTTTTTCTGCATTCAGTTTTTCTAAAAGTTCTTCGTCACAATCTGTTTCTGAGTCCGAGTTAGATATTTTATGTTTTTGTGACGGTATCAGAATCAATCTTTTAAGCAATATTTTTTTTCTGAAACCATTTAGTTGTTCATCATTCACGCTGACTTTAAATCAGCTTCTGTGGAAATGAACAGTTTATTTGCAGAGTCTACAGTGTATTATTCATTATAAATTACCCACCCCTTATCATCGTTATTATTGTCTATAGAAAAAAAAGTTTTAAATAAAAGTTGTGAGGTTATGACTGAATTTTGGTAAAATGCTCTCAAAAGTACAGTAGTGTGCAGATTTCAGGGAATACAACAAAATAATATATTTTTTTAAATAGGATACCCTTATATTATTAAATTTTTGGAATGATCCTTTTTTCCTGATTTCAAAAGTGTACCATACGTTACCCCTACCATGTACCGTTTTTGAGTTATTAAACGTCGAATATCTTAATTAAACTAGGTACTCCTAATATGGAAAAGTTAATATTATTAAAGTGAGCTGTGAAAATGACATCTATTATGTTTGATAAGTGTCATTTCTGTAATGAAGTAGTCAAAATGGTTTACAGTGAGGAAGAAAAAGTTCAAATATTTTCTTGTTATATACAAAATAACAAAAATAAACGTGCTGTAAAAAGAGCATATCCAAATCGTCCAACGCCATCAGAAAATACGTCCATCCATATTTACTCACGAATAGACTTTTTTGAAATATTTTATTATTTTTTAGAAAATTCTGAGTGTAGTATAAATAACGCAGTCGATCATTTAGGTAAAAGTTATTTCAAAATCCAACGTACGTCAAAAAATAATAACTACAGACCATACAAAATTTTTAAGAGAGGCGCATAGAAGGAAAAGGATGGACTTTTGCCGTCAGATGATTCAACAGGAGTTTTTAGTAGGAAAAACCGAAGGTCATGGGAAAACAAGCACAACAGAAAAAGATTGGTAAAGCAGATAAAAAACTGGAAGAAAAACTGTTAGTGTTTAGTGCGGAATTTTCAGAAATAAAATTGTTGGGCCTATACTTTATGATTATAATTTATCTGGAAATAATTATACCAGAAGCAGAAAATATTCTTATTCAGAATTTTCCCGAGGCCGAACTTGATATGATTTGGATGCATGATGGGGCAACTCCGCATAGTGTCCTAGCCGTTCGAGATCATTTGGATAATGTATTCTCAACATGGATAGGGAATAATGGAACAATTAAATGGCCACCTAACAGTCCGGAATTGACCTCTAAGGATTCATTTTTTTGGGGATTTCTAAAAGACATTATCAATGGTAATAATAATAGTATTAAAGTCATTAAAGACAGAATTCGACTTAAAATAAACAATCTTGATGTAAATAATGAAGCCATTTCCTGTACAATTATAAATATGAAACGACGTTATCAATTATGCATTGACAATAATGGTGGACACATCGAACATCTTTTATGAGTTATCATTTATTTATATTTCCTAGATAAATCTATTTTGTTTAAATATTTGAACTTTTTCTTCCTCACTGTAAACCATTTTGATTATTTCATTACAGAAATGATACTTATCAAACATAACAGTTGTCATTTTCACAGCTCACTTTAATCATATTAACTTTTCCATATTAAGAGTAACTAGTTTGATTAAGACATTCGACGTTTAATAACTCAAAAACGGTAAATGGTAGGGGTAACATGGTATATTTTTGTAATCAGGAAAAAAGCATCATTACAAAAATTTAATTATATACAGGGTATCCCGTTTAAAAAAATATATTATTTTGTTGTATTCCCTGAAATCTGCACGCTACTGTACTTTTGAGAGAATCTTACCAACATTCAGTCATAACCATACAACTTTCCTTTAAAACTTTTTTTTCTATAGGCAATAATAACGATGATAAGGGGTGGGTAAGTTATAATGAATAACCCTGTACCTATATGTATTTTTTTTTTGTGAATAAACATATTATTATTATTATCATTATCTGTATCAGAACCTAGCCAAGAGAGTGGTTTACTAAGTTTTTTTTTTGAAATCAGATGAAGTAGAAAACATCAATATCTGTCTCATAATCAGATTCTTCTGATTGTAATATTGTTCCTTGTTTTTGAAGGCTTGCTACTTTTTCTTAATTTAAACTCCTAATTCGCATTTAAACCATTTATTGGGTCTTTCAACTTATTACATAAAATTACAAGTTTTGTGGCACATTATCAAATTAATACTAAAAGTTCTTTTTAATTTAACACAAATTATTGTCAGCAATTTCTACATGTATTCTAACTAAAATGGAACAACAATATTGCAAATTTGCAATATTACTATTCTTGCAATTCTGGTAGGAAAGTGCATTGGACTTTGGTATGTAAAACTATTTGAATTTTCAGCGAACGAATCTAATTTGAATAAAATGTTAATTTTGTTTATATTATAAAATATTGACCTTTGATAATTACATCCATTACACCTTCCCGGTTTGCGAAAAAGAAAAAAAAATTGTTTTCTTTATTTTACAATTTTTTTTTTTACTATTACATATCTATCAACTATTCTCTAAAACTTTTAACCCTATTTTTATGTATTTCTTTTTGTTTATGTCCTATGCTAATCACTAAATGTACACCTTTATCCTTAATAACACTATAAGGTCCATTAAACACGTTTTTACTTTTACATGTTTCCGAATCATTCCTAACTTATATTTTATCTCCTACTCTATACTCCTTATAATTAGTATTTTTATCATAAACATTTTTCCTTTTTTGTTTAGATGTCATTAAATTTTTTCTAGCGTCTTCCGCGGCTGTTTGAAGTCTATACTTCAATTCATGAGGGTAACTGTCAAAATTATACGTTGGATCTTTTTTACACTTTATAATATTTGAAGGTAAATTACAAGGCTTTCCAAAAACTAACTCGTGTGGTGAATATTGTGTTTCTGTATGTACCGTATTATTGTAAGCGAAACACCAAAATTGAACCCATGTACTCCATGTTTCCATATTTTCTGAAGTGTATATTCTTAGAAAATTTCTCAAACTCTTATGCGAATTTTCGATTGCACCCAAAGTTTCATGGTGATATGGTGTTGAATTTAAGTGCTTCACGTTCAAGATAAAACAAACTTCATCGAAGACATTTGATAAAAATTCCGTACCTTTGTCAGTTAAAACTTCCTCAGGTATTCCATAACGCAAGATGAAATTTTCAACAAACGCCTTAGCGACAATTTTGGTTTCTTTACTTGGCAAAGGATAGCATTCTACATACTTAGACAAATCACACTGTAATGTCAAAATATATTTGTTTCCGCATTGATCTAAATTCAATGGTCCTACGATGTCTAAAAATATTTTCTGAAAAGCAAATTGAGCTGTACTTGTAATTACTAAAGGTTGACGTTTTATGACCGAATGTTTACATTTTTGACATTGTTCACATTTACCTATGAATTCTGAAATGTCTTTCCTCATGTTAACCCAAAAATAATGCCTTTTGATGTTATTCAAAGTACGACTAAGACCAGAGTGTCCACTTGAGGGTAATAAATGGAAATCATTTATAATTAATTTTTGAGTTTCCCTATCATCTACTCTCACAATATTTTTAACTACATTTATTTTAATATTTGCTTCTTTAAAAGTTACTAAATTGTCTTTCATTTTTTGTAACAATATTTCATTATTCTCATTTTTAATTATTAAAATTTCCGGAATTTTAAATTTACGACATATGTCTTTCAGGTATCCCCACGTCCGTCCTAAGATTGACGTAGTTAGAACTTCCCGATTTAGAAATAATACATTAATATCTTTATTATAAATTATGTTATCTGTAACGTAATTATTTTTTGTATTTTTCGAGTTGCAACTTTCTTTAATTTTTTCTTTGAATTCATTTTCATTTATAGCGCTCAATTCTATAATGTCTGCAGGACATTTTATAAGTTCAACCATTCCAGGGTGATCAAGCCTGTTAGTTTTACTTATATTAGTATCATCCGTAGACTGTAATTTGTTTTTTAGTGCTTGTCCTCTAGTTATACATATTAGAGAATTCTGATTTTTTCAATTCATCCGATGTTATTACTATTCGCGATAAAGCATCTGCCGTGATGTTATCCTTTCCTTTGACGTAATGAATCGTAAAATCATATTCCTCTAACGTTAGTCTAAATTTAGTTAGACGACTAGATGGGTCTTTCATTCCGAATAAAAACACTAAGGGCCGGTGATCTGTCAAAATGACAAATTTCTTAGAAAATAAATATGGTTTGAATTTTTTCACAGCCCACACTATGGCTAATAACTCCTTTTCGATTGTTGAATAATTTTTCTCCGCCATGTAATATGTTCGTTGATTATAACGTTGATTTAGAAATCGTCCCGGAGTACCGGAAAATCGACGAGGATTTACAAAATTGTTTGGTCTTGATCGACCCCTAAATGTATCTCTATTATGAAAAGTACGACCATTATTAAAACGATTTCTCGTTGAACCCCGTTTATTTTCGCGTGAATATGCATTTCTTTTAAAAAACGAGATATGTTGTGGCTGCGGATTTACTCTTAAATTTTATAAATTTTGTCCAACTTAGTCATTTATATAAAAATTAATATATGAATGATAATAACCCTCCAACATATAACTAAAGTATCCCTAACAATAAACAATAATTTGTAGAAATAGTCATTATATAAGCTTACGATTTTTTTTTCTGTTCTTTCCTTAGTCTTGTGCAATAAGGACTAAACACTTTTCACCATGACACACTTAACACACTTAGCACTAATTATTCTTCATTACACTGGTTCATGATGATTTGAGCCTTTGCTTCGTCCTATGGCTAAACATTCTCCCTCGCTACTACGGCTGCTCTAGCTGCTTCAGCTCTTATTTTTCTCGCAAACCTCTTCTTACTAACCTTGTAGAAGTATAATAATATTAATCCTACAATTACCACAACGAAAATTACTTCGACAACATCTCTCATTGACCAGATTTTTGCATTTTCACTAGCACTATTTGTTTGGCCTCCACTGTTACCTGCTTGAGCAGTTAGTATTTTTTTTTCGTAAACCTATTTTTTGTGTATCATCTGTCTGAGAATCTTGAGATGCAAGTGTTTTATTGGGTATTGTTTTTAACCTATTTTTTTACGGCTTCTTGAATACCTCCCAATGAGCCTGTAAGCTCCTCTTGCGTTTGACTCTGATCTATTTCGATAAGTGCCTCTAGTTCTTTGTCCACGAATTTTTTTGGATGTCCAGAGCGAGGCCTGTCTTCAATGTTGAAATATCCATCCTTGAAACGTAGAAACCATTTCCTACATAGAAAACGAAATATTTTGGAAACCAAATAAAATAAATAAAAATGTGAAATAAAATCATAAGCTCTCAAAATACATTAGAAAATGTCACACACTGTACCACGTCTGGACTTCAACAACTACTCCTAAAAGCCATAAAAGATTATTTTTCGTTTATTAAATTATTAGAATAACCAACAAATATTTATTGATCGTTTTTTTAATATTTCAAACTTGTTACACCTTTTTATATAAATATTTTTTTTTATGAATGAAATTTCACTCTGTACTTATCCCAAAAAAATAAAAAATGTAGCTTGTAGGCGGCTAAAACCTTAAACACGGTTCTGCTCAATAAAGGAAAACAATATAACCAAGTCAGGAAAGTCTCGGCAGGAATGTTAAAAGCAAACGGAACTTATAGTAAGATTTAGGGGTGGATGTTGACGGTTCACGGTGAGAATAGGGAGACCTAAATTAGGCTCATTCTTAGGAGCTCTTGTTTTATTTTCATAGAGACAAGCGCGTTCCGTAACGCAAACTTCTCATACGGAATAGATAAATGGCGAAAATTTCAACATTACCCGTTCTGTTTTATAATCTAACTTTACGAGATAAAAATTTAAGTCATTCTATAAGAAGATCTGGAGGTCACTTTTTATTTTATTTGTAGTGGAGCCTTTAGAAAGTGGATGCGGCAGCTACTGACTTCTGCGTCCGAATGACATAAACTTTTCTTGATTCTGAAGTGGTAATGATCGACATCACCTCACGTTTAGAAAATGTTTTTTTATATATTAACTATGTGTTAAAAATTTTCAAACACGTTATTATTTTAAAGCTTTTTTTTTTAATTTGACATCAGGCCTATCCTGCATTTTAATAAAAAGGTAGTGAGTGACAAAAGTTGCTTTATATTTACGAGAAATAGTGGAAAAGCGTCCATCAAGTTTGATACAATAGTTTGAAAGGCATATAAGTCTAATTATAATTTATAGAATCTCAACATTACGACAGAAATTAATAAGAGGAAAATACTGAGAAAATATAAAATTTAAAAAAATTATATGCTGCTAGTAATAACTGTTTTAAAGCTTGCCCATAAACTATGAGTTTTTCTTTCGTTGAAACATCGTTAACTTACAATCTACTATACAGAGTAGAGATTCTTAACCTCAGGTATGTTTCTAATTGCCTTGTAATTTTAAAAATCAATAATAACGACTACTGAGATAAATTCATAAACATTTATTAATAACAAAACGAAAAACCTTTTAGTTGAATGTGCAATAAATATTTGGTCGAATAAGGTAAGTGTATTTGTATTTACTACAAAGAAAAATTAACAGTTACGTGAAATTTATTGATATTTTCTCACCTTATTCTCCAATACTCTAACCTAAGTTATTTATAGGTTAAGTCATTTTTAACCTTAGAAAAATTAGTTTTGGCCTTTTGGCCTTTTGGCCTTTTATTGTTTTAAAATGTTTTTAAATATCGATATTTAATGAAAATTGGTTCCTTTATTTAAGACTAAGTCTTCCTTATTCCTACAGTTATTGTTGTTAAATGGGTGTTCTTCAAAAATTCAAATGGAATGTTTTTCAAAGCGGAAACTGGATAAATTTAGTCAGGATACAATTCGATCAGGATACTCTGGATCTCTTAATCGGGATGCAGGACAGGATGGATAATTGTGGCTTCTTCTCTTGATTAAAAAGTTTTTTCTTTTTTCTTGAAAAATAGCGTCACTTCTTGACACGTAATAATTTTTATTCTTTTATCAGTGTTGCTTTGTCTTGACTTCGTTTGTTTTTAGTCATGCAGAGCGACGTGAACCGTTCAAGAGTTTTAAGCAATAAGCCTCGCTTGACAGCGAGAAATAGTTTTTATAAAAGCCCAAGTCATAGCTTACTAGATTGGAATTTGACAGTTTTTTAACTTAAATTTTTACAAAATTCAAAAATTATTAATTTTTATACAATTTTTAATCAGCACTAAATTATTCTAGGGACAAAAAGAATAATTTTGATGTATACTTATATTAACTTTGTACAAAGACTTTTTATGTTCGTTATTATTGATTTCTTAAATCTTATAAAACTTTATTCTTGTTGCCCTTTTTACTGTATTTCTTCAATTTTAGAAGTCCCAACACTCTATTTCCCCGATTTATACTATTTCCCTTGAATGTGATATTGATATATCATGATATTGAAATTTGATGTTAAGTTTAAAATTTCTTTTTCTTGAAAGACTTAATATAATAATATTCTCATTGTTATTGTGATCGCAGACTTATTTGAGATTATATTATTTAAAATTTTTCTATTCAGTTCTTTGCTAGATTATTTGTAAATACCCTAAATCTGTTGATGAAAATCTCTTATGGGATTATCATGTTAAATTTTGACACATGAAATTTTATAGTTTCTTTTACAATTACTATGTTAAATTAGTTTCAAATATTATTTTTGAAATCACATTCTGTCCTGTGATTTCTTAAGGTATAATAAATAGTTATTTTATTGGTATTAATGAAATTATCTGTTTCTTTTTTACTCTTCGTATTGAATATTAAATTTTGTATTCTCTTTTTGAGCTGGTCAATTTAGTTAACCGTTACAATATATTCATAATGGATTTACAGAAAAGTCATCCAGACCTTGTGCGAAGAGAAGGCCATCAACCAAATGTATTCTTACACAATATAGATCATAAAATAGTATTTTACACTATTTATTTCATCCTTCTTCACTATACATCCCCTCATTTGCTCATTTTACGTTATATAATAAAGTACAGAGTGATTAAGGTGGGGGAATAATAATATATGATAGTTAAAGGAAGTAGTAAAGACATATAATAATTATATCACAACCGCTTTTGACTCTCTCAACACTAAGAACAATTTCGCTCCATTAATAATAAAAAAATATGCAGTAAATTAAATGAAGATTAACAAAAATATTTGTTGAACACATTTTATAAACCAAAAAAATATAAAGCGAGCGTTCATTAATTATTATTTTCACCTTAAAGTATGATATATTTTTCATCTGGTTTTGTCAAAGTGCTTTCCTGTTACTTTTTTCGATCGTGTTTTCTGTGGCAACACAGAACTATGAATATTTAATTGAAAATCGGCAACAGCGAGAGTTGTCAAGGAAGTTTCGTCGCAGACATCGGTTTTTCCTCATTTTCCAAACGTGGCCGGTGAATAAATAGGATTTGGGTGGAGTGGACGCAGCTACTGCCCTTATGTGTACACCCATTAGCGGCCACAAATGGCAAAGCTCTCACTACATGATTCACACATTCCTAAAGAAGCTCCAGATAATCCGTATTATCCCTCCAAAAACTCCGTCATATTATACACCTCTGGGTCCATTTAAACTTATTTCGTTCTCTTTGTTTTCATAGAGGTTTTGAAGTTCCAAATACATTTATTTCCTTCAGGATTTTAAAATAAAGTTCTCTCGTCCGGAAAGGTTTAAGTCAAAGTTACAATACGTTTTGGTTGACAAGCTTCCAACTATAATTTATAATTACCTATTTTTGTATAATTAAACTCAGTACAATTCCAGCACAGTCTACAATTTATATTGAGAGGGCGTGAGTAGTTGTGAAAGCCCCTGCAAATTTTTCAATGTTTAGGTACCTTGCACTTGAATGCTTGAAAGGGAAAGTGATGTGATGTGAACATCAATGAAGGTTCAAGAGATCTCACCATAGCTCTAGAGGTAGATCCCGGAGAAAACGAAGGTCCTCGTCGTTGAATGGTGTGGTATATCTGTCCAGCTTTGATACATGGAAAACTACAGGTGTCTCTATAATCTCCTAACACTGTGGATGTAAAGAAAAGTTGACGGATATTCACCAAAAAAACTGCTCTGCCAGCTACCAAGGAATGAGGGGTTGGATGTAGGTGATTGGGGCGATACAAATTTTTAAAATATCGCTGGAAAGAAATGTAAAGTATAAGTATTATGTAGAGGATTGGCTATATTTTTTTATTCTCTTTCGGATAGATTAACTGGCATTTCCATTATTACCAAAAAGTGTTCCCCTCCATATTAAGTTCCAATCTTTTTTACTGCTCTTGTATATTTATTTTTGATTAAGATCAATTTGGTTTACAGTTTTTCTGTTGGAAGAAATCTTGTGATGTAGATTCACGTCATCTTATAAATCTTTACGATCAAAGGCAGTAGTAACAAATTTGTTATCATTATTATTAGATTCAGAATGTTATAATATTCGTATTTTTGCCCAACCCTTGCATATTATAATCTACCAAAATTAATTGAACGACCTATTTGAGACTTGTACCTGTTCTACCAATTCGTAAAAATCTTCCTATAATTTATTTTCTTTGTCTTCAGCGTCTTCGTTACTATGTTTTTTTGCCTGTATTATCCCTTAATCTTATAGAGTAATTTTATTCAGAGATTGTTTAAAAGTGCTGTATTTTTTACGCTATCCCGATAAAGTTTTACAGTAAATATCTAGTAAAAGATTTTTTCAGTAAATAAATTACATTTAATATTAACTTGTCGTCTGATCAAAAGAATATTTTTAAACTGTAAACTAACTTATATTTTTTTATAACGGATTTTGCTTCTATTAGTAATTAAACAAATTTTCTTATGTATATGCGTAAAAAACAACAATAAAATTAAGATACAGCGGAAAAGCAAGAGGCGTGTGTTATCACGAAACGGACTCTTGTAAACTACACCTAATTATTCTCCATTCTTTATCATTCTTATACATCTGGGCTGTCAAAACAAACGATCATGCTCGAACCGTGGCCAGCCAGAGGTTTATTAAAACTCAGTATTATTAAGTAGATGTCAGCAATTAGAGATAGCACTACTACATTAACGCTAACATATTCAACAGCTGCTGAAATTATTCGTTTGAGAAACGAGGCTATGCTTTCCGAAGATAGCGATCTAAGTTATGGTCCGCAGTGTCAGTGACGCACTCCCACACACCACGCAGGCCCTTCCGGTCGCCATATTGTCATATAAGAAATTTATAATAACTCAAAATCATTATTCAATAGTTTCATCTTTACGTAACTCTCACAAGCGTTGACTTTCATATATACATTTATTTGTCAAGTATGTAAATCGAATAGAATACGGTTTTTATGTCCATTTTTTTTCTAATATCCTTAGTCCCATTCGTGTATCGGACAAGTCTTCTCTTTTACTTATCACCCAGTTCTTCCAAGCTTTCCTGTCGCTAGCTTCTGCATTCATTTAAAACCAGTTTTTACCTGTTTTTGTTCCCTTTGTTATAATTTTCCCCGTCCATGTCTGTTTATCGGTTTATACTGTTTATACCAAGGCGTTCGATACTGTAGACCATCGACAGATGTTGGACGCCTTGGAGGATTCAGGAATACGTGGAACAGCCCTAAAACTCTTTAGGTCATACCTTCACAATCGTACACAACTTGTAAAAATAGATGATTGCGTGAGTTCAGAGCAAGTTATAAAATGCGGTATTCCGCAAGGGACAGTGCTGGGACCCATTCTCTTTATTTTATATTTGAATAATTTACTTACCCTAAGAATTTCTGGAACCATATATAGTTTTGCTGATGATACGGTACTATTCTATACAGCTGAGACATGGTCAGATTTAAAAATCAAAATTGAAACCGACATGAAAAATATTATTGATTGGTTTAATTAACAATTAATTACGAGAAAACCATGTTTCTGCCTGTTTGTAGTTATAAGAATGGGATGCCAGATTACCGTGAACATACAAAAAACAACATAAAAATTAAATTTACTAATAATATAAAGTACCTTGGTATAACCTTAGATTGCCATTTGAGATGGGATCATCATATAAATAAAGTCACTAAAACCTTAAGATCGTTTCTGAGACGATTTAAATATTTATCGAAAGTACTTGATCTATCCCATTCATTGGTAGAATCTCGATTATCCTATGGTATTTTAGCTTGGGGTGCAACTGTAGATCTGTATTTGGATAAACTACAAATACTGCAGAAATATTTTTTCAAAATAATATTAGGAAAGGAAAGAACTTACGCTTCTGAACTGCTTTTTCGGGAAGTAATTGTATTAGATCTTCGACAGACTTTTTTTTTAAAACTTTAACATACTTATTTAACCATAAAAAAGATTTTGATTTAATTTCTCATTCACATAATACAAGAGCCAATAAAAATAATAATCTGGTAGTTCCGAATGCACAAAAAACAATTGGCCAAAGAAACATCAAATATTTGGCACCTCGCTTTTACAATTTTCTACCAGAAAATATTAAAACCTCGTACACGTCAAATCATTTTAAAAAACAGATAAAAATTTTTTTGGTGTCCAATAATAGAAAACTAATCTCTCACTTTTTTCATTTTCATGTAACTAATTAAGTCGTAAAAAAAAAACTATTTCTTGATTTTTATAATTGTATATATTTTGTATTTTTTATTATTACCTACGTGTTTTTAATATTCTTCTTTGTTAAATTGCTGAATTGAATTGAATTATATTAGTGTTGGTGTGATAAATCTATTGATACTGTTTAAAAAAGTTAATACAGCCATTAAATTATCATAAATCGAGATGCTATTGTAGAATTGTCACAAAAATGATCACTTTTCAATGAAATAAGTGGAACATACATAGGGATTGAAGTCTCATTGATAAAAATTCCTAAAACCAGAATTTGATGAAATAAGAGACTACTTTATGAAATGTTTATAACACTTCTAATATATTATATAGTAGATTGGATGAAACTTTTTAAATCCGACAATTATGGAAGGAGTGCCTGTCGTTCTTAAAGTCGTCGTTTGCGCATAGCCAGCAGTCGCAACTCCTGGCTATGCGCATTGAAAAATTACAACCAGAAATTGGCCGAAGTGGAATTACTGTATGTACTGTGTCAATACCCTCACTCATCCAAAGCCAGCTCATAGAAAAAAGTTAAATGTTTGTTGGAGAGCCAACGAGCTTTTCAAGGCCACTCTCGGGTCGCTCCGTATCTGGTCCCGGTAAGGTCTAAACAATTATCAAATATGTCTCGTCTTTTCGAGAAGAGACCGAGAAGAGACGACAAAAGTTTCGCGTTTGTGTGAATCCCTAAATAACCAGGGCCCCGATGTTTGAAATGTGTGAGTACAACTCGTCTGCGAGAATGTACCACGTGACCATCTCGAAATCGGTCAACGTTGCCAAATTTAAATTTAGACAGTTCAACAAAAAGTAGAGCAAAACATATATTTTAGTTCACTTGAAACCTTCGTACAAGAAGAAATAGAAGAAGTGATTAGGACAGACAGCCAAATTATTGGATTCAGACCAATTATAAGCTCTTTAGATCCGTTATGGAAATATTAATTCAAAATATAAAACATTTTTCAGAAAAATTATCAAAAATTAAAATAACAATTTTTCAAATGAAAACATTTATTTTTCAGTTATACGAATTTAAATTAAGAAAAAGCTTAATTTTCAATCGAAAAAATTAGTTTATACATTTTCAATTTATAATTTTATCCAGAGCTCATTTGTTAATTATCCAATGGTATATGTCTACGTAACTGCCTATCCTTAAAAATCAAATAACTCACTTATTTTTCATCTAAACTTCAACATTATACATTTTCGTAAAGGGAAAGAGTTCACCTTTCAGATAGTATAAAAATATATAGGGCGTGTCGTTAAAAAAATCGACGTTATTTGCATTTTAAAAAGACCGCTTTTTTAAAACACCCTATATAAGATTTTACTAAATAAACTGAAAAAAACTTTATATAAAAAAAGAAACTGTAACGAAGTTACTAATTTCCTATTTTATTTGTAACAAATATTACTATTTTTAATTTATCTATAACCTATTTAATATTTCCCAATTTAATTACGTCTGATTCCAAACTCAAATACACCGTTAACATCGTTCTTAGTCCATCGCGGCGATAAGTATTTAGATGCGCGAGCTTCGATTGCGAACGCGTCCGTTCCGCGCAGGATAGGATATATTCATTTGAGTCGCTTCAGACAATCACTCACTTCATCGACGATCGTTGAACAGTAAGTCACGCGTACTACAACGGCAGAACCGGTAAGAAAATATTGTATTAAGTATTATTAGTAGGTTGGTTAAAAATATTCTAAGTCCGTATATTTAAATTCGCGAAATTTGCTAAGTCCAAATCCGTAGAACTGCGCATGAACCGAATTAGGAGTGGGAGAATCGGTAAGATATTTAAGAGAATAACGCGAATAGAAAGTTGAGTTGCACACTAGCCGTCAACCGAATCAACACGCCATACTACAACCGTCCAGTGCTCCGAAATTGGTAAGATATTTATAGTAGGGAACCGAGTTAGAAAACTTACTAAGTCCGCGATTACATTTCTGCGCATGAACCGAATTAGGAGTGGGAGAACCGGTAAGATATTTAAGTAAATAACGCGAATAGAAATTTCAGTTGTCCGCCAGCCGTCAGCCGAACTATCACGCCATACTCCGAGCCAACGAGACCGGTAAGACTCTCTACATAGTAAAGGTAAATTTATATTAAATTTTGAGATTATTTTTCCAAGTCTTATTCCTCTTTGTTTGTCTTGGTAGTCCGTATTGAATAACATGCAGTAATCGTACAGAGCATCTCGTGGGTTCCTGTGTGTTATTTGATTGAATTGCTATTGATTCCGTTTAATTCCCCTTTTGTCATCTAGAATAGAGGTCTTGGTAGTTCGTGTTGAATAACATGCAGTAATCGGACCGAGCATCTCGTGGGTTCCTGTGTGTTGTTTGATTGAATTGCTATAGATTCCGTTTAATTTCGTTTAATTCCCCTTTTGTCATCTAGAATAGAGTCTTACTAGACCATATTGAATAACGTGCAGTAATTGGACGGAGCATCTCGTGGGTTCCTGTGCGTTATTTGATTGGATAGTTTAGAGTTCTGGATGTAATATTACCGTCTAATAGTTTTATTGGATATCGTGGAGTAATCGTACAGAGCATCTCGTGGGTTACTGTGCGCTATTTGATTGGACTATCGACGATCCTGTATATAATTAAGAATTAGGGCCACTACTATAAAACCCTATTGGATAACGTACAGCAATTGGACGGAGCATCTCGTGGGTTCCTGTGCGTTGTTTGATTGGATTTACAAGAATCTACGTCGAATAACGTGAGGTGGTCGTACTGAGCATCTCGTGGGTCTCCGCGCGTTATCCGACTAGATTACCGCAAGTTTCCGTTATAATCCGTCCATGTTGTTTTATTGATAGTCGAACAATTTGGAGAGTAGAACTTGGAACGTAATCGTAGAATTTTAACATATTCCGCACGCTTAAATTAGTAAAATACCTGCTCATCCCGTTTTTGCACGTACAAAAGGCTTTTTATCATTGCACTCATATCACCGTTGACATTTCATAAAAACACCCCGCGCGTACCGTCCGCTTCCATACCGCACCACATGTAAAGTTCCGCACGCTAAATATCCATAGTATAACTCGTTACATAACCCTTTTCCGTAAGAAGCAATTGTATATATGTTTAGGGTGGCTTGGGTTTTTGCTTAATAAATAATACTTTTAATATAATGCTTGGTTTTATTTTCATTAATTGGTTTGAGTAGTATTAACATTTCCCGCAGCAATCCTCCAGGTATTCGACCCCAGTTGGGTAATTAAAGCCTACTCTGCTGGCCGACAGATACATTGGTCAATTCCATAAAGACCCCTGGAGTATTTATTTCTCCACTGAAGCTGCCCGAGTACAGTGTCCTTCAGCACTTAAAATCTGAAGGTGGCGCCCGAGGCAACCCGAAGCCTGCACGAAGCGACCAATAGAGTATAGTGAGGCGAAAGTAACGTCACAAAACTGTTCAGTGAAACCCGCACCTTCCTATCGTTTCTGAGTTCCGAGATATTTGCAGTTAAAATGGGTCAGAAACTTCTGGGACACCCGGTATTTCAAAAATAAAGGTACTTTATTCCTGAGTAAATTTCATATTTTTTGGCAAATCTCGTATACGACTGAAAAAATTTGATATGAGATAGTTGCATTTTAGGTTTTTAAATAAAAAACTGTTATAAAAGTCTTTTTAATATAATAATAATATAAGAGTATTTTTTTGTATGAACTTTCGGTTACCTGTTTTGATATCTGAAATTTCATCAGAATTGATCATAAAAGTATATTACAGGAAATCTTTGAATATGTTGGCAATAAAGTACATTCAAATCTGTTTAGGATTATAATAAATAGGACCTTTTGAAATTTGTTTTAGGGTAAATCGGCATTAGTCTAGGCTTAATATGGCTTATCTGTATACACGGAAATTAGTATAATAAAAATAGTCCTGGTTTCCCCTACTTTAAAGGAAAGAAATCTGTAAATTCTCTTTTCCAATAAATATTTTATTTATTCCTAAAACAAATAGTGTTTAGTGAAGTTCGCAGCCAATATAAATATATTTTTTTGTGTTTACCAATATTTTTCCAGTTTTGTAGATTCAGTCTGGTAAGTTTTAATATATTTTTTATTTGGTGTTTGTTTTTCAAATAGAACTTTTTCATTTTATAGATTTTATTAATTTTAAATATTAATTAATATTTTCAAACAACAATAAGCAAATCAGCAAAATAAACAGCTAATGATTGAGTCCTAACGAAATATACACAAACACTATAAACAGAAAACTATAAATCACATACCAAACTATTAATATCAAAGATATAGTAATTAAATTAAATTTGACTTGACAGTCTCGACACTTAACCAGCGTTGCCAAACTGCGGGGAATCTCAAGATGATTGGGGATTGGCATTATGCGGGGATTTTGAAATCTCATCGTTAAACAATATAATAAATAATCAGCAGGAATTAAAATTAAAAAACAGTTCAGATTGGGCATAGAACTCAAGACCATTTGCACAGCAGCAAATCATTTGTCCATTGTACCTACTTTTGTTATAATAAATCATATTATAATCGGGTAAGTTCGTTTATCTCGCGAACACATAGAGAAAAGCCGAAACGTCAATAAAAAATTTTTTTTAACAACTAAGTGGTTTTAATCCAGTGGAAAGAGAGAGAAATTAAAATACAAACCACTATGAGCTTCCGAAATGAATAGAGAACACCTTTCTGTGATTCCCTTAGTTTTAGACGCTTCTAATTTGCTAGCTTTGCTTTAGATAAGTTAATTTTGTATTCTGTCGCGAAATAACGATACGATTTTGTGCAAATATGGATAAATGGTTAATAAAAGGTCAAAACAAAGAAGATAATCCTAAGGTAAGGTACTTAACCTATTGAGGGGAATTATTGGGGAATCAGCAGATTTTTGTCCCCAAATTTTGGGAATTTGACTTGGGATATTGGGGAATATGATAAATTGGCATCGGCAACACTGCACTTAACGCCTTCACGGCACTATTGCGCATGTTTCCTCTCTTACTAAACTCAACTCTACTGGTACAACCCAGTAGAGCACTTCTATGCGAACTTGTAGATGATTTCTCTTGGTTTCAAACATACCGATTTTGTGACGCTGAGAGAGTGAGGAGTGATCACGTGGTACATTCTCGCACACGAATTGAAAATTTATAAACTAACTTTTTCGTTTGAAAATTAGGCTTGTTCTTAATTTAAATTCGTATAAATTTGAAAATTAAATATTTTGCTTTGAAAAAATTACTACTTTAATACACAAAAAAGAACCAGAGGTTTCATAAAAAAATTATTTTTGCAAGAGATAAAAATTAAAAACGAAAAACATGGTTTTATCGTATTTGTATTTTATCTTCTAAAGGCTGATGTTTTAAAACAAATTGTTATTGATGTTTATTAGTACATCAAGAAACGGTAATTTTTTTATATTTTCAATTTCAATTATAATTTTAATGTTATAACTTGTCTACTTTTTTCTCATAAGATTAAGAGACTTATTTATCGACAGCAACATTTGGAAATTTCTTTTTTGTGTTTTAAATAACCTGTAATTTTGCCAAGACAAAACATTGCATTTTCGATTTTATATTAAAAAAAAATATAATTATTATACTTTTTTTAAACAATATATATTGTTAATTATTAATTATTATTTAATTAAATTATTAATTATTATAAACTAACTTTTTTTTCAATTGAAAATTAGGCTTTTTCTTCGTATAACTGAAAAATAGATATTTAGCTTTGAAAAATTGTCAGTAGTAATACCCCTAGGGCCTTGATAATACCGAGATAATTTTGTCATAGAGAATGCTGTAAGCGTGTTGCTTGATAATAGCCCGAGGCCGAAGGCCGAGGGCTATTATCCTTAAGCAACACGCTTGAAGGATTCTCTATGACAAAATTTTGAGGATTTATCAAGGTCCGAGGGGTATTCGATAAGATAATTTTTTACTTTGTAGATTTAAACATTTTTAAACTAGTTGTCAGTTTGACGTTTAATTAATTTTTAATCAAAAACTTGACTTGTTGAAAACACCAAACTGAAAACACCACATGTAGGGTGTTATCGCTGTAATCCATAGCTGATTGGATGAAATTTGACACATGACTCTAAATTAAGTAATTTGATTGGTTACTATAGTTAGTAAAAAATTATCATTTTAATTTTTGATAATTTTTCTAAAAAATGTTTTGTATTTTTAATAAAAGAATTAAAATTTTCATAACGGATCTAAAGAGCTTATAATGGGTCTGAATCTAATAATTTGGCTGTCTGTCCTAATCACTTCTTCTATTTCTTCTTGTACGAAGGTTTCAAGTGAACTAAAATATATGTTTTGCTCTACTTTTTGTTGAACTGTCTAAATTTAAATTTGGCAACGTTGACCGATTTCGAGATGGTCACGTGGTACATTCTCGCAGACGAGTTGTACTCACATATTTCAAACATCGGGGCCCAGGGGACTACCCACGTTTTGTGACGTAAAACTCACTAGAAGCCTTATTTTGGTATTAACGTCCTAAGGAATGAAACAGAGTGTTCGGAGTTGTTTGGAAAAATGATAATAGGCCTACAATTTTATTTGTAGATCAAAATACACATTGTTGAACATTATATAGAATCGAAAAACATATTTGCAACATTACGTGTCTTTCTGATAATTATGAAAATATTGTAGGTGCGTACAAATAGTAGTAACAGAAATTATAGTCATATTGAAATTAAATAAGAAAATAGTCAAAAAATATACTGGAAAATTC
This sequence comes from Crepidodera aurea, assembly GCA_949320105.2. Lineage (NCBI taxonomy): Eukaryota > Metazoa > Arthropoda > Insecta > Coleoptera > Chrysomelidae > Crepidodera > Crepidodera aurea. Next base: position 21,984,540 of record OX439472.1, on the reverse strand, counting down.
TTGTTTTTACTTTTCCGCCGTTCACTATATCATAGAGGAAAAGTAATTAATCGGATCAAAAAAAATAGATCCGGCCAAATCTAAGTAATCTTAAATAATGATAGAATTATTTACAAATAAGTTGTATACCACCTACGTCTTGAAAACATACAATGGAAATCCACCATAGTTTCTTTTGGACGCATTAGATCTTAATATAAAGAAATATATGGCCAATCTTACCACGTTTGAATTATGTCGTTTGCGAGGAGATCTAAGTGTAGCTTTCCGAATACTTAAATATATTTTTTGTGATCTAAAAACAACTTCACACAGATTCAAGACTTAGAGGACACCCAGTTGAAATTGAAGAAGGAAAATTTAACAGCTAGATCAAGACAAAACTTTTTACCCAACAGAATTTTTTATAACTGAGTTGCACTAGTGCAACAAAGTGCTTTGGTACTCTGTAATTAGGAGTTCGATCTGAAGAAAACATTTTTTCCGTGTAATTTGAGTATACTTATAAACGTGGTAACTGTAGGAACTTAGGTACCATTAAATATTATTAAAAACATTATTTTTTGATATTAAAAAGAAACATTTTTTACTGTAGTTTTGATTAATCCAAATCTTGTTACTAACGAAAGCATATTCATAGTTAGCTATGGATGGCGTCTGACAGTGACAGTTTACGTAATTCATCTCAAGTTGTCAATTTAAAATTTTAATATTTTGTTAGCTGTTAAAAATGTCTGATTCGAATAGTGAAGAAGAATATATTTGTACTCCTCCAGATTTCATTCAAACAGCAAATGAAGCCACAGCAGATTTATTACCCGAAAAATCCAAAAAAAATTATAAAATTTGTTATAAACGCTTTACAGACTGGTGTTAAGAACAGTAGTGAGAACGTCCTCCTAGCGTATTTGAAAGAAAAATCGGAGATACTAAAGCCATCGACCTTATAGTCAGAATATTCAGTGGTTAATGCTGAAATTAATTCAAAAAACGTAAATAACTAGTTTAATAAAATTATCATTAGTTTAAAGTTAACTTTTTTTTTCGATCGTAGAAAAAATGTTGTGTGCTACACGTGCAAGAAGCATATTTGTTGCACTCAGCATGATTGCAGCACTCGACTTCGTCTCGAGCTGCAAACTTAATGCATCGTGCAACAAATCTACACTTTCTGCACTAGTTACACAAATAACTATTTACTCATGAATCTGGAGAACATTATTGTTTGATATTAAAAAGAAACATTTTTTACTGTAGTTTTGATTAATCCAAATCTTGTTACTAACGAAAGCATATTCATAGTTAGCTATGGATGGCGTCTGACAGTGACAGTTTACGTAATTCATCTCAAGTTGTCAATTTAAAATTTTAATATTTTGTTAGCTGTTAAAAATGTCTGATTCGAATAGTGAAGAAGAATATATTTGTACTCCTCCAGATTTCATTCAAACAGCAAATGAAGCCACAGCAGATTTATTACCCGAAAAATCCAAAAAAAATTATGAAATTTGTTATAAACCCTTTACAGACTGGTGTTAAGAACAGTAGTGAGAACGTCCTCCTAGCGTATTTGAAAGAAAAATCGGAGATACTAAAGCCATCGACCTTATAGTCAGAATATTCAGTGGTTAAGGCTGAAATTAATTCAAAAAACGTAAATAACTAGTTTAATAAAATTATCGTTAGTTTAAAGTTAAATTTTATTTTCGATCGTAGAAAAAATGTTGTGTGCTACACGTGCAAGAAGCATATTTGTTGCACTCAGCATGATTGCAGCACTCGACTTCGTCTCGAGCTGCAAACTTAATGCATCGTGCAACAAATATACACTTTTTGCACTAGTTACACAAATAACTATTTACTCATGAATCTGGAGAACAAAATGGGGTCATCACGTTTGAAATTCCCTATATAAACAAGGAACAACAAAATGATTGCATGAATTAAGAAAAAAGTTATTCATAAAAGATTGATAAGGGTAAGATAAAGCTTATTTATTTTAGCGAGTAGGTGACGTCACACGTAAAAAATCTACAGCGTTGCCAGATAGATTTTTTTCGTTCACTTAAAGATAAAATTGTGCCAGTTACTTTTTTTTTCCTTAGCTTGAATATAATTGCATCTAATGTGTTATCAACTTGATTGAAGATTGAAATGGATGTGAAAAAGAATTGCTAGTCTATAGAACAATAAAATCTTGATTATAAAGAATTTTCAATAGTAAGATTCAAATAAAAATTGACAGTTATGTATTTTTGTAATTTTAATTGTAATATGCCACTCTGTTTCAGTAGGTACATTGACACGTTGGAGGTCAATTTGTAACTACTATTAGTGCGCAGCCACATTGATTGCATAAATCAAGAATTTTCGCTATATCACATCGGCAACGTCGTGAAGTGTTGCCAACCTTTAACAGTTAATTTCGCCTGCACGTTAAGTTTAAATCGTATTTGCTCTTGGTGTTTTAGTGTTTATTTCGTTGATAACAGAAATGACTAGAAATTGCGTCACTGCCTCGCTAAAATAAATGACCTACATATGAATTTGATGTTTAGGAATAAATCGGAAGAAAAAGGTTAATAGTTAACAGAAAAAGTACTTAGGAAGATAATAATAGACGTATCAGCAGAACGAATGAAAAATGAAAATAGAAACAGAATCAATAATAGGGGTTAGATAAACTCAATACATGCATAAAAAAGATGATTGGAGCAAGGGGATCTAAACTGGTTAGAAAGTGAGAAAGTATGTTAGAAAGTAAAAGTTGACAAAGTCAATAATTGTTATTGTTCAATTATATCTAGCGAATTATAGTATATTTCTTGCTCTCGATGAAATTCTCTCTTATACAGTATTTTCTGTACCATAACTACGTACCTAGCAGCCATAATTATTTGTATAATTTACGAAGAATGGACTCCATTTTGTAATCCAGGCCGTATAACTCATGTAACGCTGTTTAATTTTTGCTTGATGTAAATTTCCCCTTATAATTTGTTGCGTAAACGGCCTCTAGAAAGAAAATCATGGTGGAACGCCATTCAAGTCCATTATATTACACGAAATAAGCGTGAGATCTGATATGTTGGCCTGTAATATAGTGTTTATGCCAGTGAATGTGGTTGGTTCGTATATAATTTGTTAGAAATGAAAGCATGAATTTATCATCGAGCTGACGGGGGGCAACAAAACTTCCGCCCGCGCTCTCATATTGTATGCAAATCATAGCAATATGCATGCGGAAAACTAATTAATTCAAAATTTTGTTCTACTTCGTTAGCTTTACAAATAATTCACTTCGTTTCGTTATCATTAAAATTTTGAAATAAAATAGATTAGCTTGCGTCAGATTGAAACGGATATATGAGTATATCTAAACCATTAATGGTTAATTAGCAAATGCTGGGGACGTACCTCTAAAATTTCCAGTGATAATCGAACAGTATAATAGGAAACTCTTAGCAGTATTACATAAAACGTATATTAAATTTTTGTCTAGCTCCTGGAAAGTAGAAACAGCAAAAGATATCAAATCTTCTACGTATATAATTTCGATTCTTGTCCTCGAACTGTAATATAAAACAAAAATCTAATACCAATCATCAGTTTGGCTTCTGGTGAAAGCGTTCTACGATAGAACAGCACATTGTAGATTATAGATCACAAGGGGGGTCGACTGGCCCGGGTGGTCTTACCACACTGCGACCTATGAGATCTTTTGTTTATACCCTACATCTATGTTTTAGTCCAAAAGATCTAGGCTTTTGAGAAAGCCTATTATATGTTGATATCCTGGTATTAGGACATGTAACCCCTATTCCTACTCCATCGAAAAGCGCATACAATCACATGTCGCTGAATCCTTGGACAAGGTATGTCCCGAATGAGTCATTCCATCACTATAATCAAGAGTCAAATCGGCAGAATGGACAGCAACCGGCGAAAGTCGCCCAAAGCAACTAAAAACGCATTTATCATCTGGTATCCCTTCGTATTTTGGGATAGTCACCATATTTTATTCATCAATTACCTTGAGAAAGGAAGAACCATGATTAGTGAATATTATATGGTGTTATTAGAGATTTGAAGGTAGAAATTGTGAATAAACAACCCCTACTGAAGAAGAAAAAAGTGCCTTTTACTACTACCTGTTTGAAGACCTCAAAAGAATGCTTCAGTTATAGAGATTTGGCTTCAATGAGGATGTGATTGCATAATCTGAAGACTAGTTTGAGTCCAAAGATAAATCGTTCTACAGAAAAAACATCGAAATGTTGGAATGGATATATCACTCTTGAAGGAGACTGTGCCAAAAAGTTGTGGTTTTATTAGTCATTCTACGATCCAGTACAGAAACGAAAGCAACTATACGAATAATAAATTCTTCTTGCTTCTTCTTGGTGACCGAGTAACTTTTTTTATATTGGTCAACGAAGGACCCCGATTCTTTACAATCTATCATGTAATATCTGCATTAATTTTCTTAAAGAATACTCAGATATGCAAGGTTTTTATAAAATCACAAATAGAGAAACAGCAAAACCTTTGAACAAAAGTACGTCCATGAAGCTGGCAGAGCGAACTCAATAGAACAAAACATGTGTATATTTATAATTAAATGCTAATTTAAGGCTCTAACGCCTAATAAAAATTTAAGGCTCCTTTTAAAAAAACATGTTATGCTAGCTTTACATGAACTCAGCATAATATATTCCGTGTATGGAACTTGTGAATTATTACTTCAGTATTATGATCTTTATCACACAATTTTTTGTTAATAATATTTTGTGGTCAGTTGGCAGAGTAGATCACTAAAAGAATGTAAAGAAATGGTAAAATAGAATGTAATCAAGCCTAGACTTTAAATGCTGATCGAATGCTAGTTAAATGTTAAATGCCTTTATTAAAAGATCATTGGTATTTTTTTTATATTTACTTCGTTGTTGTTTGAAACTTAGTAGAAAGGAGGAGGGTCATTTTGGCCGGTTTTCGGCCCCTACATTTTTGAACATAGACATTTTTTTGTTTATTATTATTATCTATATTTGATAATTAATCGATTCCACAACAAACGGAACTTCCCCTAGTAAGAATCAAGATCAATTCAATATCAAATAGTGGCGTCTGTGAGTCGGAAAAAACCATGAAAAATGGACCAAAATTTACCAGGATTGAGAGTACCTCCCCGTTTTCGAGGATGCTGAACACGATGGCGGTATCAGAATTGCTGAACCCCCTAAAACGGCCAAAAACTACCCCTAAAGTGGTTAAACGGACAGCACATCATTTCCCTGTAACGGTGGTGGTTCCGAACCTCACCAACCCCTACATCGGCCAAAATTCACCCCCTTCGGAGGTGTTTTTTTTTTCTTCCTTTTAACAGCGACAAAACGTTTTGGAGGGGTTGGTGGGGTTCGGAAGTAACCTTTAACACCACCACCGTGCTCGGCATCCTCGAAAACGGATGGAAAGACGTTTTTCTTAAAAATGGGCATTAAGTTTTTATTAGGGCATTAAATTAACATTTAATTAGCCCTTAATTATTAATCTAGTCATATTCTGTTCTGCTGAAGAAAAAATAAATATTTATTTTTAATATTATAATTTTTACATCAAATACAAAAATTTACATTATTTCATGATCAAAACCAAATATAAAATGATGGAAGATACGCCGAAATAATTTTTGAAGTTATTTCCACAGGCTTTATTTACTACATCTATAAACCAAAATCGTAATTTAAAATTTGATTTGTGTATTTAGAGTGCAGTGCTCCGTATATTAGGCAGTTTTTCTACAAATTACAAACAAAAAAACATAAATCAGTTGCGTTGATATAAATAATGCAGTGGCATAATCATTTCATCTCCGGGTACAGATGAAATCCAGAATTCCATATGTTTTTGTGTGTTTATAAAACATTTCAGCATTTAAACAAGTTCTTGTTTGTGTTATATATTCTCCTCGTGTGTATTTATCCAGTTAATAACAGAGATTATAATCGATTTTCTTTGAATAAATACACTTTTCGATATAAAATTAATCGTTTGACATTATAATTTATAAATGTACGTCACGGGCGTATTAATGGATAGTGGGCGTCAAAAATATTCATCTTTGATCTATATTTTTCAGGTAAATACTCGTCGATCATGTTTATTTGGTTTTTATATCAATAGATGTTAAATCGTCCAATCCGTAAGCAAAATCTATAAACATTTATTATTTCAATTGAGATTTTGACATGATATTTATGTAGGTAAGTGATGAGTAGGAACGGGAAATGCACTCAATTTATTTAAAATTTGAAAATTCATCATTTGTTCAGTTGCATCTAAAAATAATATTGTTACGAGTTATTGTAAATATTTTTGTTGTTTATAAGGGATAAATTTACAAAAAGGAAATATTGGTTCACCGACTCTTCATTTAATTGAATATGAAATAATTTTTGCGTTGTTATAAGTTACCAGGACTATTTTCACTTGTAATCTCCCAAGTTCTTGGATTATTACCAGAAATTTCCGCAAGTGGACTCAGGGGGATTGACTAAGAAAATTTCACACCTAAAAAAATTTAAAAGTAATAAATTTTAAATTCACAATAAGATTATTTAAGGCCATGAGTGTTTGTTGGTATGTCAAAAATTATACCATGTCAAAATTTTAGACTATCTAAATAAAATCGTGAAAATAACAATGTTCCATTCATTTTAGTTTATAAATTTAGTAAAAATTGTTTAAAACAAATTTATTTTACAGTTATAACCTAAGTTAGGTTCACTAAAGTAGGTGGGTGTTTTTAATTAATTTGTAAATGCTTTAATTGCCATTTCCAAATATCTAGATGAAACAGCTTAGGTGGCTTTGGAAAAATTGTAGACGATTATATTGCTGACAGTTCAACTTATAGTTTTGTGTCATTATTAAAAAAATCTTGATAAATCGAATTAATATGAAAGTTTAAAAATATGCATTATGCAAACATTGTAGTAACCTTGTGTATCACCCATATTTAAAATATTTGACGTACCTCATTGATGGATGTAGTTTGGAGTGCAGTGTACAAAACGCAGAGGAAAATATGTTTAGTACACAGAGGAAAATATGTATAGTACAATGCAGAAGAATTTACTCAATGTGTCTACCAAGAATTGTTTCAAAATATTATATTTATTTACTTAAGTATATACATTTAGTTAATACGAGTGTCCTTTCTTACTCAGCACTGAAGAAAGAAGATTTTTTTTAATTTTAATTTTGAAAAACATTTAATATGGTTTAATATAGTATAGGTAATTTAATTGCAAAAACGTAAAATAATTTTCTGCAGGGTTTTTATGATTGGAAGTGATAAAGGGACTTACAATGAACGTAAAAAAAATCGTCCAACAAGAGGGGTGCTAAAGGGTTAATTTGAGGGGGGTTAAAAGGGAGGCAAAATTTTCCGCGAAACTTATTATCAAAAAATATCCAAAGGCGAAGTAGTAGATCCAGTAAAAATGTACAACTTCTATGTAAGTCATTTTTTACCATAACCACAAAATTTTCGCGGAAAATCCAAAAAATTCTTAATAAAATTTTTTTCTAGTTTTTTGTTTTTAGTTTCCGCAAAAATAATTTAATTTTGATGTACTTTTGTGGAAGTATACCTTTTTAGGACTCAGATAAACAAAAATATTTTCAAAGGTAATACCACGAGTCCTCCAAATTTTATCGATAAAATTTTTGGTTTTCACGAAACCGGCTTTATTTGGAAAAACCACGAAAACAAACTGATTGATAAAATCACGAGTCCACAGAACTCAAATCAGTTTGTTTAAGTGGTTTTGCTTAAAATAAAGGCGTTTGAGTATGGGGACCAAAAATTTAATCTATAAAATTTGAGAGGACGTGTGGTGTTTGGAAACAGAGAATATCGGCATTTATGCAAAAGACACTTTACACACAAATTTTGAAAATTTTCTTTATCTATTTAAATTGAAACATCATGAGCTGTTATAGTTTTAAATACAGGGCCACCAAGGCATACGTGATTGCGTTTGCCTTAATTCGGATATAGAGTTTGACATTTGTCAGTTTTAAAGAGGTTTAAGTATTTGGTTTATCAAAAACTGTTGTTGTTGTGAATAAACGAATAAACAGGTTAGTTTACAAATAAATTTTGAAATTTGAGTATCAACATATATTTGCAATACATTTTAGTAATTGATAATGCTAAATAAAAGTTGTTAAATGTTTATATTTGACATTTCAAAAAAGGTAAACACAGTTTAATCAAAAAACAAATACGAAGAAGCGGTTTTATCAGCACAATGATTGGTTAGGATCTCTTATTGGCTGAAACTACAAAATCTGACTGTTTTGACAGATGAAAAAAATAGTCAGATTAAAAAATCTAACGGTTTTCAAGATACTAAAGTTTTTAAGTTAAAAACTCTTTTTTTTTCAAAAATAAAGTTGGTTGGCAAAATATCATCGTATAGGGTTTTAACGTGAAGTTTTTGATGCAATAAAAAAATAATAGTCCCCATTTAAAAACATGCTCAAAAATTGAACTCATAAAATGATTTTTGCCATAACGAATTTTTCAGTACTTAATTGTTGATAATTTGCTTAAATTTTTACTAAAATTAAAAAACTGACTCCATTGAATTCTACAGAAAAAAATACGAAAAAACTGTGTTTTATTGTTTTATTTGAAATTTGATTTTTGTTCCGTATTGTTATAAATATTCAATTGTAATAATGAAAATGCAGATAAATATTAAAAATAATTATTTTTTAAATAGTTTTGAAAAATATTCAGTATGAAAGTTGTATAATATGAAAAAATCTACAACTTTTGAAAGGACACCTTTCAATATAACCTCAAAACTGTCGAGAAAAATTCGAAAAATCGTATTTTTTCTTTTTATTTCCGAGAAATTAATGTACTTTTGATCAAAATTAAAAAAAGTATGTCTTTCTGTATCAAAATTCTATAAAGAAAAATCATCTAGCAGATTAAACGATTGATTAAATGAATAGAAACTATATTAATGTTGAATAATGAAGTTTCATATTATAAGAAACATTTTTTTATCATAGAACAGTCACGTGTACTTTTTGATTTTAAACAGTATTTTAATTGCTGTATAATGATTTTTAAAATGAAATTATTTTAAAGTCAGCATTTTGTTTTCAAAATTATTCTATAGGTATTTTCCAACATTTACAGATTTACCAGAAACTAGAACAGAGCCGTTTGCACGGGTTCTACTTAATAGAATATAAGCAAAGCTTAACTATAAGTGAAACTTAGATTTATATTTTCCGTTGCACAGTTGGTCTATTGACACATAAGCTCGGCTTAAATCTCAACTTAGCTAAGCTGTAGAATTTCTCGGCTTAAGGTTCTCTTAGCAGAATTAACCATACTTTTTAATGTCATCATACTGTCATCAATTATTTATTGTTGATCGAATGGTTAATGAAATGGATTTGTTACCAGCGATTACTGTATATGAAGATGATCATCTTGATGAATTGAATTTAAAAATTCATGGAATTCGAAGAAGAGTATATAATCGAGCAGACTATTACAATAGTTTTCACGAACTCACATTTTTCAAAAGATTTCGAGTTACAAAGCAATTTTAATATTGAACGAAATTGAAGTCCAAATCGAGGATCCTTATGATTTTATTGTAATATTAGTTTCATACGCATCATTATTGAAATAAAGATTATTTGTGGCACAAAAGAACAGTTTTTTCTGCAGCAGAAAAGTTGGGGGCCCTTTTTCTAATCGCTTCATCACCCATTTCAAACTGAAGTCCAACAAAAACCGGATTTTTGAGAAACTCGAATGTATCTGACACGTCACTTTAGATCAAATGATCAAAATTTTATAGTTTTCAGCGGTGTTGTCAGCTCATAGTTAGGCTTAGCTAAGTTTTTCAAAGAATGATTTTTGTAAACCGTATTGAATTTAAGGTACACCTTATAAAGTTTCTCGCCTACTTAGCTAAGAACAAGTTTTGAGGTGAACCTGTGCAAATGGCGCTTAATAATATTACGCTAATTTTGGTGTTTTTCGTATATTTTCTTGGTCTTCTTCATCGTCAGATGCTTGATAAGATTGCCTTTCTCCTTCATCTTCTTGAAAAGTTTCTTCGATATCACTGGATTCTTCAGTTATATCTTCATTTTCGGCGTTCAAGTGAAGACTCGGTTAAAAAGAAAAAAATACGATTTTTCTAATTTTTCTCGACAGCTTTGAGGTTATGTTAAAAGGTGACCCTTCAAAAGTTGAAGATTTTTTTATAATCTACAACTTTTATACTGGATATTTTTTGATTATACAAAAAACAATTTAAAAAATAATTATTTTTTATATTTATCTGCATTTTCATTATTACAATTGAATATTTATGACAATACGGAAAAAATATTAAATTTCAAATAAAACACAGTTTTTTTTGTATTTTTTTTTCTGTAGAATTTAATGGAGTAATCAGTTTTTTAATTTTATTAAAAATTTAAACAAATTAACAACAATCACTGAAAAATTCGTTATTCCAAAAAAAATTTTTTGTGAGTTTTTCCAATTTTTGAGCATGTTTTTAAATGGGGACTATTATTTTTTTTATTGTATCAAAAAGTTCAAGTAAATACAAAAAAATGAGCTCCTAAAGAACCATGTACGTTGATATTTTGCCAACCAACTTTATTTAAAAAAAAATGTTTTTAACCTAAATACTTTAATATCTTGAAAACCGTTAGATTTTTTATGAAAAGGTATAGGTACTGCCACAAAATTTCACCAAAATGAAATTATTTTTGCGGAAATTAAAAATAAAAAACTAAAAAAAAAATGAGATTATGGTAAAAAATGACTCGCATAGAAGTTGTACATTTTTTCTTGATCGACAACTTTGCCATTAGATATTTTTTGATAAGACGTCAAGTTTCGCGGAAAATCGCAAAATACCATTTTGCCCTCATTTTAAACTTCCTCAAATTAACCCTTTTGCACCACTTGTGTTGTACGAATTTTTTTTACGTTCATTGTAAGCCCCTTTACCACTTCCAATCATAAAATCCCTGTAGAAAATTATTATTGACTCTATAATTTTCCTGGTATAATAGATGTAATTAATAATAAATAAATTTAAAAAAACAATGTCGTAATCGTTTAATTTTGATATGCACAAGAAGTAAACAAAAAATCTTATTTTCATTTAACCAAAATGTCAACTTCATTACATGTGTAGTTATTTTGACATTTCCTCTTATTAATTTCGCCCAGAGTACCTACCTCGGAGGATAAAAATTTACGGAAACATTTTGGGTTTCCATGGTAACCAGACAAAAAAATAGACTCTGATTGGCTTAAAAATGGCGGCGTGAAATTTTCAAAGAAACAATTTTTGACTTGGTTTTTGATTTTTTTGAATTATTTGATAGGTTACTGAGAATTTGTTGTGACAAATAATTTAACGAAATTCGGTTAATTTTTCCAGCTGTAGGTTTTAAAATTTTATGTTGCAATTAGGTGTCATGTAGTGAAAATGAACATTATAAATTACCACTCACATAATGTCAGTAAGTGATATCTTGATCGATGCCGTTGCATTATATTAATAAATTAATCTTTATTAGCAACTATAAATGATCTGAAACTAGGGCAATAAATGATGGATTAATGGCAAAGTACTTTTACGTTGGCAATCAAATTGTATATCTTTCACATTTAAACATATTTTACGATACAATGTTCGGTTATTAAAGTTATTTAAATTAACAACAAAGTATACCGGATCTACTGTTTCTTTAATGCGTTTCGTAGTTGTAAGATTTATAAAATTAATGTAATTTAAAAAAAGGTATAGTGAAGATCAAATTCGGTGGGAATCTGTGATCTAACTTAAAGAAATCATAAACATTAATTCTAAAAGTAAAATGGAAAGAGAATTTTAGGATAGAGAACAGTAGCCAATACTTGGTTTAAGCAAATATACAAGAGAAATTGTCTCAAGAAATTAAAGGTCGATTATTGATTGTTTCTTAATCAATACCCATAATAACTAATCAAGAAGAATTATAGAATTTAATTGACCCTAAAGCATATTGTAGGAACCATACAAATAACTAAATGAACCAGAATGCAAATCATCAGATGGTCAATCATTGAAAGGGTGTGGAATAAATCTTGAATTGCCCTGTTTTTCACATGGTCAGTTATACGTTGCGTGCTCGAGAGTCGGCAAACTGTCTATGTTATTTGTTTCCTCTTTGTAAGGAAAGACGAAAAATATTGTACCTTACAATAAATTACGGTCGATATAATTTCATTGTCCTTTTATTTCATTAAATGGTCGTACTGTAACAGCTACTTAATTAATAATCAAAGCAATAGGAACAAGGAGATATACACACATTCAGATGTTGGTGGATGCTTTGAATTTTTTATTAACATGAAAAAAATAACTAGGAATGTATGGAAAGCACTAAGAACACGGAATGAGAAACATAAAACATCAATGAAGCAATAAAAGAAGAAAACAGCGGACCATAAAGTAAGCTTGAAATGATGCAAATATAATTAAAATATAAATGCTGAAAAAACAAAGACAAAGAAATAGTTATATTAAAATATATAAATAAACAGGCAAAAAAGTTAAATGCTAAATACTAAACATTAAAAGAAAAAAAAGTGAAAAAAATATGGGAAACTATTTTCAATGTGACTTTATTGAGGAAACAATGAAACACGGGACTAAAAATTCCTTAAATATTATTACTGCATACCCGACTAAAATTACAAGCTTTTACTTTTAATTTTTATAATTACAATAGATGAAACTAAATTACCAAACATAATGAGACTAATTTTTTTAAACAATTTAAACTCAATAATATCCCCGAGGCGTGGGTGTGCGTAAGGTGCTCCACACCCGAAATGATAAACTGCTAATTCTCTACATCTGGCAATTCCACCTGTGCCTCAAGGCTCCGCGCTGGGCCCCAAAGCGGTGCGTTTCGTCTAAGCGAACGGACAGGCGGTTTCCCACCCACTGAAGCAGGTGCTTTGATGGCCTGGACGAACATGCTCGCGTTATGACTTATGCTAATCGAGCTACACATGCAAATGTGACCGTAAATCGTTCTCGAGGCGTTTATGGGCCTCTATAGGAGGCGCGATTAGGATTTCTTCAAGCCTAGACTTCCGGTTGCGTATACCGGAATATTGTTGCCGGCGAGAACAGCGGGAGACAACAACGATTATTTTTTAAGTAGTGTTCAGTAATTCGTTATAAAAATTATTTGCCTGTTTTATAATATCAAATACCGAGTAAATGAGAAGATTTAAAAAATCGGTGTGACGACAAATGTAAATATTTGTAAATACAATATATTTTTTCTCGGTCATTGGAATTAATGAAAATATCATGGACAAAGTGATAGTAGAAGAGGAACAGAAATAATTTAGTTTGATACAGTTTCTTTTTGGTTTGCAAGTTTACTTTTATAACTATTAATAGTAACGTAAAACAGAGAGTGTTGTACCATTTTCAACATTCTGTTTTGCTTTATAGAGCACCGAGGAAGATTAATTAAATCATCGGTACGTTGAATTGAATATCTTTATATTTCAGTTAAACAAAAAACCTACTGATGCGACAGAGACAATAAAATATCATCTATTAAAAAGCTTTTTGAAACCAACATAACTATTGAAGGAACGTGGAGTTTGCTGAGGACAGACGAAAGATAATGTAATTCTTGGTTTTTGATACCAAAGTAGACAAACGTTTTTGACAAAACTATTTTTATACAACTATGACAACTTCAAAAACAAAACAGCTCACCTTGACGGATCCGAAACCGATGCTGAAATGTATGTAGAAACTCGATAGGTATACTCCAACTACTGAGAGTACATCTAACTTTATTTGAAGCAGAAATATACGCCAAAGAGAACAAGAATGTTTTTTTGACAGTCAAGCAATGAAAACAATATTAAACGACTGACTTAAATCGAAACTTGTATAGGAATATCTCCAAAACCCGATTCAATTAATTACGAACAACATGGAAACACTGAAAAAGCAGCCAGTCCAAAAAAGAAGAAGCCTTATCCAGATTCACAGGTGCAGAATCTGTAAGTGGTATAACGAAATCCTCGATGAAATAATATAGAAATTCAACCTACAGCGAATAGAAATGGATAATTTAGATTTAAGATCTGATGCAGTATTCGCCAACTTGGAGTTTTATTCATGACCGGGATATTATAAGCTTATAACATCATGGTTACGCAATCAATAAAAAGGATTATAACTCCCTTGGGATATTAGAGGTGCCCTAATTCCCGTTGTAGGATATTTTGACGTTTGTTGAATATTGCTGTCAGTGTTTGATTATATTTAGTGAATTGCTGCTTTGTGTTATACATTTTATTAAATTCGATCAGAAATAAAATAATCTATGTACCACGGGAATTAATAAGCCTTAATTACCCCAGGCAATTGCTGTCCCTTGGGCAAGAGGCCCTTGAGACGCAAACCTTGCCTTCGGGAATTAAGGCCCTTATAATTCTCTTGATACCTAAATTACTATAATTAGATCTCAAATAATTCCCAGATGATGTGGACATCACAGTCCAGTGTAAATATAAAACCACAGTTACATATGTAGGAGGCTCTAAACTTGGTTAAAACCTGTATAGGAATGAAAGGATTAAGTATCAGTCAAAATAAATCTACCATGATTTAAAGACCTTTAAATAAATAACCTATTAACGTATCGTAGGATTATCTAAATTTACCTGGAAAACACGAAAGCGAAGCAAATATGGAGAAAAATTATCAGAAGAGCTTCGAAAAACAAGCAGATCCAGATAATGTGAAAGAATCTTGCTTTATCAAAAACCATAAGAGTGCTACCAGAAATAAGATGCCTTTAGGCAGGCCCAAAATTATTAGGTCAACAGACAATATTGGCAGGGTACAACGACTTGTGAATCAGAATCCTAGAAGATCCCTTCACACCCTCAGAGATTAGTTTTCAGGCACCATCATTTCACTAAACGGTGATAACCTTTTTCCGCCACGATCGCCAGATCTTAGGCTCCTAGATATTTTTTTACGAGAGTACATTGAACACTATAAATATGTAGGCATTAAGGAATTTGTTCATTCGATTTAAGCAATTATTTTATACCGTAAGTTGATCTAAATATAGAAAAATAAAAATATATATAATAAATGTTCAAGTCGAAATATACAGTAAAATGTTTTATAATTCTATTTCTTTGGTGAATATTGTTAATATATTTGTTAAATAAATTTAGTACTTTCCCCTATAATGTTGCTGCAAAACAAAACTAATAATTTTTAGTACAAAAATGTTTATTGCCTTGGGATAAGAAAGTTATTTATTTTTAATTTTTTTTGTCGTTTTTGCAATCATAAATCAACACATCTAATTTTAGTTTTGCGTATAATGAGGCAATTAATTCGAACAAAAATGCATCGAAATTTTTTCCTCGACTCGATTTAAATTCAAGACAAACCCGAAACTGCTCGATCCGAGCAGCTCAAGGGAGGTAGACGAGAGAGAATAAGGCGGGCGGGCAGATATGGTTATTTTATTTCGCGACATTCCCCTATCTCTCCCATAATTTGCGACGCTATGAGAATTTATGGTCTTTATTTTGCGAGCCAATTAATTAATTCTCATCCGCCATGTTGGTGCTGTAGCAGTAGCGGGGCCCATTATCCAAGATTGCCATGGCTTATAGCACACGACATTGAACATAAATCTCAATTCGGGAGTCTAATATTCGCATTTTCACCGGCAAGCTCCCTAATCGAGATACCTATATCAACATGGCCTGGCCTTGCTTGGTCAGGTAGCCTTTGTTGGTTTGTTAATTTAATCTCTCTCTCAAAATTATACACAAATACCTATGGAAGTTATAAATCGGTTACGATAACGTTAGAACAACTAATAAAAAGCGTTTTGGCTTTGGCAATAATGGCGGAAAATTGTGACCGACGTAGATCTAATAATTATAAAGAGTGTCGCGCTCAGTATTCTTCCTTGTTTTAATAGTTTGTCTAGTGTGAATACCTTTTCTTTCCCATATACAAACTTTATATGCTATTCCTAAAGGACCAGGCACCTTTCTTATGGGAAAATGGCTTTCCGTCAAATTTTCTGAAAAGTTGGTATGATGTAGAACTCGATGCTCTGACAAAAAGTGTTCATTGGCCCAAACCGATCCTATGGCTAGTTTTCGACGTACAGGGTGTTAAACATTGGATATGCCACTTTTTTGTAACCAGATTTCTCATAACAGACCTGTTTTATTCGCATTTGTTTACTGTACAATTTGATTACTTACAGGGTGGTTCGAAAATAAGTAATATGGTTTTTTTGAAGAAATTATTTTTTTTATTACAGCTTTAAAAATACAAGCAAATGTCATTGCATCATGAATATATAGTTTAAGTAATTACTTCTTGGTGATGAATCATAGTTTATACAGGGTGACTCATAAATGTAGTTACAGAAGGCATATAATGTATTTTAGCTTTAACGAATCGCCTGTATAAACCATGTGTTATAAAAATTTTGTATTATCAAATAAATGTACGACCTGTCACTCTACCACCACGCTATGTCATACAGCGTGTAAAACTGATTGCAAACACTTTAAAAAATAGAAAACCCGTGTTTTGTGCACCACCCTGTATTTTAAAAGTTTCTCCGTCAACTTTATAAATTAATACATTTTCACATTAACAGAAGCTCATTATTTAACTGAGCAAAATTTTGTTGTAATCCTATGACCAGTTTTCCTAAAATAGTTGATAGTTGATAGTTTTAACTTTCCTAAACTCTATTAATTATGGTTTAATTTTAATTCTTCGTGTTCTTCCTATACTATTTTGGCTGTTTTAGTTACCATATTATCCTTCAAATCGCTTTTCTCGTATATTGAAATGAGAATTCTCAGTTTCCAGTCTTTAGGAATTTCTTTTCTACTTTATGCTGTTAAAAATCTTTGTCATTGCCTCTGCGTCGTTTCTTCTTATATTTTTTTTTCAGTTTCTTCTCCTTAATGCTGTAAACGTTTAGAGTGAGGTTTAAGGCGGTTTTTTTATTTTGTTTCATCAATTGTCAGTTTTTTCTCTGATTTAATTATTTCACCTTTTTCAAATTCTTCTCTAGTCTTACTTTCTTAATAATATTTTTGAAATACGGAAGGCATATCCAAACAATCCAGTTATTATGTTATTTGAAAACGTTAAACACAGTTTTCCGGATTCTAAATAATATCGAACAAGACAAAGAATGTTTTGTACATCTTTTATATCAAAATTTAAGTGATTTGTTTGTTTTTATTTCAATTACAATTGTTAAAAACATATATGATGTTTCTTTTGAAACCACAAATAGGCCTGAAAACTGAATACTTATAAAAGTAGAAAACTGGTAAACATCGCATTTCATATTTCATATCATATCTCAACTGGTCCGAAAATTATAGGTCTAAAAATCGTGGCAGTGTGTATTACAGAAAATATTATTCAACACTTTCCACTATCTTTTGTGATCTTTTTGGCAGCATTTAAATTCCACGCGGCGCTTTAAGGCCCATTCTTTTGGTATTTTTTATAAGAATGGAAGTACTTCTTAGCCAGGACATGTTCCATCGATCGCAACAAGTGATAATTGAAAGGGACAATGTCTGGTGAATACAGCAGGTGGGTTTTTTTGGACCTACCAACCAAATCCCCTGGATCTTCACCTACCTGGGACCATCAGTGTATGACATAATGGCAGGTATGTCAGGTAATAATCCCAAAGTTTCACTGTTGTTTCTTAGGGGAGAATTTGTCTCCATTTCTTATCCACCTTTTTTTTGAAGCATCATATTCTTAACAAAAGGTTTATTTGAGTCCAATTTTCGTTACTTTCTATCATTTTATTTGTGATGTTATCGGTTGCTACATTATTCTGTAGGTAGGTAGGTCTATCCAAGAGTTGACTCATTTTTTTGGTATCTTCATAAGAATGGAAGTGCTTCTTAGCCATGACATGTTCCATCGACCGGCAGAAGTGATAATTCAAAGTGACAATGTCTGGTGAATACAGCGGGTGGGGTAGGGCTTTCAATTTAAGCGTTTCCAACTACACCCAGATACTCTACGCTAACTCTTTTCATAGTGTATCTATTTTTTATCGCCTTTAATGAAATAAAAATCTTTCCTTTTCGGGCATTCAAGAAGTAACACGTTAAAAGACGCCGTTCGACAACTCTCGGCTTCAACTCATGCGGTAGCTTTTGAATCATTCCTAATGCTTTTAAAAGTTTCAAATCTGTTGTGTGATCAACTCCTAATGATGCCTCCAATTCTTCGTCTTCAAACCAGAGCGTTCTTTATCTTCAGACGAACTATCATACTGAATTTCGAGCTTGCTTATTGTACATTATAGATGCATCACCATCTTAAAATAACGCACGCAGTTATTGTAGCGCCATTTGTTGGAAAGCCCAATATATTACATCACTTAGAAAGTTGCGTTAAGTAAATAAAATTGTCACTTGCTCTGAGAAGTACTTTTGATGTAAATCTATATAATAAAATACCTCATAATTAGTCTTCTAAAAATATTTCGTTACGGTATTTCCTACCTCTTCCAATTAGGAAATAAACATCGCTTTAAGTCGATAATAACCAACGGTTTTACATTGAATAGCACATTAAATTCTATTCTCATGTATCGCTTTGCATATTAGAGCGATTATTAGAATTGTCCATATTCAGTTCAACCGACCACGACGTGTCATTCACTATGACATGATATTCACATTTACTATCAACAAATATAGGAATCACAGGTATGTGATTTCGCAAACATAATCACTAGCTACCAGGTGTATTAATATGTCTGACACGATTCATAACTTACACACTTTGGTTAAAGTGTCTGACTTTCACGTATCAAGTGGAATATATTTATAAACGGTTTTCTTTTTGATTCTATTCTTTCGTTGGAAAAAGATCATTGAACTCGATTTGTACCAGGACGATAAGAACGTTATTCAATTTCTTAATCAAATAAATAATATAACTTGAAACAAGTTTAATTTTTTTCTTTGTGTTGAATGACTTCATTTATGAAAGGAAAACGATTCATCGCACTCAAACGCGGCAAATTAATATAAGATTAGATTAAACTCAAAATCAGTACGATATGACCTGTCTAAAAATCAAACGACTCCTGGGGCAAAAGCAGGTATTGAATTACCTCAATTCAGATTGATCCGACCATTGTTGAGACATCAAGTTTCTGATTCTGTTATAAGCAACATTACACCAAACTTTCACAGTTGAATTAGATTCTTAAGGAAAGCATCAATACCAAGAATGAAATCGATCACTCGCCAGCTCCGTTTTGGCAACACTAGTGCAATAATCACTACTTTTAAAATCTTTTGTGAACAGGTTTGTAGATTGTAGATTGCAAGGGAGGTCGATAGGCTCAGTTCGGATAAGATGGGCCTTAAACACCTTCCAACCGTTTAAATGAGCAGGAGCTGATGGAATATTCCCCGCCCTACTCCAGCGCGGGCAAGAAGAAATCCTACACCTAGTGAGTATGTGTCGTGGCAGTATAGAACTGGGATATATCCCCTAAAACAGGGAAAGGGGATACAACCAATCCTAAATTCCTTCGACCAATTAGTCTCACATCGTTTGTTCTAAAAACGGTGGAGAAAGCAACTGATAACTATATCAGAACAGAAATCCTGGAACGGGTGCCTCTGCACGCCCGTCAGCATGCGTACCAAAGGGGCAAATCCACGGAGACCGCATTGATGCAATTTCCAGATGAAATACAGGATGCACTAGAGAACAAAGAATCTGTAATGTGTGCCTTTCTAGACATAGAAGGGGCTTTTGACAACACACCACACGAAGCCGTAAAAAAAGAGCACTAGAAGAAAGAGGGGTATACAACACGACAACCAGATGGATGTCGCGACTACTGTCTACCAGAATAGCAGAGACTAAAATGGGACAAGACACTATTTCCATCTGCACAACCAGAGGACACCCACAAGGAGGAGTGGCCTCCCCTCTTATGTGGAGCCTAACAGTGGATCGACTCCTCTGTGATTTGACCGAGATTGGTATATCGTGTAAAGGCTATGCAGATGACATAGTCATAATCGCCAGAGGAAAATTCGAGAATACCCTATGCCATATAGTTTAAAGAGGGCTTGACTATACTAAAGAATGGTGTCAATCGATGGGACTTAGCGTCAACCCCATCAAGACTACCTTAGTTGCCTTTACATGAAAAAAACCATCGAATTGGACGGGAAAGTTACTAAATGGAAGCCAGAATTCAAATATCTGGGACTAATACTAGATTAACTCATCTGGAATAAGCACGAAAAAGAAGTAACCGGCAAAGCCACCAAAGCTGTAATGGTGTGCAGAAATTTTGCGGGAAAAAATGGGGATGTAACCCAAACATACTGCAGTTTATGTACACGTCAATAGTGAGCCATTACTTATGGAGCAGTAGTCTGGGGCAGCAGAACTAAGCTGGCAAAGGCTGACAAAGGCAAATCTAGCGAAAATCCAAATACTAGCCTGCGTATACATAACAGGTGCAATGAGAACGTGCCCAACGGCCGCCATGGAGGTAATCCTAAGCCCTGCACCCCTCCATATAGTAGTGGAGAGTATAGCGATAAGGACATCCTTCAGAATGACCAGAGAAGGATCAACCAAACGCAAGTTTCGATCCTTCCTGGAAATCATCAAACCTGGAACATGCCCCAAGATGAGATGACAAAGAAGTTTAGCTTTGTGGAAGCATTCAACACAAAGCTAAGTAACAAAAGCGAATGGGACAAAGATACCATCCCAAAACTCAAGAGAAGTGCCATTAAATGGTACACAGATGGTTCTAGAACAACAGAAGGAACAGGAATCGGAGTATATGGGCCTCGAACCAAATATTCCGAAAGTTTAGGTAAATCTCCGTGCATTTTCCAAGCTGAAATATACGCTATCGGAAATTGTGTCCAGTTCAACATAAAAAGAAATTTTCGCAGACAAGAGATCATCATCATGTCAGACAGCCAAGCAGCCATTAATGCCTAGAACTCCCACGTACTCGACTCCAAGATGGTTTGGGAGTGCCTAGAGAATCTAAATCGAAATAGGCAAGAACAACACAGCACCAGTACAATACTTGATGGATTTGGAAAAGAAGTAAATAACAAAAGATCCCAATACTAGATAGGACTACAAGGAATGAGGCAGGCCAAGACACTATTGGGAAACTATGACCAGAAGAGATCTGCGTCAGTAAAAGTAAAAATAAGCTCAGAATACTAACGGGTATCCTAACAGGGCACTGCCGGCTGAGAGGCCACCTAAAGAAACTTGGATTAGTAGACAAAGAAGAATGCAGATTCTGCGAGGAAGAGGAGGAAACCTCTATCCACGTTCTCTCAGAATGCATTACCCTTCAAAATCCAAGGGTACGATACCTCGGAGAATATCAAATAGAAGAGGACGATCTATTTAACCTGAAGCCTACCGACATCCTGAACTTTTTGAAAGCAATAGGACCGGAGGAACTGCTCTAATCGTTCAGACATCCTTAACGATTGGGCAGCAGTAGGGGGCACAATAGATCTTATAGGTCGCAGTGTATCGACACCCCCATTACAGATAGATAGATAGACAGGCGCAGTTGGCCTTATCACACT
Source organism: Crepidodera aurea (assembly GCA_949320105.2). Lineage (NCBI taxonomy): Eukaryota > Metazoa > Arthropoda > Insecta > Coleoptera > Chrysomelidae > Crepidodera > Crepidodera aurea. Next base: position 21,962,741 of record OX439472.1, on the reverse strand, counting down.
GCGGCATTTAAGATATTTTGTGTATACCATACATCTATGTTGTAGTCCAAAAGATCTAGGCTTCTGAGAAAGCCTATTATCCGTTTTGGAGGCAGGTCTGTAACCTGATAATGCTCTAGGAAGACCTGTTCCAGGTATTTAGAGCGTTGACGAACAATTACCCGGCAATTCCAGTTCCACTGTTCACTTTGCACATCTTACAGAGATGGTATCTGAGTGAGCAGTGTCCAGTGAGAATTCCTGTGATTAATCTGAGATCAGATTTCTGAAACTCCAAGAGCAAATTAGCGTAGCGAGCAGAATGTCAGGGCAACCTTTTTTTTTCAGTAGGCTGTACTAAGTTCATTTTCCCGTTTTCCTACTTCTTGCGATGCGACTGTTTGGGATATCACAAAATGGTGCGAGACCATCAGTAATCTCATTTCCGACATTTCCTTTATGCTCTGGCACCCATAACAAAGTTACTTTCTGATGACTAGCCAGTTGCTTAAGGCATTGTTTGCAGTTCCAGTTTGTTTTAGACTCAGAAGTTGTGGACTTCATAGCATTTAAATAAGCCTGACTATCAGACGCAATATATTATTTTAATATTGTAGCCTTTTATATTTTTATAACTTTTTATTCAAAACAAATATTTACAAATCTCAGGGTTTTTGGTGAATTCTTAATAATGACATTTCTCAATTTTTTAATTCATTGACAACTCTCTCTAACTAACTACTGAAAAAAAAACTCCCTATTACACTATAACAAACTATAACCTAACTTACACACTACAATATATTCTGGCTGAGTGGACAGTTTTACATTTGGTATTTGCACAGAAGTCTTCTACCAGGCTTTTATATTGTATAATATATCGTTAGGGTGTTAACTAGACTTCGATCTAATATATCTATTGTGCCTCCTTCTGTCGCTATAAGGCGATGAGGATTTGCCTTAGGAAATTTAGTAGTTAAGGTGGCTCTAAGCTGGGTAGATCTATATGTGGTACTCCCTAATACAGAGCCCTTGGATTCTCAAGAATGTAGAAACAGACTACATTCATCTTTTTGTACCATTCCTAAGATGTCCTTTGAGTCGGAAATGCCCAGTGAGATTCCCGTTAATATGCTTATTATAATTTTTAAATATATTTTGTTGCTAGAAGTCTCTTGGTCTGTCTTAGTCTCTTAAGATCTTTCCAACTGTTAGATCTATTGTTCTTCAACTCTCTTTCGATCTCTCCTAATATAGCGCTAAAACATAAAAGGTATTTGGGCCCCTTTTCGGGCGAGACTGTCAGCAATTTCGTTGCCTTTGACACCGACACCCAAGCAATCCTGGACTCCGTAATTATTAAACGGATTTGCAGCTCGTGTTTTATGTTCCAAAAATAAATAACTTTCCTTATTAATTACTATTTTTATGAGTGTCGTAGAAAGTAGTACAAAGCACTAAGTAGCTATTAAATTATGATTTTATAAGCACATAAATCACACTGCAACAACATAGTTAAAATTTCTCACTCATTCATAATACCATAAATAAAATGATCAAAGATCTACGGGATATAAATATTCCTACTGAACCGTCCAACTTTCAAGCTGTACCGTTTCAGTTTTGATATAAAACTCAATGCATCACAGCTACCATTGCAGGACTATTTCAAGCAGGGCCGAACTAGCTCATTGCAAAATTTAAATCTCACAGTGGCTGAAGCATAGTGCCGATCAATAGTAATATCAGGACAACTAGGGAGACGGGCAACTAAATGTATTATTCTTGTTCATTAAAAATAAATCATGTTTCTATACAAAATTTACACGAATAAAAACTGTTATTTACTACAAAATTGAAAAATATTAAAATTACAGTTCAATATGTGTAGTGAAAATAACGTTTTTATTGCTCCTGTAAATTTTGCCAAAGAAACACAAATTACACTAGAATGAAATTCTAGTGATTATGAATATTTAAACTTAGAAAAATGATACACCGAACACTTTTTGATTTCTGTAAATTTTGTATTGTTTAAGATACAGAATAACAAACTACTAATTCCACTATGTTTACAGTGTTGAGATCTGCCTCTATGAATTTAAGTTGTATTGCGCTTTGTTTCAACTTCCAACCAATTTTATCAGTATAATCATTTCTAGTAAAATGATTACTGCAGATTGTGTAGTTCCTCATATTTATGTTTGGATAGGTTACACCCAGACTTTGGCACAACATTTTGTCCCCAATATGAATTAAAATCATTACTAATAAAATTGTATTTTTTGCATGTGTATTGCTTAATGAAATGAGAAGATAAAATGCTTACTTGTCAGTATTTCATTTCTTGGAAAACAATGCAGTTTCTGAACTTCGACGTCAGTGCAACCACAAATTAAGCAAGATGTTTTTAAAAGTCTCACAATCAACACTATACAAACTAAACACTATCAACAATATCACACACAAATAAATAACCAAAACCAACACAAAATGGATTCTTCAAATACCTCTCAACAAAATAACAGCTAACGTCTGACACTGTCGAAAACGTCAAACGTCAGTCACAAAATATGCGACATCTAAAAGTGCCTCTCTTCTGTGGAACTGAGGTAGATCTATGTCCAGATTATTGTAAGAGAGAAAGAAAGTTATATATAGAATTTATATGGGCTGCCGAACAATTTTTCCTATTAGGAAAACCGTCTCTTAGTTATCTCTGGTAATATACTTAAAATTTTGTAACTTCGAAATAACCATTTATATTTTTCTTTTTGCACTATATCTATTTTAATTAGTTTTGGCTTTACCCTATTTAAAACTTCTGGTATTCAATACAAAATTAATGACCAATGAAGTTCGAAGACGACGGTTAGTGCAAGGTGGTTTCTTCCCAACATTCAGTTAATCATCCTGTTATTTTCCGTAGAATTATCCTCACCTATATTTTAATTTTCTGTCAGATTTTGTGCTTTTTTATCATTTCATATTTGTTTGAGTGTTTTCATCTTTATGTTGGTCCATTTTTTACATTTTTGATATTTTTGTCAAAACTCTCGATATCTTAATTTTACTTTTGTACTTTTACCTTTCATGTTCATATTTTGTTTTTTTTACCTCCACATATTTTCTTTGCTAATTTGGTTATTTTGTCTTTATCATTGCCTGCTTTTATTGCCTGACTACAGCACCTGCATTCTATAATTTGTTGATTAAATCAAATAAACCAGCAAGGTTTGTATGTGTGTATGTGTGTCCGGAGCATCTCAAAATCCACTCGTCAGAATTCAATGAAACTTTCAGGATATACAAATTCCTATCTAAAACATCAAAATATGAAGGTCTCATGTCCGTGAAAATTCGATCTTCCGAGATATTTACAAGAAAAGTTAAGCTTTTAGTTTATTTCCTAGCAATGGCAGACAACACAGAGATAATATAACTTGTTTCTATAGTAAATTTTTTATTATATATTTTGTTGTCATTTTAAAAACGACTTTCATTCAAGAAAGTCAAAACGTAAAGCCCCCGTTTACTTTAAAATAAGAGGTTTTATTTCCATTAGAAGAGAAACTAATAAATATTAGTTTAATTTGTCAGTTTTTGGCATTGTCAAAAGTAGTTAATTGTCAATCATCGATCATCGATGGAAATCATATCATATTTTTGTGCGAGGGGTATTCCAAAGCGACGTTCAGTAACGTAGTCCCGATACATAATGTTGGTATAGCAGTGGCCGGCGAAAACGTTGATGGAGTGATGATGGAAAATCGTCATAAGAAAATAACCTATTTTTGTAAATATCAACGTCAAAGTTTGACTTTATTTAAATTCGCCATAATAACCTACAAATTTTGACAACTACTGACTCGCACATCTCTGGGTAAACGTTAAGAATATAGGGCCGGCTGGGATTTTCATGAAATTTTCACAGATGCTATAAAACATGATAAAATCAAAATAGCAATAGAAATTTTTGCGCTTAAAAATATTTTTCACATTTAAAAAAAATATATGTATACTGGGACACTCACTCCCAAGATAAACAAATTTAGTGCGTTGAAACGATTATTTAACATATTTTTCCAATACAAACGCATAGGTATATAACTTTTCTACAAATGCCCAAGTAGCAATTTATAACCAGAATAAGCCTGAAAAGTATTAAAAAAGGAAAAAATAAATAATTTGCTTGTCAAATGACAGCCATCTCATAAATTCAAAGTTGAAAATACAACGTTGCCAATTCAATTTCAGAAATCATGGATTTAGGTAAATATTTAATGGAACGTTGAGTAACACTGTTAAAATGGACACTTGTCAACATGTGTAATAGTTTTGGTTTTAATCATCTTTTTCCGAGTTAAATATTCATATGTCTATGCTAGACTTGTTATCGTTATACAAAATGCATGGTAGAATCAAAAAAATTCCAGATATTCCAGATAAGAAAGGTCCAGATATTCATTATCATACATTAAACTCATTTCCCAAATTCCCTTCATCATATCATTAAATAACAAAGAAAATAATCATTGACTCGAAGCTGAACCCTGGAAGCAATCAACATTTTCTGAATTAGTAAAAAATATCTTCCCGCTTACTAGACGCAATAGGAAAACAAAACAATTTCGATAGTAATTAAATCTTCTGTCTAAATCCAGAATCTCAGGCTACCGTTCTAGATTAAAAAAAACCGACAATCATGCAAACTTTAAAATAATCAATAGTTAAAATTATGCTTTTAGTAGGTAATATTTTTCATATTTTTTTTCCAAACTGCCTCATTTGCTATGACCACTAAGTCCGTCACTGCTTTGTAGGTCCATTTCAAATAACTTATTAATGAAAATCATGAGGTCTATGAGCGGCCAATATTTCTATCTCGTATATTTCGCCATTTCTGGAAACCGAGAGATGGAATATTCAAGTGCGGTTTCTGGAGAATTTAAAATTTTAGATCTACCCTGCCTTACATTTTCGATATTTGCAGAGGGTAAGTAAAAGGAGAACGATTGAGTTTTCAGCATGAAACCACCCCCGAGACTTCTAACCTACTTATCTCTGTTCAATCCCCATACCACGTATGAGCCCGCTTTTCCGATACCAATCGCGATGTGTTTACCTCAAGTTTTTCACAAAAATGATACGAATAAATATTTGGTTTTATTATATTGGAAGGATTGTAATTGCAAATAAAAATAAAGTAATGGGCTTCTTGGAAGCGTAAAGAAAACGTAAATTTCGCTGGGATCCAATAATATCTGTGGAAAATACGGATATACTATACATTTAATTTGATGTATTGAAATATTTTTATATATACAGAGTTTCTTCAGAATTGATAGACTTTATTAATGTTTTCTTAAGTATAAGATTCCAAATTTAAACGAGCGAACTTAATTGATCTTTTTACAGATATTCAATTCGAAATCTATCCACTGTCAATATCTAGTAATGGATGTTCAAGACGTCGCACATATAACATTAAAATGTTATAACTAAATGATGAATATAACATGAACAAAAATATTGCTTGAATAGAGAATGGTAAAAACTGAAAAAAAAAATAAAAACTATATCGTTTAATTTAATACACTTACTAAACGAAATCTACTCGTATTAGTATGTATGAATGGAGTAGATCTGGTTTTGAAAACGAAGTCGCTCTTTTCGAATTTTTTTTTGTGATTTCATAGGTTCGTGGTCCCTCTTTCACGTCATCACTATATGAAAGCTAAGGAAGGTGTGGAGTGGGGGTAAATTAACATGTAAAGATATGGAAAATCGGTTTTTCGCACGTAGCTCTCGGAGGTTTCTTCGGATCGAAACGACTTCTATATACAAAATAAAGTGCTCGCGAAAATGCTTAAACTGAATATTAACCCGTCTAAATTGGTCTAGCGGTTCTTGAGATATTGCGATTTGAAAGTATATAGATTTTCGCAGCGGCGAGAACACACCTAGACTGTGTTCGCGTTTTTCGCATGGAAAAAAGTGACTTCGAGACTTGACTTGTTTCCTCCGATAGACAGTCATAACCCAAGCATTGTGTCCAAATTTCAACCCGCTAGTTTAATTTGGTGGGAAGAGGGAGGGCAAACACTGATTAATTTTTGACTCGAGGGGGAGTAAACGCTTCTTGCCCTGTAGAAGGGCAACGGATAGGGTTAGTGACTTCGTGCTAGGCTCATATTCAAGGGCAATCAGTTCTCTTTCAAAATTTTTTTACCCCAAAACTCTATCTATATTAAGGACTGCGGGAGTGCTTGATATATTTATAAAAACGAGTGCGCTCGCTCAGCCGCCGTGAAATTAGATGCTGGAATAGTATTTGTGAGAGAGCAGATAGATAATGTGAGAGAGACGAGAGATAAAAGGGAGCGCTTACCTCCTATCCCGGCATCTAATTTTACAGCGGCTCAGCGAGCGCACTCGCTTTTATAAATATATCACGCACACCTGCGGTCCTCAATAAACTTAGAGCTTTGTGGTAAAAAAATCTTGAAAGAGAACTGATTGCTCTTGAAAATGAGCCTAGCACGATGTCACTAACCATATCACTTGCCCTTCTACAGGGCAAAACGCCTTCACCCCCTTCCCTCCCTTCCTGATTATCGGTTCGAGTTATTCCGCAACCGATGGCGCATAAAAGATTTTCCTCATTTTACTCTTTCGTTGCGAAAATCAAAAATTAAAATATGCAAAATCCGAAATTCGGTCGCCATTTGTCCGTTTTCGCGAAAACCATCATCTCCTTAATACATACTGTAGCAGTGTCCTCATGAAAGAGTTTGCCATTTTGATGAACCGGATTGGTCAAGAAATAAAAAAGTTACCTCGAGTCAAAAATTAATCAGTGTTTGTCCTCCCTCTTTCCACCAAATTAAACTAGCGGGTTGAAATTTGGACACAATGCTTGGGTCATGACTGCCTATCGGAGGAAAAAAAGTCAAGTCTCGAAGTCACTTTCTTCCATGCGAAAAACGCGAACACGTGTCTAGGTGTGTTCTCGCCGCGGCGAAAATCCATATACTTTCAAATCGCAATATCGCAATATCTCAAGAGCCGCTAGACCGATTTAGACGGGTTAAAATTCAGTTTTCGAGAGTACTTTATTTTATATATAGAAGTCGTTTCGATTCGAAGAAACCTCAGAGAGCTACGTGCGAAAAACCGATTTTCCATATCTTTACATGTTAATTTACCCCCCCTCCACACCTTCCTTAGCTTTCATATAGTGATTACGTGAAAGAGGGACCTCACAAAATTTTTTTTTCGAAAAGAGCGACTTCGTTTAACGGGATTTTTCCACCAGATCGACTCCATTATAACCATAAGTAGCAGTCTACGAACAGGACACAAATTCGTTTCCAATAATCAATTTTCGGATCAAAAGATTTGAGATTTAAACAAACACATACTCGTAGATGTCATCCGTTCAGTCTTACAAGAAAAAAGCATGTTGGAAAACGTCGAACATATTTAATTAATCTAAATAATACAAACCAATCCTGTACACTAAATAAAAATAAAATCGAACAAATCAAAATAAAATAAAATAATTAAACTTGCAATAAGAATTTAATTACGCGTGTTACTGGTCATTTGCAAACAAACAATTCACAGTGACCGTGAGCTCAAGGCTCGTGTCTTTCCGGTATTATTCGGAATAGATATCCCAACGAGTTTCTGGTAATTTGAATAGAGCACAAAGCCTAAACCAATAAAAACCGATAAGTTGAATAGAGCGCGAAGACTGAACAAAGAACAATTTTATTTTTTATTCATTTAAGCTCATAGGGCTTTTCGTAAATACATTCTAAAATCAATGAATACCAAGTTAGTTCCACATGAGTTTTTCTAACCAATTGCTTGCTAATAACTAAGCAAGCAGACATAACCTAATATATAAAGTTTTATTAAGTGTTGCCTTTTATTTCACCTCTTCGAAGTCTACGTCTACGTGAACCAACAAGAAGCAGAAAATGCAGGAAACCTAATTATACAGTCCACTTTTGTCTTGACTAGTCATTAGCTATTAAGGCGATTAGGACTAGAACAGCAAAATTCCCGTCTAGTTTCCGACAAAGCCTAACCAATTCCAATGGAGATAATTAAAATTTATTTTTATTCGTGTATAAAAATAAACATTTGAACATATGTCAATCTAAAATTTTAAAATTATCACACTTATTATTTCAGAAAAATTTCTACTTAATTTAACAACAATAAATAAACAAATGGGGTTCCTGAGGGTTACATTCAATGGAAACAAAAATAATTTGTCGGAGTATTCTTCATATTGCTCAACCTCTTCGGAAATCTATTTTGCAGCCAAATGTCTATATCCACTTAGTATCATTACATAGGATATTAACATACGCTCAAGTCTCCTATGATCAGTTCTACCATACAAACAATCCACCTCTTCTAATAGATCCGGAACCATATTTTCTATACAGAAATTCATATGCGTTAATGGTCTTCATGTTTGATCCTCTTTTATTTATTCTGTCTGATTTCTAAATCTGATTTGCTCTTCTTTTTTTGGTTAACATTATTTCTCTAATCTTATCATGTAAATTTAAAAACTTTAGGTATTGAAGTGTCATTATGCCGCAACAGTCACACGAATCCATTTCACTGAGTTATTAACAATATCAACGATATTTTCCTCCATATTTAAATGACGCCTTTCATGCTGTTCGTTTAGACTAACCGTGGGAAACCTGCCATGTTCTTGTGTGCAAAAATACAAAGTATATGGTTAAATTTAATGTTTTGTCTTCTTTTAGGTATGGTAAAATATTTTTGAAAATTTAACATACAGGGTGTTGATTATGAACGGAACGAATTTGTCAATTTTTAGTTAAGCCGGGCATGGAGGTAAGTAACACGCTGCATCTAAAGGGGTTAAACGGGCAGCACATCATTTCCCTGTAAAAAAAACGTATTTCCCCCCGTTTTCGAAGATTCTGAGCACGGTGGTAATGTTGCAGAATAATTCCGACCCTCAACAACCCCTCCAGAGGTCAAAACTCACCCCCGACAGGAGTAAAACGTCTGTTTTCGAGGATGCTGAACACGATATTAGAAAAAAATTCAACCCTTTCGGGAGTGAGTTTTGACCTGTGGAGGGGTAGGTGAGGGTCGGAAGTAATTTTCAACACAACCGTGCTGCCCGTTTAACCCCTTTAGGTATCGCTTTTCTTATAAGTTGAGCCTCAAATAATAAACAGCGATTCTAGGCATTAAAAAGTAGGTAAGCGCATCAAATAGGGTACAATAAAATAGTATTGCATTAAATATTATATTAACCATTTTCCATAGCTTATTCCCGATAATGTATTGTGTAGAATCGTATATAACTTTTTTAGGTTATGCGATAAGTAGCACTCGATATCGCCAGTGTGTTGGCCAGCCAGCTTGTTACATTGAGAAATACGAAGTGGCTCCCGAATGGCGATGCCACGTGTTACTTACTTACCACACGCAGCAGGTTCTCGATTTTCAATATCAATAAAATATTTCAATTAATTTATGTATGTATACCAAATATTATAAAATTATACATAATAGTTAAATGCACATAATATATGGGTTATTTGGAATCACCTCAGTGACTCTTATCCACTGTTAAAATATTTCCCTTTTCCAATGAAACACCCTGTATAAAACACAAAGGAGCCGTGTTCGGTGTTAACAAAAACTATAGCTTCCAGTGTTTACAGTCTACCAAATTTTTTTAGACTGCCGATGATTACTTCCATCCCAGACATCCTGCCACTCGAGCCTTTCTGTGATTCCCAGTTTTCAGGTCTTCTTTCTATTCCACTACGTTTTCATTATGCCTTTTGCGCAGCTTCACTAGCAGTTCTATTGATGGTATTAGCATTCAGTGATGCTATCGACACCTTTTGATAAGCTGAGGTAAGTCGAAGCAATAGCTTTTTCAATTTTTCTTGAGCCTTTATGCCATATAGCCTCTTTTTTTGCACTACTTGGCACATTTAATTGCATTATTTGGTGAGGAAAAATCATGTTGTTCTCGAGATTTGATTGATTTTACACGGGAGAAAACTATGTGGTAAATAATGTTTTTTAATACTTAAAGATCGAGATAGAGACTTAAGATACAATCATGACAACGAAAATATATTCTACTTATGTACAATCTTTTATCGAGTAGATACCTGAAGCTCCTATGATAATCTAAGGTTTTAATTTTGGTAAAAAGGTAAAAAAACTACAACTAAACACGTTTAAACGACATAAATAAGAAACAAAGATTTTGAAACCGAAAAATTCAATATATTTGAAATATTTTTAAACTAATACGTTGAAAATTGACCATAACTATTTATATACTGTATTAGTATTCTGTTGACTTGTCTAAAGCTGCTTCTAAGATTTTTTAATATCAATAAGAACTTAACTTACCATAATGAACTTTTAAAAATTCTAAACGCTAACAGAATATAAATAATAATATTCTAGAGTATATTGAATAAACATAAATACTAGGGTGTGCGTCACCCGCCTCTGTATTCAGCGCAAACTTAACCCCTCGACGTCTATCAAAATTATACTCTCAAGTTCATATTGTGTCGATCGAGGGGCAAAAGGGCAGCTTTAATAAAAAGATTGCTCGAATTGATGGGCTCTTAACGTTGGAGCTCTTCAAGATGAAGTCATTTGCAAATGAACATCACTTCCGTCTAGCGGCAATCATTAGGGGCATATTCAGCGGGAATAATTTCGACAAATTATTATGTACAGAACTGCCGCGAAGCGTACACGGGTTTATGTGAAATAGACCGGGAGAAGGTTTAGAATATTCCAGGAAAATTTATGTTATTTCAGGAAATTACGTTATTCGACGATACATATTGTCGAAGAGAATGTATATTGTTACACTTTCATTTACGGAATGTAAATTTAGGGTGGATTATTTCTGCTTGTAGTTTTAATCAGCTTATATTTGAAATAATAAATAAAGCCTCTTAACTGATATTTTTACTATCATTTACAATTTTAAATAACTGTAGCCAAGTGTAACAAAGCCAAGACACTCTGTATATTGTTTCACTGCGACCTAATAGATTTTTTATGTACACCCTACATCTATATTTAGTCCAAAAGATCTAGGCTTTCGAAAAAGCCTATTATCCGTCATGGTGCTAGATCTCTAACCTGATCTGGCTCCAGGAAGACCTGTTCCAGGTATTTAAGGCGTTGGCGAACAATTACTCTGCATTGTTTTATCTCAGGGTTTTGAAATAAATGTTGCAATTGCTTTCGAAGTCGGCGATGCATTGACAATACTGCTTTTTTAAACAATTGTCTGAGGTTTCTAAATGGACTGTATTTTTATAGATGAATTTCTCCTTCCCCAGAACTCCAAAATGATACACACATTACTTGCATTTAACAGTTTATTAAAAACTTTTTAAACAACGAAACAAGAAAAACATTATATTTGTTTACACTGTGTATTACCAATCACTCAGAAAAGGCACTTGTATTTTTAAATGCAACTAAACTGTTGACCTTAAAAAACTCATTAATAAAAATGAAACAAATTTGCACTGCATTTGAACAGCGAAGGTGTGAACTGTTTACCCCGGTGTGATGCGCCCATGATGGGAGCTCGATGCACACTAAATCAAATAAAATTATAATTCGCACTCCCAAGCGTCTCGCCGTAAGCTCCGCATAAATTGGCGTACGTGGAAAAATTAAATTACGTCACACGCTAGTTGCAGGTGTCCAGACCCGGAAGTTCACTATGCTTAAAAAAGTTTCTTCCGTCTCAAGAGTTACGATTGCGACCTGCTTCCACTCGTATGGATTGAAAGATGTTGAATTTTTGATCGTATAATTTTAAATATATTTGGCTAGCCGCTAGTAAACTGTTGCCAGTGTTTGTTCCTTTTCAGAGGCACGGCTGGCGTGATATGATATTTGGCTAGTCCAGTGAGAATTCCTGTGATTACTCTGAGATCAGATTTCTGAAGGTCCAAGAGCAATTTAGCGTAGAAGGTCGTATTAACCTATTTGCCTCTCTTTGGCATGGAATATTTTTCAGTAGGCTGCATTGAGTTCCTTTTCCCATTTTCGGACTTCTTCCACGATGTGGTTTTTTGGGATATAGACGCAGTTAAAAACATTTAGCAACCACATGTTGGGACAGTTGTTTTGTGGAATATGTCACTTTTTGCCTTAAGCAGGTCATTTAAATGATTTAACAGGATATCAAGGAACAGTGCAGGTATGGTCAATAATGTCTCAGTTTCACCCTTCACAGACCATTTTTATTACATAACCAATCGTGACTAATATTTCACTTACCTACTAAATTGAGTTTTAGTTCTTTTAGGAATAATTTAAAAAGTTAAATTGCCTTCAAATTTTTTGTAATTTTAAAGTTAGTTCAGTTGTGTAGTTCGGTGACTCGCAGGGTTTCAGGTAAGTTTTACATCGGGAAGGCTTTTTTTTAAGAAGGAGAAATCCTTTACGACACCAGGTACTTGTTCTGCCTTTTTACTGGTGTTCAGGACCAGACTACCCCAATAAAACAACATCTATTTACCTACTGTGCTGAAAATACTTTTGGTATAACATCAGCACAACACGCCTATCCGACTACCATCTATTTATATTCTGACCTCTAATTACACCTATTTTATGCTTCAATGGCGTTGTTGGTCCTCAGATTCCTTTTTCATCATTATATCCCTGATGATACTATGAATGTTGTTCCATTTCCATTTACTGGCCATCATTTCCTGTACGATGTTATTATAAAGTGTCCCAATTAAGCCACCGGTATTTGTCTGGAATCGTACTCTCTCTATATTCCATCTTGGACACACGAAGATAGTGTGAGCTGAGTATCCGTCTCACGACAATAGACACAGCTGTCGTATGGGGCCTTACCTATTCGATGTAGGTATGTACCGAATGATCCATGGCCTGTCAGGAATTGAGATGGTAGTCTATCCTCTTATGTGGGCATTGAATCCATTGCTCCAGATTTGGTACTAGTTCTTTGGTCCATTGACCCACCTCTCTGGTTTCGTCCCACCTCTCTTGCCATTTTTGTGTGGATCTGGCCCTCATATTGACTCTCGGCTCTCTTGGTTGTTCGAGACAGGCGTTATAATTTGCTACAGATTCTTCTATTAATATGTCTATTGGCAGTATGGCAGCAATAACCTGTAGTGCCTTAGTAGAGGTTGTCCAATATGCAGATGTTACCCTCAATAAGCTTTTCCGGTGGACTGCTTCTACCATTTTCCTGTACTTTACGAAACGCAGGACCTCTGCCCATATTGGTGTACCGTATGTCAATATTGATTGGGCGACTCCCGCCAGAACTTTTCGCTTTTCAGCCGATGGGCCCCCTATATTGGGCATTAACCTGGACAGTGCCATTGTTCTGTCTGTGGCTTTGCTTTTTGTGGCCTACATCGGGAAAGCTGTCTTCAGATTCGGTGGTGTACCTAGTGATCTGCTTCCTAATTATTTATCTTTTATTTTATTCTATTGACACTATCATTCTATTTGTGTCTTCTCTGTCTACATCTTACTATGTCTTATTTATGGTACTATGACAAAAAATTACAGTAAACTTATAAGACATCCTGCGTAACGCTAAATATTCAAATATGAACTGGTCTATAAATGCATAATTGATTCGAAACCTCTTCATATTAATCAACTGATGAATTAGTTCCTGGGATGAAAGCAGAACTCTCTGAATAATTCAAAGTTTCGGTTGTGCAAGCATCATCTTCTCATTCATTTCGCGCTCACATATAAATCCAGACTCGCAAAGTAATCGAGAACTTATACACGAATGTGTGATATATTCTGCCGGCACTAATATGAAACTTCATGTTTGAATAGCTTTCATCTCCAACAACCGGGAATGATGGGTTAAAGACTTTGGGGTTAAAGAGCTAGTCGATTTTATTATGAGTGAGTATTTTATTTTTATACAATGTGAATATAAGAATTAATTCATCAGGGATCCTGAAACTGACGGGAAAAGATTCGGTAAAATGCCGAAGATTTTCCTCGTTTAGGGGTCACGTCTAAATATGTTCAATATTGCGTTTGGTTTTTGAGTTATTTTTAAAAAATACAATTTTATTGATTTTTTCGAGTTTATTTGTTAACATAAAAAACTGAGATCACTTCTACATTGTCACTTTTAACGTTATTCATTTCGAGTTTCTGGAATCGTGATTCCTAATTTTTCTTCTTCTTCATTTGTTTTTGCGGAATCTGAAACTCGATTTTATTTCTAGATTAATGATGCACACACTTTGTTGGATGAGTTTTCAGAAATTTTTGGAAAAGTGGATGGTAAGTATTTTGTGACTGAACACGACGATAATCATTTTTATATCTTGTTCGACTTTTTATTTCAATTTTTCCCATGTTTTACCTTCGTATAAGACGACAGTATCATCCGCAAAGCTTAATATGGTACCAGAACTGCTAAAGGTGAGTAATTCATTTATGTATATTATGAAGAGAACGGGTCCCAGAACTGTTCCCTGTGGAACACCATATTCAATAGTTTCTGCCTTACTCAGTTTGTCATTTATTTCGACGTATTGTTTTCTATTCTTTAGGTAGCTCTTCATCAAATCATGTGCTGTGCCTCTGAATCCCGCGTCGTAAAGTGTGTCTAACAATTTCGAATGTTGAACTGCATCAAAGGCTTTCGCAAGACATTAAACATCAAACAGATTCATCATTTCGTCTTTTCCTTCGTTTGGTACCTAATTGTTAGAGAAACCTTGGAACAAAACCTCTCTATTTATGCTGATGTAGCAGGTATCGTTAGAAAATCTCTAACCAGTTTAGATAGTATTAGAAATGAAGTCTCATGTCTCTTCCGCAATTTGAATACATTTTCTGATTTATCAGCACTTCCGTCATATTTCACCGACTGGGCTGAGTTTTTACTACGAGATATTTGAAAGAAAGCTAGTAGATCTATATCAAAATTTTCGGAATCTTTACATTGGCTTTGAGGTGCTGATTTTGTTAAAAATTCGTTTTGATTGTCTTTGACGTTTTCGCTAAAATTATCGTAATATTTTCAAACTTTACAAAGCTTATTCTTGCACATCTTTGTCCCATGAACTTGAAGAAAAAGTTTCTAGTTTATGACGTGGATCTAATATTAACACAACACAATACATCCAATTGGTGAGTTTACAATGTTTGACAATGAAGAAAACTTCTACACTAAATTTCCTATAATACGAGTTTCCTGTAAACTTTATTAAAATTGTTTATAAAACAAACAGTTTAATATAATATTAGCACAACGAAGACTTCGTAAGGCCAAATCCTTATAAAAGAACATTTTTTCGAAACTTTAAAATTTAATATTTTTTTTCCATAAATTATTTAAGATAACGTTTCACTAGAACTTTACACCGTTTCCAATTTACTAGTGAAAAATATATAGTAACTTTTTTTAAATATTACTTTGAGAATAATGTAAATTACCATCATTTTTGTATAATTATTAAATGAAAATTTTGTCAACAGTAAAAACACAAGAGCTTTTTTTTTATCGGATAAATTTCTCTTTGTATCGAAACATTTTGCCAATCAGTTTTTAGAGTAAAATTACTGATGGAAAAATGTTGAGATAAAAAGAAATTTATCCATAAAAGAAAAGTTCGCGTGTTTTTTGATAAGATAAATTAACGACAGAATATAAGAATAAAAAACAGAAACTTTATTTTTGGTGAACAATTAATAATTTAGCAGAACAATTAATTAAAGAAACAGTTATTAAAAATGCAATTATTATAGGTTGGGTGGATTGTTGTACTTATTTTAATATTTTCTTCTCGGGTCTCTATATATGTCGTATTTTCATTTTCTCTTCTCTAAGAAGATTTTCTTGATAATAATCACTAAGAATGTATTAAAATTCAAAAATTTGACGGACTATTGATTGATATTTGTTTGCAGTTTTGCCAACTCTTACACTTAATTGCTATGAAATTATAACTAAAGTTGACAAATAAAGTGACGTCCGCTTACTAGATATTGAGGAAGAGAAGTTTTTATCGCGAGTGACAAAAGCAATTCCAAGTATATGACGTTTTAACATTGGAGTTAATTTATCGTCTATAATTTCGAAAATTCCACACCTAACACTTTCGATCAATTCAAAGCCTTTATTTTGTATCGTTACCATGGCAACTAAAAAAAATTCAGGAAATTTTTGTCTTCTCCTTGGGGGAAGGACCATGAAATTACACTGGAAATTTTTGACGTTTATAGGTCAAGTGACATTTACATTTAACTTCAGATTATGTCGAATCCTTTTGAATTAACATACAAAAGCCTACTATGTAAATTTCAAAACCATAAAAAACCGTCCTTATCCTAGTATTAAATTCTCTTACCCAATAGCTTCAATTAAAAACAAAATTATTGAAAATCTCCAATAATAATTGAAGCTCTAGTGGTATTATAAGTGACAATTCCACTTTTATGTAAAAAATGCCATATACTAAAACAAAAAACCACGTTACCCGGGTAGCGACAGGCGCGGATCCAGGGTGGGGGGTCACGGGGTCATGCCCCCCCCCAAAGCACAAACATAGGTACTTTTTTTTAAATTAGGTAATATGTGTGTGTGTGGAAGGGATTTGGCATGGAAACGAGTCCATTTGACACAGATTTTTGTAAATATAAAATTCATATTCATTATATTGTTTATATCGTTTATATAATGTTTACCTCCTTAATAAAGTTAACTAACAGCTTGTAGACGATATCGTTAGCTTCAATTAAAATATGGGTTAGATTTAGAGGTAGAGAGTAGTTCAGATCGATGAGGGATCTATTTAGCTTATCTGTCTTTTCGGGATATTTATTACAGCCAAAAAATATATGATTAAGGTCCCCATATGAGTTTTCATCGCAACTACAAGATGATGTATGAGTGATACCAAGTTTAGCTAAGTGGGATGGGTACCGTCCTTGTTGGGTCTTTAGTCGAAAAATATTTTGGGGTTGAACTACTGAAAATATAGTTAGGTGGTAGAGGTAACGTAGGGTGAATTAAGAAATATGGATTTACTGATGTGCTTGCCATAGTTTAAATTAGGTAATAGTTAAAGTAAATAATTTAAATAAACAAAATTAAGAAATTAAACAAGAATTTAATTTAGTAAATTAACCCTAGATAAACCCCAAACCTGGGCATCAAGTCTGTCCGATACATTTAACTCCGAAAATCTCAGCTACATGGAATTTGTTGAAGGGTGGGAAAATGGCTCTAGAGTTCCCGAAAATCGGTTTTTCGACGGGATCTGCCGAAATATGACAATTAGAGCATTTTTGTTTAAAAAAAATGAAGAGCAGTTCGTTACCTAAAAAAGTTGCCCCTATGATTTTTTTCGCTACACTAATATTTTTTGCAAAAACGGCATTACAAAAATTCGCAATTTTGAGAACCTCAAAAATATATATTCGTTTATTTATTTATTTATTTATTTATTTATTTATTTATTTATTTATTTATTTATTTATTTATTTATTTATTTAGCGTATGGATTTTTTACAATACCACAAAAGGAAACTATAAGTAAAAATAAAAATGAAAATGTAAAATATGTAAATAAAAAAAAAATAAAAATGTAAAAAATGTAAAAATGTATACAAAACTCTAAAGACCATAACACATATCATATCATAGATCCTCTGATAGACTATACATTAATGTCCAAGTTGCACAGCCATTCGATATATTCTTTTTAATAATTCGCAAAATTATTGTGGTGAAAACGGAAAATTTGAATATCCTCCCAAAACTTGAATATCCTCCCCTTTTTGAAGACAAAAGATAAGGCAATAATAACCAACTTTTTTCACTTTTTGCACTTGATTAATAAATTTATTGTAAAAAAATTCAATTTGAGAAATTTTGAAGGTAGACTTGTTTCTCATGCACTTAATAAAATACTGGATATACCGGGTGTATCAACGATGCGTGCTTTTTGCAAAAACTACTTTTAGCCAGTAGAATGTATGCAGGTCGATATGCGACTCGAGAGTTTTCGAATGAGAGGTTTGTGGAAACAGAAAATGTGAAACACAAGAAGTGCGCAAAAAAATAAATTAGCGGCAAACCAACGACGCTGAAGGAAAAATAGAATTAGAGGATTTGTTCGCTCTACTACAAGATCAAAGATCAACTTTAACTGAAGTCGTAGATATACTTAATCTATGCATAGCTCAAAACGGGTGATTGTTTGAACATCTACTGTGAAATGACGGTTTTTTACATTTTTTTGAGATTATTTTGTTCCATGTTTGTCCATCATTGAATAAAAAAATAATCATTATTGCTTTTATGACATTTTTCATACTTTCCTTAAGAATTAGATGCATTACCGGTGAAAATCAAGGAGGCAAACCCTACATTTTCTGGAAGTTCATAGTATGGACTATTCTGGTATGGCATTATATACAGGGTGTTGGTAGTTATTTTTGGAACATAGCTTTCAGTGCTACCTACAACTTTTATTTGAAACATTTTTTCCTATCTTGAAAAGGGAAGCAGCTATCCTCCACGCACGCATCCTTGATACACCCGGTATATCCAGTATTTTATTAAGTGCATGAGAAACAAGTCTGCCTTAAAAATTTCTCAAATTGGATTTTTTTACAATAAATTTATTAATCAAGTGCAAAAAGTGAAAAAAGTTGGTTATTATTGCCTTATCTTTTGTCTTCAAAAAGGGGAGGATATTCAAATTTTCCGTTTTCACCACAATAATTTTGCGAATTATTAAAAAGAATATACCGAATGGCTGTGCAACTTGGATATTAATGTATAGACTATCAGAGGATCTATGATATGATATGTGTTATGGTCTTTAGTATACATTTTTACATTTTTTACATTTTTATTTTTTTTTTACATATGTACATATTGTACATTTTCATTTTTATTTTTACTGATAGTTTCCTTTTGTGGTATTGTAAAAAATCCATACGCTAAATAAATAAATAAAAGAATATATATTTTTGAGGTTCTCAAAATTGCGAATTTTTGTAACGCCGTTTTTGCAAAAAATATTAGTGTAGTGAAAAAAATCATAGGGACAACTTTTGTAGGTAACGAACTGCTCTTCATTTTTTCTAAACAAAAATGCTCTAATGGTCATATTTCGGCAGATATCGTCGAAAAACCGATTTTCGGGAACTCTAGAGCCATTTTCCCCCCCAGTTATTTTTGGAACATAGCTTTCATTGCGATCTACAACTTTTATTTGAAACATTTTTTCCTATCTTAAAAAGGGAAGCATCGTTGACCCGGTATATACACCCGGTATATAATGATGAAAAGGTCATAATGTGATCTTTTATTTAGTACAATTTCTAACCCCAAAAAATTTTAGCACGAAAAGAAAATAATCCTCAAAAATAATGTCGATTTTTCATAGGGGTGAGAAAAAAAAAAAGAAAAATGCCATCGACAAGGGGACAAGCTAAGATTTCTAATGATGTGCGTTGAAAACCGATATTGTCCTTGATTATCTATTAATTTCCGATAGACCCAAGCATTTTCGAAAACTACGGAAATCCAAAAAAATAACGCCCTAAAAAAACATGTTGTTTATGAAAATACACAAAAATAATTTATTGAATCTTTCTGAATATATTTAACACCTTGCAAAGCCCTATTATCCAAAATAATTCGGTGAAAAGAGTCTTGATAAAAAAAATATGAATAAATTTATAGGATTTTTGCATGAAAAGTTATCTTTTTTGAAATCTATGGTTCATTTTGCTAAACTTTTAATTTATAGTCAAATTTGTTTTTTTTTATTAGAGATTGAGTAATCGTGTGGGGAAAAAATAAATACGCCATTTTTGTTGTCTATTTGTGTAATTTGTAAAATCCTTATTAAAGTTTGAAAAAACCATATACAGGGTGAAATTTTTTATATGAACCAAACAAACTATTTTTTAAGCCCGGACTTGATTTTTTTTGGGGTTCAGTTTTCGAGGTTCAGTTATACCTATACTCCCCCTCCACCATAAAAATAACTTCCTGACCTGCCCCCCAAACGGAAGTCTGGATCCGCCCCTGCGTAGCGATGTGTGTTTGTTATATATTTATGTGTCACGTCAGTTTAAATTCATGGAATCGTCTTACCAAATACCATTCGAGCTCAGATTTTACGCAGAATATTTATTATAAGTTTGATTTCTCGCATTTACTTTCATATAGGCAATTTAACTCGATCTATTTGATAATTTTTTCCTAGAAAATATAGATACTTTACTTTAAACCAAAATGTTTATGAATTTAACATAAACAGTTTCAAACAATATCCCAGTAAATCCCTAAGTTTCAGGTCGTATTTTTCCATATAAATATTTCAAATAGATCCTTTCTAAACCTAATTGAAATCAATTTCAAACTCATGGAGATGTTAAATTGTAGTCATATATTAGGTTCTTAAATCATATAAACGTCCAATAACTCTTGAACTTTCAGTAATAATACATCAAACTGTCCATAAACTGATATGTGGCTCTACTGAAATGACTAACCGATCTAGTAAGGATATATGTATATATGCTCCCCTTGATACTTGGATCCAGTCATAAAAGTTATTGACATATTGATTACTTTACGACTGCAACGTAGAACTATGTAATGTTTAATTTATTGCTGATAAAAATCTTTGCTTTTTAAAATTTTAATGCGCACAATGTAAGTAAAGAATAAACTTTTTATGTGAGGAAATAAAACTTTGTATTTTTTGTGGCAAAGTGTGTAAAATTTTATTCAAAATTAATTTAGCTAAGCGCTTTCAACCCAACAACAGGTCATCTTCAGAACTAAAACATCAAACTAACAACAAATATCCAAGAAAGAGAAAAAGTTAAATATCAAAGAGGGAATTGAGGAAAGCATCTTTCATTGAAAGTGCTAAAACCTGACACAGGGAAAAGAGCTTTTAATTTTAAAGAACTTAAATTAGTCCGAATCAAAAAATAAAAAATAATCGTCCTTTTATGAGGTAAGACATTTACGGAAAAGAGAATTTAAAATTTCCTGCTTAAAGAGCAAGAACTTGTCCAGATTATAAGAATAACTTATTGATCGTTCATATTCTCAAAATAGTCCATTATTTATTAAAGAAAAATTTATTAAACAACTATACTTATTCTTAGTGTGTCTGCAGTTTTGAATAGTTTTAGAAACCATTTGTCTTATTCCCTATATTTTACTGTCTTTCTATTTTTTTGGTGTGTTTACTTCTTTTGGTGTTATTGTCTTTGTTACTTACTTCTTTGTTTCTTTGCCTGTAGCTTTCTCCATATCTTTCCTCTGTATAAATTGGGATATTATCGGCCTTATTCCTACAGGTATAAATTCATTAATACATTTTCTTTTTCTATTGGGATTCCTCAAGGATTTGTTCCATATCTTTTGCGAGTTGCTTTCAGTGTTCTTTCTTGGGTTATTTTATCTTATTCTTACGTATGCTAATTTAGATACTTTTTACTTTTGTAGCTGTATTTTTTCATTCTTTTTTAAAGTTTTTTATGTTTTTTATTCGCTTTTGTTTCCATTTCTTGTTCTTTTGCCCAAGGCCCTCTTCGTTGCTTGTTCAATAGTTTATTTGGTAATTATCTGTGTTTTCTCTATCTTTGCAACTATTTCTAAGTTACAGATGTTTAGCTTTTCTGTTAATCTGTTTTGATAAAGTTTCCCTTCATTTCTTAGGCTCGCAATATTTTTCTATTCTTTTTAAATACAATTTTTTAGAATCTTTTCGGTAGATTGGTGTCTGTTGAATTCAAATATGACCATTTACCAGTAGCACTATTTGTTTATCTGACTAGAGTGAAACCTGATGATATAAACTCCAAATAAATGTTTTATTCTAGAGAGAGTGGTGTAGGTATGCTCACAAGACAACACCAAAGTATCAAGGGGTATGATGTCGTGACTAAATGTGAGGAACTGCTATCGCTAAATGTAATCGCTTGAGTGATTCCTGATTTTCTTCTACACACCTGCACGCCGTGATGAAACTATCCAAAAGGTTTTGCTGATCCCTTAGTGAGTGAGCGCATGAATATCAAAATCTATTTTCAGAAGCTGGTATCTTGATAACACCCGTAATCTTTTTTTTTGCTGGCCCTATCGCCAGCTACACCTCATTCTCTGTACTGTACTATATGCTTAGAAAAAATGCTTTAAGTCAAGCCAAAACACATAAAAAACATTACATTTTATGCCGTATCTTCAAAACTGTGCAATGGATACATCTATAAAATCTACCTAGAACTAATTTTACTCAATTGTGAATTTTTTGCAGATACGGCGTTTTGGCTAATGAGGACAGTGTACCAGTCCGAACATGTTCTTCACCGCTTGGCTGTTGTATCCTTCTGGGGTTAGTCTAGACTACCTGTATATTGCCTGTCTTTCCTAGTCTAATGCCTCGCCTTCTGATAGTATATGTAGCAGTGATCTTGGATTAATTTACAAAATTTGTCCAAAATTTACCATTATTGAATCAATATTACTTCTCATAGATTTTCCAAACGCACCTTTTTTACTAACAAAATTAAAAGCGTCCCACTTATTTTATGAGATGAGATATAAAGGTACTAACACGAGGGTAGTAAATTATCTCGCCTCCAGCCCTGCGTCGACCCCAGGAGGGGCCCTAAATCCAGCTGCGAACGGCGTCACATTCCATATACAGATTTATATTTTATAAGGGCGGATTACCAGATATTTGCAATTGACGGATTTCATTTACTTATTACGGCCAGCAAATTGATTTTGTGCGCTGTTTAAACTTGCACGTCGCTTCGTGGGGAACTGAAAGACTTTGAAATATTAAATTGGTAAAAAAGTAGCCGTTAAATTGAACGAATTCATTATGGTCGGATGACACTTCGGATTTGTAGGAACTAAAATGAATTTATTAATTCGGGATGACTTTCTGGAAGGTGTATTTTTAATTTTAATCACTTAGCCAATTTTATGAGGCACACTTAATATTGAAAAAAATATTGTAATTATTTTTTTGCGATAATTTACCAATTAATTTACTTGAGAGACACAAAAAATCCTGCTGGACATTATTGCATAATTTGTATTCACATAGAAATAGATAATATAAGTAAAAAAGTGTTTAACAAAAATACTTTTATTTTAAAAAAATAACAAAAAATATGTTTAATTTTGGAAATCGATGAAAACAATAAATAAAAGTTTCTTACATTAAAATTGAAACTATTAACAAAACGAAATCATAAAATTTTAGCCCTCACATGGTGAAGATGATAAAATTCTTTTTAATTTTCGTATTCTTATGTAAAATGAATTAGCAAGAATAGTGTCAGGCCAGAAAAAAAAATTTTGCCGACCAGTGTAATCATACAGCTGATCCCTAAAATGCGATTATCTCGTAAATCGTAAAAGTATGCTTTTTTCTATTAAAATAATGTGGATTTAATATTCTTTTACAAAAATAGCCCTAACTTAAAGAGTAAAAAAGTTTATCGAACATTTATGTCACCAATGAGGCCTAACTATCGCCCTCTACAAATTACGTCGAAGTAGGTACCAGATTCTCATTTCTCGTGCCCAAAAACCCCCAGTTCCAAATTTTTATGCATATATATCCAAAAACGTTAAAGTTATTGCAAAAAATAAATCTTAGAATTTAACCCTTATCACCCTGTATATTCCTTATTAGCAACATTTTATTAGAGCACGTTGGTTCAAATCGTAATATTTTAAAGTAAGGAATCTACCATACTTCTATGTACAATTACTTAAGGACCACCCTGTATGAGATTATGTCACCTAAAAACCCCCAGTATCAATGCTAAACTTACGCAATAAAAATGTTTTTAGTGGCGTGACACTATGATCAGAAATGGTCAAGCAAATTTGCCACCTCAATGCAAATTGGGAATTTGTGCTTTTTTTTTCTAGGGAGGTGAAGAAGATCTCAAGGTCTACTGTGAGTGTCTCCTTCCCAAACATACTCACTAAAAACTTCACGTTATTACCCAATCCAGTACTTTTGTGTCTTTTACTGGGTAGGGGCTGTATTCACCCGTTGGCTGCTCAAAAATTAACTGTCTTTTGCCTCGCATCTGCACAGTATTATGTCACTGTTTCTGGTTCCTTACCATACAGTCTGCATGTCAGGTTGCCATTGTACAGTCACATCTTATTGAGATGACCTTTTACTGGCGCGTGGCCAGTCAGAAGCCTTGTAACGATTTTCAACTGGCTAATATTCATGAATTTGCGCTTAGTTGTTATTTAAAATGCTTCCGTTGTTTCATTTCTTAGTTCTCCGATAGACAGTAGCACATTAGCGTAGCTTATAGATGAAAATACTAAATGAACTAACAAAGAAATATATAGAAACACTCAGGAACAAAGAAATAAGTAATAAAATTGAAAATAGTTGTTTTACCACATCCGACGTATTCACCGGATATTGCTCCTTCTGATTACTGGTTGTTTCGAAGAATACATCACGATTTGGTAGGCCACCGGTTCACTTCTTTCGCAGAAATCGAAAATTGGCTCTAAACTTGGATCGACTCAAAGGACGAGTCATTTTTTCCAGATGGAATTAGAAAATTGCCTGAGAGATGGAAGAAAGCAGTAGCCAGATACGGAAAATATTCTAATTGATCTGTCCATTCATTTTGTTTTAAAATAAATATATTTTTGAACACCAGAAAAGGGACCGAACTAATTTGTACACCCAATACCTGCAGTAAGCAATTTATTCGAAGCCAACTTTTACCAGATTTGGTTTTAGCAAGATGGAGCTCCATCTTATTTTGGTATAAACTTGCAAGTCTTGCAAAATTGAGGCTACGAATTATCGAAGAATCATAGTTAATTTCAAGAGAAAGCTGAGGAAATTTCTTCTTCTTCTTATAGTACATCTCCTATCGTAGGTTTGCTATCATCTCAGCAATCGTGACCTTGTTGACTGCAGCTCTGAACAGTTGAACATTGCTACAGTTAAACCAATCCCTCAGGTTCTTTAGCCAGGACACACGGCGTCTGCCAATGCTCCGCTTTCCACTAATCTTTCCCTGGACTATCAGTTGGAGATGTGTGTATTTCTGTCCTCTCATTATATGACCCAGCTATTGAACCTTTTTTTTTTTCATGGTGTTATTGATTTCGCATTCCTTCTGCATCGGGTTTACCACTTCGGCATTAGTAATTCTATCGGTCCAGGGTATACGCCACATTCTACGGAAACACCACATTTCGAATGCTTGTAGATTGTCGATGTGGTTTTTCTTGGGGGTCCATGTTTCAACTCCATACAAGATCGTGGAAAAAACACAACAATGCAGCATCCTCATCCTAAGTTTCATGTTAATATCCCACTTCTTCATTTTTACAAATGTTGATCTGGCTATCTCTATCCTCGTTATTATTTCTCTTGTTTGGTCACCCGATTGTTCTATCCAAGTTCCTAGATATTTATATGTGGACACATTCTCTATCATGATGTTTGCAACTGTCAGGTTGGCATGTTTCAGATCTTGTGGGAATTTTGTAACCACCATTACGAAATTTAGACGCATGTAATATCAAATTGATTAAAATCGATTATAGTTAATAAAATGATTGTCTACAAATGTCAGTAACTATCAAAATTTCTTATCTCATATATAACTTATCGTCTAAATTGATTAAATCTACTGAGAATTATAATTTTCCTTATTTACTGCGACCTTTTTTTCAAAATCTAAAGTTTTGTGAATACATAGCTTTAAAAATTAAAAAAAAATATTTTTGTTTTTAACATCGCAATATTGGATATAAAATTATTTGTTCTATTATTTCTTTTCGCTTTTCTTAACCTGAAATTCTACTTGTTCTTCTCTCTATCATTCTTACCAACTCATATATGGCATATATTTAGACCTGGGGACAAATATGAAAGTATATTTAAGAGTTGGGATGACCGAAGTTGGTGACAGTTCTTATTGAAATGTATGGCCGCTTTGGGCCTTAAGGCTTCTTCACATAGACAACTGATATTACTTGATGTATCACGGTCACTTCGTCAAGGGACTGGCTGACCCTTCGAAAAAAAAAACTAATGTAATAGTTTTATTATACTGTAAAAAATACTCGGGAAATCTCCGAGAAGGTAATCTTCCCCTATGTCAGTTTTTGTGTGCATTCCAAATAGTCTGTGTGCTAAACCCGGAATTCATGGATGAGAGAAATAAATTTTTAGAGTAAAAACGCTTTTGTATTCATAAAATTTAACGGATTTTAGATAAATTAAAAGTCAGTTTTAATTTGGAAATGTTTTGGTGTTTCAGATCAATTATTTCAAGGAATATAAAACTGACTAATTATTAAATCACAGTATAAATAAAAAATATTTTAGGTTTTGCATCTTGTACATTAATATTTATACCCTATAATCTACAGGAAGTGAAGACACCACAGGTTATAAGTTTAGTGAAAAATAGAGCCAAAACTAGTACTCGCAATTGACTTTTCACGAAGCAATCATCTGGGAATATCATCAATATTATGCGGTCTCTGACTACCTGAGTGTTTTTTATTTGTAGTAGCACTATTTTCGCGCAATTTTGTCACCTACTAATTTAGGAAAGGATCGCATGGTGCGTCAACTACGATCATTTGATTTAAAGTATGCATCAAGCATATAGACAGAGAAGAACTTGGACTGAAATATAGAAAAATGTACTGGCTAATTGGAAGAGACTCCACCCTGTCTCTACATAATAAGCTTGTATGCTTTATAAGCAGATACTTAACCATGTATGGATCTACGGTATCCAACTATGGGGCTGACCCAAAGCAAGCAACTTAGCAATCATCCAAAGATTTCAAAACGAAGCACTTAGGAACATAGTAGATGTCCCTTGGTACATTCGTAATCGTGACCTCTATAGGAATCTGGAAATGGACACAGTTGACCAGACCATCAAGAAATTGGCCAAGAGTCATGAAGAAAGACTTCATCATCATGTCAACGTCGATCCCTTGACAATACTGGGTTAGAAAGAAGACTTAAGAGGATCAAGCTTTTTGGGTTAGTTTAGTGTTTCTAGTGCAAAAGTTTAGTGTAATCCATTCTACAGAACCTAGGGAACGCTGATGAGTATACCTTAGTTTTAAATTTCAAACTCTATTAGATTAAGTTATAATTAAATTGCTTATTGGTCACTGTTGACTAGATTGAAATATACTAAATGCCTTTATGGGTGATTAATAATAATAAAAAAAGCATATAGACCCATTGTTCACCTGATCACTGTGCCATTATTACTGATCATTCGCACTTATCTACTTTACGACTATTATGGTGGTACGCCTTAAACAATATACAGTGCCGGGGTAAAACCATTTATAAACAAAAAACCATTAAAGGACACTCCAATGTTTAAACAAAACCACAAAAGCTTTAACCGTTGGTAGTTGCTATTTCATTTCGTTCCTCCTTTGGGAAGCAAAATTAACCAAAAAATATGACTAAATCAAAATGTTGGTACAATATATGCATATACATTAATTGAAAATATAAAACTTATACCTCTGACAAAAACGATAAAACGACTAAATAACATCTGTTATATTTTTTCCTTTAAATTACCTATATTTCACAGTTACTGAAGCAGTTTTGTTTTTTTTATCCCTTTTCTTCCTATTCATATATCACTAGGAACATGACAATCCCATATACTATTAAAACTGCCCCGATTTTTCCACATATGTGGAGACGCGTGCTTTCTCTCTAAAACAGTTCTGTCACAGCTATTTTGGGACTATTCCTTAGGGCACGTGTTTCATGCCACTTTGATTAACTACCGGGGTTTGTTTACGGGGAATATCAATAATTTTTGGAAAACGTCAACATTATGCTCACGTATCAGTTGTTTTCTTTTTCTTGTTTACCTTATAAATTACTAAATTGGGGAAGTAAGATTTTTTGAGGTATGAGAGTGGAGCAGGTGAAGCAGATGCTAAGGAAATATTTCATTTACAAATCTCAAAATTCACAAGATTTATAGGGGTTTTGGTTTCAGTGAGAGGTGAAAAATGATTTTTTTCTGAATATTTGGTGTTGAGGGTTCTGGAATAAACCCTATGTTGTGCCAGTTTCCCAGGACGACCAACACTGGGTTATCGCCTTTTTAAACTGCATCGTTGTATTCGTAAAAAATGGACTGTATAAGGATTGCTTCTCAACTTCATTCAACAAAAACTATGAACCCTTTTATTTAACTATTTATTAAACTTGTTAAATAAAACAAACAACAACATAACAAAGGATTACCTTAAACTAGTAATCAATGAACAAGTATTATAATTAATATGTGCTTAACAAGCACTAACACATATTAATGAAAATGAGTTAAAATAAAAATGATCACATCATTCAGAAAATATTGTTTGCGTGTGTTCTGCGTGAGTGATAATTAGACACTGAAGGGTCCTAGCTTGATCATGGCTAGCCCCACTTCTCTCTTTATTCGACAACCTCCGTCGCTTCAAAATCTTTCTTTCCAGATTGCGCAACACGTGTAAGCTTTTTTTTATTGTCTAGATTCGACGGTTAAATTTGCCCAATACCATTATTAACATGGAGCAAAAAATAACTTTGATGAGCCGCGCTTCCGGGTTTGATACCGCAACATGAAATGGAGCAATAAAAAAAAATTGTTTTTGCTGACACCGCGTCTTTGTGATGCCGCTCGTCAACATATTTTGGTGCATCGTTTGGTGCATCGTTGCCGGTTTTACGAGTAACGAATATGAGTTTACATGTTTAATTATCTGAAAATTAAACATTCTCCCCCCGCGAAAAGAGGCGGAGTATAGGGACGCATTGGTATTGAAAGTTTTTTTTTTTTTTTTAAAAAATTTTAGTAATTTGGGTCATCACCCTGTAGTTTGGGAATGAATTTAATTGAAATAAGTTTGAAAAATGTAAAGGGTTTTAAAATGTTTGGATATTTGGATCCTGGCCACTTGTGGGCGCATAGTTTTTTTAAAAATTGGATATTTGAATCCTGGCCGCTTGTGGGCGCATAGTTTACAAAATATGATTTGTACAAACGATTTGTGATTAGGCATCACCGAGCCATGTTCCTTATTTGGAATTAAACAACAAAACATGCCAAAATCTTAGCAACATTTGCAAAAATTGCAACTATAGGCGTTGGCTTTCCCAGATCTGCTAGCAGGAATATCCCAGATCAATTCCTTAGCCCTCTCTCTATAACGACTACCTCAGCCTACAATAGTTTTTCCCTACAAATGAATGCCAAAATAGTACATGAATGTTTGAACGAAAATGGGCAAAAAGATCCCAAGGGTATACTATCACCCTGTATGAAAGTAGAATTGTTTAAAATATTTGGATGGATATAAAATCCTAAGGGTATTTACTCACCCTGTATGAATGAAAAAGGTTTAAAAATATTTGGGATGGATATAAAATCCTAAGGGTATTTGCTCACCCTGTATAAAAAGAGAATTGTTTAAAATATTTGGATGGATATAAAATCCTAAGGGTATTTGCTCACCCTGTATAAAAAGAGAATTGTTTAAAATATTTGGACACGAAATGTCCCTAGGGTATAATCTTTGGATGAGATCACCCTGTATGAAAAGTGAAAAAAAATGTAAAGGTTTCTGAATGATGGATATAAAAAATGAAGAAAGAAAAAAATGAAAAATAGAAATTGCATCACTGCTTGTTTAAGGTCTTTGCTATAAAATGAAGTGCCTTGTGCAATTCAAGCAGAAGTGCAATAGCAGGAGTATCTCCCGTTAAAGGTTTCGTATCACCTTGTATAAATGAAAAGATAAAAACGTATGAAATATTTGAAGGTATGCCTGCTCTCAGCATAATGGCATCCTTCATTAAAAACCCTAGGAGCTCCTTTGACAACCTGTCTGAGACTCCTATATATATATATTTATTTTCCCCAATAGCCCCCGGGTTCGGCTATTAAAATTTAAGTTAGTACCCACCATGGACTCTTTTTTTTTTTTTCAAAAATTGCGTAAACGCTTAAGGGAACGTCACCGTTGCTGGTGTGCGATCCGAGTGTAACAAAATGTTACATTTGTATATGTCGATGGGGTTTTGAAGGAGAGGATAGAAAAGCGTGAATTTACATATGCAGTTAGATGCGACAAATATTAATGCCTGTACAGACAAAAATATAACAAAAGGAAAGTAAAATAAAGCGTTTATTGGGGTTGATCAATGTCGTTACCACCAATAGGGACGACTTTAGTAATCGGTCTTACGTAAGTACTGCCGTTAGATAAAATTTTAATCGAACGAATATTACCATCCCTGTCAGGGTAGGTTTCAAGAACTTTAAATGTAAATATGTTTCGTGAAAGCGACAATTAAAATGAATGCGTTTTGTTTTATTTTGTTTTTAAGATTTATTTATGTAGTTTATTTGATTGATTTTTGTTTGATTTTTAAAATGATGGGTTATTGATCCCTTGTATGTATAAAAGTAGAAAGGTTTGATTTAACGAATAGTTTTTTGTTGTGGAATGTTTTTTCCAGTACAACAATTGAAATGAATGTACGAACACCTTTTTTGGCCACATCAGAGGATTTTTAGTACAAAGTAAAG
Source organism: Crepidodera aurea (assembly GCA_949320105.2). Classification (NCBI taxonomy): domain Eukaryota; kingdom Metazoa; phylum Arthropoda; class Insecta; order Coleoptera; family Chrysomelidae; genus Crepidodera; species Crepidodera aurea. The sequence continues at coordinate 21,932,024 of OX439472.1, read as the reverse complement.
TAGAAATGTCAAAGAATGTTTATGATAAAAATAATTGTTTGAGGGTAGTTTTCCCTGAAAGTTGAATACATGAAAAAGTGTGATAAATGGATAAGTAATCCTGAAAATAGAGCCTTATTAGAAGGACATTTTTAAAGTTTTTATTTGTTAAAGAGGGTAGTTTCCCTATACAGTTGACAAGAGTTTTTTGCTAACATAATTTGCGAAAATTGCAACTCCAGGCGTTGGCTTTTTCTCAGATCTGCTGGCAGAGGTATCCCAGATCAACCCCTTAGCCCTCTCTCTATAACGACTACCTCGGCCCAAAATAACTTTCCTCGCAAATGAATTTTAAAACGATACATAACTGGGCATTTTAGTATCCCGTCTACAACCCCTTGGACCTAGTTTGGCACCAAAGGGAGGTGTCTCACCATAGAGATCACCTGGCATTGTTGATTGACAGAGTCTGGGCATCCAATATCCCTGGGGGTAGTTTCCCCATACAACCCCTTAGATCTGAAAGATACCAAAGGGAGATGTCTCACCATAGAGATCATCTTATTTTTGTCATAGAGTCATCCAATATCCCTGAGGGTAGTTTCCCCCATACAACCCCTTGGACCTAGTAAGGTGCCAAAGGGAGATGTCTAACCATATAGAACATCTTGTGCGAAAATGAAAAGTAGAATTGCTAGAAATTTAAATGTTTGTTAGAGAAAAATCAAAATATATTTGCAAGAGAAGGTATAATCTTTTAGTAGATCACCCTATAGAAAAAAGTATAAAATTGTCAACGAAAATTGAAATATGTTTGCTAGAAGAGGGTATAATCTTTTAGTAGATCACCCTATAGAAAAATGATGCGAACGAATGCGAATAAAAATAGTACAGGAGCCTTGCTATAAAATGAAGGACTTCCCTTTAGGTTGAAAATGCGAAAATGAACGAAATACAAGAAGTCTTTAAATAAAGAACTTTTTCTTGAGTGCAAAACGAAAAAATAGAAAGGTATGTGCAATGAACGATAGATTGAAAATTGTTTGGCTATGGAGAGCCTGTTGCTAAGGGATAATTTTCCCTATGAACGAGAATAAAAATATAAGGGTATGCAGCCCTTTGTACCTCTGATGTGGCGCTAGTTTCTAGAATAAAAGAGAGGTGTCTTATTTTTGAAGAACACCTTGTATAAAAAATATTAAAATGTTTTTATAGTATTGAGTTGTAAGTTAAAAAATGGTTTTTATTTGTTGAATTATTTTTATATCGAAGAACATATGCAATGGTTCTTTGAAGTTTAGAAAACTTTGAAAATTTTAAGAATATCGAATACCAAAATTCGGTGGATTCGACTACGAGGTGAGTTGAAAAATTAGCGACAATAGTAGATTGTCTGGTTTTTAAGGGCAAAACGACTGGCTTAAAATTGTTACAGACATTTATATCGAACGAAGGGTCTGTTAGAAATTTGGGTCCTGAATACCAAAAGTTTAAAAGTTCAGAGGTAAAAATTCCTCTAGATAGCATGTCTGCGGGATTTGATTTTGAATCAATATATCGCCAGGTGGCGTTGGGTATAAGTGTTTGAATTTGGGATACACGATTACTGACATACGTGTCCCATTTTGATGGATGTGCTTGAATCCAGGATAATGCGATCTGTGAGTCGGACCATAGATTAATTGATTCTAGTGAAAATTGTTTTTCAAAAATATGTAAGATTTTGGCAGTTAGTTCGGCCAAAAGCTTCATGGCACAAAGTTCGAGTTTTGGAATAGTTATTGTGGGTTTAATAGGTGCTACTCGCGATTTTGCAGATATTAGGTTACATTGAATATGATTTTCGTAAAAGGAAACAAAATAAATATTACAGCCATAAGCTAATTTGCTGGCGTCACTGAAGCCATGAAGTTGGATTTTTATAATACTGTGATCGGAAAATATCCGCCGAGGAATTTGTATGGTTTTAATGAAATTTATTTGATCTAGAAAATGTTGCCATTTGGCTAAAAAATCAGTGTCTGTTATAGACTGGTCCCAAGAACATTTGGATAACCATAGAGTTTGCATTAAAAGTTTCCCTGAAACAATTATAGGGTTAATTAAGCCTAGGGGATCATAGCACCTAGCAATAGTGGATAAAACGATACGTTTAGTGATTTTATTGAAAGTTAAATTGTTTGGAGTCGAAATGTAAAAAAGATCGGTTGTTGAATTCCAGTGTAAACCTAGAATTTTTTCCGAATGTTCATTGTCCAAATTGAGATTTAAAATATTTGAAGCAGTATTTCGCTCCGAAGCGGTTTCATGAATTATATTAGTTTTTATTTTATGTAAGTTGAAATTATGTTTATTTAAAATCGAGTGTAATTCAGTTTCCAATTTGGATAAACCTGAAATAGTTTGGGCTCCTGTCAAAATGTCATCAACATATGTTTGATTGAGCAGAGAATTTGAAGCTAAATAAAATTGTGGATTTTTGATTGCAATATCTTTGAGTACACGACAAGCAAGAAAAGGAGATGATTTATGACCGAATGCAACAGAATTTAATTCTATGCATTCAAAGGGTTCATTTTGTGAGTCTCGCCACAATAAAGTTTGTAAAAATGTTTGGTTAGGATTTATTTGAATTTGACGATACATTTTTTGAATATCGCCAGTGAGTACGTATTTAAACGAACGAAAACGACATAGAATATCAAATAAAGGTGGTTGCACCTGAGGTCCGCGAAGGGATATGTCATTTAGAGACAAATTTGTAGAAGATTTAGCAGAAAAATCAAAGACTACTCGTGTTTGAGTTGTACTATCGTCTTTGAATACACAAAGGTGTGGGACAAAATATTTATTCGAATTTGAATTATTTGTTAAAGAAAAAGGAACTTTTTTAGCCTGTCCTAATTGTATGTACTCCAAAAGTTGTTCACGATACAGTGTCAAAAGTTGTGGATTTTTATGTAACCGGGTTTCTTGAATGAGAAATCGGTTTTTAGCCGTATAATACGAATTGCCAAGCGAAGTGAAGGCAAGTTTGTCGATTAAAGGTAAATCTACCTGATATGTACCATTTTCTAAAATAATGGTAGTATCCAAAAATATTTGTTCCGCAATTTCGTCGTCGGACGATAAACTTGGATTAGGAGCGTTGATCTCCTCTTGTTTCCAAAATTTCTCGATAAGACAATGAGTGTCTTCCTCGATTGAGTTTTGTTGCCGATTAATGGCTAATAATGAATGTACTCGGGTTTCTGCACGTTGTACAGTTTGTAAGCAATATTGAGGGATTGAGCCTGATACCAGCCAACCTAAATGAGTATTTATTAATGTAGGGCGACCCCTACCTAAGTCCTTGAAACCTCCCTTAAGGAGTTTATAGTATACATCCGCTCCTGCCAGAAGATCGATACAGGAGGGAATATTGAAAGATTCGTCAGCTAAGTTTTTAATATAATATTGAGGTATATTTAACTTTTGAATATCAATTGCAACTTGCGGCAATTGTTGCGTAATGTTTTGAACAATGGAACATGAAATTTTAAATTGTTTTTCAGTTTTACGAGAAAGTACAGTAACGTCGATGCTTTGAGAAACTTGACTGGATTCGTTAAGAATCCCTGAAATATGTAAATTGTTGGGATATGATTTATAACCTAGTTTTTTAAATAGTGATTGTGAAATAAAAGAAGTTTGACTGCCGTTGTCTAACAGCATTTTGATTGTAATTGATTTACCATGTTTGGTTTTGATTTGTACCTGTGCAGTAGCTAATAATACAAGATTGTTTTGAACAGCCGTTGCTGACAAAGTGCTTTTAGCATTCTGTATAGACGCAGTCGCCCCCGTCGGAACTTGACTTTGGGGAGTCGAACTGTGGTAAAACGTAGAATTATTCGAAGGTGAATTTTGAAAGTTATTATTTTTATTTTTAGTAAAATTATCTTTAGATTCGTTAGTTGGAAAATGTAAAACGGTGTGATGTTTTCTTGCACACGTGCGACAGGTGTATTTTGAAGTGCAATCTTTTACAATATGAGATTTTGATAAGCAATTTATGCAGGCGTTACAACCTTTTATAAAATTATACCTTTCCTTGACCGGAAGTTGTACAAATGTTGGGCATCGCGACGTTACGTGATCGTTATTCTTACAATATACGCAATAAAAATGTGAATTTGTCGAATGCGTAAATGTGTTTTTAGTTGAAGATTGATTTGTTTGCAAAAAGGTTTTTTGATTTTTAGGAATGTTTTTATTAGTCGAATTTGAAGCGGTTTGATTATTATTTGATTTATTTTGAGCGAAATTAAAACTAGCGGAATTCTCGAAAGAGACACATCTATCCTCTAGAAATTCAAAAAAGTCTGCTACTTGTAAAGCTTGATTTTTATCGATTGATTGTTCGAATGCTTGTTTTGTAAAGAAATCTAATTTTCCCTCTAAAATGTGTATGAGAAATGAATCTAAAATTTCACCTGGTGTCAATGCCAGGTTACTCAACGAATCGATTATGGTTTTTGAACGAGTAATATATTTTCTGAGTGATTGTGGATTCTGTTTATCGATATTATTAAGCCCCAACAACTGAATAAAATGGTTATTTAATATTTGTCTAGGATTATTGAATCGCTTATTTAAAAAATCTAGTGCAATTGGAAAATTCTCATTAGTAACTTGTAACTGATTAATCAGTTGTAGTGGCTCTTCAGTTAAAAAAGATTTTAGATAGAATAATTTTTCAGCATCTGATAAATTATCATTTTTTGTAATTAAAGCATTGAATAAATCTATAAAACTTTTATACTCTAAGGCGTTGCCTGAAAATTTGTGAATATTAACTTCAGGAAGCTTAATATTTTGTGAAACGTGACGACTTGTACTTTGATTTGTAGTTGAATTTACAGTATTTCTGTTATTTAGTTTATTGAATAAATCTTTAAATTTTACGATTAATTGAATGAAGTGATTTTCGTAATCTTCTCTAACTTCGACATCTGATAGAGAAGCGTCAATGCTTAATAAGTAATCAATTTCGTCTTGAGCGACGTTATATTTTTCAAAATTGGCTTCTAATTGATTAATTCTGTAAGAGATTTCAGTAGAGTTTATTGTAAGAGAATCATGATTTGTTTGAAACCAGCTTTCAAGCCTCGTAATCTGGGCTTTAGCTGCAGTCCTGGACTTTTTGTATGAGTCCATGTTAAAAAAGTGAAGTATGCAAAAATTTATTCTACCTTGTTAAATAAGTAAAAACAAATAAATGTTATAGGTCAAAAATATGCGACAATTATATAAATTTAAATTCCTACAGAAAAAATGTATAAAATGCGACAAATGTTTTATATGTTAAGAAAGAATGAAAAAATACATGTATCTGAGCTTTATAGCTATAACTATGTAGAATACATAAATACGAAATGTTTCCTTTTTTATAAATGTTTGATAGTTTACAGTAAGTAAGTAAATAAATATCTACGGCCGGCTAATTAGCGCATGCGCCGAGAATATGGTAAGTTTAAAATACAATGAAAGTTTTTTATACGTAAATGTAACGAAAAAATGTGTGCATTAATTTACCACAAGCCTACGATTGTTATCGGACCGCTTTTAAGTGGTTACAACGAGTTTAAATGAGTTTTACAAAAAATACCTTACAATTTCTTGCTGTGAAGAGTTGCTTGAAGGTTTGAAGTTGCTTGAAGTTTTTTAAGCCACCATAGGCCTACTGATGAAGTTGAAGAGTTGAACGGGATCGCTCAGGATCATTGAAGAGTCTCTGGAGTCGCTCAGGATCTTTGAAGAATCTCTGGTTTAAATCCGGATCGTTTGGACCATGTTGAGGGTTCTGGAATAAACCCTATGTTGTGCCAGTTTCCCAGGACGACCAACACTGGGTTATCGCCTTTTTAAACTGCATCGTTGTATTCGTAAAAAATGGACTGTATAAGGATTGCTTCTCAACTTCATTCAACAAAAACTATGAACCCTTTTATTTAACTATTTATTAAACTTGTTAAATAAAACAAACAACAACATAACAAAGGATTACCTTAAACTAGTAATCAATGAACAAGTATTATAATTAATATGTGCTTAACAAGCACTAACACATATTAATGAAAATGAGTTAAAATAAAAATGATCACATCATTCAGAAAATATTGTTTGCGTGTGTTCTGCGTGAGTGATAATTAGACACTGAAGGGTCCTAGCTTGATCATGGCTAGCCCCACTTCTCTCTTTATTCGACAACCTCCGTCGCTTCAAAATCTTTCTTTCCAGATTGCGCAACACGTGTAAGCTTTTTTTTATTGTCTAGATTCGACGGTTAAATTTGCCCAATACCATTATTAACATCGAGCAAAAAATAACTTTGATGAGCCGCGCTTCCGGGTTTGATACCGCAACATGAAATGGAGCAATAAAAAAAAATTGTTTTTGCTGACACCGCGTCTTTGTGATGCCGCTCGTCAACATATTTTGGTGCATCGTTTGGTGCATCGTTGCCGGTTTTACGAGTAACGAATATGAGTTTACATGTTTAATTATCTGAAAATTAAACATTTGGGATATTACCTGTTTTCGAAAGCGTAAACACTAATTACGTTTAGACTTTTCCAAACGGGCTTCTACAAAAAATTTAAAGAAATGATTCTTGATTGAAAGTTATAGGGTGAATTTTTCGTCCTATAAATTATAGGTCAATTTATCCTATCAGTAAGCCTCATTGGAAGGCGGTGAAATCGATTTGCCTCTTTATTCACCATATAACTTTATAGGGCATTTTATAGAGAGATGGTGAAAACGCCCCTTGTTATAATAAAAATTTAAAAACTGGATGTTACTTACAAAAAGATATTTCATTAACATCTCCTAGGCAGAGATATTTTGTGTATTTAAAGAGTTGTTTGTGAGATGCAGAAGCTTTATCAAGAATTTAATATTTCACGTAAATGTACCAATGCCTGATACTGTCCCTAAGCAATAAACTGCCTGTGTTCTGAATATCTTCAATTGTATTGGTTGGTACGAATGGTATCTATCAAGTTTCTATACTCTCAGGTTGGTGACACTGAACTAACATTTTTGATAGAATATTTTCACCAGAAGGTTATGTATATGCGTCTTTTATAAATATATTTATTAAGATGAATAAATATAGAGGATAAAAAAAGTAAGTGTGTTATTTTTTGCAATTCAATTGTACTAATTACCATGATATTAAGTATAAATGTTGTTTTAGTAGCGAATTTTTAATTTAAATGTATTTTGTGTTGTTAAAAGGGGGTGTCAGGTACTGGCTAGTAAATAAAATTGGCCTGACACCTGTGTCGGCTATAGGGTTTTCATGAAATCATTCAAAATTTTGCTCTATTCATTAGTATACTAAAGAGCATTATCCATTAAAATTAACACTACTAGATATGTAATGCTTCCAATACCTAACCCCTGAATCAGCTACTGGAATATTTAGGGTCAGCTACTGGTAACATTTTACAGTCACTAGCTCAATAATCAAATCCTACAGAAGCCCAACATGTAGAAAACAATAGAAAGTATTGCGAACGTTGGGCCTACTCCTGAAGGAAATTTCAACCAAGAAATTATAGAAAGTCCCGGTCACAATGTCACACAATTGCAGATATGCCAAGTCCTTTCAAGGGCTTATTCATTTTGCACCAAACTAAACTGAGAAGCGTTAAGAAGCGTTTAGTAAAAGAACATTTGCCATCGGTAATTTCTGGTGAGAAGGGAAAACAATATTTTAAAAAGAAAGAAGACGAACGTACAAGAATAGAGCTAGGGAAAGATAAAAGAAAACGAAGGAGAGAGGAAAATAAATTGAACAGAGAACGATAAAAAGAAAATAAGAAACATAAAAGTGCTGACCATAGAGAAAAAGAAAACTCAAAAAAAGTCAAAGCAAATTCGATAAAAAATATCACAGATGATTCGTCCGATTCATCGGTTGAATTAACTCTTGAATCAGAAGGCTAAGGTGATAACTAGGATGAACAGTCTTTAGATAGTGAAGTCAACTTGAAAGAAGAAGATTTTGTTATTGTTATATACGATGGCAAATACTATCCAGGACAGCTAAAACAAATTAATAATCTTGAAAATAAATACTTGGTGAAAGCTATGGAAAAGAGTGGTTTAAATTACAAGTGGTCAGATAAAGAGGATATTTTATGGTATGCAGTGGATGAAGTGGTATGCACTGGATGAAGTGGTATGCAAAATTGAAGTTCCGAAATTGATTAGTACAAGAGGAAGTTTTTTTGTTCGTAAAATGGAATCGTTTTCGCCATGAATTGTCAGTTATTTATCTCAAATAAAAGCTTTTGTTTATTTAATATATTTTTTGTATTCTTTCAAATTAAAAAAATAAGGCAGACTTAGGTCTAAGCATAAAACTAGGGTGTAAGCTACTGGATAATAATAAGGCAAAATTAAAAAACAACTGAAAATCAAAATTGCTTCAATTTTAGGTCATTCCGTTCGCTATAAAATAAATTTATTATATTCATTCCTGACACGAGTTACCCGAATGTTCTATGTTTCATTTTTATACAGGATAAACCAAATTTATCTGACCCTTAGGGTGTCAGGTACACTGGTACATTTACGTTATAGAGAACTAGATTTTGATTTGCAAATTTTAAAAAGTTTAAAAACTGGCATTAGCACCTGAAATTGTCTATTTTAGAAAAAGTTTTGCTAGCTTTTGTTTTCGAAAAATCAAATTTTTAAAAGTTTTCCATCTTCTGGAGCCAGATGCTGTTCTGATAAGTGTTTATCTCAAACTTAACTTTAAAACTAAAATTTAGTTCCTTCCTTTTTTGTATAAAAATAATAAGAATAATCTATTACACAAATTTAATAAAAATTGTCATCACCCCAGCTATCCATTAAAACATTACTAAAACCTTTAAAAATTAGTCATCCCACTTCATAAAATGCCAAAATCAATTTTCATCAAACTCACAAACTCAATTTGGCTCTTGATAATAACCCCGATTATGTCATTAAAGTGACGGGAGATGAGTGATTGACATGAGGACGAGATGGACAAACTAAAATTTTATTAACGGCTTAAAGGCGCTTAACCAGAACACCTAGAATAGCAGGGGTGCCAAAAGCAGCAGCAGGACTGTGGAGAGTGCGAACTTTATAATAGTGACATGTGGCGTAGATGTGGATGTTAATGTTAATAACCAAATTAAATTTTCTTTTAAAGAAACAAATATTTTTCACATTTTATTAAGTACAGATAAAAAATCAGAGATTGGAAGGTTATTCAGCAGCACCAGATCAAACTTTCAACCTACTTACTTGGTTAATAGCCCAGTCGACAGGTTGCAATAAGTGGGGTTATGTGGAAAAAGGTCGAAAGTTATTGAAACTTTCGAATGTTGTTCAGGGATAGTTAATTAACATTTTATCAAGTTTTGAACCTCGAGGACCATGTGCAAAAAGAGATGGTGGGCAAAACTAGGGTTGGGTGGGGGAGGGGGGAGCGGCGGCAGAGGGGGAGGGTTTTCAAAAATTGGTAATTTTAACCAGGAATCATAATCACAACATTTCATCATAAATCGGGTATAACAGAAGAAATAAGGTGGAATTTGAAACGCCGTATATCGGTAACGATACAAGCATGTTTCAATAGTAACCATTGTAGGAAATTTAACGCTCTACAAAAAAGTGTAGGAATGCTTTTACCGTAGGAAATAAATTCTATGCTCTATTACGGCAAAACCGGAGGAAGGTCGAAAATTTTGCAGTTTTCTCCCCATCCTCTTTTCGCACAGAGTCCTTGAGGTCCAAAACTTAAGAAAATGTTTAATTAACCAGCCCTACTTCATTAACTTCCGACCTTTTTCTATCTGAGATTACCTGTCGACTGGACTATAATTGAAGATATAAATGCAGACTAAAAACCGAAGAGATTAGATTTTTAAGAAAAATAATGTGAAATTGGGAGAAAATAAATATAACACAACCAAAGTCTAGTCCAGAGACCAAAAAATTCCAAAAGAGAAATTTAATTTTTGATTTAACTCTCAAAAATCGTAAATCTTTCAAGCCCATTGGCATTGACAAAATTACCTTTTTATATAATTCTATTTTTCAGGCTGTTTTAAATCAGTTAAATAAAAAAATCTGCAATTAAAATAGATGGATTAAAATTTTTATTATCGGCTTAGCAAAACACCTAGAACAGTAGGGGTGCCAACAAAGGCAGGGGTCCGCAAAAGCAGCAGGACTGCGATACAGTGACGGCTTACATAAAGATGACGCGTGGCAGACGCATGGAAGGTAATATAAGAGGTAGTAAAAGAGCACAGGGGTCAATTAGGAAAATTAGATATGTGTTTGTGCTCAATGATAATCTTTGTGGGAGTTCGTGTGATTTTCTCAGGTTTCACAAATCTGCAGCAGTGAGTTAGATATAAATATCTCCCAATAAAAATACAAATTCGGAATAAATATAGACATTTATTAAAAATAATAATAACCAAATAAAATTGTCTTACAAGGTGATTTTTATCATTCACATGTATAGTGAATTTAAACAGAGAAGAAATCTATTGTATATACCTACTACAAGAAAACTCATATAGTAAGTAAAGTAAATATAGAACGAGTGAGTTGTATAATAGAGAACAATGGAAAAAACAAAGTAAAACACATTAAGCTGCAAAGAACCCATTATTCTCATGACCTGCAAAAGTGATCAATATTTTTTTAGAAAATCCATAAGGAAGGAAAAGATCCACCTAGAATCAGTTGATACAGTTTTCTACCAAGAAAACCACTCGCGCAGCACATAGCTTTCTGTTGCGACACGACACCGACACGACAACGGCAACGATGATGCATTTGAGGGTGATTTTACATTGAAATAAATGGAGTGGCTTCACATGTAAATTCACCCCCCGCCTGCATCGTTGCCGTTGTCGTGTCGGTGTCGTGTCGTCAAGTGTGAAAACGTCCTGTGCCTTCTGCAATGCGTACCTTACTGTGAACGTTATAGTCCATGGCAAAATCGACTTTAATACTTTCTGTTTATTTTTCTAAAATATCGCCAAAGCAAAATGTAAACTTACCTACTGGTAAACATTTGATACATTCTGTACCTTTCCTGTACTCCTCAATGTATCTGTGATGTCCTTGATAAGGACGTTTAATAATGGTGGTAAATAACTGCAACCATACTAGTGATAGGATATATTAATAACAACAATACAGCCACATGAATCATAGACTCATAACATCGGTTACGTGAATGTTCTGAATAACGATATCTCTATCTGAATCTCGATAGGAAGATTGACATTGACCGTTTTATATACACAATATTTAATAACATACATTCTCTACGTGTTGGTTGTCGACCTTCCTATCTCACGTAATATAAATATATACCTACAAATACCTGAACTTACACTAATACTAATAACTACATACTTTAATATACTAGACGATGCGACTCTACATGCCACACCTTCCCGGTGAGAGAAAAAAAAATTAAATCTATAGGGTTTACATTTTTTTTTCTAAAGATAGAATGGTTTTAAAAATATAACTTGGTAGAGAGAACAAACTTTCCATAAGAATAAAAAATATTTCATCTTGACGAAAAATGAATTATTTGTAAATTTGGTTGATTTGAAATGAAAATCTGCTCTTTCTGGTTTTAACATGAAATAAATGTGATAAAAATATATATAGAAAAATATACACATAATGTTCAATAAATCAAAAATTTATACAGGGTGTCCCACGACGTACTGTACACAGTCCAACCATAAGTACTACGGACCGAGGCCATTTCATATCATGCCTTGTTGCGTTTTTGACGGATATACAGGGTGATATTTGAAAATATGTGAATTATTCTACGTTAAGTATATTTAAAAGTAAAAATCTCAGACCAATAAAATAGGTTTTAAAAAAAAAATTAATTTCAGGCCCGGACTTAGTTTTTTTTAGATTTTTATTGGTTTTTTGAAAACAACACCCTGTAAGCCAGATCAGATAATTTTTATTTTTCTCACTTTAAAGGATGATACTAAGCAACAGTTAAAAAAAATTGAACGCGCAACTTTTTGCTGATGCGGCACTACATTGATAGCACATCATCATTTTTCAACAAAAATCATAAGGACATTTCATTTTACTCGATGTAAAGTATTATTCAATCAACCGTTGAAATTCCAGGGCCGTATTTATTTTTTTAAAGTTTTTATTGATCCTGTAAAAACAACACCCTGTAAAGCGAGTTGTACAAATTTTCTTTCTCTAACGTCAAAGAAAAAACTATTACTTTTGATAATTGTGCAAATGCAAGTAGGCTTTGAATTCGCTTTGACGTCAATCTTGACAGTTTGTGACAGAACGTGGTGAGCGACTAACACAAGACCAAAAAGAGGGTATTTTGGAAATGGTAAATCAAAATGAGAAGCTAAGTACCCGGCGAATATCCAGTATTTTGAATATTTCCAAGTACACAGTTTTCAGGACGTTAAAGAAAGATCTCCTCCATCCATATCACCCCCAACTGGTAACAGAGACTGCAAAAATTAAATACGGTCCTGAAATTTCAACGGTTGATTGAATAATACTTTATATCGAGTAAAATGAACTTTCCTTATGATTTTTGTTGAAAAATGATGATGTGCTATCAATGTAGTGCCGCATCAGTCATAAGAAGAATGTGAATCCATTAAAATTATACTATTTTTCAAAGTTTTATTTTATTCTGCAGAAAACAAAAAGTTGCGCGTTCAATTTTTTTAACTGTTGCTTAGTATCATCCTTAAGCTTTAAAGTGAGAAACATAAAAATTGTCTGATCTGGCTTATAGGGTGTTGTTTTCAAGAAACCAATAAAAAATTAAAAAAAAAACTAAGTCCGGCCTGAAATTAAATTTTCTATGCCAAATTTTATTTGTCTGAGATTTTTACTTTTAGATATACTTAACGTAGAATAATTCACATATTTTCAAATATCACCCTGTGTATCCGTCAAAAACGCAACAAGGCATTTTTTAATACCAGATATGAAATGGCCTCGGTCCATAGTACTTATGGTTGGACTGTGTACAGTACGTCGTGGGACACCCTGTATATGACAATTTTTAAATAATTGACGTTCTCCCTACAAATGCAATAATTTGTATTAAGTAATTAAATGATTTCTATCCTATTGCTATTCTATTCTATATTTTATGTAAAAAAACAACATCAACAGCGTTTATGGTTGTAAATTCCTCCTATGACATATGAAAGTCCTTTAAACTTATTTGTTGCAATTCTCTACTTTTTATGACTTGCTTGTCTTACAACACACATATTTTAATTGAATATAAGATTGTCTCTTGTCCCTTAATAGTTTATTTATAAGTGCATAACTGGCCAGTTAAACTTATTTTTAATTATCAGCAATTCTGATATTTCCTTATGTGAGTAGCACATTTTTATCAAGCCTTCCATCGATGCGTCTAGAGCTAACGTAGGTCAAGGATCTTGAAGTAAATAAATAATTTTTCATTATAGAATAATATATTTTAACTATCAGCAATTCTGCTATTTCATTGTGTGTGCACATTCTTTCCAAGTCTTTCAGCGGGAGCACCGAATGCGTAGCGCTGATCAAGAATCTTGAAGTAAATAAATAATAATATTTCAGTTATTAAACAATATATAACATTCGGGACATTCTTCCTAATAATTCGCAATTTTAACGCCATCACAGGTCGTTTTAATATTTCTACAACGTCAGGCTGATCAGGCCTGTCGTTACTAGAATTATTCACTTCCAGTTAGATGTTCATATAAATTAATTGCATTGACAAATATTTTTATGGATGACTCAGTATCATCCATAAGAGGAATTAACATGCGGCTGACTTTAATTTAAACTATTCCGACATTTTTATTTAACGTTACTATCTCGAATTTGAACTAACCTAGCCTTTAAAATTTCCCTAATGTAACTAACTAACTTAATAATACCTATCATCTACAATTACTTTTATGTTGCATACAAAAATAAGTAAAAAGAAGAATTACTTACACCCTACACATATTACACTTTTTAAATTGTTTCTTCTTGCTGCAGAACTTCTTATTTTCCATAGATTCGACTATACCATAATTTTCTTTTATATTTCGGCGTACCATACCTAAAATTAAATTTTCTTCCTTTGGACGCCTTCCTGAGCCGGTACCTCTAAACTTTCTCCAGCTCCAGCCATAATAATGTGGCAGACAAATTGGTTCTGCTCATGATTACTTCTTACAATTAATAATCTTCTTAACTTACTCATCTTCTTAAATTATTTAAAATAATACTGGATTTCTTCTTACATCGCTAATAATACTGGGTTTTTATAATAATAATAATAATAATAATAAACGTCTTTATTATTTTCAGTACAATGTATACAATCTACACAATACAATAAAACAAAATTATCTATATAAACTAAAAATAAAAGGCGAAGTTCAATTTTTAAGGTGAAGACACCTCTAATTGTTCTTCCACTCAACCTTATGGGTATCGCCAAATACCTTACAATACTAAAGAAAATGTATCCCTTGTTCTTATCAATGTTAATCATATATACTTTTGTGAAACTTATCGTTGATGATCAAGTAAAAATCTCTTATAAGCCACCTTAAATCTTTGAAAACTGTAACTTTTATATATGGAGGGAACTCCGTTAAAAATTGAGCATATTTGGTATGAATAACTACGTCTGAAGAATTCAAATCTAAAACGCGGTGGAGAAAGAATACCTTTATGCCGGACATTTATATTGTGTACGTCAGTGCGATATATTATCTTTTTGTGTAGATATGACGGTGTTTTGTTAGTAATTATTTTATAAAACAGAACTGCTGCATGCAGAGTCCTTTTATTGGCCATGTTTAACCAGCAATTTTCACGAATTTTATGTGATATGTGTTCTCTTCTACGAATACCGAATATTAGGCGTAAACAAGAATTTTGTACTTTTTGGATTTTCTGTCGATATATGGCGGATAAAAATGGCCCATAGAGTATATCGGAGTAGTTAAAAATTGACAATATTAAAGTTTCACACAGAGTGGATTTTACACGTATTGGGAGATATTGTCTATTAGCATATAACAGTTTAAGAGTCATATAAGCACGTTTTATTAGCTGATTTATGTGTTTCTCGAACTTCAGCTCTGAATCTAAATACACACCAAGACTTTTAGCCTCGTTTACATTTTGCAGAGGTTCATCATCTATAAGAATTTGGACCCTGTCAGAAATTTGATCCCGTTTATTCTTCGTACCAAACAAAATAACATGAGACTTGCTGCAATTAATATTAAGACAGTGATCATGCGCAGCTTTGACAAAAGACTTTAAATCCTCATTTATATTTAAACAAGCATCCCTAACAACACTGGGATCAAAGCTGCTCAGAATCCATCGTCATTGACTACTTGACTATAACAATTAATAATAATGGTTTTCTTCTTGTGATTGGTTTGTTATGCCATCTCCAAGCATCTCAAGACTTGTGAATGCCCTCTCAAGAGCATCTATTGCTATCCACTAAGTTCTTTGAGTGGCAGGATTGCCATGTGATGTGCTAAAGGACGGCAGGATCGCCATCTGATGTCCTAAAGGACTGGCAGGATCGCCATGTGATGTCCTAAAGGACTGGCAGGATCGCCATGTGATGTCCTTGATAAGGACGTTTAATAATGGTGGTAAATAACTGCAACCATATTAGTGATAGGATATATTAATAACAACAATACAGCCACATGAATCATAAACTCATAACATCGGTTATGGAAATGTTCTGAATAACGATATCTCTATCTGAATCTCGATAGAAAGATTGACATTGACCGTTTTATATACACAATATTTAATAACACAAATTCTCTACGTGTTGGTTATCGACCTTCCTATCTCATGTAATATAAATATATACAAATACCTGACCTTACACTTATACTAATAACTACATATTTTAATATACTGGGCGATGCGACTCTACATGCCACATATCAATGACAACCAGTAGCTGAGATATTAAAACAGAAATCAGTAAATAAATAAAACAAGAATTAGAAGGAACTTGCTTTGCAAGGAAAGGAAAAATAAAGGAGATACAAAAAGAAGATGGAGTGAAGTAAGGTGATGGATACAAATAGAAGTAAAGAGTGTAATAGAATAGATAGTAAAAAATTAAACAAATCAGTAAATAAAAAAGGCACTAGACATTAATTAAAAGACAAACAAATACATGAACATAAATGGGAAAGACAACCAAATAAAAAAGCTGAAATAGATTAGATACCTGAAAACAATTATAAATAACAAAATTGAATTATTATAGATATAATTTTTTGTAATTGTTGAACCTGCCAAAGGGTATTTTTTATCCATGTTTATTTTATTTAGTTTTTGTATTCTTTTTTAACTGGGAAACAAAAAATAAAATTATTAAATATTAAGCACTCAAGTCGTCTGAAGTAATAATGTAGAAAATTGTTTCAACAAGAGTTCCCCAAAGCAACATTCAATGATTAACATCAGTCCAGTGCGTTTCGTCTGCAGTGTGAAAATTCCAAAGTAATATTTCATCTTGTAGATGGAGTGACAGGTCGGGAACCTCCAAGGTAGTCGGTTGCCTCCTGCAAAACACCGCAGAACAACCCGAGCCCAAACTAATTAAAGTTTTGGGCCCGCTCGTGGTGCATAACCGGCGAAGCAAACATATAAATTACTTTTAATTACAACAATTTTATAATTTGTACTTTGCGAGTCTTGATTAATTAACTCAAGAGATTAATAGCCACTGTAAATTATTAAGCGCATACTTTCCGGAAAATAAATAAGTTCGGGAAATATCTTTTCTTTTAAAGAAACTGCATTGAAAATCTAGACAAAAATAATTTCTTCACATACAATTATATCGTTTATTGAAATTTACATCGCAGGACTATTAAGTTGATTGGATAAAAGTCTATAGGTTAGCAGAGAAATGTATGACGTCTCGTTATTACATATTACTAGTCGTGTGTGTGGCAGCAGGAGATTTTTAGCAAATATTTACGTAGTCCTCTGATGTTTGGTCCTTCTTTGGATTGATATTTTACCAGTTTAGGTTTTTGCCTCAATTCGATCTTAATATTTATTAAAAGCTATTATTACTCACCCTGTTACTTCAACGAAGGTTGCTGATAGGATTAAAATGAATTTAAATCTAAAAAAGCTCCAAGCTTTGATTTCATCACGCGACATAGTGATACAGCTTTCTAACAAGACGTTTAGTCATGCTTCAACACGTATTTTTCATTAAAATATATTCCTGCTAGCTGGAAAGTTGCAATAGTATCAAAGATTTTTAAAAAACTACTTCTTCCTCTGCTGATGTTACTTATCTGTAACAGGCCACAAATAACAATAATAATAATAACAACAGTCGAGGAGGTAAAACATATTTTTTTTAAAATAAAGTGTTGCGTGATGTAGTAAAAAATGTCAAATTGTAAATTCCCAACTTCAATATACATAGAGACCTTCAGATTCCAAGAACTAAAAGGTATGCAGAAAAATATGAATGGATGGTAATCACTGGATTGACTCTAGATCCCAATAAACATTTTTGTGTATGTAATAGTTACCGTAAATATTATATCACCTACCTTAAATAACTTGCATTTATGTAGTTCGGTAACCGAACTATTACCGATGCCCTAATAAACCCCTTAAAGAGCTTAAATATAGCATTTATAGAGGTTACGAACAACTTTGTTTAGTAACGCTAGATAGCTTTAAGTTTTGAGGAACAGGGAACAGGGAACAAGGAACAGAAACAGAAAAAATAATGTAGCGTATAACGTGATGAGTCATTTTAATTAACTAACTTTGTTTAAAAAAATAAAAATAAAAAAACCCAGACGAAATACTATTCAACAAATCACGAGCTTTTGGTTCATCTATATCTAAAGTGCTATTATTTGTCAAAATAACTTCATGATAAGAAACGATCGTTACCAACATGATCACCAAAAGTTTTATAACGTAATCTCGCAAACACTACTGTCTCCAAGTTTTTATTGAGGTGATCAGAACACTACTGTATAACTCAGGTTACATCAGTTACATTGAAGAGGTTCTGACAACCTTTATATACCTTTCTTATAAATACATTGGTAACCATTATTATAAGTTCTTTAAAAATTGTTATATATGAGTTATATAACTCCATTATATTACTAGAGCTTACAGTTGTGTAATAAAAGCGTTATAAAACTACATTTCTAAAGTTGATAATATAAAACTCCTTATATAACCCCGTTAACATTATATTTAACTAGGCGTTACTATAAGTTACCAAAATTGTTTATTGGGATGTTAAGTATTTAGTTTGTAAGATGTAAATTAATGGTTAATCTCTCTTGTCTAGTTTTAACACCAACAAAAGTCATCATTTCTTTAAATTACGTCATATCAAAAACTTTCGCTTGATCCAATCCCAGTTAAATAAACCCCTAATTTACCTAAAAATAACAACTAACATTCATGATACGGCAACGGGGTAAATGGACTAAAATATTTTCGACAGAAGACGACAACCCTTAAATATTTTATCAATCTTACCGTCTCAAATTTTCATTAGAGTCTCATCTCTAATTTATATTATATCCTGTCACTGTAGCTGTCATCGCTAGAAATGAACTTTACAAATGAACCATCTAAACCCTCTGGGGTGATGCCTGACCCCAGATATTTCTCTTTAAATATTTCAGCGCTCGGAAATATGCCAAGTTGATGGGTTCAGTATTTTGACTGATAGTTTTGAGTGGAACTACATAAACTGACAGCGGTTTGTTTGAAAGTAAAAAAATGCTTAACACAGGAAATAGAGTCAGAAATATTTCTGCGTTACATATACAACATCTAATGTTGCTAATGAACAATTCCTATTTAAACATGGTGATTTAAAAAAGCGTATCAAATTTGTAGAATCATTCCTTGGTTAATCGCACAGTTCACGTTGTGATGGATAGTGACTTGACATCAGAGTGTTTCGCGGCGCAGAAAACCACTGCAAATCCATTCTGAGAACGACTCTAATTTTTTGAAAGCTCTTAGCAAATTTCTAGAGCTTTATAAATTACTTACAGTAAGCATAAGATTACTTACAGAAAGTATAAGATTTTTGAGCCGAGGAAAAGAATAAACAGTTTTTTCTGCCATCCAACACCAAACATGGGTGGTATTGGTGGAGCGGTGGTAAAGTCGTATACATTTCATTTAAGACGGGTTTTAGGAAATAGATTTCTACGCTATGAGGAATCATGTACTGTCCTAACTCAAATTGAAGCATGTTGGAGATACTCGCTATAAAAGAATTCAGTAACTTATTCAGCTGCTTTTGAGACGGTGGTCAACTTCAAACTTGCTGTAAGTAGAATAAGTACGGAATCAAAATAAATGAAGATTCACCAGTCATTTTAAGAGAATCCAACCAACTTGAGTTAAATTGGCAGGAGCGGATTGAATTACAAGAATAGTGGTGATAAAAACGTCAAACGGACATATTATCAAGTGTTTTCTTATAAAACTACAGTCAGTTTATCTCGTTATTAAATAATTCAACAACTTATTCAGCAGGTTTTAAGATGCTGGTCATGTTCAAAATTGGTATAAGGAGAATAAGTACGAAATCAAATTAAAGGAATGTGTCGTCATCTTTTTTAACTTAGCAGCTGTCTATTTTGTGGCAGGAGCTTCCATGTATTGGCGGTTTTCGCCTTTTTGGTTCACTTTCATTTACGTAAGAGTCGGGGAATAGACGGGATAACTTCGTATCCTTGAATTATTCCCTTGCATGTTTAATTGTATGTTTAACTATTGGCTAGTCAGGACAAAAAGTGGACAGTATTTTTAGGTGTGCTGGTGTTCTCAAAATTAAGTCTTGCATGATTCGGGTGTTATAGAATACAGCTGTTCAGAAAAAGAATGTAATTTTTGTGAATTCGTCGAAAGAAGTTTTGTTTGTTTCGTTTGAGAGTCAATAAGCTACTGAATGTTTGATTTGTTCAAGCTACTAATTGTTTGATGCGTAGACTACACGATGCGATAATCGCTGCTTCCGGTGAATAGTGTCGATCACGCAATAATCTCTTATGATCGTATGATCGTAGCTATACCAATGGGAGTCGTCCCATCGGACTGCTGTTGAAGGCCACGCCGTTAGATTCATAACGTCGGCATTAGTTTTCTCGCGGATTTGGCTAAAATTGCCAGTTGCGTAGAAATTATATGTTAAATGTTTTCTAACATAACTATTTTTTCACGCTTTACTACCTCTTGGAATTTAGGTTCTAAATTTTTATGAAGTTTTGGGGTTCTTGTGTCAAATCTTAGAGCTGCCAACTTAAGTTCAATTGTTTAATAGCCCACCTGTGTTGTGTAAAGATTGAGAATATTTGTTACTATTACAAATTTACCATAAAATTGCCAATTTATCTGAAACTTATCTTCAGTTTAAAAAGTACATCAATGTTTGTGCGGTAACTTTAAACAAAGTTGCACTTTGTAATCGTAGGGATATTCCTTCGACCTAGTAGCGCTAGTTGATGCTGTTGTTCAGTAACGGATTAAAACGAATATCAACTGCGCTTCGAGAAGCGGCTGTGATTTAGTGCGGATAATTCCCGGAAACAGAGAATTTCGGAGTAATCGCATAATGTAGTTATAACATAATCCTTTGAACAAAGCAATTTGTGTGGGTGGCAGTAGTTTGCGTAAACTAATCGGATCATCAAGTGCATACAGCGCTCGTTATCATTGTGAGCATTGTTATTGTTACCAGACAATACCGGCCAGTTAGGTGGCTTTTATCGCTCGGAAGTCTGACTTGAATCGTGTAAACGACATTGGATTGTCCAAGATTGAGAACATTATCGAGCTCTGACTCTTGCTGTGTTATCTTATAGGCAGAAGGGATTTACAAATATATTATTTCGACTTACAAGATTGTTTCTGTTTTTAAAAGTTATTCATAAACAAATATAGCTTAGGTGTCGATCTATACAGGACTGTGATATCAAACTTGTAAATGCAGAGCCGGTACCACTAAAAATTAGACTAATACAAATTTAAAAAAGAAACTGATTATTTAAAATAAAAATCAAGAAAAACACAGAGACATTATCTTTTGTTGATAATTTAACCCCATCAAAATGACAAATAGAAACTATTAAAATAATTCCAATTACATTTTAATGCTTTTTTTTTAAATAATGTTCTTTAAAAAAAGCGTTATCCATCTCGGTTAGTATATGAAAAAAGTAAATTACTCACTCCAAACCAACTTTACCTTAAAGCAGTTGCAAGATTTATGTTGAAAATAACGTATTATAGAAAGAATATCAGTCATAACTTAAAAACTTGCACTAGAGCAATAAAGAACCACTTTTTCCACTAAAAATGGTTCAATAAAGTTTTGTTCTTTTGCATGAACGTAGAAAAATAAATTTACTTACATGCTTGTATTTTGAAAGAAGATATTTCAACCAGCAAATATAAATTTGCACTGACAAGGCAGCTAAATTATCTTTTCACCTCACAAGTGGTCTTGAACTATATTAATGCATTGGAAATAGGGAGCTCTAATTAAATAATGGTTCGAAAAACGATCTGTATATGTTTCAAGCAAGCAGAACTACTTGCGCTGCAACAACCCAATCAATAATAAGTAGAAAGACATCGACTGGATTGTTAAAGGACTATGTATTGGTAGAGATATAGATGTAGATGTAAAAAAGGGTGGCCCTACGGCCTATTTCCACTGTGACCTTTGCAGATCTATTGTGGTTCCCCTGACCTGACCTGATAATTAAATGACTTGTGCGAGCTTCGTTCTTCCGTTGCATAGACGTACTGGTCATAGATATCTTTCAAATGTCTTAGACGTTTCAGTTCATGTTACAGTTTGATCAACTGATTACGCGCCAAATCTTTACGCGATCCTGCCGGTAACATCTGACGAAGCCAGTTCGGTCACGGTTTAAAATGGACATGGACAGCCACTTTTCAATAAGCAAGGTATTGCCATCGTCTCCTGAGTGGCCGGGTGGTTTCAAGATAAAATTAAAAAAGACATTACAAAATGGATCGTACAAAGTAACTTCTCCCTTTAGCAAATATCGTGAAAAGACAAAAAATACATAAAACTTTCGCATAAATTGAATTATTTTTACCATCTATATAATGTTCTGTGCCAATGTAAATATTGACATAGTTAAAACCTCAATGAAAATTCTATAAAGAAGAGAGTTGCACACACAGTATCTTTGAATACCATAGTGCGACAAATTCCAGTATTAGTTTAGTTTAGGTCAAATTGACTAAATGGATACTTTTTTGTTTTGTTTTCTATAGATCTTTTAGAATAGACTTTATTTTGTAACTGTATTTACTAATATTGCTGTTGAATAAAGATCTTGATGTTGAATAAAAATTCGAGAAAATACATTAATATTAAAAGACAAAACATAGAAATCATTGGCGCATTCCGTCGACCTTCGTGATTTTTATCTAAAGGTTGTAAAGAAATTTAGGTTGAAGGACTTGTAACTTCAGAAAAACCCTTAAAAGCTTCGGCTTTACTAATTGACTAAGTTTGTAGAGTCAGTGGAAGAACGCAAAAATGTAAAACTAAGGCATTTGAAATTACGTGGAATTATCCATAAAATGACTAAAAAAATTCACATGTGACTATAATAGTATATTCTGTGACAAAGTTGGAATGAGAATTCGACACGAGTGGAGGAACCACGAGTGTCGAATTTTCATTCCAACAGAGTAACAGACTGTACTTTCTCCACGGTCGCAGAAAGTAGGAATTAAATATAGTAGTATTTTTATACTCAAGCTTGAATTTTTGTGGTAGCAAATTTTGAGTTATATTATCGGCATATTTTTTTATTTCTGGAGGAGTATTTTCAAATTCTACATCTGATTCGTTTGATTTTCTTCTCCTTTCTAATAAATTAAAAGTTTTTACAAACCAATATTAAGGCCACGTCAACTAATACTGACAGTTAATTTGACATTCATGGAAAACCTTATTTTTTAAAACAATTACGGAATGAAGATTCTGTCTCTAGCGATAGAATGAATTACGATAAAACACATAAGAGACAAGTGTTTTAGAATTTTCTTTCAATCTCAAGAGCGAGAATGTTTCTTTTCTGTTATTATAAGTGGTTTCAGAATAACTACATTCAGTAGTGGCCGTAGAGAAAATTATTACATTAATGTTTTCGTGAAGAAAATCAAGTGTGCATACAGTGCCAGATCAGTATACAATTGGATCCAACAAATTGGTTTCAGATTATAAAATCAAGCAATATAATAATTTTAAAGGAATTAACTGTCTTTTATATATTTTTTAATTCTCAGAAATACAGGCCAATAAAAATTAGTTTATAAAAAACGTTTACACAGAACACACAACAGAATCGCTAACAACTTAAAATTTCGACGAACCATTCGTCATCTCTGTGGACCATGGAGATGAAAGATGAAATATGGAAAATTCTTTATTAACATTTACCAAAGAAAGTTTACTATCCTCATAAGTCAACGATAAAAAGTCTGTCGCAGTACTGCCCCTACTTTTTGATTTTAAAAACTATCTGTTATTTTTTTTATTTATTAAAATACCCCATATGGAGTATTTGTTAATATTACAATCTGATCACATAACAACATTTCCTTGGATTCTATCACCAAAGCTCTAAAGCATAAAGGAATCGAGGAATCTTGTCTGTCTTGGATAGACTCTATCCTAAGGAATCCAGTGATAAATGCAACCATACTTGAAGAGACTGCATAGGCCCGGGTAATACGAGGATGCCCGCAGGGAGGAGTATTGTCCCCCCTCCTACGGAACCTGGTAATGGACGGGCTGATAGGACTCTTAAATGGGCATACACATATTGGATATGCCGATGATCTGGGCATCATTGTGCAGGATAAATTTAACACAACGGTAAGAGATCTTATGATGCCTCTTAACTTAGTGGATGAATAGACAAGGAAGGAGGGGTTAGGCATAAGCCCTCAAAAGACTACGGAGGTGGCGTTCAGACGCAGACGAAATTGGAGGGATTAGGTCCTTTAAGACTGCAGAGGAACAAAATACAGCTAAAGGGGGAGGTGAATTATCTCGGGGTGATTCTTGACTCGAAACTCACCTGGAACCAGCAAATAGAAAAAGTAGCGAATAAAGCGGTGACATCCCTTATGGCCGCCAGACGACTTTATGGAAGAAATGGGGGTTAAGACCAGACATGGTGTATTGGTTATACAACATGGTGGTCAAACCCTCAATAATATATGGATCAACAGTGTGGTGGCCCAAGACACTACAAGGAGCTGCCAAATCAAGTCTAAGCAAGGTGCAAAGACTTGCATGTCTTGGCATATCAAGGGCGATGAAAACCACGCCCACAGCGGCCATGGAAACACTGCTAGGTCTGCCTCCTCTGCACCTAGTAGTGCAAGGGGAGGCGATAATGGGTGCTTACAGGCTGAAAAACTGACTGAACCCCCGAATCGAGGGAACAGGACATATGAGTATTGTCAGAACTGTGTCAAAAGACATATTCAATATGGAGACTGACCATAGACAGCCCATTCAGAGTGGCAATTATAGACAGGACTGAATGGACTGACCAAAAACACTACAACCTTCAAGGCAAGGTCTAGTATACAGACGGATCCAAAACCAAGGAGGGAGAGGGAGCAGGGATATACCCCAAAAATCTAATAGTTAGCCACAGCTACGCCTTAGGTAGAAATGCTAAGGTATTTCAAGCAGAGATATAAGCAATTCTGCAATGCGTCAGAGAAAGTAATAGGAGAGGTCTCAAAAACCAACAGTTCCTAATCATGTCAGACAGTTAGGCGGCACTGAAGGCAATTTCAAGCCAGGAAGTGACGTCTAAACTGGTATGGAAATGCATCGAAGAACTGAAAGTCCTAGGAGACCAGAACGTAGTAGCGCTGGTCTGGGTACCTGGACATCAGGGTATCGATGGAAATGAAAAAGCTGATCAAGTTGCAAAAAGGGGAGCAGGAGAAATACCCGATACAGAACAGACTCCCGGAGTACCGCAGTGTGCAGTCCGAGGGACTATAAAAACTTGGATCAGGGAAAGACACTTTCAACACTGGCAAAATGTGTTGGGACAAAAGCACGGAAAATCCTTCATAGGAAGCGCGTGTTCTAAAAGTACAGCTGAACTACTCTTACTGAGCAGAAGTAAGGTGAGAATGATAACAGGACTCATGACTGCTCATGCACCAGTAAAAGAGTTCTTAAACAAAATTGGACTGTACAATGGAGACCGTAGGTGCAGGCTATGCCATAAGGAATCAGAGACAGTGAAACACGTACCTACTATGCGATTGCAAGGTATTGGGTCGCAAGAGGGCAACCAACATTAGACCCAAAAAGTTTTAATAGACACCCAGTAAAAGAACTGTACAAACTAGTACAGGGTACAAAAATACTGGACTGGATGGAGTAATAAATGGGCAATAAACGCAATAAGCCAATAGGCTACAGTATCGGAGATCTTGAATCAGACGTGCCTAGATGAAAAAAAAAACAATCGATGAGTAATTTTTGTCCAAATTAAATTAATAAATTTGAAGATTGGATAACTAAAGTCTACTCACTAGTGTACCTTAGGTTCTGATGATTTTTTTTACATCTTACTTCAAATGTATTCACTACTGCGCACAATGCTCTGCTTTTTTCTGTCACTAACTCAAAGGGTTTCTTCCTCTTGAGTCCTTCTTACTAGATCACTGTTGTCCATGAGCTGGATTGCCTCGTCATTCACGTGTTGGTGGAGTCGTTGTTCGTAAATTTCACCTCTAAGTCCCGGTGGAGGTCACTGTTTCTGCAGTACCATAGAGCGTTGACTTAATGCTTTGTTCTGGAATCTCTGTATTATGCTGGATACGAATGTCCATACCGGCTTCAGAATTTGTTGTATAACAATATTTTGTTATATAATGACAGGATAGAATTCCTTCCAAGCAACCAATACATTTTTCTGTATTTTATGTTGAGTTCTTCACGTTTCTTTGCTAAATTAGCATAAGTGATCTGGGTATTAATTATTCTGACTGGTGTGTACTAATTGTGTTTTGTTAGTATAATTAAATTGTACAGATTTGTTTTCATTGAATTTGATTCTCCAACGATTGGTCCAATTAATAATTCTATCTAATGATGTTTGTAGTTTTTTTGCAGCCTCTTCGTGTGTTTTCACTACTGCCATGATAGCGGTGTTACCTGCAAAGGTGGCAATTGTATTTTGCTCTAATTCAGGAATATAGCTGACCCTAATACACTTCCTTGTGGTACTTTCTTTAATTTTAGATTATGCTTCTTCCTGTTTAATCCTATAGGATCTTTCTGATATATATGATGCTGATAATTCTCAATACTGTTTTGGCAATAATCGATTTATTTTGTGTTTGAGTCCTTCATGCCAAACTCTATCGAAAGCTTGCGCTACATCAAGGAGTAAAGTAAAGCTAACTTTTTTCTTCTAAGGTTTTTTTCCATAATATTAGTTATTCTATGGACTTGGTCTATAAAAACTATCTATTATGGACAAAAAAACCTTTAAATACTTTTTAATTAAGACCAGTTTTCTTTAGTACTGCATATAAAACCTTTTTAGGAACCTACAAATATTTTGTGGTAATAGCCAAATCAGTCCTACATACATATACCTTTATAGAAGGCATTGACATATTTTTTTCTCCCATTCGTTCAATTTGAATTTTTAAAGGTTATTTCTACCACCTGAGGTGTGTTTGACTCATTTCAAAAAAACTAAAAACATTCTAACAGCATCAAGAATCCTCTTTCTTCTTGTCTTTAATCCTTATCTACTACCATCTCGGAAAATGCGAATACCAACGAGGGTACAAAAAGCCGCGAAGAACACCAAAGTGGTAGCGGTTCCGATTTAATAAGTATGCCTATCGTGAATTCCATAACACCTTTCAGACAAAAACCGCCTCCTGATGATTATTAACATTCACATCAAAAGTATGACAAAATAAAAACAGTCGAGTTGGTGTTGTCAAACGATCGAAATTACAACAAAACAGCGATGAGATTTTTCTTTGATGGCGGTTCTGGTTTCTCTTGATGGCCACAAGTAATCGTACCAATAAAAATATACGATCCCGATGTCTGATTGACATGATACATGACTGTTAACAAATTCTTTGTGAGTGTAGATCTAGTTCTATTAGTCTATAGGCTGAATATTTTCGTGTTCGGAATATGTTTATCCAAAAGTTTACAGATTTATTTATTAAACTCTGGAATTTAAGATAATTTACAGAAAATAAATTACTGCAAGAGGTAGTATAAGTGCATACTGACAAAGGTAAATATATCATTTCAATAAAACGTGCCAATTTTCTTATAAAATATATTTGAATCTGTCATTTTGAAAATGAGTCTCTCCTATTTTTGAAATTTTTTATGAGAAGCATAATAATTTAACTCGCACGCACTATTAGTTAGACTCACGTAGTTTTTATTTATGTTTAAAAAAAGTAAAACTTGCTATTTATTTTTGAAACTGAAGAGGCCCTAGAACTTTTATTTGTTTACAGAAGATGATCCCCAAGTAGCATTTTTCGTGGACGGAACGTGGCGGCCACGACATTAGAAACTTTAAGGTGTATTGCCAAAGTCTTTATCACGTAATAGAAACGGAACTTTCTTGGTGGCAGCTATGTGGTGATGTGGTGGTCGCCACTAAACACGAAACTTTGTTCACTGCCCTTGTCTTTTTGATTTGTAGCTCGTTCTCTGTCCTGCATATTATTTCTTCCATTTTCCTTGCTTTTTCTCTAACCTGACATAACTGTTAACATAAGTATGTACGTATTGAATAATAATTAGGTATAATTATTATATTATTATGCAAATACAAGAATATTGGTATAACAATAGTAACAATACTGAAAGGCAAAAAGTTGGAAAAATTGAAAGTTTACTGTGAAATATAGGAAATGTCTGCGTTTAGAAAATAAAACTTGTGTGGCAAAAACGTGGCGAGAATTACTGCAATCATATAATCAAGTGCCGCCACTTTAAAAGTATATTATTGGTTCCCAAAACGACACTATAACGCCCTCTTTGAGATCACTGCCACTTCTAAGTGGTATTTAAACAATATGGTTTGGAGGACTTTGAGGTAGTCTCGCTTAGTTGTTATAACGTTTCAAACACCTTCAGTCGCACCAAAATATTATAAAACTATTAAGTTGTTCCCAGCGGTATTCTTACTGTGTAGGGGTAGAGTTAGTGATTATTACGTAATGGCCACACAATCGAAATTGAGATATCAGTTTCTGTCACTATAATACTAATTTTTAAATTAAGGTTTTTTATAGTTTATACACTTTTTAACGACTCCATTTTGACACAACACTCGTAGACTCAGTTACAGGTACAGATGGTTCACGAAAGTTTTGCATACAGTCAAAACACATCTCTGCTACTTTGTGAGTTTCCATGCATTTCGAGCAATTTTTTTAATAAAATTTAATAGCGCTGCATTCGTGTACAATCTTCTCGCCAACTGCAGTTTTTGTTTTAAATATGGATCTTTTATTTTTTGAAGGTCTTCACGTTTATACCAAATTTGGGGATGGCCAAATGATACGATGAAATTTTGTTGAAAAACGTGTATTTTTCAGCATTCTGGGTGATGAAGAGGTATTTTTGTTTTGACACCTCCTTATTTGTATTCCTTTACTCAATTTTTTGACAAACTTTAGTGTAAAGAACTGGCACTGCAACAATGATAAATAATAATTTCAATAAAATATAAAAACGACATTGACAACAATAACTTGATGTAAATGTGATATAATCAGCCAAAGATAAAAATTGATTAATCTCTTGTAAATGACTCTTTTTCCAACTGTCGAAACCCTGGCCATGTTCAGCTGCATTAGGTAGTCAAAAGTGACCCGATTTCAGCTGAATACAAGGACAGGGGTCTTTAAAGAAAGCTAAAAAGTATTTTCATGAAAAAACTGGCAATGACCCCTATTGAAAATGTCCTAGTTTTTGTAAATAAAGTTTGGTTAGGAATGTGATACCAGCCAAAATGTGACTCCTGTCAAAATGTGAAACTTGATACCTTTCAAAACGTGACACCTGTCAAAATGTAACCGGTGACAAAACTGACATCTGTCAAAACATGACATTTGTCGAAATGTGACGCATGTCAATATATGACAACTGACAAAATGTAACACCCGTTAAAGTGCGAAACTTGTCAAAGCGTGATACCTTTCAAAACGTGACGACTGTCAAAATGTGATAACTATCAAAATATAACACCTGTCAAAATGTAACACTTGTCAAAAGTGACACCTGTCAAAACGCGACATTTGTCAAAACGTGGCATTTGTCAAAATGTGACGCCTGTCAATATATGACACCTGTCAAAATGTAACACCTGTCAAAAGTGACACCTGTCAAAACGTGACATTGGCCGAGCGAAGATAGATGTGTCGGCGCATACACTTTCAATGCCGAGCAAAGATTCACACCCCATCTGCAACTTCTTTATTTGACCTTTGCGGACGCTGAAAATCATGCGTATCGACTCAAAATCAAAAATTGAGTCGAATGATATATAATTTTGCACTCTAACTATGGACCGCCAAAACCAATTTGAGCCTGAACTTGCAACTATTATACTATTATAGATAATAAAGAGGCACTACAACTGTATGCAATAACTACCATGGGATCTCAAATTATATGAATGGAAGAAGAACAATGTATCAGAAAGAAAATTAAAAACACATTTCTAGATCATCAGTTAAGTTTCAGGTCCGGGAAAATATTCAACTTCAGATATATCTCCGAGAGAGTTACTAGTGGGAATGGGAAATTATATCTATGCAGAAAAGTTATAAAAAATGCGTGCAGCTGAGATATGAATAACTTAAAGAGTTAAGATGAGTTTTAACTTATTTTTACATGGCCCCTGTACTATACTCAAAGACGGTTGACAGTGGCATCAGCATCAGGGTTGTAGGTAACTTTGGCCATAACAAGCCGCCTGCGATTGCAATGCGCGGCATGCTCTCGTCATCGTAACAACAAACAACAGGTGTTTTTAGATTCGCCGCACTCGTTATCTCTTTTTCTACCGCTTATTTATTATTATTTTATATGTGACAATTTTTTCACGGCGATTCATCATACTTTCCGTAAGAATGCCGAAGCGCTTCACAAGAAACTTTTAACATTCTGGTTCGTCATTTGTGCACTCGCTGTTTTCAGCTAATTCGTATTTGTTTATTGGCCAATAAAAATTGATGTTTTACAGGCAAAAGGTGCTCTTTTTTCTACGATATACAGTTTAGTTTATTTCGTTTCATTTATTATTTAACGAAGTTCTTGACCCCATTCCATTTTTTTAATAAATTCAAATTAGGAATAAGTAAATGCTAAAGGGGGATATAACTGCATTTTGGTCGGTATTACCAGATCTGTAAATATGAAACCGGAATTGTTTTATAGAAAATATACGTTTATTTTATGAAAATATGAACAAATATTCTATTCGGTATAGTCCACACATTTTCCCATCTCTTTAGAAAGTGCCACGCCAAAAAAACTGTTGCTCTTTTGAGGCAGACCAATCATCGAGCCATTTTTGTACATTTTCGTAAGAAGTGAAGCTTTGCTTAGCAAGTGCGTGTCCGATGCAAATAAGTAGTAATCGGATGAAGCCAAGTCTGGTGAGGAAGCTGCAACTAAAGGCCCCAATCGTTCTTTTGACCAGGTTTACTATGTGCGATGGTGCAAAATCACTTTGTGCTGCCTCTTTTAATATTCTGGTCATTCAAATCGATCATTTGTTGTCAGTAGCGTTCAGTATTAACGGTTTCGCCAGGTTTTAGCAACTCATAAAAGATAACACCCTCCTAAATCCACCAAATACAGAGCATTGTCTTCTACTTTATAAATAAACTATTTTAAATGTTTTTAGGTCATCAATTTGACCTATCTTGTTTTGTCCTTGGACATCTAGTATATATATTTTTGTCTAACTTTAAAATTTTTGGGGATCAAATGTTTCATATAAAACTTAAAACATTATTATAGAAAATGGGATGGAAGAAAAAATTCTAAGGACTAAAGCACTAGTTAAAATTGTAAATTTTTGTAAACGGTTCATCTTCACTGTTCTGAAACAAATAAAGATTTTTTACATCCACGGTAAATACAATCTGTCTTACATTAATATGATGACATATTACTTATTTATACATTTAGCATACACAATCACTAATAACACACAACATTATCGTCTGTGGGGTAGGTCCAATGGGTCATATCGCTTCAGTCTTTTCGTTGGCTGATGAATGAGGAGATTTGCAACTAGTTCATTTGGGTGAACTCTCAACTGGTTCTGGCACATTCTTCTGTGACTGTTGGGACTTGAAGGTCACTCTCGACCAAAAAATTTTAAATGTCACCCTGTATTTTATTACAGATTTTGATAAAACTTTTTAGGATATTATTTTCTCTCTCTTTCCACTGGATTAAAACCACTTAGTTGTTAAAAAAGTTTTTTTAATTGACGTTTCGGCTTTCCAGATCGAAAGCCGTTATCAGAACAATTTTCATAGAAAACATACTTCAAATGTCCCCACAAACAGAATATGAGCGAGTCAAATCTAGGGAGAAGGCTGGCCATTCGATGGAACTCCCTATCCTATTATTTTTGATAACGGCTTTCGATCTGGAAAGCCGAAACGTCAATTAAAAAAACTTTTTTAACAACTAAGTGGTTTTAATCCAGTGGAAAGAGAGAGAAATTAAAATAAAAACCACTATGAGCTTCCGAAATGAATTAGGATATTATTTATCTAATCCCTTCAATTGTCAAATATTTTTTGTATATTTTCTTGTTAGTGTAAAATTGTTTTTAAACTATTGCCTTAGTTTATATTATTATAAATAATTGGTCACCTTAAGCTTTACACTTTGGAAGAAAGAACTGAAATTTTGATTTTATAACTAAACTAACAAAATTTAAGAGAAACAAGTATCATTCACACTATTGTGGTTAAATTAAATGTTTTTTTTTGTTTTCAGAACAATTTTCATAGAAAACATACTTCAAATGTCCCCACAAACAGAATATGAGCGAGTCAAATCTAGGGAGAAGGCTGGCCATTCGATGGAACTCCCTATCCAGTAATAACAAATGTAAAGAGTTATATGACCACCTCCGTCTTGTTGGACATCCTGTATTTCATTCGGGTTTTTTGCAAACGCTGTATAATGAGATGATGTATTCAATCTTGCAGAAACGGGAGATATATAGATTCAGTTAAATTTTACTAGAAGAAAATTGGACCAATTTTTGGATAAAGACAAATTCCATGTTGCATGTGGCCCTCTATGGAAATGGGTGGATTTAGGTCGCTCCAATAATGACAATTACTTGTATACACCAAGCCATAATATCCCAGTTTTCAGAAACTTTGACCTCTCATAATATCTGATATAGCTGAAACTAGGCTTTTAGGTACTTTTTTAGGTTTTTAGTTTTTATTTATTTGTATAAATCGATTTCTGAATTATTAGATATTATAAAGTGTATTTTTAACTTTATTTCAAAAAAAATAATTAATTTCTGATTTATAGAAACACTATTCTCAAAATAAATATGGCGTCGAATGAATGCTGTAAAAAAATTATTATTTTATAACATAAGTTTTATTAAACAGAGACAATGTTCATCATTTTAATTATTTTTACATCAAACGTAAAAGTATAGTGATGATAAATGTACAAGGATTTTTTTGTTATGCCTATTAATATATATCTTCAGTTTTATAAAAATCAGTGATAATTTTAGAAATTATAATTTCTGGTCAAATTTTCTAAGAGAAAGAAAATAAAAACTAATGTCTTTCTGAGAAAGCTTATAGTCTTCTTTTTAATTTTTTTTTTGGGCAAAGATACTTTAGTTTTTTTCCCGATATCCTCGCTTGAATATTTGTATTCAGCGGCTTGGCGCGTAGATTTTTCGAATTCGCTTTCTTATATTTAATAATTTTTTATAGTAATACAATTTTTTTAATAACTTATAATTTAAATTTTAGTAAAATGTACCGATCTTTCACGTGGTGCTATTAGTTTTTCGATTTTTTTTTTATTTTTCAAGATATAACGCAAAAACCAAACTTTAGATTTTGTTTTCGAAATTGTGAACATACACATACAGCAAAGATTTTTTTTAGTTTCTACACCAAAAAAAGTACATAAGAGCCTGATTTCAGCGATATCAGATTTTATGAGAGATTTTGATATAAATGTGACTGGGCCTATAACAGTAAAAAACCAACATTCATCATTAAAGCAAAAACATACGTAAAATATTTCTATTTTGCCGAATCAACTTAATTTTACAAAATTTAAATATTCTGTCAAAGTAATCGTCACCGAACTATTGATGAAGGGCAGGATTTAAAATTTTGGGTTGAGGATGGCGAAGGGCGGCAGGTAACCTATATTTAAAAACAACTGAAATTAAAGTATTCGTATGGACACCCAGTACTTCATACATTTAACCAGTTGAGAATGCTCTTCTAGCATTGCCAGAGACCGAACAAATTGTATGACAGTATTAATAAAATTTTAGATTGACAGTTCTCATTCTAACCAACTCAACCACAATCTACTCACTTTTACCAAAATCGTCATTAACTATTAGTGGTATGGAGGGGCACCTCAAACCCTAAGCTTAATTTTTGATGCTCTATCAAAATCTGAAGTCAGAATTTTAAAATTCACAAAGACAAAGAATCAACACACACACACACACACACACACACACACACACACACACACACACACACACACACACACACACACACACACACACACACACACACACACACACACACACACACACACACACACACACACACATACACATACACACAAATTAAGATA
Source organism: Crepidodera aurea (assembly GCA_949320105.2). Taxonomy (NCBI): domain Eukaryota; kingdom Metazoa; phylum Arthropoda; class Insecta; order Coleoptera; family Chrysomelidae; genus Crepidodera; species Crepidodera aurea. Next base: position 21,897,916 of record OX439472.1, on the reverse strand, counting down.
CCGAACAATTTGTTCGGTGAAAATCCACATTTTACGAAATACCTTCAAAGCATCGTAAGTTTTTTTATTCTCTTTTCATACCGACTTTTATCCATATTCGCCATCAAAAATATTCTTTCACTATCGATATTTTATAAGGCAAAATTCTTATTCAAATAATATATTTTCAAAAAATCCCACGAACGAGAAATTCATGGAACAAGTCGTCGAGTCCTCCCATCAGCATCCTCGCGTCTGTGAAGGATTTCTTAGGTAGTCTTTGGGGTTTGCGGTGAACTTGAATCATTACGAATCCACAGTGCGGCAAATTGGAGTCGTATTTAATGTTGTTATTCGGATTAGTGTACGGCTGTTATCTGTATCTGCCGCCGCGAGCACTCCCACTTAATCTCTCTTCTCTCCTGCTCAAGGAGCAGCGAGGATATCTCCTGATTCCTTCCTGAATCTGGGCAGGGGCCGAGACTTGGACTATTTACGCGATGTTGGCATATATTGTAGCAGGAGATAACTTTCTTTACGAGGGAAATAAAATAAGTAGTGTGTGTTAAATACTTTTACAAAGTCAAGCAACTATTAGAATTAGAGACATTCAGCAATAAATTTTCCTTACCATTTAATGCAGCAGCTGCAAGTTAATTACAGTTTTCTTTTTACGGTAGAGAACTATTAGATTGCATCGTTTAATTCATTAAACATTAAACGATCAAGTATCATTGAAAGAAATGAAAGAGACATAATGCAAACTGAATAATGTAGAAAATTAAAATAAAAAGTTTATTTGTCTTTTATTTCTATATATTATCCCATGCAGCGATCATTGCTCTAGATTCTCTACGTACGATATCATTTTTGCAATCTTTCTACAGTTAAATTCTCCTTTATGTCCAAACTAATATTTGAGAAATTAATGTAATTCGTATGTAATGTAATTCGTCTCATTTTATTTATTAGTTCATGAAACGACTTCGTACAACCCTCGTAATACAAAAATCATTTTCATCTACCAAGAGCTAAAACATATGGGAGGGATTGGAACTCTAATACTGATGATAGATAGTAGTGATTGAGGATTATGTCCAACTATGAAGGAAAAAGTTGCAGAGGCTCTCGAAAAAGCTTAATACTCGAGATAAAGTGTTTTTTCATTAAAAGTAAAGAAAGTTTTCTGAGCTATATTTAGTCTCTGCCACTTTCAATGAATATATTTTGAAGATGGTGCGGAGAAATCGATCTTTTTAGATGCAAGATGTTTAAAGCTCTTTCATTCTAAAAATTCCTAAAACGAACTATTTAATACGAGAAAATACTTTACAACTAAATTAAATTAAGGAAGTTATCGGTTTGTAAGCAGTTAACAGATGTGCTTGTTGGTTTCTTTTCTAAATTTTTCTTCATTCTTCTCTGCTAATTCTTTTGCATTCTCTTCTTGCGATTCTAGCTTGTAACTCGTCATTTTTTCTCTCGTCATTATTTTATTAGTTCTTTCTTTTTTCTATCTTCCTACTTTCGCTTCTTGTATTCTTTTTAAGTTACTAACATAATTGGGCTTCTTCAGGTGTTGTTTTAAGTTTTAACTAATTGTATAATCGTTTTTTTGTACGTTCCATTCCCAATTCATTCTCATTCATGTTTTGTTTTATTTTTCCAAGGATTATTATCCAAACGATTCTTTTTGGTTAATTAATCCAAAAACTTTTGTAAGGTGGGAAATGCATTTATGCACACCTCTACGTTCTTCAGGGGTAGTGTGGGGTTCAGGCTTCTAATACCCACTAAAACCCACCTTGTTCTCTATACCCCATCTCCCGGGAGTACCTTGGCAGGATATATTCAAGGGGGGAGGGGGGCCACCGGCCTCGATAACATCTTTGTTCTCTTTCTTCCACTGATTTCTCTCTAAATTCTTCTGTGATAAAGAAATGCCCTTCTATATAGTTTTTCTCCTCATCCAGCATCCAATTTAGGAGGGCTCATTTCCTCTAGTTCTACACCTATGGCAGCGGAGGAGAGTATTTTCTGGGTCGTCCACCTCTTTTACGCAGTACACACACCTGGTGTCTCGGACTTTCCCAATTCGATGGGTGTACTTGCGGAAGCATCCGTACCCACTGACTCTTATAGTAGTCTACCTTTGTAAAACGGCAGTCCAGCCATATGGCCATATGGTCCAGTATGACTGTTTTCGTCCATTGGGGTACTACTGTTTCCAAGTCGGCCCATCTCTGTATCCAATTTGTTAACGTGACCTCCTTCTCCCTTGCTCTGCCGGCGTCTGTCGCCCTGCCTGCTCTGTTATTCAAAAACTGGTCTTGAGACATGTTGTTATACTTTACATTCAGATTTGAACTTTCCATATGTAAAAAAAGTCATCACAGATAAAAATACTAAGCGCCCTAGAATAATAGAAGCCCATCCTAAAGCACAATTTATAATATCTGTGAATTAAAAATGCAATGAAAATAGAAGAAAAATCAACCGATTTTTAGTTAGTTAATTCAAAAACTGGTCCTGAGATATCAATTCAAGTACTATACATATCTAGTCATACTTTACATTGAAATTTAAACTTTCCATATGTAACAGAAGTCATCAAAGATGGAAATACTAAATACCATAGAATTTTAGAAGCCCATCATAAACCGCAACTAGAGCAATACATGGAGAGGGTAATTGAAGACTGAAGACATATTGGCTTTAATGGTAACTGAGGTGACTTCATTATTCATGTCCCCACTTCATCGGTGTAAGTTTCTGCAACCCTTACATAAAGGGGTCAATCACATTGGCTTATAGATTGTATTGAATATAATTGTTAATACTATTTGCCATTTGACAAAGATTCATTTGTCTTCAATTTAATACGATATCTTTTGGATAAATGTAAATCATAGGAGTGCTTTTACTAATAAAAATAATATCAATATTAATGCATTGGAAGAGTTGTCTTATTAGAAGAGGATCTAAGAAATAACCATGAAATTTAATTTTTTTTATAAATTAATTTCGATATTCCATCAAGTACGAGTACACACATATTATTTACGCATGATTACCTAATTAATGCATTGTAAAAACTGTTGGTCATAACGTTAACCATTGATGAACGCTTGTCTATTTTTTAAATGCAAAGTAATTATAGTTCTTCTTTTTAAGGTTTAATGTATAGGTACTAACAAGCGTAAAATTACTCACCAGTTATAGGCTAAAGACTACAAGACGTGAATTTTTAGTGTCTCGTAAACACTATTGAATTGGTTAAAAAGAATGAAATAAGCGATAATCATGCTGTTCGTTTTTTTATATATGTATTGTTTTTCTCGTTTTCTGACGCAATATATTTTAAATACAGGAAAATTAAAATAAATTTCCATATTCCAATTCTGCTTTTCTACCCTGGATACTTTTTGCGTTCCTATTCTTATTGATTTGTTTTCCTCTAGCATCTTTCAGTATTTTAGGTTTCTTTTTATTTATATTTGTTCTTTTTTCATTTTGAACTATTTTATTTTTGCGCTTGTTCATTTTTGTTCCATCCTTTCAGTTTAATTGTTTTAAATAATATTTTAAAGGAAGTAACTCACAGAATATTATTAATGGTTAAGCACCAAGGTTAACGTGACCCAGGTCGGCTCCTTATTTATATTTGGTGCTCTCTAGTTGTTCACACTTTAGTCGTTTTTAGTTCTTTTATAGTTCTGACCTACTTTCTGTGTCTTTTCCCTTTACATATTTTTTTCTTTGTTGTTTCCCCTCTATGCTTTTTCAAAATGAACAAATTATTTAACACTCATCCTCATCTTTCATCTTTGAAGTGTAACATTCGTCTCTAGACATAACCCAAGTTCCTCACCTTACTCTGAACTGTTTGTGGCATCCCCATTTCAGCAACATACTCTCCTTGGTAATCTTTTCGGTTTTCAAAGGTTATACTTGATATATTTAATATACCACATATATTTCGCATCGCAACTTTTACAGGTAAGTAATTTTAGTCTCGATATAACTTTGTAGTATAATATACACTGTACTTGTTGAGTCTACCAAACCATCTTAGAAGACATAATCAATAAATTTTGGTTTAGCCTGTCTCTGCCTTTGTGATTTTTTTCCTCTATTCTTGGGGTATTTCTGAATTCATTTTAATGCCACTTCTAGGGATGGATACTTGATCAACCTCCTTGTTGATCTTGTATGCTGTTTGTCTTGGTATCCACGTTATAGTCTATTATGATTGCACAGCTCTCTAGGAGTTTCCACACAGTTCTTGCCATCATGGAACCCACGACTTTTAAAGCGGAGGAAATACCAATGATGTTTTCATTAAATTTAATATAATTCTTTTGCATCACGATAATTTCTGTTGTTAGCATTCCAGATTGGATCCATTTCATTTGCCATATATATACTTATATTATCTTGTACAATTTTTATTAAACGTTTTCAGCTTTTGACATGCGTTACACCAAACCTTAAAGATATTGGTATAGGAGTTATTTTATTTATTATTTAATGTGTAGGGGAGGGGCTGGGACAGTGGCCACGTTTGGAGTAAATTCATGATAAATTTAATAAAACTCAATATATTTGACTGGGTCTCGGCCAAATAATGTTGAATAGATTGTTAACTTATTAATGTACATTATAATACTAAAAACCACATAGGTTATGCAAAAGTTACTATTTTTTGTTTTGTTGTTTTTGTGGCCACTGTACCTAACCAGCTGGTACAATGGCCACAAAGATACGGTACAGTGGTCATTACTTTCAATTCTTATATTTTATTATCAAAAAAGTTACAAAAAGAAATAAAAAATATTACACTTTAACAAACATTATAAGATGATAAATCGGTTTTAAAAGTAAACAAATTTGCTGTTCGTTGTGTTCCACCAGAGCTTATTGGTTGGGGCAAAATGAGGACTCTCTCTTCATTTCTTATTCTGGCAGAATCTTTAATTGTAGGGAATGAAAAATGTATTCCATGTCGTCGCAAAAAATTTACACTGTATTCGTGATCGGTAGAAAAAACTTCTGTAACTTGTGCTACATAAAATTTCGAAGTTTTTTTAGTATTAAATTTCACCAAAACAAATGAATCCACCTCCACCTTTCGCGGGATTATTATGTCCTCGTCAGACATTTCATCTGATTCTGAAAATAGACTGACATCGTCGGAATCCGCAACATCAGTCAATTCCCTATCACTGTTACTGCTATCACTGGATATCGATTTCTTTTTCTTTGGATTAGTCGACCCAACTGGACTATCAATTTTTCTTTTTACTGTTGTCTTAGCTTTCTTGAATTTTCTCTTACTTGCTAGTCTTTCTGCTGTTTCCGCTTCTATTCTTTTATAAATTGGTGTATCTGTCAGAACTTCGGTAGTCTTCTTCTTTCTTTTGTTTTTTATTGGCATTGAGGTCGCTTTAGGGTATGGTTGCAGTAACACAGGAGAAATAAATCGATTTGCAGTTGTTTCCTTGGAAGTAGCTACTGTTTCACAACAAACAATTTTTTTTTCAGGTGTAACTTCAGATGGATATTTCTGATTTGTTTCCGGGGTTTTATCTCGATAACGTGATGTTGAAGGGGGCTGAATGTCAATTTCTGGTATTTCGCTGGCACTAAAATTGTTTGGTTCTTGTTCTTCTCGATTAACATTTGGCATATCTGTTACTGTTGCGGCCATAAATTCGTCGTCGTTAAAAATGTCATCGTTAAATGGGAACAGCCCAGTAGCTTGAAATGCTGCCACATTTTTGGGACAGAAAGCAAGTGGATAAGCTTCCTTCAAAATTTCTGTTATATCATATATGGTTATCCTCTTTCCTGGATTTTTCAACAACCATTTTTGACACTCATGTGCACTCAGAGGACCAAATACAGCTTTATCAAGCGGTTGAAGGTGATGGCTAGTATATGGCGGCATCGTTAATAAAATTGTTTTTTTCTTTTGCTAGTTTAATAGATGCTAAAGAAACATGGCTCTCATAGTCGTCCATAATAAGTAAAATGGGAGAAGCCTTTGTAGAATTGGTATGTGTTATAAAATGTGTCATCCACTGTTCAAACAACTCTGCTTTCATCCACCCAGAAGGGTTTGCGGAACCCTGAGTGCCTGGAGGTGCATTTTTAATCATATAGTCCTTGAAAAATTTTCTAGGAAACACTAAAAACGGCGGTATCGAATTACCAATAGCGTTTATGGCATTGCACATGGTTACCAAAGCGCCCCTTTCGTTGGAAACTATATGACCTACTTGCTTTTGTCCCTTTTTGGCTATTACTTTTCCTTGCACAGTTGTTATTGCTGTTTCGTCAACATTATAAACTTGACTAGGCGTAAACTTATATTTTTCATAAATCGTCTTGAGATTACTAAAAAATTTTGCAACGACTGGTCGATTGAACCTCATCGCTCTGCCTAATGAAGTAGCTGCTGCTGATCGTAATGATAATTCTGCGTTTCGTTTCATAAAACTAGTGAACCAAAACTTGCCCGCACTCTTGTTCTTTTCCCATGACGTGGGTATTTTTTTCTTGTTAGCAATCGCCAAATCGTAAGCTAGTTTTCTAGCACCTTTTGGATTAAGACCGTGATGGAGCTTAGTCATAGTTTGCAGATAATTACTGAGTTCTTGTTCTTCATTTGAAGAAAAAATTTTGTTTAAACAATAATGAGGAGTCAATTTCGGAGCTCCTTCAAGAACGTCTGATGTCCAATCTATATTATTTGTATTTTCTTGACATTTTTTAACATATCTTCTGAGTGTAGTCCGTGGAATATCGTATTTTAGAGCAGCAGCATTTTGTGATAATCCACCTTCCATCACATCATAGATAGCTATTCTCATATCGCTATCAGAAGTTTGGCCAATTCCAGGTTTTTTCGGTGCTGGACGTGGCATATTACGATCTGAAATTAATATATTGTATGAAATAAAAAATATTTATCATTATATTTTGCAGCTAGGAACAGTGGCCACTGCTTTTGTGCGCTTTTTTTTCATAACATGCGTTTGTGGTCACTGTACCAAAACCACCTTGTTTAATAAAACATAATCTAAAATCTTCTACATTAAAAATAATATACAATACACCACGAAACTTGCACAACATTTAATATGTGTTAAAAGAAGTGCATAAAAGAAGTTTAAACTTACCTATTTTTTCTACTCAGCACACCTCTAAACAAATAAATCTGAAAAACACTTGGGAAAACGATTTTGCACGTGTGAATCTTAGTAAGCGACCATTGTGACTGACATTATTAACGTTTCGCTTAGATGGCGCGCCTGTACACATAGATGCAAGACAAATATTTAAAAGTGACCACTGTACCTGAGTGGCCACTGTCTCAGCCCCTATTATGAAATTATGAAAGAAAGAAAATAATTTCAATCACCTATTACTTTTACCTCAGCTGTGCTCAGAACAATAAAATTATTAATAAAAATTTTGTAGATGCTATACTGGTGAAATTCTAAATAAAGTATCTCAGGGAATTTTTTAATATAGACTCGACTTTGTTGAACCCCTTTTTCCCACACCACTGTTGATGTTAATGTTGTCTGTAAGGGAAAGAATAAATTTGCTGTTGAATACTATAAAAATAATTTATTAAGTTATGAAAAAAGGTGAACAGTTTATCAACAATTATGAAAATTCTTATATTATTATTATTCATTCATACAAACACTTATACAAATTAAACTACTTAAAATTACAAAAAAAAAATTTAAAATTTGGCGGATTAAATTATTGTGTCTAACCTCTACCACAATATCAAAAGTCAGTTATATTTTGAGGTTAGTTGTGAGTTGCAAACGTAATGTTTCTTCCTTTATTTCTTTTTTTTAATTAAAGAGTTGATTTAAAGTACCTTGTAAATGATTGTTTTAAAAACCTTTAAACAAATTATGATCCAGGTTAGTTGTATTGGGTTTTTAGTAGAATGTTCCTTCTTCTTTTCTATTTGAGATGTACATATGGGCAGTGTTCCTTTCAAATTGAAAGGATCTTGGATGAATTTATGGATTCTTCCTAAGTTCTTGATTTTTAACGTTCCACTACGTCACCGTGACGTCATGAATGCACCCTTAGGTAATTCCAGCTTTTTTTATTACAGATTTTGTATTATATTTAAAATTACGGCTTACAAGAGAAAAACAGCTGCGTCGCTACTAAATTCCAAAAGCATAAAATTTTTTTGTTGGATATTGATATTCTCTAAACTTGGTTAAAACTAAAACTATATAATACTATCCAATACCCGTATTCAATTAACAATGTAACATTGGAACGTAAACATTAGGGATCTTGGAATTATTTTTGATAGCCAATTAACATTTAATAGCCATATCAATCAAATTGTTAACTCAACCTACCGTGTCTATGGATTTATTTGGAGAAACTGCAAAAATTTTAATAATATCTCGGCTTTAACATCTCTTTACTTTAGCTTGGTTAGGTCTAAATTGGAATATGGATCTTTAATTTAGAATCCCATATATTTCCAATACACGTATTCAATTGAGAAAGTTCAAAAGACATTTCTTAAATTCTTACAATATAAAATTGATGAAGTTTATCCTATTAAAGGTATGGATTGCAATATTTTATTAAATAATTCTAATTTTGTTTCCCTAGAGAAACGTAGGATGCAAGGTTCTATTTTATACTTACATAAACTATTAAATAATAAAATTGACACCTCAGAATTACTATTCCAAATTGATTTACATGTTCCTAGGCTGACCTCTAGACATAATATAACATTCCAATGTAAAAGAGATCAAACAAACTTAATGCAGAAATCTCCAATAAATTTTATATGTATTAATGCTAACAAGATAATTGATTATTATGATATTTTTTGCTGGAATATATGCGAATTAAAAAACAAAACAAATCTTTAGATTTTAGGAGACGCATTATCGTCCTGCACCTTGCATTTAATTTCAGAATTATGTTAGTTAAATTGTGAAATTCTATATCATATATTTTGATTTTATAATGTTTTTTTTTCTTTCTATCCTAATTATATACGTACCAATCTAAAGCGCTGTACTATTTTTGTAATTTAATCTTTATTTAAATATTTTTCGTAACTATGTATTCGCTTTGTAAATGGTTTATACTGTTGGGCAATAAATGCTATTATTATTATTATTAGTATTATTATTAAAACTCTTGATGTCAAAAATTACGTCTTTTTCTCTCATCAAAATTTTTCTAACCCCTTATTGTTTCAACAAACTTTTCAAATTTTATGTCGCTAGGTAGCGAACAAAACCAATCAAATTATTTTATTACTTAGTTAAAATTTCAAAGATTTAATTCAATTAAATTTTATATTTAATTTTGTGTTTATTAGTTTCTATAATTTTTATTATTCAAAATAAAATTATTTTCTTTTATGCTCTGGTACCATTAATTTTTACCTTTTATAGTTGTCAACAGTTTCTGTTTTTTAAATATACAGGATGTCTCGAACTTATAATGGTAATAATAATTTAGAATTTGGAATGTTTTATTTAATTTCTTTATTTAATTTTAGGTCATCGAAGGAGCTACCCCGGAAGAAGTTTTACTATAACATTGACTAATAAATCCAAATTAAACCATTCCCCAGGTAAATTAAATGTCCTATGAGACATCAATTAAATTATAGATCTTTTATTTCTTTACAATATATTTTTTGCTTGTCTTTATATTATTTGCAGTATTGAAGTATTGTAGAATTCCAAAACGATAATAGTATTTATTTACCTTTCGTCTCGTTATCTACACTTGTTAATTTATCATTAAGTACTTATACCTCCTTTTATTGATTGTTTGCTTCTACCATCTACATCTCTTATGAAGCAATAACATCAAATTAAATCGCATAACTGTGATCAGTCCTGTATTGCACTGATTTCTTCTTCGCACATACATTGTAGATCACCCTGTATAAACATTTACGAAATACTCAGCGTTTTTCATTTTACTTTATTGAAGTTAAAGTTCGCCTATAAGAGAAATCTTCAGCGAAATGAAAATCCATGTCACCATTTATCGAAATCCCATCAATAGGTGAACCTAACATGTAATAATCATCGATAACAAACCGCGAAAGAAAGACATAAAGAGTATTCGCAGCAGTAAAGAAGATACGAATATTGCTCGAGGGAGAACGAGGGAAATATGAGAGGGTTATTTCTCACGTAGTTCACTGTATAAAACCCAATGGATGAGTCTTGTCAGGTGCAGAGCATAACTTTTAATGTTAAAATGCGTCTAGAAAGTCTTAAAAGAATGAGTTATGACTTAGCGTAATGCCTTCTGTCGAACTTTGCACCTCCTGGCCTCATTAACTTTGCTGTGACAACTCCATAAGTGTGTAATGGTGCTGAAAGCCCTCCTGAAATATGAAAATGGATATTTCGGGTTTTAGACGATGAGTTCATTAGTCGTGAAACGAAGATGTTAATTAAATTTTGTAGACAAAGGAAAACAATAATAACAGCGTGTCAAGTTTCGTTTGTAACTAATAATACAAATGTTTACCATTGCCTAAGGGTACTTTCGTTGAAATTAATATCGAGTTACTTTAAACTTTAATTATTTTGTTCGCCCACAATAAAAGATAAAATAACGATATAATAAGAATATAAGTTGAAATTTAGTAGATGTACAACTTTGCTTCCGCCGCTTTTTTTCCGAAATTCGAGGGTTTATTGTAAAAAAACGTCTATGATTAAAATTATTGCCAAATCAAATCAGCCAGGCCGTGTGTCATTGATCGAAACAAGTGATAATCAGGAGCAACGTCTAAAGAATAAAGAATAAAGAATGCAGAACTTTCCAGTTCAACGTTTCTTGACCACTTTCGCAATAGGAGGTCAAGCATAGTCGTTTGTCTTTCAATGTCTTTGAAGACGATCACCTGTGATTGTTTCAGTCAGATTTAACAACTCATAATATACGAGGCCGAGCTGGTCTTACCAAATATAGAGCTTGACCTTGGAGCAGTGAATATATGGTTGGACCCTTGACGGGGAAGCATGGCCGGGATATCCCCACGCCTTTCTGCACTTGTCTTCGTCCCTAGTCACAAATAGATGCAGAAATCCCTCCAGCGTTTGCTTTTCAAACAACTGTTCACAAGCAAACAACCGCCGTTCAACATATCTCGATTTATTGGAGGTATTATTGAATGTATAGTTCAGGCAATATATATAGTATCCCCAATTTAACAGCTTTGATGTTGCCAAAAAAACATGACCCTTTAAAAGTAAGCGGCATCCTTTGTCTCAGTCATCAGCATTCCTTAGGTCCTGTAGAATGGATTGCACTAAAGTTTAACGTGCACACTAAACTAACTCAAAGGACTTGATCTTCTTTCTAACCCAGTATTGTCAAGGAGCTGGATAGCCTCGATATTAACATGATGATGAAGTCTGGTCAACAGTGTCCATTTCCAGATCTTTATAGATGTCACTATTGCGAATGTACCAGGGGGCATCTACTATGTTCCTCAGTGCTTTGTTTTGAAATCTTTGGATGATTGCTAAGTTGCTTGCTTTGGTGCATCCCCATAGTTAGATACCATAAGTCCATACAGGCTTAAGTATCTGCATATAAAGCATAAGCTTATTATGTAGAGACATAGTGGAGTTTCTTCCAATAGCCAGTACATTTTTCTATATTTCAGTCCAAGTTCTCCTCTTTTCTTTTTAACATGCACTTTCCATCTAAGTTTATCATCTAAGGTAATACCTAAGTATTTTGCTGTGTTTGAATATGGAATCAGGTTATTGTTTATTCTGACTGGAATATGATCTATCCTTTTGTTTGTAAAGTTAATGTGAAGTGATTTAGTTTCATTAAGTTTAATTTTCCATCTCTTCGATTACAATTTAGTGATTGAACATGTTTTCTACTCTCTAACTCCCGAGCTTCCGAGATTTGGGAGATGTCTGCACTAAAGCGTTTACCGGAACTATAACATCCAACCATCTTGTGCCTAACATTAAAAATGTTACAAATTCAGCCTAAGAAAAATTAAGAGTTAAGGTAGAGAGTTACAAGAATTTAATGAGACTTACTGGGCCTTCTTTAAATTCCTATAAATAGTTGGAGCCTCTTTACAATAAAAATTGAAAATCAAAAGGTTGAAATCGTTAGACAATTTAATCTGATGCACACGATCGTTTTTTAACCTTTCTGGGCCAAGTGATGTATGAAAGAAAAATATTCAAGTGGGGACCCCAATTTTTTTTAACATTTTATATCACTATTTTATTTTTCTTCTTTTTCTAATTGTTTTTTCTAACTGTTGGTCAGGTTAAAAAGGGTTGTAGGTAGTAGTAATATAATCTTTACATTTATTTATTAAAAACAAAGATACTCACAAATGTTAATTATTTTTCATACTTAACACACACAATTTTCATTTCTGAATGTTGGCAACATGTAAATTTTTTGCAGGTGGAACATTTTGATCTATTTTTGCTATCTTTTGGCCCCAGGAAGGTTAATGAAATTTCAGGAGAAGAAAGGCTCCTTATGTTATTTTAACGCGAATTCAAAAACGCCCACTTTTTGAAGAAAATATCTAATTAGATGCAAAAATGTCAGTTTTAGATCTTTTTAAAGACAGAAAATGATAAAAATAAAAATAAAGTAATAAAATACGACCAAAACAAGAACAAAGAAAAGAAAAAATGGGACAGAAGCAGATCAAGAGAGGGAAATCTAAGCATGGACCATTGTATCTTATTATCAGACCATGGTAAGATACAATGTGCCGATAGGCCTAAGTGTCACCGGAGGCTTCGGTCAGACGGGCCCAACTAGGGGCTGAAGTTTTTAGTGAGTATGCCTGGAAGAAAATTCTCACAGTAGAAGGAAATTCTCACAGTAGACCTTGAGATTTTAGGCTCATAACCTCCCCATAAAGGGTTTTCTTCACCTCCGCAAAAAAAGCAGGGACAGAGAAGGATATAGAACGTTATCATAATAGAGACAATGATAAAGATAGAAGTAACAGAAGACGACAATTAAAAAAAATTCCAATTTTAATAAAATTGAAATAATTCTTTTTGTAAAATAAAAAAAAATACTTGACTTAGGGCCAGTCTTTTCACCTTCGGATAAACTAGTTTATCCTAAGAATAAATTTTAACTGAGGGAAAACATAAAATACTGTCTTTTCATCTTCAGATAGCGCTATCTACCCAGGATAAGCTATCTGGTGGTTTATGAGGTGGATAGTAAATTTATCTACCAGTTAAAACCCAAGAGCATGCGCACTGAATGAAATTGAGGGGCGAATTGTCAACATAACATAACCTAACAGAAACTTCATTATTATTCTTATTTGAGATAAGTAATTAATAGTGATTATTAAAGACTAAAATATTGCTTTTAAATTCGGAATTAAGACATACCTAAGTGGTGTTTTACAAACTAAAGTGAAAACTGTTGTCATTCTACAACAAAATTATTTAAAACAAAATGGATTTATTATAAGATTTTGAGATGTTTGTTGATGTTGGACTAATTAACGACACAGAAGCATTAAATCGTGAACAAGACTACAATGTTAGAGAACATTTCAATGAGTGGAATAACATTTGCATAATATTGCAATTGATCAAAATGAGAATGATTTTGAAGAAAATGAATTTGTTCTGGAAGATCTTAGAGAGTTTAATGATGGTGAAGAAAATAATGAAAATGCTCGGACAACATTTATAGATTATTTCCAAGAATTATTGAATCAAGTTAACTGAAATATGTAATTTTTAACTATTTTTTTCGTTGATTCAAATTCAAATATTCCAGTATACACTTTATTTATGATCCATGATATTAAAGTGCCTTTTTAACAAAATTTTTCAAATTTAACAATTACCTATATATTTTAAGTATACCCATAGATACTGTAGTTTTTTTCACGATTTGTGTATATTAGGATATCCGACTTCAATAAAGAATCTATATATCTATCTAAATATTAGCTTTTTGTTGTGTCAACGTGATTATGATGATTAAAACTGTATATTGTTAAGCAATATGTAAAAGCTCTTCTAAAAATACTTTTAAATGCTTTTAATCTTTATTTTAATAAATTCAGATTTGACATTTTACAAAAAATTATTAACATCTCACAACTTCCAAAATCATTAACATTAACTTCAAACTTTCTAAATCAGTCAACACACTATCACCTTTTTCACATAATTTTTCTTTTATAATTTATTTTAAAATTCTTACAAATTTTGCCCCATTTTAACATCATAACAACATTCCCTAAAATTTCGTTGAACTTTTCTTGCAAAGTAATGAATAAGAAAAATTCAACGAATTTTACAAATTTATAATTCTTCCCCCCATTTCTATAATTTTCCCTTTATTTCATTATTAATAATTCTTATATTTTCATTTAGTCATAATCATATTCATATATTTTATTTTATCCCCCCATTTCTATAATTTCCCTCTTTTTTTATTTTTAATACCTTTTTATATCTTCTATATTACAATTCTTACAATATCCAAAAATTATTTAATAATTTTTTTTTTTAATTTGATCTTCCATTTGTGATAGTTTTGACCTGACCTGTTTTTATTCTTTAAAATTTCTCCTATTAAGGATTTATCTAAATTTTTACCATTTTTCTTATTTTTCTGCTCCTGTAATTCTTCTATTATTCTTGCCATCATTTCCTCTTTATTCTCTCTTCTTATTTCTTCCCATTCTTTATCTGTACCATTTCTTACATGTTGTCTGATTTCTTCCAAGCTATCTCCTACACTTCTTATTTTCTTTTTTATAGTTGCTTCTGCATGTGTTATATTTGCTTTAAGATTTTTCTTCAATTCCAATTCCTTCTCAATATTCCTTTTTATATTTCTTATTTTTTTTCCATTCTCATCTATTTCTTGTTTCAGTTTTCTCAATTTTTCTTGATTGTCTTCACTCATTTTCTCAACATCAACTTTAAGTTCTTTTTCGTATTCTTTGAGTTCCCCCTGTATTGCAACAGCCATAATTCCCACAACTTGTTTCACCTCTTCTATTCTTTGGACAACTTCATCATATTCCTGGTGAACTCTCAATCCGATTGTGTCCACTTCTTTTCTGATGCTTACTACTTGTTCTTGTATCTGTCTACTTTCTTTTATGAAATTTTCTTCAATTTTATTTACTCTTTCCATAAATTCTTCTCTGTTCTTCTTAATATTTATTTCTATTTCTTGTTTTATATTTTCCATTATGCCCTGTCTCATAAGACTCATATCTTCTTTAATGTCTTGCCTCATACTTTCCATTTTATTTTCTATTTTCCTTATGTCTTGTTTTATATTCTGACCAATATTTTCCATCTTCTGACCCATATTTTCCATATTCTCCATAAAACATTTCATCATGGTTCTTAAATCCACTTTAATTTATAAATTATTTTAGGCCCTGTTTATTTTTTTGAGCCCCACGTTGGGCTGCCAATTGTTAAGCAATATGTAAATGCTCTTCTAAAAATACTTTTAAATGCTTTTAATCTTTATTTTAATAAATTCAGATTTGACATTTTACAAAAAATTATTAACATCTCACAACTTCCAAAATCATTAACATCAACATAAAACTTCAAACTTTCTAAATCTGTCAACACACTATCACCTTTTTTTTTATTAAGTCTTTTTTCACATAATTTTTCTTTTATAATTTATTTTAAAATACTTACAAATTTTGCCCCATTTTAACATCATAACAATATATATAAATAATTTTTTAATATAAAACAAATTACATTTTTTCTAAACTTTTTTTATTTACTAAAATCTACCCAAACAAATAACTAGCGTCTATTTATCACGCTCTACAAATGAACCTTACCGTGGTACCCTCTCTTAAAGTAAAGTAATAACAACTACGGCCGTCAGCTATGTTATTTTGAGTTATAGAACATCTTTGCGATGTTCTCTTTCTCTTACTAACACATGCCACTTTTATCTTTGTTTCTCTTCCTTCGGTATCATTTCAGTTGGCTAGATTTCACTGTGAGAGTGACTATTGGTACATCTCAGAGATAGCTATCTATCAGATAACTCGAAATGAAAAGACTCGTATCAGTTATCCCTTAGATAACGAGTTCTAGTTAATTTATCTGTAAAATAGTTATCTGACGGTTAAAGCTTATCTATCTATAGGTGAAAAGACTGGCCCTTAACGGCATTAGAGAAAACACAGGAAAAGAATAAGTTTTTTACCCGAAACTATTAAGTATTATCCTAATATCGGTAGTTAATTTTTCTAATTTTTCTACAAAACCTCTAGACGTAGAGTGTTCGGCGACAAAGTCATAGAAACAGTTACTCATGGCGATATAATCACGAGTATGAGAGATAAATATGAATGAAGAAAATGTGTGAAAAGAACGGTCGCTAACAACGGCAGACGGCAAGGTGCATTTTGAATTAACATCACCATTTATTAATATGAATAGCTGGACGTCCAATGAACGGTACTTGAGGTGCCGAAGCGTTGATAGTATCACATCCAACGTCGGGGGGTCTTTTACGTCAAGGCCGTAAACGCAGGAACGCAACTGTGTTTGTCAGGATGTGAATATGATTAACGATTCTTTTAATATACGATTAAGGTGGATTTATGCAGCAGGATTGTTGTTTTCACTATACACTTTCTCTTTTAGTAGGTCTGTTTAAAAAGTTTAGTTTCGAGATATGAAGAAACTAAAAAAGTTACCTTTTGATTTTTGTTTTTATTTAACCATTTAACTAGAGGAATATTTTGCGGTATGCGATCAAGGTAAACATTTAAAATATATACTAGACGGGGTCGTTGCAGAATCGTTGCATTTACGGTCGGGGCTATTATCGTTGAATCTACGGGCATATAAAAATATGCTGAATTTAACGTTGCATCAGCGGTCAGTACGTAATAAACAAGCCAGGTAAAATATTATCACCTTTTTGTACCATTATCACATGAATTCATTTTCTAAGATTTAAATAACATTATTTACCACGTAAGTTGACAAGAGGAGAAAAATGTTTATTATTAATTTTACGACAAAAAGTTTTTTTTATATCTTAAGATGGATGTACAGGGTGTTAGTAAATTATGTCAGGTCAGATTAGGTCAGGTTCCTTCTTAGAATTATGATAAATACCAAGAAAGGAGACTAAAATTGTTATTCAAATACCTTACATTCGAAAGCAACCACCTGCTTTGTATCATGTAAAATGTCTGATCGTAAGTGTAACGTTATTTGCCCAAATATTTTGCAACGATTATTTCCCTTGCCTGTCAAATATCAATTTTTAACCAATCACGTGCTTGGAAACTGATTTAACGCAGCCAATCAAAACAAAATAAAGCGACTATTCACCTTGGTGGTAAATATTCGGCTATTTGATCATCGTCCTCAATATTCACCTAAAGGACGGTATCCAACAATAAAGAAGCCGCCCGTAAATTTCAAATTTTTCACATAAAACCTATACTAATGGTAATATAAAGTTGCTTATAGTTAACAAATTATCGATCTTTAGTGGCAAATACACAAATTCAACGGATTTCGCACTTTTTCTGAAACTACAAATATATTAATTCATTCTATTCCATATAATACCGTTCATTTTACGACAAACATAGAAGGCACGCTACTGTCAATCTGAATTTTGACAGTTTGCCATTAAAGTTTATTACAGAATTAAATTTGACACATTTTGTTAAAAAGTATTAACAATGAGTAGATTCGAGAGTAAAAATCTTCAAGAAATTGATAATATAATTAAATTAAACGTACCTGCCAACTCAGTAAAGAGCAAAACTAGTATTTGGGGACAATTTATACGTCGACAAATTGATTCTAAAATAAACTCGAAATTTAGATGCAATAAAAATAGTCGGCTATTTGTCAAGGTCTTGTTATATTACTGTCGACTATTTCCCTCGTATTAATTTTCACCAATCACAAACGTGCAATTTTGAATTACAAATGCTTTCTAGATGAAAAAACTGTACGACAGTTCCTGTCAGTAGTTTTTTCTAGTTTACCCGCAGCAAAACTTGACAGCTGTTGTCACCAAAAATTACAATACCTTTGATAACAAGTAATTATGGTCTCCTAGGACACCAGAAAACGACGCTAAACAATTTTTCTGATTTTATTGTCAATAAATTTTGTAATATTGTTTTTAAACAGTGCTAGTCTGCTTATGTAGTGTAAATGCGAGCTTTCAGAAACTACAAGTATAGAGCAAATAAACCTAATCCTGAAAGATTGGGCGTGGAATATGAAGAAAGAAAACGCTGAAAATTACAAAGAACTAGTTGTGAAGACAATGTGGAACACCGTTGCAAAAAAAATGCAAGAGATGTATTTCATGAAGTGGAAAATAATTTTTGATCCATTTAAAGATATTATCTTCAAATCTAGTAGGGAAGCTCGTAATGCGAAACGAAGGCATTTGGAGATGTGCGCCAATAAAAGGAAATCGAGCTATGCTTCATTAAAATTGGAAGAATAATACGCAATGGTTTTATTATGGGACGAAGACACACCGGCGGGACTTCAGCGAAAATTTTACCATATCGCTTCAGTAGAACTTGCCTGGAGAGGTGGAGAAACAGTCAATTGCAGAGTTCATTATTTTGAAACAGGTAGATAACATAGTTACATATTTTTTATAATAACTGATTTTTAAAAATCCTACTTTTTAGGACGAGTAGAGTATAATCCTCTCTTCAATAAAACGGCAAAGGGTGGAGAAAAAACAATGGCCGAACCCATCATGGAACAAAGAACAATCAAGTGGATGGTACAAAAACACTACAGTGGGAAGAAACGAACTTTCTAAATGGACTAAAGAAGCAGCAGAGAACGCAGGATTAAATACAAAAGAAATAAAAATAACAAACCACTCTATGCGGTCGACAGCAGTCAGTAACCTGGCTAAAGGAGGGGTCGGTGAACAACAATTAATTAAAATTACTGGCCACAGTTCAGCCAACTCAATTAAGCCTTATCTGCAAATGGATAATGAGGATTATTCCAACATTATAAATACCCTTAGAAATGACGCTTCAGAACCTCCAGCTAAAAAATAGAAAACAGAAACTCATCGAGCTTCTCACTCTACAGCTGGTCCCATCAACAACATTAATGATTTACCTACACCCAACGTTATCAATGAGTTAACAAAGATTTCAAACAATACTCCTACTGTGTACCAAAATTGCAATTTATATTTTAATTGTACCATAAATAATTAAGTATTTTGTGTTTAAATAAATGACCTGTTTTTTAGTTTTCAAATTAATACCTACATATTTATTATGTATGTATATATAATAGGTAGTATGTTTTGTAAGCTATGTATATGCAGAATGATCTGTTACTCATGAAATAGTCTTGTCAGATGCCATTCAGGCATCTAATTTTTTCTGTGAAAAAATCGAAAACCACAATGCAAAGTAATATTTTTTTATCAAAATGCATTTGTGCAGGTGCAAAAATCCTCGTCTTCGACTCGGATTTTTGTTGCCACCAGCACTCATGCTTCTTGTTAAAATATTACTTAGCAACGTGTTTTTTCAATTTTTTTCAGAAAAATTAGATGCCCTTATGATATTACTTACGAAAATTACCTTGACCGCGTTTGCAACAAAAATTACCTTGACCGCGTTTGCAACAAAAATTACCTTGATCGCGTTTGCAACAAAAATTACATCGACCGTGTTTGCAACGAAGATTAATTTGACCACGTTACCTTGACCGCAGATGCAGTAATCGCATCTGGACCTGTATCATACTAGAAGGAAGAAGATCTAGAGAAGCAGATTTAAAAAATAGATCAGGTAGGTACTTGGAAGCAAAAATACAAGTAGAAATAGGTGTTAAGTAGAAAAACGTTGATTACGGCTTCGATGGATCCAGAGAAAGTTTTAATATTCAGCAACTGAAATTCTAGAATTCAAAAATGGAACAAAAAGTGATATTACTTGTCCAGAATCCATACATCTTTTACAGTGACTCAAAGGGAGGCTAACCAAATGGCTGGGTTAAACGAACTGAACAGAAAATCCGCCGAATGAAGCAAAAAGGTTCTCAAGTGGCTGTTAATGATAAATGTTGGAAAGGTTCTAAATAAATGGGTTATTTTTAGATAAGAAAGCTTAGGAAGACCAAGTAAAAATATAAAAAAACTGAATTATTGGCACTCCTTCGACCAGAGCTGTCAACATAATTTGGCTAACATGATTTAACAAAGTTTTACCTTGGACCTAAATTAAATGATTTAAATGGCTTCTTTCAGTATGCGACATAAAGACTTAAGGAAACCGTAAATTTTGTAGTTTGCCATCTTTTTCCTGGCAGAATATAAAACGGCAACTTGTAACTAATAATTCTGTAGTTTATTAGTAATTTCAATTTTTGTGCCAACTTTTAGATTATCTGGCTGTCGTCTGCGATGAGTTGTTTCAGCCAATCTGAAAAAGAGTTCAGAGGTCATTGTAGCAAGATCAAGTATCGCTTTTTTGGATCGAATAAAAAATAGTGGAAGGTACAAGAGTCCTCAAATATATGAACGTATTCATGGTTATTTGAGATTTAAATAGAAGTTAATTTTTGAATGATAATTTCGCGTCAGTTAGAGCGACATTTAATGAAATATAAATATACAAGATTGTCTTTAGAGGTTCTACATAAACCTTCTCATGCAATTTAACTATTCCTATGTGAAGCACAAAATCTGACATATAAAGACAATATTTTATAAAAAAAAAATCCTTTAAAAATAATAAATGGCCAAAACAAGGAAAAGGATTACTCCTTCTGTTTGCGAAATTATTTTAAATTCAAACATAATTCAAGCTCTTTTTCCTAATAAAATCTACCTCTACTCTACTCACTGTAATCGCCAAAATCTGATTAAACGACTCGTCTCGCTTTACCGGATCCATCGAAAATTTGAATATAACCATCGTCGAAGCTACGTTATTAAAGTCCCCTGAGGAAACTGTCTATTAATTATTTTATTGAACGCTAAGCTAGGTCATGGGGAGGTGCCATAATCCCATGTCTCCAAGCAACGAGGCATGAGAGGCAATTTTATCTGTTTTTGTGAGCCGCGTATGGGTATACTTGTGCAGAGCACAGTGGATGATGAAGTATTTGCAATGGACAAAATTTGTAATATATAAAAATCATTTAATAAAAGTTTTGATCAGTGATTATTATACATTATTTTATTTTTGTATTAGATCTTGAGGCCAGGTTCTAGCAAGTCTTCTTGTAATTGGACCATTGTTGAATAGCTCATCTGTTAGCTCGCTTTTGTGATGCATCATGCCCTCGATATATAGAGCCTGATTTGTTACGTACCACTCTAGATCTTATCCGTATTGACTAAACATTTAGATGTAGTTCAATGATGTTGGTTTTGCAGTCCAAATAAGTCCAAATAGGTCAGAACATGATTTTGGTATACAATAACCCTAGTAGCTAGTACATTTAACTTAACTGGAGTTGTTTTCTTTTTGTTTAAATATGTTTCTTCCAAGATTGAAGAAACACCCAATAACAGACATAAAAGAAAACCAAACAACAAGTTTCACAAATACAAAATACATAAAAGTGTGAAATTAAGGTCCATTCATACAGGTGGGCAGATGTTGTAGCGCATGGTAGAGGTTATCTGGTGATTTTGCAGATTTTTATAAACTCTTACAAGATGTTCGTTTGCAGGGGAAGCCATTGTAGTGATGTTGGTTTCAAGTATATTTGCTGTGTAGAGTAGGAAAAGTAGCGGCCCGAGGATACTAACGTACGAATCACCTGAGTTGATAGGACAAAGGTTCCAATTCTGCACATTGAAGTTTACAGAGAAGAGTCTATTTGATTGATAGAATTCCAGTAGGAAGAAGTTGCTCGATAGATTTTTTAATTTCTAGTGCTTGCCTCTATGTCAGACTTTATCGAATGATTGGGAGAAATATAGCAATTTTGGAGACCTTTTTTGACATTTTGTTTATTATACTATTGACTTGATGGGTAGTTGATTGTCCTTATCTAAAGCCAAACTAACATGGGTAGTTTCTGCACGCGATTAAATATAACTGCCAGTAGTGTCAAAAGAGTGATAACCTTATGAGAAAGTTGTTTTAATATTTGATAAGAGACTAAGTCATATCGTGGAGCTCTTCGTATGTTGAATTTGTTTATTTCTTTCTAGACTCATATGGAAGTAAAATTTTTAATATTGAGGGACATTTAGCATGCTAACGTGTTTTAAACGCGCTTACCTGTTATATAATCCGTCTCTGGAGTAGTAGACAATGTATAGTAGAAGCGGTACATGCCCAATGCAGTTCTCGGGCACAAAATGTTTTATAGTACAATATATTAAACTTAGCGAAGCAAAACGGCAGATACGATTCATGTATGTACATGCAGACGACCAGGAAAATTGGGCTTCTATTCAACCGAGGTCGCTTCACTGGTCCTTTATCCAGAAGCGCATGAGTCCAAAAATAAGCGATTTGAGACTAGTCGCGAAATAATTATTTAAAAATAAAATCACAAAATAATTCAGTCTGAAACACGGTCTCTTGAGTTTCTTTGTCGGCTTCCATAGTGTCTGAATTTTTGCTACAAGGTTTGGTACGTATTGTTTAAAGTATAATATAAACCACTATATTTTTTAACATTTTCATTTCAACTATTTTTTTTGACCAATTTTTAAGGTTCCTGGTCCACTAAACACGGGAGATGGCAAGCTGCTCAGTTATATGGAGATCGGATTGCGCTCACAGCTTAATCCGTTAATAGAGCGTCGTCGCGGCAGTCCGGCAGCGTCATTTCACGCCCTACGCGCTTATTCATAGAGCGCCCCAATCTTGTTTATCTATGAAAATATTCAGTGGCGTACTTTCAAATCATTTATATATTAAATTTATAGAATTGTGTAGATTTGTATAAACATTTATATTTGTTAATTAATTTATGTGATATGGGTAATTCGAGAAATGTAAAATTTTTATTTTTTCGATATTTAGTTTAATTTTTATTATTTTGTGCAGTATCGGTCAATGAAAAGTACCACCTAACCACAATCTTCTTCTTCCTCTGCTATCCATTAATAAATGTTTGCGATCATCCTGTGGTTCCTATTCCTGTCCAATCTTTCATATTTCGGAGCCACGACATCTTCTTTCTGCCTACACCCCTTCTTCCCTCTATTTTTCCTACTATTAATAGTTGGAGCAAAGGGTACCTGCCCCTGTTTTCCTGCGTTTTATCGTGCCCAGCAATTCGCGTTCTCTTCCTATCGTCCTCAAAATTTCCTCGTTTGTTTTTCTTGCTGTCCATGGGACTTTAAAGATTCTTTGATAGATCCACATTTCAAATGCTTCCAGCCTATTCATTGTGCTAACCTTCAATGTCCAGCCTTCCATACCATACAACAGTACGAACCATACGTAACATTTTGTGAATCTTATTCTGAGATTGAAGTAAAAAGTCAGAGTTCGTAAAGACGTTTTTGAATCTCATGAATCCGGCATTTGATTTCTACGTCTTCACATAACCAAGTCACTAGATAGTTAAACTTTTTTACTCGTTATATGTCATCACTATCGCATGAGAGTTTTGCATTCTGGAACTCATCCAATTTGCGGGACATTACTAGGAATTTTGTCTTTTTTATGTTGATGTTAATTCCCATAAGTCGGCCTTGTATTCCAACTATGTCCAGGAGCCTTTGGAGGTCATTCATATTATCTGCTATCAGGAATGTGTCATCTGCATACCGTATATTGTTGATCCATGTGCCAATTACTTTGATGCCTAATTGTTGTCCATCGAGAGCTTCTTGGAAGATGTTTTCAGAGTAAATGTTAAACAGTAGTGGGGAGAGGACACATCCCTGTCTTGCACACAGAGAATTCCAATTTTCTCCCATGTAATTAAATATTACCCTATTCTAATTGACTTTTTAGAAATACAGAAAATGAGAAATTTAGACTGACGTTTTACAATGACTCTTAACATTGAAGCAAAATTATTAATATTTACCTAAAGGTTCTTAATAAGTGATAAGTTGATCTCTTGTAATACCTGTAGTAAAGAAAGCAACGATATTTTTTATATTCATGTAACCGGGAGTTCTGATATAGATATCTTCAAGCTGCGATTATCACTTTCTATATGGCCTAATAACTACTGTTAAATAGCCAAGACCGACGGCTTTACATGTACTTCGAGGATTGCTGTGTTGCCGTAATTATGAGCAGTTTAATTCAGGAGCAACTAATACATCATATAGTGTTTCTATAACAGTGGATTTATCTGGTAATAAAATATTCAACTCTACTTTACCAAAGTGAGTTACAATTAAATGTTTATTTTCCAAAGAAATAAACCCCAATCACGGGGATTGTTCTACGTGTGTTACATATCCACCTTCAATGATTTGTATACTTGATATTTCCATTGAATTCACTGCAGAAGTAATTATCTAGAAAACATTTCTTCCAAATTTTAGATACACAATAAAATTATCAAAAATTAGTAAAAATTATAAACATTCTTAAAACAAGATCGTTTAGATTATACGATTCAAGATATTTGAGACGACCTCGAATAGCTCTTATCATGGTGGCTAAGGATTTGCATAAATACTATTAGGTACTTTCCAAAACCACAGGGTTGAACTAATAAAATTTTGACCATTAATTTATTTAGTTTAAATTTGTGGTGCATATTTCTACTTTCGTATGTAAATATTTAGGGTTTTTTACATTCATAAAGAAACTAAAACTTCCCTTCACATTTTTTCTAGAATTAGGACTGGCAAATAAAAAAGTCAATTTGGTATGTCAATTTGTGTAGTACTACCCTGATGTGCGTCCTTACTATTACAACCGATAAGTTAACAGGATTAGATACAATTGCCAAGTAAAAGGCCAGCATCACTTTGATTTATGTATGAAAATCTGGGTTTTCTAGGTTATGGTTAGATACTGTTCATGCTACTTTTTTTTGTATATAAATATGAATACTATAGAAAGTTGTTAAAACATGATACCACAATATGTTGTATTATAAAAACTTTTTATAATTTTAAGAAGCTTAATATTGCATCTGCTGTTACACTCCACATTGTAGATAAAATAGTCACACTGCGCAAAAGACGCATACATAAGCAAAAAAAATTATATAAAGGTTGACACATGCACTGTGTGAACAATAATCTCTTGATAGGATTATTAAGGCACAAAATTGATATGCAGCTTTATCCCCTACATTGAATTATAACGTACATTATATGGCTTTAATTAACGCTTATCACCTATAAGAACGTGTTAAACATATTCATAAAGGCATTCTTTACTGACTTTATCGGCTAATTTTTATTCTTTAGACTAATTGTTGACAGGGTAAGAATAATTTAGTGCTAAAATTTTAATTTCTGTGTTACCAAAGGTTAATTTTTCATGTTGGACGTTTTTTATTTATTACTTTTAATTCAGGTTACTACGAAAAATACATTTTATACTACAAGTAAATATCAGTCTCAAAACTAATGGTTATCGTTTCCGCTAAATATTATATTGCGTAAATATTTTTACACTCAAAACAAAATCAAATGTATCAGTTGTTCGCTTTAGAGAGTGTGTGATTGTCTGCTCGGTACAGAACCTTTGATTCGTGGGCGTTTCTGTTTAAAAGGAATTTTAACAATTGTAAAATATAAAATTATCTGGAGAAACAGGGTTTTCTTTTAAAATATACATTAAACAAAGGTCAAAAATACAAAGGATTAATCACAAAATATTGTTTGGCCAAAGGACTAAAAATTTATTGAATGTGCTACTGAAAAATCTTCTTTTTACGTTCTCTTTCTTAATGTTAATATCCGAGATCAGTTTGTGATTTATAATTGACTTTAATTTTTAGTTACGTTAAATTTTTGATACGCTGTTTATGTTGGTACCTTTTTTGTTGTTGATTTTTCGTAATCTAATACTGGATGTTCTGATGTATTCGGTACATCGCAGTAGAGGCACGTGTATTGTGTCGGGTTACTAATTTTCATTCAATTTCTAGAAGAATCTGTGACACAACAGGTCAAGAAACTCTATGTATTTCCATTTATTTCTGTAGCCCATAGTGCCTTGCTTATTTTATATAATCTTGTCTATGGATAATAAAACCACTTTTAACATAAAAAAATTTCTTTACGTTTCGACTTTATATCAAAACAAATAATAAAAATTTGCTATAGAAAGAGATCACACTCGACTTACACTTTTGATTAAACTTCTTGTCCTTCCCGTTTCCACTAATAATTCCCAGTCTTCAGGGTCTCCGCACTGTCCCTCTATGATGACGTTCATACCCATATCTCTTTTGTGCAACCTCTTGCTATCTGTGCTAGAGGACGCATTGGCAATACTCCTGCAATTGCTCTTGCTGCCGCAGTTTTATTAAATTTGATAAAGCTTCTTATATACTCAAAAATTGTATTAATAGAAAGAAGAGACAGTATAACTCCGAAAAAATATTTTTTAAAATATACTGCACTAGAATTTTAAGCTGCTTTAAAATTTAAGAAATCGAATTTCACTTTCTTGTTACATATTAAAATCCTGGTCAAATTTGATATTTAACTTGCATAACCTAACAATTTAGGGTTAACTTCTGTCTGAGCTACAACTTTGATATATACCTTATTTATTTTAGCGAGGCGGTGATGTAATTTCTAGTTATTTCTGTTATCAACGGAAGACTAAGAGCAAATACGATTTAACCTCAACGTGCAGGGGAAAGTAACTGTTAAAGTTTTTAGATGTACTACCATCTATGATTAGAAGAGAGTATTGACAATTTTTAAAGCAAATAATTCCCGATGTATTGGGTTGCATACACAATTTGCTAACTGTTAAAGGTTGGCAATACTTCGTTGCCGCTGTGACATAGCGAAAATTCTTGATTTATTTAGAATAGTTACAAATTCACCTCCAACGTGTCAATGTACTTTAACATAATGGCATATTACAATAAAAATTCCAAAACTACATAACTTTTAATTTTTATTTGGATCTTAAAACATTTTTCTTGAAAATGCTTTATAGTCAACGATTTATTGTTGTATTGTTGTATCAATCAAGTTGATAGCACATTAGATTCAAGCTAGGAAAAACAAGTAACTGGCACAATTTTATCTTTAAGTGAACGAAAAAAAATCTACCTGGCAACGCCACAGATATTTGACATGCGACGTCACTGCCTCGCTAAAATAAATAATGTATATCAATTATTATCCTCCACGTTAGTTGTACCAGATCTTATTAATAACACTTTTTAATAATTAATTGTAACCTACTATTAATAAATACATTAGAACATATTAATTGAATGTCATTTTCAATAAATAAAACGAATTATTACAACCCTCAGCGTGCTTAATTGAAAATTAATGTCTTCATATGATAATGAGGGGTATAAAGTTAATACGGCCTGCTTAAAATATTCAAATTTTGCGCTGACAGCTGTACAAAGTTACTTTCTGGGAGTGTTGCCAAAGACAGTGTCGTTCATTTTATTTGAAAGCTAGTTTTGAAGCATCATTCATAACTCAAAAATGTTCATACGCCTGATTAAACATTAATTAATTTCGTGCTTTAACTGAACAGTGATATTGATTTTAATAATATATTTTTTTGAAAATCCCACAAATTTGATCAAAAAACCAATTAATTAGAGTAGTCAAGTGTTTTTCTTTGAGTATTAGTACTATATTAGTTACGTCAGCGTACATAGTGGTTTCTGATTCACCTCAAAAACAGAAAATATTCTTAATATCAAATGCGGTGAATTCGAGATTTATTTATTAAAGATCGCTTTATGAAATGTATTCCATAATTTTGTAATATTAACAATAAAAATTCAAAATTAAACAATTATATTTCAACTAAGGAAACAAAATACAGGAATTTATGAATGTTAAAAAATATGGTTATCCGATTATCTAAATAGTGGATCCTTCCTAATTTTGATTTGTAAAGAATTATAAAGGACCAGGCACCTTTCTTATGGGAAAATGGCTTTCCGTCAAATTATCTGAAAATTTGGTATGATGTAGAACTCGATGCTCTGACAAAAAGGGTCCATTGGCCCAAACCGATCCTATGGCTAGTTTTCGAGGTACAGGGTGTTAAACATCTGAAATGCCACTTTTTTGTAACCAGATTGCTCATAACAGACCTGTTTTATTCGCGTTTGTTGTAGAAAACATGAATTATAGGATATTTAGCAACAATATTTTATAAACAATTACTGTACAATTTGGTTATTTACAGGTTGGTTAGAAAATAAGTAATATGGTTTTTTTGAAGAAATCATTTTTTTTATAACAGCTTTAAAAATGCAAGTAAATGTCATTGCATCATGAATATATAGTTTAAGTAATTACTTCTTGGTGATGAATCATATTTTATACAGGGTGACTCATAAATGTAGTTACAGAAGGCATATAATATAATTTAGCTTTAACGAATCGCCCCGTATAAATGATGTGTTATAAAAATTTTGTATTATCTTAAACAAATGTACGACCTGTCACCGGTCCCTCTACCACCACTCTATGGCATACAGCGTGTTAAACTGATTGCAAACACTTTAAAAATTATAAAATCTGTGTTTTGTGCACCACCCTGTATTTTAAAAGTTTCTCCGTCAACTTTATAAATTAATACATTTTCAGATTAACAGAAGGTCAGTATTTAACTGAGCAAAATTTTGTTGTAATCCTATTACCAGTTTTCCTAAAATGTGTACCCATCCTTCGGTTTTCATAATTAGTAACCTTTTTTTATATTATTTTAGATCAACTAGTAACTATCGGTACACATTTTAGGAAAACTGGTCATAGGATTACAACAAAATTTTGCTCGGTTAAATACTGAACTTCCGTTAATCTGAAAATGTATTAATTTATAAAGTTGACGGAGAAACTTTTAAAATACAGGGTGGTGCACAAAACTCAGGTTTTCTAATTTTTAAAGTGTTTGCAATCAGTTTAACACGCTGTATGACATATAGTGGTGGTAAAGTGACAGGTCATACATTCGTTTAAGATAATACAAAATTTTTATAACACATCATTTATACGGGGCGATTCGTTAAAGCTAAAATACATTATATGCCTTCTGTAACTACATTTATGAGTCACCCTGTATAAAATATGATTCATCACCAAGAAGTAATTATTTAAACTATATGTTCATGATGCAATGACATTTTCTTGCATTTTTAAAGCTGTTATAAAAAAATGATTTCTTCAAAAAAACCATATTACTTATTTTCGAACCACCCTGTAAATAACCAAATTGTACAGTAATTGTTTATAAAATATTGTTGCTAAATAACCTATAATTCATGTTTTCTACAACAAACGCGAATAAAACAGGTCTGTTATGAGAAATCTGGTTACAAAAAAGTGGCATTTCCGATGTTTAACACCCTGTACCTCGAAAACTAGCCATAGGATCGATTTGGACCAATGGACAATTTTTGTCAGAGCATCGAGTTCTACATCATACCAACTGTTCATATAATTTGAGGGGAAGCCATTTTCCCATAAGAAAGGTGCCTCAAAGCGACATCATGCGTTAACAGTTATGTTTGTTTACCTAAAATTCCGTTAGAGTGGCGCTCGTGTCAAGCGAAATCTAAATGGGCAGGGGTATAGAGTTTGGCTAAATTCTTATGGAGAATATTAGGGAATAAATTAACATCGTCTGATAACATGAGCTGGTAAGATTTGAATAACGGAAATTTTTTTTGGAAATTTTTATTGAATTTTGAATTTAATACTCAATTTTAAAGTTAGGACTACCTACCGTAATCGAAATTACCGAGTCAAGAGCTCATCTATGGCTCCCGAATATGAAAACTGGAAAACCCGGACCATTTTCGGGAATTTTAACATTTTTGGAGGTATTGACAGCATTTTGACAGCTGTTATGACATCGAATATGATCAGTTTCACGTCTACAGGCTCGAAGACATCATCAAATGTGCGCGTGGAAATTTGTTTTAAGGATTCGGTGTTAGAATGTCGGAATGCATAAGAATTCATGGTTCAGATCCGTGAGGTAGGACATTTATAGAAAAGAGAATTCAAAATTCAAAAATTCGCTGTTGAAAAGGCAAGAACTTTTCCAAATTACAAAAATAACTTGGATTTAACGAAATTAATTATCATTCAACGAAGTATCTTTTATCGATTTCCATCGTTCTGCGCTGCCAAATAAAAGACCGATTACATAAAAGCTGAAATAAATCAGCGTTTGAATATAGAACGATATGAGAGGTTGGGTGGCAGCATTGACCATCAGTAGTCGAGGCAAAAACCCATAACCTTTCAACTTTATATATAAAGCGCTTCAATAAAAATTACCTTCGTGAACCAAAAGCGATCTATCAAACGATAATATCGGCCGGCTATTACAATTTCTACTCCAATATTGATTCTCTATGTGACGTAAAGTCATATTAAAAAAGCGCCGATTTATCATTCGGTAGCGCAGAGAGATGTATTTGATTTTTTTTTTCTAGTTCAATGAAGCTTTATTGGGATTGGGTTTCATTCTGAAAATACGTTTTATATTTTAAAGGTAAAACTCGTTCGGATTGATTTTATTTTCTTTTTTATAAAAAGTATTAATTCGCAAAACGAGTGCGTATGGATAAATTCTTGTTCATATAGACGCTGCTACATTGTTTGTTTTGGTCTGCTATCCATTAATGATAATTTCAAATTCCTCAATCTAAATAAACTTCAATAATTTGTGTAAAAGGAAAATTTTCATTGCTTCGAGGTTAAACATCAAACAAATAGTGTAATAACTTAAAAATGTAAAAGTAAGTTATTCAACGCATCATATCAGAGTTTTTTTTCCTTTTTTCGATATCGTTAAAGCCTAACGGTTTATTGCGTTTGTTGCCCATTTTGTTAGTCAACGCAGTCCAGTAGTTTGTACAGTTATTTTGCTGGGTGTTCGTTAACATTTTCTGGGTATACTGTTGGTTGTCCAAGAAGTGTTTGCCTCTTGCGATCCAATACGTCGCATTCCCACAGTACATGTTGCCAATGCAAGTGATTCGGAGAACACCGAATCATTCTCTGCTTCTTCTTCAATTTCTGCGACAGCTGTTCCCGCAGTTCAGGCACAGAACAGTTAAGTCGTGCTTTTTTTCAGTTGGCCTGACAGGTCTTCATGCATTTGCAAGAAGTAAGTCTCAAAACTGCTTCTGGTGCTGCTGGCTGTAGCGTTGGGACTGGTTGCAGACCCCATTTCGTTTTCTTCCAACCCCATTGTTGTACTTGAAAGTATACTCTCAAAGAATGTTGCTGTGCTGCAGCTTCGGTAGGAGGTAAGGACGCCAAATGGAATGTTGTTCTGTTCGCAGACCTAAGGTAACATTTATTTATTTAGATGTGCCTGGTTGAGCAGTTTTCTTCAGGTGAGCAGCTATCATTCTTTCATTTATGTAACTTTTCTTACATGAAATATGTACGCTAACAGATGTTTTACCCGCCAAAATAGCCCCCTTTCTATCACTTCTTTTCTTACTAGCATAACGTAATGTTTCTATTCCTTTTTCTTTGACCACTTTCACTACACCCTCACTGAAATCATTTTCTTAGATCTTAACCTAAAACAACTACTCCTTGGTATACTTGCCCCCACAGGCCTTGAATTACATCGGTCCACATGCGTGTTGGAAACCCTACTACGCAGTGTCCAACCGTTTGATTTTGTTATTCAAGGAGCCCGTCGGTCTTTACTTACCGGAGTGCCTAACTAGCTTGCATGCATAGACGTCAATAGCAAGTAAGCACGTCTTTTAATCTATTATTTTTTATCTGGAGAAGAATGCAGAATTTTTTAAGCGCTAACTTAGTCGTTTAAACTATTTTTCTGAAGCAAGAGTATAAATTTAATAATTATAATAAAAACATTGTGTTACAGGTTTAAATCGACGAATATATTATTAATCCATTAATCCTGGAATATTAATATTAAACATAATTAATTAGTAACCTTAAGAACTAAATATTTATTTACTTCAGAAAATTCAATAAGAATTCACATATTTTAAATGTTTATTAATTTAAGTTATCCTTGCTTGCTTGCTTGCTAATGATCTTAACGTCTCTTTTCTGCTACCAGTGCTAATCTGGAAGGGACCTACAGCTTGTTGTGGGCTCCGAACCACGGTCCTCAATCACCTTAAACCCAGAGTTGTGCCTTTGTCTTCAGGTGATCTACCGACTAACAAGTGTGTAAATGTGCCACCAACCCTATCAGTTCCACGAGATATCCGATCTCATCCGGCCTGTTTACCGGCGTGAATAAAACTGCGTATGACACAAATACCTTTTTGCACTTGCCCAAAGTCTTATCTGACTTTAATCCCACTTGAGTTTGGCAGGATTCGAACCTACTTTCGAACAGTGACCCAGAATAAAGGCCGATGCCCTAACCAACTAGGCCACGGTGTCCGATTTAAGTTAACCTAATTCATTTGTTTACAATGTTCACAACTATTTTAGTGACCTTTGAACTCTGCTCTTCTTGTTATAGTTTAAGTAGATTTTACAATTAGGTATGCCTACACCTGGCTAAAAGGCCTACTATGGTAAAATATTTTTGTTCGCCAATAAACTCCTAGGTCAGGAAATATGTCTTACTCACTCACTTCCTTTCTCTTCTTTATTTTTGTTCTTGGTTGAGATTTGGGCCATGAGGTTTTTGATTTACGAAATTTATTCGGATTTTTTTCAACCTAAAACAAATTAGTTAACATTATCATCTAACAGATTAAGTAAAACAATAAGTAATCTAAGTGGATAGTTGGGGATAAATTATACTTATCTGAAAAGGCCGCTTCTGATCTCCGGTAACCTTATTTGCTGGACCATTACCATCACCCATTACGTAGCAATCAATCATTAATTACTACGTATCCATTATTAAGTTCCATCATAAAGTCTCGCCATTGTTAAGTAACCAGTATTTCGTACTGCTTGTTATACCTACTTCTACTGTAGAACTTCTAGCTGCTTCTCGTCCCATCTTCTCCAGCTTGTGCATATTAGATCGCATCTCTCCACCATAGATTGGATACCACCCTACATAGCTGTTGTAATTGTACATCAAGTAAGATCTTTCCAATTTTGTCTATTAGTTGCTTCGAGTGCATTTGGACGATCACTGCCTGTTATCCTACAACAACTTTAGAATCATTAAATAGTTAATATACTTATGTATCAGTTACAAGATATTTAGAATTCATTAAGAATAATTACTATATATACCTATGAACCTAGTAGTACTACAAGGGGTTAGTTATACAAAATCTCAGGATTCATGATTATTATTATTGAATGTGCTACTATCTGAAATTAAATAATTAGAACTTACCTTGAGGTTATTATTTATTATTATTGGTCACTCACTAACTTATAATAAACAAATTAATATTCTTAAAAACCCATGCCGCTCTCTGAATTATACTATAAATAGACAATCTGTTATTGAGCTATCAGCGGTTTCATATTGTAGAAGATAGTAATAAAATTATTATGAGTAAATTTTTATATAGTAACAATTGTTAGACACCACATGATATTATAATGCAACACTCTTTAATAAAAACGAAAAAAATATTTACTGTATAAATTTACCGTTTTAAAAACACTTGGCAAGAATCAAACATTTATTAAGGCTTGTTTTCATATTTTTAACAGCCATATTGTGTTCCTGATTCCTGTCAACAGCTGCGTCTGCCATTGTTTTCATATTTCGTTTCGTAGATTTATGTACCATTTGTTCGAATGCTCCATAAATAGATGGTCGTATCAAGTAGTCTTTTATTTACCGGGAATTTATATGTTCTTTTTTAATATTTTCTTTTGTACCAATTCAGACGGTATGAGTCAAACAGATTCCATTTGTTTTTTTAAATAAAGTGTCCAACTTTCTGGATTTTTAAATAAAATATGCTTAAGAATTCTTGCAAATCGCTTGACTCTCAGTTTATTTGTAAATATATTAAAACGCAAATGGAAATGGAAATACCCTTATATATAAATTCGTAATATAAATGTTTGGTGAAAATAATTGCATTACCCAAAAGATTTGAAAATATATGATATTCGCATTTATTATCCCAGTACCAGGAAGATATTAAAAACTCAGCGAATTTGCTATGCTGTATAATATTGATTTAAGATAGAAAATATGTGGATGACATATTTAGAAATTACATTTTATGATTTACAATTAGATGGCTCACTCTCTCTGAAAATACCGAATTGTTTCCAATGCATTCTTATTGTAGAAAATAGAATGACATATTTTGTAATACATTATTAATTAAAATTGTGATCATTTATAACATAAATGGTAGAGTTTGTTATTTCCGTAGGATTTTTGATTGAAAATTTATTATTTGTCAATTTTGAAATTGGAAACAAAGTTGTTTAGAATTTAAACAGATTATTTTAAAATTTCAATGTTAAATTTATTATGTATAAACGACTCTAAGAAGAAGCTGAAAATTTTGACATGGAAGATAGAAATCCAATTTTGAAGAGGAGGAAAAATTAATTTTAAAGAATCATAGCTGTTTCCAGGAATTTTTGACCAGAATAAGAAGAACGATTTATTTCCGAATTCTCGTATAAAGTGGATACTGGGTAATATAAAAGGTAACTTTTATTAAAAATCTAAACTGAAATTTTGGCCAAAAACAATAATTTAAACTTTTGATAATTTTATTCTAAATAACTATATATTGTTATGATATTTCAAAATCGTAACTTTTAATTAAATAAAATTTTATTAATCAATTTATTTGACTATTGTTCTAATTTAGAATTTTAAATAATATTCTATAATTCTAATTTGTTCTTTAAATTTAATAATTTTTTTTATAGCTCCACCACTATGCTCAATTTTATATCTGTTAATCTTCCAATCTCAGGGATTCTTTAATTGTGAGTTCACGTTCTGATAGTCTCTGTATTTGGCACAAAATAAAATGTTGTTTCAAAATTTAGAATGATTTTATTTTAATATAGATTCAAAGAAAAATTTATTTACACAAATCAGACTATTTACTATAATGAATTACTTTCACGCCCACACACACTCAATGATATCTTATATCTAGAAAATTCAAATTTGGCGCAATAAATTTTAACTCAGTTAAGGTTGGCACACCCGAAATACTAAACAGTGATGAAGATGTCAGTCTTAACCCCACAAATGCAAAACCACACTATTTGTTTCTGGTCTGCAGTATGTTATAATTGATTATACAACTCATCATTAATTTAGCCAATGGCAGTTGCAATTTTTACTTAGTTACCATGTATTGATAAGCGAATATACCCTTGACGACGTTGTATAACCGTTTTTGATTTTCGC
This sequence comes from Crepidodera aurea, assembly GCA_949320105.2. Taxonomy (NCBI): domain Eukaryota; kingdom Metazoa; phylum Arthropoda; class Insecta; order Coleoptera; family Chrysomelidae; genus Crepidodera; species Crepidodera aurea. Next base: position 21,862,386 of record OX439472.1, on the reverse strand, counting down.
ATCCTTCCATCTTGAAAAGTTTGTCATAGTAACAATACGTTTGACGTTTATAATGAGCAAACGTCACCAAAAATAATTATATAATTCGTTATATAATCGTATCGAATATCACGCGAGCATACGAATATAATCGATTATACTTCCTCCTCGCTCGACGTATTTCTTTTAAAACACCACTCGAGCTTCGCTCTCGTGGTGTTTCGCCAAATACGTCTCGTGACTCGGAAGTATAATCGATTATTTTCGAAACTCTTGTGATATTACTACTGATTATAATGAATTGATACCTTGTGAATGTTCCTATTCATTCTTCTTTCTCGTACAAACAGTGATGTGTTATAACTAGATTTATAGTTATGTGATGTTTCCACTTTCTGTTGTTTTTTTAACGAAATTAATATCCCGATGATTTCCGCAACAAACCAAATAACTTTCAGGTAAGTTGTCTAAGTATTATTTAATACTAACCACTTGTTATTCATAAACAATTCGCCGTAATAATTGTCCTCCCAGAATATAAACGTACTTCTTCAAAATTTGTAACTTTCCTTTTACTCTTCAAAATTAATTTTCTCAAATTTTCCTACCAAACTCCTTCTACCATTCTTCTTTTAAACTTTTTAATTTCAAAAATCTTCTTAAATTTTTTTCTACCAAGAAAAACTCTCTTATTCTCTTTTTTTCAACTATCTATCAACTAACTACCTTCTTTTTTTTCTGTTCCTATGTTACCTTTTTACGTCATGCAGAAATTCTCAAATTATTTCAAAATTTTCATTATATTATACTTTTTTTTCGATTTTATGTGTTTTGAATTTCATAATTTCAATTATAACAAATAAGATACTTTCCATCTATATTCTGGTGTTCAATTTTCTACATTTTATCAATTTATAATTTAGTTACTAAAGTTGGTATGCTGTCATTTCATTTTAAATAGTTGTCACAACCCTTATTTCATTTTGCTATACAGATTGTCCTATGATTATATTTTGTTATAAAGATTGTCCCAAATTAAATTGTTAATAAAATTTTGAATTTTGAATATGATTTAATTTTGATTTTAATTTTTTAGGTTACTATCAGAGCTTTATTAAGAAGGATTTTTCTAATAATAAGGATCTCACATTAAATCAATCCCTTAGGTAAGTTCACCTTTAACGTTTCTCTTTATCTATAAAATACTATTTTGTTTATTTTTCTAAATTGTATTTTAATAATATGGTTTCTTTATTTTTAGGTGACATTCATTTTATTTTAGCTGACAACATAATTTTAAGAAGAAATATGGGATTGGGCATAGTCTTGGTATTTATTTTCTTCAATTTATAATTTAATTTTACCTAAATATTATAATTTTGATAATGTTAAATTTCCATTTCATTTTATAATATTAAATTCCATTTCAATATATATATATATATATATATATATATATATATATATATATATATATATAACTAAATATTTTATAGAATAAATGATGTGTTATAAAATTTTCGAATTATATTAAACAAATGTACGATCTGCCACTCGTTAAAGCTAAAAACACTATATGCCCTCTGTAACCACATTTTGCTCGCATTTTTAAAGCTGTTATAAAAAAATGATTTCTTCAAAAAAACCATCCAACACAGCACAATCACCTTCCTAGAATGTGCGTAGAATATTGAAAAAGTATATTTGAATATTCTATGAATATACGTATTTCTTCTATGCATGTCCCTAGAATGTGGCAAAGGCCAGGGTCTTATCAAGTGCTGAGGACGTTCTAAGAACATCCATTAGAATGTGCTGAGAATGTTCTGAGACATCCATTAGAATGTTTTTATAATATTCTATGCCATACTTTTAGGTACTTTTATAGCATTTTGTAAAATAAAAGGAGGATAGACCAAAAAAAATTATAAATATTTTCTTGTTTTATTCTTAAAACTTAAGTTATAAAAAACGTTGTAGAACTTCAAATTTTCGATGCATTTTGCTCTTCGCTAGCCATATAGTTTGATGGCAGCTTCCATGTCTGACTCTGTGGATGGCTCAAATTGTTTTTCTTACACTATCTAAAAATAAAAAGTATATGAGACTCCCACCGTATTAATATTTTTTTTATTAAAGTGACAATATGTAATAAAATTGAACCATTTTAGTTATAGGAAATTAAAGCCAAAATTAGACAAAATGGTTTTTCAGAAGAATTCTCTATTAAGTTACGAGGAATATATATAGTAAAAGGGTAGTCACTGATACACATTTCGTCCACATTCTTGCCATCGACACTATCTAACAGCACTACATGAGCATCTTCAGTTGCTAGAGTTTTCTTCAACCTTCTGTTTACTGTTGGTAGTAGGACCTTGGACGTCCTTTTGGCATTTTAACATAAAAATTCTACTATATTTACTCTTTAAAGTTGTTACTTATTATTTAAATATTATCTATACGAACTATACACAATATAATCTGTCAAAAATATATTTTTATAAAGAATCCCGTCGATATAATAATTTGTCAAAAAAACATGATTATGTAAAAAGTGATTGTCAATGTAGGGGTAGGGCTCCAATTTTACAACTAAAAAAATATGTCATGACTTACCTTAATTACCTTCCATGGCTTTTTTTTCAATAAACCAGGGTTCTTAGTATATATGTTATAATAATTGCCCTGCAATAAACTAATACTTATAAACACCTAACACCTAACCGCAAAACTCGGCAAATCTGACGGGAGTGACGGGTGACGTGACAGCGACATGTTGCCACAGTACAACGTTGCCGTATAGTATTTATCATAAGTTGATTTTTGGTTTTAACTTTTAATTAAATAAAAAACGAAAAATTCGAAAAAATTCGAAAAATCTCAAAGTCGGTACCAACAAAGTATAATAAAATTAAATAATAAAATTAAATAATAAAATTATACAGAAAATGCAATCACGTCCAAATCGAAAATAACTACTCCTGGGACAAAAGCCCCCACAGGTGTAGAATTAAAACGATTTAGACGCGAGTTGGACGGCTATTAACCAAACCAACACTTTTGATTTTGATATTTGAAGAGTTTGTCATTCCTAGACTAGTTTCGGTATTTTTGTACCTCATCAGTAGGAACTAGACAACCTCGACACCACGTCTCTAAGCAGTGTCTGCATATCTCAAATGTGGCCCTATTTTTAAAAAACGAAAAAATTCGAAAAATCTCAAAGTCGGTACCAACAAAGTATAATAAAATTAAATAATAAAATTATACAGAAAATGCAATCACGTCCAAATCGAAAATGTTTATTGCAACTCTTGTCAGTAAAAATTAATGTACAAACCTAATTAATTTTTTTTAGTATAGGAGTATTTAAATAAAAATATGAATTAATTTGTTAATGTTAGCTTTATATTACAAGATAGCAATGCTGTATTGAGCTTGCGCATTTGATTTACATTACGACTTAGATTTTACAACTACAAAATGTTTCATAGATTTTTCCTAAGGTTTCAAATTAACGCGCTTATGTTTTTACACTTATTTATTGTTGAAAATATGAAAATGACCAACATAAAAAAATTCATCAATATTATTTTTAATAAAAGATAATTAGTATGTAGATAGAATGTATTTAGAATATTCTATATTAATGTACTAGGAATATAATATATAAATATTCATAGAATATTTTAATATATCCAATACATTATATGATCATTCTCAGAATATTTGCTTAGGAATATTCTGCAAAAAGAACATTGGTATCTTGTGAGGATATTCTGGGAATATCCTATGCTGTGTGGGATATTACTTATTTTCGAACCACCCTGTAACTAACCAAATTTTATGGTGATTATTTATAAAATATTAATGGTAAATAATCTATAATTTAGGTTTTCTACAATAAACGCCAATAAAGCAGGTCTGTTATGAGAAATCTGGTTACAAAAAAGTGGCATTTCCGATGTTTAACACCCTGTACTTCGAAAACTAGCCATATGATTGGTTTAGGCCAATGGACACAGTTTTTGTCAGTGCATCGAGTTTTATAACATACCAACGTTTCAGAAAATTTGACCGGCACTTATTTTAAATTTAAATGATGCGGGGTCCTTTGTACAATTTCTCCTTTTTCTTTTATTGGGTAATTTTATTTTGTAATATTTTCCTTTTTATTAATTATAATACTTTTGCTACGTCTGGTCCGGATGACTGTTATTTTATTTCACTTCGTGATATTAATTAGTTTTTTGTTGCAGTTCTCTACAGTTTTTCTTCAGATTTGTTCTATTTCAACTTCCCTCTATTTAACATCATTTTTATACATTTGAGGTTTTCTAATTCTTCTATTCCCCTTACTACTTCGTATTTTGCGTTTCCATTTATTTTAAAATAATATTAATAAGCTCCCTTGATTTGTCTTAATTTATATTTATACTATTTTTTTAAATTTTCATTTTCTTCTTTAATTTATTTCATTTCTTCTTGTTCGACTTTTTATTGAAGTAACTTCAGAGGGTTCTGTGTTTTTCCGATTTTCCATTCTTTCTGTATTATCTTTCTTCTTCATTCTCTTTTTAGGTTTTAATCGTTTTTTTCTTTTTTTTATTTCTTTTTTATACAAGTTTATCTTAATCTTTGTTTTTTGATTTCGATTCAAGTTCAATTACCTTGTCCTTACCTTTTGGATCTGGTCATTTCAGAGAGGTCCTGGTTATTCTCTTGTTTCTTTTAACTCTTTCTGGATTTTTTCCTCCTCCATCCACTCTTTCTGGATTTTCTTCCTCTTCCACCCTCATTTTCCTTGTTCCTCTGATATAGTATAATTCTCATAACATTGTATCCATTTATTACTTTATTATATTCGTTACTTTTTGCCCAAAACAAAATTTAAGAGCCAAAAAAATTCCTCAAATGACGCACTAATAGACACTGAAAGGTTGTCTTTTGGACCAAAATAAAATTTTTATAAAGTCTAATGAAGTTACCTATTATATGTAAGAGGGAAGTGAAAATAATAAATGAAAACGTTTTGTGAGAATCTCCGATTTGAATGAACTAAAACGGTTTCAACTTTAATGACTTCCTTTTTTTATATTTTCTATTTACATTTTACAGTTTGTCATCCACTGATGGGGAATTTGAATATTTCAATTTGAGTTGGACGAGGGCATTAATCCACTATATCACAGAGACAAGTGTCAAAACAAACAAGGGTCGGTGCGTTCTCGGAGCAAATATAGCTTCAAATTATTTCCTATACACATAAAAGGTGTAACCAATCTGAATATTAAACTGGGAGCCATCAGCCCGAGGGTGGATCAGCCTTTGTCATATGCAGCTTCCCATAAATGCAACACTTTATTCATCAACTTGTCGCGGGATTATTAAGGGGGAGGGTCAGCTGCCTCATACATTTTTATGCTTTTTATATAATTGATTCTTATGGTGCGACTAATTCGCAATTGCGATTTACATAATCGCACACACAGCTGTGTTTGTTTTTGATTTACGAGATATAATGGACTCTTGTGATGAGGTGAATTAATTTTTCAACAAAGTAGCTTATGTGTTACGTCAATACCTAATGGAAATTGTGTTAGAACGTTAAAAGGGAATAATTTAAATTTTTATAGCTATTGTTTTTATAGCACATTTTCGTTAATATAAGTTTATTTTAATAAAATATATTTAGTGGACCTTGAAAAGTTTCATCACGCTATCCTCGTGTCTATTTTGTTTTAATAAATATTTAAACAATTTTAAAAAATGTTTATTTTTAATTTTTTCTTTATAGCACAGTTGCCAGAGAAGGATATTGACCAAAAGCTCGCAGTAAATGCGATCTCGATGAAAATAAAAATTGCTTCGAATGAATGTTGTAAAAAAAATGATCATTTTAAAACATAAGTTTTATTAAACAGAGGTAATGTTCATCATTTTAATTATTTTTAAATCCAAAGTAAAAGTATAATCAGTGAGAATTTTAGAAATTATAACTTCCGGTCAAATTTTCTGAGAAAAAAAAATAATTACTAATGACTTCCTGAGAAAGCTGAGAGTTTCCTCTTTCAAACGCTTTCTTTTTTTTCTTTGTAAAGTTTTTTTTTATTGTTTTCTACACCTTTTCAAGTACTTAAGTGCCAAGTTTCATCGAGATCACATTTTGTGGGAGGTCAAACTCTCTGGCAACTGGGCTATTATTAACTTTTAATAATATCTGCATATTTAGGGTACAAAAATCTCTAAATAATATAATCATACAATTCAATACTTTTTTTTTCAGATAGAAAAGTGAGAACTGTTAAACCAAACTTCACAGTGTTGATTTTAATAAATATAATTTAATATACGTATGTTGTTTTTATTAGTCTGAACGTCAACATCTTGACAAGTTTTTCTTTCATTATGGCGGATTGATATCACTTTTGGTCAAGATAGATTCTCTTTAATTGTTTCGCGAAATGAACAGTTGTTGCCAAAATAATTTGATTACAGAAACTATGGGGGTTCAAGGACATTTAATAATAATAATAATAATTGACCTGGAATTTTATATTTGGATATTTTTCCCATCTTTACTTTAATTTTTTTTAAAATCTTATCTTTCTTCTTATTAGTCATGAAAAAGCTGCATTAGGTGCCCGGAGAATTTCAATATATTTGCAGAAATACCCTAATCCACAACCAAAGGAATGTTGATTAGAATTAATATGTCAAAAACTTTTTAACCAACTGTTGGTCATAATTAAGTTGAAACACTATCGTCGACCACTCAACCAGAACAATTTAAACACACTCTACGCGCGTTTCGCCAACTATGTTGGCATCATCAGGAGTTGATGATAGACTATCTAAACGAGCGTAGAGTGTGTTAAAATTGTGTTTTGGTTGAGTGGTCGACGATAGTGTTTCAACTTAACCAAAGGTTCCAATTTCCCAATTTAATAGGATAAATTAAATCTGACAGCAGCTCATTTGATAAAGCAATTTCATTTATGCTTTGTTTTCAATTTTCAATGACCAATCTAGCCCAGTTGCCAGAGCCTGAAGCGATCTAAAGTGTATGATAAGTTCACAATTTCGAAAACAAAATCGAAAATTTGGTTTTGGCGTTATATCTCGAAAACTAAAAAAAAATTGAAAAACAGCACCACGTGAAAGAGTGGAAAATTTTACCAAAGTTTATATAAGTTATTTAAAAAAAAAATTGTATTACTATAAAAAATTATTAAAAATATGAAAGCAAATTCGAAAACTCTACGTTCGCCGCTGAATGCAAATATTCAAGCCAGATGTTCTGGAAAAAACTAAAGTATCTTTGCCTAAAATGTAGGCAAAAAAGAGCATTTTAAAAAGGAGACTCTAAGCTTTCTCAGGAATCCATTAGTTTTTAATCTTTTTTGTTTTCTCATAGAAAATTTGACCGAAAGTTATAATCTCTAAAATTATCACTGATTTTTATAAAACTTAAAATATATTAATAGAGGCATATAAAAAAATCCTTGTATATTTATCATCATTATACTCTTACTTTTGATGTAAAAATAAATAAAATGATAAACATTGTCTCTGTTTAATAAAACTTTTTAAAATAATAATTTTTTTACTGCATTCATTTTTATTTTCAAAATAGTGTTTATACAGGGTGTTTCGTACTTAAACTCACATACGTTAACTGTGGATAGAGGACACAGAGGGTTCAGAAATACCCATATAGTTTGGGGGGTCTATCTCGCTTTATTACTGAGTTTTATCAATTTTGGTCATTTTATATTAGGAACCACACTATATATTTCTATATTTCTATGAAATTTAGCATGAATATTCTCCTTTACAAGGACAATCAATACCGTAGTAAGAAAATTAAAAATCCAGGTCCGTCTTTAAAAAAGGTTATCAAAATGATTTTGCTTTAGAACAACACACTGTATATGGAATTTTAAAAAATGGATAACATATTCGAAAAGAGGAGGAAAATTAATTAGGATTAAATATTTTATTTAAATGCACATCCCATTTTACCACCAAAATTTTAACATCAAACTTAAAATTTTTGATAATAATGCGAATAATTATTAACCTATTTAATTAATTATTTGGGGTGTCAAATTACAAATGATTAAGAGTTTTTTTATGAAAGAGAATTATAATGCATTTTTAAAATGTGAAAAATAATGAAAATTATTTTATTTTCATTCATGCTTTATAATTTGATTAAAAAATAATAAAAAAGGTTGGTGTCTAATTAAAAAATTAAAATTTACTAAAGAAGTTGTTCAAAATGTGAACCATTTTCCAGCAGACGTTAATTATTAAGTTATTAATATAACAATAAATTAAGGTTTTAATAAAAAGTAATAATAAATGATGAAAATACAATTAGAAATGTATAATAAATCCTAAAAATTTGATGTTAAAATTTTGGTAGTGCAATGGAATGTGCATTTAAATAAAACATTTAAGCCTAATTAATTTTTCCCCTCTTTTCGAATAAGTTACCAATTTTTTAAAATTCGATATACAGGGTGTTGTTCTAAAGCAAAATGATTTTGATAACCTTGTTTAAAGACGGACATGGATATTTAATTTTCTTACTTCGGTATTGATTGTCCTTGTAAAGGAGAATATTCATGCCAAATTTCATAGACCTCTAAGTGTCCTCTATCCACAGTTAACGTATGTCAGTTTAAGTACGAAACACCCTGTATAAATATTAATTTTTTTTTTAAATAAAGGTAAAAATACAGTTTATAATGCGTAATAATTCAGTAAACAAAAAAAATGAGAACTAATAGCTTCCTGAAAAAGCTTAGAGTCTCCTATTTAAAATGCTTTTTTACAATTTTCAATGGCCTGTCTAGCATTTAGAATTTAACAAACAGTTAGATTTGCAAACATTTTGAAAGTTCAAACGAAGTGAATTTCTGTTTTAATAACAGGATAATAATTGAAAGATGGATGGATTCAATACTTTTTTTTTTCAATACATCATTTGGAATTATAATTCTGTACAATGTTTAAATTACAAAAAAAAAACGTGTTGATAAGAAGTAATTTCTGGTAAAAAATAAATTGATGAAAATTATTCTTAAGAAACAATACCTCTGGTTCCGCCGTGAAGCTATATTGTTCTGATGCTGACTCAGAGGTAGTAAAGAAAAAACTTATCTGCCAGTATCATGATAAAAGGGCAGATGAAAGAAAAAACGACACTAAACACGTACACCAATAACGCGGAATTCGATCAACCATAAAGGGGATTTAATTGCAACAGTCCTGCTCTGATTGGAAACATCAAGGGCCAAAGGCCCAAAGTCGGAGGCTGTGACTAAGATATTTCGTACAGTGGTGTTTCAAAGGATGAAATAAGGATATATATATTTTTTAATTATAGTTCCACAAAGTACCTAAAGTAGAACGATTTTTTTACTCAAAACTATTCTTTCTAAATGTTCTTATCATAGAAACCGTATAAAAGAGTGTTTCTTATTTAGCCTAGCACAAGTCTTCAAACCATATTGGATCCTTTATTATCAAGCTTATTTCGTTCTTGTTGTATTTTATAAAACAATTATTACAGCTTCAGAAATTGACCTCTCTGGCAACTTGCCTTAAAAGAAGGTGTATTATTTGCCTACTATTTTCATATTCATGATGATCTGTCTTTTAGCGCATGGGTGAAAATACACTCGTTTCAATAGGAGTTGAGATGTCCAGAAATTTCAACGTCAACAAACAAAATAAATTTGATATCATTTTCATCGTACCTACTGATCGAGAATATTGAAAGCTTTAACGTTGACACAGGTTAAATTCGTAATGTGTTGGTAATATGCGGAAATTCACGATTCAGTGAAAAATCCTTTTTCTCTCTTTTACTCCCTTAGTACTATTTGTACTAAATGTTCTTTAACCCCACATAAACCCGACTAAAGAGGTTTTAATCCAAAATATACAATGTAGCACTTCATTGCTTCTGTACTTGAACGATTTGCCTGGTTTACTTATTCAGGGAGAATTTACTATATTTGCAGATGACAGCACGGTGCTATGGCGATCAAAAGACTTAAACATCTTGAAAAATATAGTTGCCCGTGACCTGAAAATAATCAAAGCGTGGTGTGATTCTAATTTTCTTTGTTTCAACACAAAGAAAATTAATATACTTTCAAATTTGACTATAACAACTTAGTGTTAGAATCACAACCTACAGCAAATATAGAGTCTTGCAAATTCTTAGGAGTTTGATTGGATAATGGATTGAAGTTTGAGAGCCACATCTTCAATCTCAGCAAAAAATTGTACTCAGGTTATTTTGCCATAAAGATTGTCAGAAAATAACTGGGCCTGTCATCTGCAAGGATGGTTTATTTTTCCTTTTGGGGATTCAGCTCTACCTAGTTGATGAAATCTATTTCCATCTTACAAAAGAGAGCAATCAGGTACATGTGCAAAGTTAACTTTTTAGATTATTCCAAGCGACTATTTGTTGAACATAATATTCTTACAGTCTATTGCCTATTCATTTTGGAAACTGCCTAATGTTTCAAACCTTAACACACGTCATAGATGTAACCTGCCATTACCGGTATCAAAATCTACTTTGACTAAATACTCATTAATATATGAAAAAGATATATACTTAATCATTTGCCATCAACTTTTGAAAGTCAGAGTTTGAAATTCTTCAGGCGAAATTTAAAATGTTTACTAGAACAAAAAGCTTATTACAGTATTCAGAAATACTGCTCTGATAGTTTGCAGTAAATATTGGGTGGAAATTAAGGTGTTTTCTACCTACTTTAAACTGGATTTCCTACTATGTATTTTAGACTTTTAAATGTTTCCTGTATAGTTTTTGTAGTTTTTTATATGTTTTGTACGTTTTATATACTTAGACTTTTTATACTTTCTATTTTTTATACTTTTTTGATATGCTTTGTCAACGAGTTTTAAACTTTCGATAATAAAGTAAAAGACACAAAACAAAACAAATAAGACGAGTTTAACGTTTTGTTTTAAAAGTCCCTTTTTTACTTGTAAGTGAGTGTCTCCTACCAAACTTTTGCACATCAAGGAAAAAGGGAAACTAAAATCTATGGTTCTACGGTATTAACCATTTTAAAATTTGAAATTTGTAGAATTTTTGTTCAGATACCCTTCAGAAAACAAATGCACTGCCTTCTCTGCCTCTAGGGTGATGAACTTCAATCTAATACTTTCGGTAATGTTTTCTGTGGCCCTTGGGAATCTGATAATTGTTGACTTATAAGAACTGTCGGTCTATCTGTCCACCATGCACTATTCTGCTATTAAACATTGATCTAATATAGATGTCCCTCATTAAGACTGTTCATTTGTGGGTTAATCTGACGTGTGATGTCTAGATTATATCTTCTTTTATTTCTCTTAGATTTTCGGCTAATTGAAAATAATTTATGAGGAAACGTGAAAGTTTCGATTTGCACTACAGTAAACAAGACTTTTGATACTTTAAAAATATTTCTATAAGATTCCAACAGTAATTAACCATTTTGTTGATTAATAAATTTAATATTTTTTATTAAATACAATTAATTTTATCACAAACTCTTCCATAACAGAGAGATTGTTATTATATTTTAATTATCCATGACTTTATAACTATAGTTTTGACAATTATGACATTTTTATGCGGCCATTAAAACACAACAGACCATTGAACTTAAATCAGCGTTTCTTCAACTGACATTATAATTGCACAATTGCACGCCAAAACGCATCCATACTATTTTAAAACAATGATCCAATATTTCTTTTTAGTTTAAAATGACACCGAAAATAAATAATGAACTAAAATTCTTGTCTACAGAGCTAAATAAATGTTTGTGTACTGGGGAAATTTAGAGGTTAATTTATTGCAAAACTCATTCATATTTCCCAATATTTTTCGCCCGCAAGGTATCTGGTTGCAGAGTTTTCAGGTTGTTGATTTTTGAAGGATGATGTTAAAATAAAATTTCTACCTCTTGAACCTGTACTACTTCTGAAAATTAAATTACTGCACTCCTTACTTCTTTCGACTATAGTGAATGACGATTTTGGTAAAAGTGAGTAGACTATGGCCGTGTTGATTAGAATGAGAACTGTCAATCTAAAATTTTATTAACACTTTCATAACGATTTGTTCGATCTATGGCAATGCTAGAAGAGCATTCTCAGCTGGTTAGGTTTATATATTTAAATTTAATGGAATGAAAACACGAATTTAATTTTAATAAAAAGTTATCTATGCTAGGTTTCTGAGTACTAATAATCACGTATGTGTATACATTCTTTGTAGATAATACTTAAATTCTTGACTTACTTGTATTTCTAATTCACTCCTGAAGAGATTTGCAATAAACGGCGATTACCCATAGACGTCGTGTTCAATTGTTTGCAATATCCCAATTCAGTGGAAAGTAGCCCAGATAATTTTAATTCCCAAACCTGGAAAACCAACCGAAGAGGTTACTTCTTATAGGCCTATCAGTTTGCTTCCTATTTTATCCAAAATATTAGAAAAATTAATAAAAACAAATTTGGAAAATAATTCTCAAAGATCATCAAATAATTCCTGAACATCAATTTGGATTTCGAGAAGAACATGCCACAATTGAACAAGTACAACGCTTCACCAATAAAATAATGCAATGCATAGAGGCAATCATGGAGAGATTTCAAGCAAACACTCTTAGACTGATCGCTGACGCTCCATGGTTTGTGCCTAATAGTAATATTAATTCCACCTGATCAAATTTACTCACGGTTAAACAAGAAATTGTGAAAGTTACACAAGCAGACTTAAAGAACATCCAAATAAACTTGCGAAAAACTTAGTTTCTCAGCGTATCATTAGGCGGAGACTCAAACGTTTTAATCCGTATGACTTAGCGAACAGATTTTAAATTTAATTTTAATTTTTTTTTATCATTTATCTTTATTTATTTATACTTATACCCGTGTGTCCCAAATTAATATTAGTTGCTATGTAACTATAACTTAATAAGAAATAACCACTGGGTTACTTCTTACATGTCTTTTGATTACTTGTAAAACTTATTATTCTAGTTAGGAATAGATTGTAAATTAATTGGGAAATAAAAAAAAATTGTTTGCGAAATTCGGTTGTATTACTCAGGTGTCTTTCCCTAGTGGTAAACTGTAATATATTAAAACACATCATTATCTCATACCTAGTAAAGAAGTCTTAGTATTATATATATTTCCTCCGCTTATCCCCATAATTTATATCCATTCAAATGACACAATCATTATTCTTTTCTTCATTCTTTTAATGATATTCAACGAATGGTACTAAAAAATCTGAACAAATTATGTTAGTTGTAAACAAAGAGCGCATAAACTAACGCCAGAACAATTTGAAACACATTCCCATGGAAATAATTTTATATGTTATAAGTAACAGCACATGAGCATGCTTGCGAGAATAATAATAAACAATTACTCGGTATTATAAGTATATTTCGTTGTCCATCACACACAACATAAAGTCATTTATTATTAGTACTCTGTCGGAATATTTATTGCTTTACCTATTTCTCTTCAGCTTTCTAGTAATAATTTGAATGTTAGCGACTTTGTATGGATTGTCAAGGATTTGTGTTTTGAAGTAATTGCATTCTCGTGATAAAAAAATGGAATGTCGCCAACACTTTTCCGTGTTTTTTGCGTGTGTTGAAAAATATTCTTTGTTAAAAATGTATATACGGAAAAGTATTTTACTGTTTCTTTGCTTTGAATTATAACCTAGTTTTGGATGCATTTTAAATAATTTTACATTTTTTTGGTTAATAAATAATAATATATTTCTCAGTTATACCACACATTAAATGAGCTATATGTACTTTGAAACTAATACTTACAGATCTCTTAGTTTGTCCAACATATTTTTAATACAATCTGTTCAAGTACCATCGTAAATAAATCTCATTTTAAATATACTTTCTTGAAAATATTTAAGGCCGTTAGTATATTATGATTTTAGTCACAGAAATATATTTTTTATTCGAATATGTCAAAAACGTCAAATTCGATACACACTAACAAGAAGAAGAACTTTTCTGTCCTAGTCCTTTTTCGTACTTTTACGGACGGTGAACTGTAAATTCTAACTAATTAGTTTTAAGTAAGTTGACAGTGACCAATTTTATCTGATTTTTCCAACACAAGTAGCACACAAGCTTCTTTAAATGTAAGAATAATAGGGGCAACAAAAAACTGCCAAAAAGCAATTTTCTGTATTTGTTTATTTAATTAGCCACATTGGACCTACTTACAGAAAGAAAATTAATAAATAATTCATTAAGCTTCTCTGTTTTAATTTAATAATTCATCAAATTTGCTCATAGAATGAAGTAGGAGTAGAAAATAATTTTCAATTTCTCAAAGAGGTTAAACTGAAAACTGAGTCGTAGGTATTCACCCTTTTCTTTCATCGTCACCCTTCCGCTAAGGCAGTTACCTTACGCTTCCGAGGCTGGCGTGAAATACGTTTCTATTAATTAAATATGCATTAAAGATTAGTTTCTTCCTAAAGTGTCATTTCCAAAGATTATATCATTGCTGTGTATTACGTCGAAACGCTTAGGATATGTAGGGGAAATCTGGAAAGGAATTTGGTTTGGGTAAATTTAGAAAATTACGTTTCAAGTGCTTTTAAAGGCAATAAAACAAGAAGACTGTAACAAATATAACAAATTAAAATGTTTTAAATATCTTCATTACCCACTTACTGAAAGGTGAAATCCTTCGTTGAAGCCGAAGATTTAGAAGGAATATAAAACAAGTTTTTCAATATTTATTGGATCCTAGAGCCCGTTAGAGCTTCTTACGGTCTATATTTTAATATTAGTCCTTTATAAGTTTAGCTAGAAAAGCAGCTGGAGAATGTTAAATCACAGCTATGTAAAAACATAGAGAAAAGATAAACAGGAAATTCTGTAACTTACTCAAATAAGAAGAAATTCCCAAAGATTGGAATATGGATGTGGTATTACCGCTATATAAGTAAAGAGTTATGAGATAATGTGTGTGTATATGTTTATTTGGCACTGGTTTTTACAACCAACTGGCCAGTATGAGATAATGCTCGAACCAATGTTTACCAGACAAATTACTAACAAGAATATTAAAAAAAATAAGGGATATATAAAAACCAACACTAGAAGAACAGCAGCATGGATAAAGGATAAGAAGGATTATCAAATATTTGATATTTTTAGTCTGACAGCTAGAAGAAAAGCTATTTAAAACAGAAAAAAAATACGTTTGCTTTATCGATTTACTAAAAGCATCTGAAAAAGTTTACAGGAAAATTCATCTGGAGTTGTGTAGAAAAAAGAGAAGAACAAACACACATGATTTAAATAATGAAAGATCTGTAATTAAATAAAGAAAAAACACAGAACGATAAATGCACAGAAGATTAAAAGTTATAATAAACTGTCTTTTACTGTTTGGTTTTTAACAGATCATGTAATAAAAAGCTATAAACGAAAATGTAGAACAATAATAATTGAAATTGATATTATTTTAGTTGCCGAACTTACAACAAAATCTAAACACGTACCAATTAGAACACAGGAAAATAATAAATGTGGAACAAAGATGAATCATAATTGTGGAATCAAATGATATGAAACGCAAAATATGCTTAAAAGGAAGACAACTAGACCAAGTCGAAAGATTCAACTACGTGAAAACTGTCATAGAAGATACGTAAAGATATGCAAAGAAGTAACAGTTTACATAGAAAAGGTAAAGAATGTAAAATATGCTCACGGATTAAAAAAAAATACATGAAACGCTTACTGATATAAATAAAAGGAGGGTCACAAAAAATAAATGAGATTTCTAAGCAGAATCAAAGAAATGGCAAGAGTGAACAAAATAATGGATGAAATTTTAATACGACAAAGAAACTTAAATACAGTTAAAAAGTTATTAAAGAAAGACAACTTGACTGGCAAGGACACCAGCACCGAATGCATAAAAGGGTAATATTTAAACAAGTGTATGAATTTATAAAAAATAGACTGTGGTGTGAGATAAAGAATTTAGCACAAGATAGAAACTCCTCGAAAAAAAAATAAATGGTTCAACCCCCACGATTTACTACCTACCAACAATTGCTCGCCCACAAGTGCTCGCCCATGAAAGTTGCTCGCGACATAATTGCTCGTCAGGAAAGTTGCTCGCCAACAATTGTAGAGATGTAGAGTCACCATTGGCAGTCTGTTATTATTCAGTTCGTGATAGTTTTCATTGTGTTATAAGTTTGTCTTTCTCCGGAAGTAATAATTGCGTTAGAATTGTAATTGCATATGTTTTGCTATAAACGAGTTTCTTAATCTATATTATCTATATTCATGTAAAAAAGAACTAAAATATCCTATCATGCAATAACGAGCAGTTGGTGGAGTCTAAAAGTATGATGACTCATAGAGTCGTAAGACAAAATTGGAAATAAAAATATGTTAATTTCCTGCATCATTCCATCAAGGCACAATACTAAATTAGATGGGTAGGTCATGTTTGCCTCTGGAAAAGAGAAGATAGGCAAAAAGGTGGTAACGAAAGATACTGTAGGAACGAAATAATAGGTAGGCCAAGAAAGTAATGGCTAGTCGCGTTAATCGATATCTAATCAAAAGTTTGCACTGTGTTCTAAAATAAATGGAGCACTTTAAAAAAACTAGATTATAATAGTATCTTATCTAACAGGATCAGAAATCTCTTATTATATTTGCAGGGTGTAGAACTCTGGGCGAAACAATTAATATGTATTCTCGGCAATGTTTTATATTTTTTTTCGAGCGTAAACAATTTCATTAGAAAAAGCACTTTGGGTTAACTTCTAGAATAAGCGAACTTCAACAAACTGGCTAGTAATGTTAAGTTAGGTTAAACTGTCAAACATTGAAGGCATAAGGTGACTCCATGAGTAAGTCAATGTGTTTACACTGGAATGCAATAGATAGATGGAGACACCTTGACAATACATGGAGTATACAATTCAGAAATTTTTACGCGTTATATAATAGATTCGTTCTCAATAAATGTATATGATATAATATTCATATTTTGAGACGCTTTAAAAAAATTAATTTTATTCTCAAATATGCATCCCACTCAGCCTTTCAACAATATACTGTTTTTGTGCTGACACTAACTTAAACCAATTACATTTTGATGAAGAGTAACGAAACATTTTCCTTACCAAGCAAATAATCGAGCAACTCTTAACTTAATAAACCTTTTGTCAATATAAACAAGCAAATGGAATACTCTGCTCAACAATAAATAGTACTAAAATTTATAGCGACCGAATGCTTATTTTACTGCAATCTCCCCTACAAGGCACGAGGGGCGGCGCGGAATATTAACGAGTAAGGTGCGAGGCAAAGAGACATATCTCCGTCCATATAAAGTGAATCCTCCAGCCGTTTTGTCGGCAGTTTATGCTTGGAAATGCAAAACCCCGACTGTTTTACATTTCAGTAAGCTCATATTTAATGGCAGACTCTGTGAACTATATTCCCTCGAATCGGGCGGGCCGCATATGCTACCCCTCCGTTCGCCAGATTTAGAGCAGCTTAGATTTTATGGAGCAAATGAAATTACATTCCCCTTTAAAATATGATGAGCTTTCCCGATAATGAAACCGAGTCAATCTCAGGATAGATCTGCTTTTGCTTCTTCATATATGCTTCTGTCTTATGTGAATGTCATGCTTCGCTTACTTTACTATATTTAATGAAATCTCGATAAAGACATCCTTAAACAAATTGAAACAGTTCAGTCTGATACTGGATGGGACTGAGACGTGACGTACAACAAAATTTTAAACAGTAATCACTTAAGGGAAATATGATGTTTAAGTTTAAGAACTTGCCTATGCAATAACAATTTGTTGACACAATAATTTTTTTCCCTTCAACCATTATATCTTTTTAAATGTAGTTCCAAATTCTTTTTTTTTTAATATGGGGCCTTCCGCCCCAGACACACACAACGATTTTGAACATACGGTAAAAAGTCGTGACGACCACATTCCTTTAGTGGCGTGAAGAAATACATGGGACTTTTCACACAGCACGGCACGATATTTTTCCGTCGACGGCAAAATATCAAAGGAATGTGTGTACGACTTTTTACCGTTGTGTGTGACTGAGGCGTTCCAGTGTAGCTGTATTTTGCCGTATTTCCATAACCTGTTTGGTTATTATTTATACTGATTAGAATAGATTGTTCCCTTTCGTTGGTAAAATCGAAGTGAACAGGTTTTGTTACGTACAGTTTGATACGCGAGCTTCTGGTCCAGATTTAAATTTTTTCAACAGTTTTCAGTTTGGTTGCTGATTTTTCGTGATTTCTTCTTGGTTGGTTGGTTGGTTCAAGTGGCGGGCTCCGGCCAACTGTCCCGAACCCCAATTAGCGCTTTAGCACCGTTTTGCTACCACGATCGCGCGAACCTGAGCTTTATTTGGTTGTTTAGATCCATCCCGTGGTGTTCAGGAAATGTACTGTTTCCGTAGGCCACTTACTAGATAGATCGGTGAGTTCATTAAGGAGGTAATTCCCGAGAGAGCAATTCCTGGCCCTGGCCAGCGCTGGGCACTTGCAAATGTAGTGCGTAATTGTCTCTCCTTCGCTGGGATCTCCACAGCTACGACACGACCGATTAAACGGAATATCAAGCCGAGAAGCATGCTCTCCAATTGGCCAGTGTCCCGTGTAAACCGCCGTAGCCCTAGCTATGTCCTTCCTCGAAAGCTTCAGAAAGTTATCCGTTTTGCTTTTGACGTACGAGGGCCATGTTTGCCTGGCCGTCTTGCACGTTGTTAAGGCTTTCCACCTAGCGTCGGCTAAGGCTAGGAAGTGTAGATAAATATCTCGTTTAACCGTATTAATTGGGGGTTCAACCTGTTCAGACATTGTCACGTCCATGGCTGCGCCTCTCCTTGCTAATTCATCAGCGCATTCGTTCCCAGGTATATTCCTATGGCCAGGAACCCAGAGTAACGTCACGATGTATAGGTTGCTAATTAACGCAAGCTCCTCTGAGCATTTGCTAGCTAATTTCGATGATATGGTAGTAGCATTGAGGGCCAAAATGGCGGCTTGGCTGTCCGTAGCTATCACCACGTTGTGTTTCGGAGACGGATCGTGTCTCACCGCTTGGCATGCACGCCAGATCGCTAGCATCTCTGCTTGAAATACGCTAGATTTATCTGGTAGTCGCATGCACTCCTCTGAACCCTACCAAGCTTGGTGCGGATATATTCTCTCCCAAGGGCCGGCCACCATACTATTGAACCGTATGTAAGAATGGGGCGTACAATAGCAGTGTACATCCACAAGGCCATGCGTGGTTTTAATCCCCATTTCCTACCTACCATCTTATTTGTAGAGTATAAGGCTATACAGGCCTTACGAACTCTTTCTTCAACGTTTAGTTTCCAATTTAGCTTGGAATCTAGGATTACTCCCAGATATCCCAAACTAGGGGATAGATCCAGCACGACACCTTCCAAACTCGGTTTTGTGAAAGCTGGGATCTTAGTTTTGGTCGTAAATAACATTAGCTCCGTCTTTGCCGGATTGGCATTCAGACCACAGTCTTTGGCCCATTTGCCAACACTGCCTAGGGCCCTGCCCATAATTTCGCTAATTATGTGAAGGTACCTACCGGAGACCAATATTGCTAGGTCATCTGCATACGCAACTGCTTTTATACCTTCCCTTTGGAGTTTTTTGAGAATTGTGTCCATCACAAGTAACCACAGCAGAGGTGATAGCACGCCACCCTGAGGTGTACCCCTGCTAACATACCGAGTAATGTGATAGTTACCAAGATCCGCCGAGATCTCTCGCGTTTGTAGCATGTTAGTTATCCACTGACTGAGTGCTGGGTCTACACCCAGTTCAACCAGTCCATCCTGGATAGCTGACACTTGAACGTTATTAAAGGCACCTTCTATATCTAAGAATGTGGCTAGCGTGTATTGTTTGTATTGGATAGACTCTTCCACCGTTCGCACCACTTGACTCAGTGCTGTCTCTGTGGATCTACCCTTGCAGTAGGCATGTTGGGAGGGACAAAGTGGAGTTCTCTCCAGGATACTCCTCAGTTCCTGCTCCAAAATTCGTTCGAGAGTTTTTAACAGAAAGGATGAGAGACTGATCGGCCTGTAGTCTTTTGCCGTTTCGTGTCCCCTCTTTCCAGATTTTGGTATAAAGACAACCTTCACCCGTTTCCACGTCTTTGGAATATAACCGAGCAGGAGGCTGCCTTTAAATAGTTTTCTAATCAAGGGAACGGTCTGTTCCTTTGATTCCTGTAGCATTTTAGGAAAGATACCATCCAAACCAGCAGATTTGTATGGTGCAAAATTGTCAATTGCCCAGGCAATCTTGTCAATCGTTATTACCGAGTTAACCCAACTCTCTGATCTCACGATTTCCCCTTCATCATTCAACTGGATGCTTTCCGTGCATCCGGGGAAATGTGTGTTTATAAGCGTATCTGAGGACGATTCTGTCCACGTTCCCTCCGTGGTTCTTAGGAAGGAAGGGTTGGAATGTTCTTTTGATAGGACCTTGCTTAGTCTGGCAGAGTACCTTGTGCTCTCGATGGATTCGCAATAGTCTTTCCATGACTCGCTTTTAGCCGATCTAAGAGCCCGTTTATATTCTCGCAGGAGGTCCTTGTAGAGCTGCCAACTATCCTGCTGGTAGCAGATGTTGTAGGCATCTCTAGTCTGCCTCCGTAGGTTTGTTAAGTTTTCATTCCACCAGACAGGGAATATTTTTTTACTACGTTTAATGGGGCACGAAGCCTTGAAAGAGACCTGCATAGCCTTCACAAAGCTGACCGTCTTCTCCTCAAGTTCGGCTGAGGAGGTCATGTCATCGTTACCTATGGTTGGTAACTTCCGCTTTAGCACTGACCTAAATTTTGCCCAGTCAGTGTTTTTAGGATTTCTATAAAGCTTGGGACTTTCAGTTTTAAGATTTAACTCAAAGAGTATCCAGTTATGATCCGAGAAGGATCTTTTCTCGGACACTCTCCAGTTTTCCACTTTAAGGGTGTCATCATTACTGATACAGGTAATATCTATGACATCTTCCCATCCCGCATACCTGTCCGAGCTTGGGAAGGTAAACGTTGGGGTATTACCTCTATTGGATATATTTAAGTTAGTATTTAAGATAAAATCAAACAGTGACTCACCTCTTTCGTTGGTTTCCGAACTACCCCACAGGGTATGTCTGGCATTCGCATCACAGCCAACCAGCAGTCCTCCGTCTATGGTCTGCACTAATTGCTGGAACCTAGGTGGCGGAACCGGTGCATCGTGGGCCATATACACTGAACTTAGGTATAGTTCCTTGCCGTCACTTTGCTCCACTTTCACCACTGTTAGATCTTCATAGCTAAAATTATTGCACAGATATGCGTTTATATGTTTCCTGACTAGAATACACGTTCTGGGCTTACCTTTGTCTGCTTCTACATTTTTGTAAAACAGGTTGTAATCTCTCTGGCCTAGACCTCTGACTCTGGAGGTGTTGACCCAGGGTTATTGAATGAGGGCAATGTCGAGATCTTCCTCAGCTAGGAAGACCTGCAGATTATCCGAGGCACTCTTAGAGTGCTTAAGGTTAATCTGCACCACCCTCATCGCTTTTACTGGCTCGTTCTTGGGCTTTAGCTAGCGACAGTTCCTCCAGCCGATCGCTAGCTTCGTTCAACTCGTCAACTTCTGGATCTGTTGAACGGAAGATTTTTAGCTTCGCCAGACGAATCCCGAAGCGAAGTTTATACTCCAGTTTCTCTAGAGGTTGTAGACTTTCCTCGTTTATCAGAAGAAGGAACGATACGCTACTCTTCTGGAGATCTGGCATATCTGATTCCTTCTTCAGGATGGCCCAATTGTCCATAGGCACAGCTGGATTATGTGCCTGCAAAAGCTTGAGAATCCTCTCCCCGTCAAGATCCACCCTAGGTAGCCATATGCGGGCTCTAGGTCTTCTTGGGATATCCTTAGCTGGGATTAGGCCAATCTTGGCTTCCTCCCAGGTGTCACTAATCTTAGCCACACTGCTGCTAAGGAACTCCAAGGAGAACTGATCCTCGCACTTGATCACCCGGTAACCCCTGACCACCTCGGATGAATCGAAACACGGAAGAGGACCCCCCGCATTCTCCAACACATAATCGAAAACTATGCTCGACAAGGCGTTCTCGATTTTAGTCCACAGATCAGCCGTGACCTGCCGGTTTTTTGATTTTTCGTTTACAACCGCCAGCTGTAAGTGATCCCTGACTATATCACTAAACTTCTTGGTCGGTTGTTGATTCTTGGTCTCCTTTCTGGCGACCTTGGCCCTTTGCAAACCCAGGGAAGAGCCGGACTCATCTTGAGACCGACCCCTTTTCGCAGGGTTTGGTTTGCTGCTTGCTTCGTACTCTTGCACGATCGCACCGTACGTCTCTTTATCTTTCTCGTCCTTCACGTTGACGATTCCAGCCGCTTCATTCTTAGCAATCTTGCCAAGAATGAATTTAGCCTTCTCGTAACGTCTCTTAAGGACCGAGCCATGGCTTCTGGTTTTTTACCTAGGGGCTTCGCTGCACTATGGCTGGTGCCAGCGCTGCCGCTAGGTAGTATCTCGCTGACGATGCTTTGTCTGGCATCGGTATCAACTATGGCAGCCTTAGGAGTACTGTGGCTGGTACAAGCGCTGACCATAGTGTCGCTTTCCTCGCTGGACTTGAGCAGTTCGTCCTCCGAGGACGAGCTGGGGTGCAACTGTTGCTGCAGTTGCTGTTGTTTGCTTGTTGTTGTTGTTTGTTTGTTTTCTTCCATATTTGTTCCCACAAATATGTTCGGAACGGCGGTCCATCCTGGCAGAGCCGACTTGCCAGGATAAGGCACTTATACAACCGACCTTGCCTTACTTCTAAAATATCTGTGTTACCCGCAAATGTTGCAATTACGTTATCTTCTAAAGTTGGGATATGGCTGATCTAAAGCAGGTATAATACTGGCCCAGGTACGCTTCCTTGTAGCCTAGCTTTATGTATTTAATTCCTAGCATTTAACTTGAAAGGATCTATCAGATATGTAAGATTCCATTAGTTGAGAATATTGTTTTGACAAATAGCATCACATTTGGTGACATAATCCATCAAAAGGCTCTTTAAAAGTTAATACTGGAGTTTTTATACTATTTGAGTTACTCTGTGCACCTGATCTATCGTTGAATAGCTTTCTCTGAACCCAAATTGGCTGTTAATAATTACACTATAACAAATAATGTTTGAGAGTAATTTAGAATTTACAGAACCATAAAACAAGCAAAACAGCGTTGTCATATCTCATTCTTATTTTACCAATTTTTAACATAATTATGGATAATACACAATAAAAGTATCATTAAACAATATTATTTAGGAAAAAAATCATTAATAAGTAATTCTTAATAAATCATTTCCTCCCCATTTCAAATTATTTATTCATTGCTTATTTTTTTATAAAACTCATGGCAACGTTTTACAAATCTACAAAGTCTTTGTTCGTTTCGCTGATAAGTACATTTTAACGAGTGAGTAAGTAGTAATCCGTTTCCTACCTAACTCTACCAGGAACGTAATATCATAGGGTTGATTTAGAATAACGAATATTTGATGGCTAATAGATGCATTCAGGGAAATTAGCTTAGACAGATAATAAGTGACAAATGACAAACGAAAGGTATGTATAAGATACAAAAAAAATATAAAATCAAAAAAAAGAAGTTTTTAGTTTATTGTACAAATAATTAACTATTTATTTGGGTTAGTCCTTAACCCTTTCAAAAATTAATAAGCACGCCACTGCCTTCAATATGCCAAGGGCCAATAAAACTCTAAATCATTTTTGGTTCTAGTACAGATTTATTTCTTCTACCATAGGTTTAAGCATTTTTAAGAATATTTTTTTTATAATATCGTCATAACACGTAATAGTGATAGACCTGTATGAAAAAGCATCATGTGGACGTTTTTCTGGCTTTGGAATCATTCCACATCTTTGGAACTCCCATTGCTACCGTTCAGAAAATTTTTCTTTCTTGAGGACGTAGTTTGCCTTTAATGTCAGTTTGACTACCACATCGAATTATTATACTTCGAAGCCTTTTATCTGAACCATATAAAAAATACTTTTGTGGCTGTAGTCGACGTTCGTGTGGTATATATTTTAATAAATCGTCAATTATTCCGATCATTTCTTCTTCAATAATAGAATTTTTTTAATATTCTATTTTCTTAATATTAATACATTGGTTGTCAAAACATAATTATTTCCGTAGATGAAATGTTTGGCAATAACATCGAAAGACATATCGGATTCCAGTCAGGGATTTGGAAAAAAATTCGTCATAAATCTCATATTCGCTATTCAATATCAATATGAGAGTCGAATGTGAGCCTATAAAACCCCAAACATAACATATTGGTGCTCAAGTTCCCCTCAATATGATATTTTAGCAATCCCTACACCTGTAGAATCTTATATGTCAGTGTGAAACATCTTTCTGGCAGCATTTCCTTCATGCGCTTTCGAAGAAATAAACTATAGGGTGGATCTAAAAAGTGCCAGTAGCTGTGATGAAAATTTTAAGCACTATTGAAACCATTTTTGCTTGGTCATTTAATCTAGTTAAATTTATATTGGTAATGTGGTTAAATATTTAGTTTCATTAACCCAAATCTATTTACTTAAACAGCAGACACCTATTTCCCCAACTACGGATGAGGAGAGCTGACTCGAACGAAAGCTATTCTTTTTAGAAAGAAGAGATCAGAGGAAGACAAAATAAAGTCGACGAACTTTACAATACAAATCAAATTCGCCAAAAGACAGAGAATAAGTTACTTAGTTCATATAGAAAGAATTGAGTGATACAGAATGTCAAAGATGATGCTGTAAATGTAAGTAATTTAAATAATGCCGTGCCAAATGTATAAGAAAATGATTAAAAATATATGCAATACAATGTTCTCGTATTCTCGTATTTACATATTCTTCATTAGACTAAATTAAATTGGCTGACTTAGAATGACGTTCCATTTTACAGATATTTGCCATGACTCATTGAGTTACGAGCAATTTGGAGGGCAGTTCGGTGGACCACAAACTGGAGGATATGGGTGACAGGCAGGCTGGGCTACCTCTTAAGCCAAAGGCTACTGGATACCTGAGCGCGATACGTAGTCAGGACACGCCAGAATCTCGAGAGGGTTTGTTGTTTGTTGGAGATGCGAGGCACCTTTTGCACAGTAGTACATCAGCAGACCATTTAATATGAAAAACAATATATTGCAATTATTATCTCTATCAAAAGAAACTTTAATGTATGGTAATATGTCTCAATATAAAAAGTCCTTTTTTGTTTCACTATATATCAATTTTGTCAGTTTATTTTCCCACTTGTAGCTGATGTCTGTGTGACTAGAAAGGTGATAGAAAGAACCTGTCGAGAATGATTGAGAAT
The DNA here is from genome assembly GCA_949320105.2 of Crepidodera aurea. Classification (NCBI taxonomy): domain Eukaryota; kingdom Metazoa; phylum Arthropoda; class Insecta; order Coleoptera; family Chrysomelidae; genus Crepidodera; species Crepidodera aurea. The sequence continues at coordinate 21,836,811 of OX439472.1, read as the reverse complement.
ACACACGGACTATAACATCATATTACTGGAAGATCCAGGGATGAAATGATAAGTGTGCTGTCAGGACATTATGCCAAGGGAATTCCCTTCCTTTACGTTACTGCTATCAGGATATTATTATCTTTACCGATAATGTCTTCTGTATCGATTTTAGAAGGGATGATGTGTGTAAGTGACGCATTTTTAAGAATATTCAGACAGACTTGCCGATTTAGCATTTATATTTAGAAGTCCTTAGTGAAAGTAATTTTAATCTCAACAAAGGGCATGATATTTAGTGAAGATAAATTAAAAAAATGATATATTTGTATTACATATAGAAAAAATAATTATATTTGTTGGAAAATAATGGACATCGTAATCGAACCAACACAAACATAACGTTGTTTTTGTGGTTCATATGTTTTAATAGGTTTATCTTGTATCACGATGCACCTCCCAGAATAATGAATGAATAAACACCTGGGGCAACTGATATTTTCAGCAATAGGGGCACCCTCACATCTATCCTACATGTAAGACAGTGGCTAATCAAAAGATACCCAAGCAGTGGATAGGTTTAAGCCGTGCTCTGGAGTGGCCACCTAGATCTCCGGAGTTGATATTGATGGAGTTTTTGTGGGGATATTTAGAATTTGATTTAAGGTGTTCAACTTAAATGACAGTTACTTTTTGGTTGGTGTTCTCGTTTTAATTTTTTAAAGCAATATTTGTATTAGTTGTACACATAAAGTGACACGTAAAGCTGGAGACAATCCAGCTTTAATCATCTTGGTCGACATAATACGGGGGCATCTGAAAAGTTTAACAAGTTCAAAATTAAACAGCTAATAAATAACATACTAAGGACTGTATATTCAAGGAAAAATGTGTGGTTGAATAAAGATTTCCCAGATCTTTTAAATGTTTAAGTGTTTAAATATAGTGGTGTTTCCAGAAGAACGAAGATATATCTGACGTTTGTGTAGCATGTCACCCTCAAATTAAAAATGATTGTTTTATTATTTTTTTCTAACACTACTCATTTTTGAAATACGATGTGTGGATCATTATTAAATGAATACATTGTATTTATTAAGCACGGTAATTCTAACTAGGTCAATTTAGTTTACCAAGGTCTGGATTCCAGGATAATGTTAGAAAAACATAGAATTTTAAGTAAATTGAATAAAATATTTGTAAGTAAACCGGAGCCCAGGATATTCATTCAAAAACGAATTTTTAACTATCTTTTTTAATGTATTTAGTTAATAAACCTTCCATTAATAAAAAATATATTAACAGACCAATAACTATATGCATTTTAAAATGTTAAAATACGATATAAAAACTTTTCTGAGAAAATCATTCTTAAATTGTCCGTCTAAACACTAGAAATGTTTATATCCAAAGTAAGAAAGATTTGCACAGTAAAGATGCTTAAAAATGATAAAAACAAATACCTCCCAAGCATCACATTGCACGGGATCAAATAGCAAATGCGATAAGTATAATGCACTGTACAACGTAAATCCATAAAATATTTATGTCGGTATATCCCCTCGAGGATCAGATTATGACAGCAGGACATGGCAAGGATAGAAGCAGTGATTGTTTTGTGTCGTAGAGGCTGAAATGTGTAGACAAACGGATGGATTTTTAAGGATTTTGTACATCATTCAGTTTTGTTCAGAGGCTTAAGAGTACACTGTACCCAAATTATTTAAATATTTACAAAAGAACAATTTAAAATCAGGAATAAAATGTAACGCATTATTGTTTCTTTAGAGCGTAATTAATTTAACATTTAACATATAGCAGCAGTTAAAAAATCCCCACTACAATTGAAAAAAGTTTTAAAAATGGTTAGTTATTCCTGAAAATCATATGAATTTGTCAATAGTGCCATCCTAGTGTAATCCTAGTATAATCCTACTTGAGGCACTCTTGATTCTTAATAATTATGTCGTCAACTTGTACAGTAGCAGTTTTGACTTTTCTACAGCAACAAGCGAAACTGCGTCTGTTTTTTTTTGGAGACCTAGCTTTAGTTGCTTATCCATTTATTCGCATCTCAAGCCTATTGTTCTATTGGCATCACAACTACTTCCAAGATCTCGATTATTTCTTTTCATGGAGTAGACTTGAATGCGTTTTAGTCGTGGAGTGTTATTAGTGTCATTAGTTTTATCTTTCTTTTCTGGTTTGCTTCATTGGTTATGGTCTCGACTTTTTAATTCCCTGAAAATACCCGATGGTCCGGAGATAGTGTTTTCACCTCTTTCATCTCTTGTTCGATAGTCAGCTTGTTGTCAATGTTTGCGTGACAAATATTGATCTATCGATTTCTTTCAAACCCAATCTGCAGGTATTTTTAGGTTAAGGTTGTTTCTGAGGTTGTATTCGTAAACATACAGTCAAAATATCTAGTTATTTACATACATTTCTGCAGCCTTATATTACGTTTTTGCCAAAATTTTATTTAAAAGTTGGTTGTGTTTATTATTATTATTAGATTATTATTATTATGATTATTATTATTATTATTATTATTATTATTATTATTATTATTATTATTATTATTATTATTATTATTATTATTATTATTATTATTATTATTATTATTATTATTATTATTATTATTATTATTATTATTATTATTATTATTATTATTATTATTATTATTTTTTCACGTTAAACAGTTATTTAACACTGGAACCGGGAAGGTAAGTTGCAAGGTGCACAGCTAATGCTATGGTTTATTTAACACTTTCCTTATTATGTTGCAGGTGCTTAAGATGACCGCTTTCTGCAGTTCGAAGAAGAGGGTTTTTTGGAGTCCAAGGCTTTCTGGTAGTTCTGAAGATCTTTTGGTATTTCTCCTGTTGCTCCTATGACAATTGGAATGGTGTTAAAGTTTGCTTTAGATCTTCGCTTAGCGGTAGATATTTTTTTATTTTTTCTTTTTCTTTTTTCCCGATGTTCACAGGAGATGGAACTGCTACGTCGATAAGGGTGATTTCTTTCTTTTCCTTGTTAAATATGACGATATCTGGTCTATTGTGCTGAATGGGCCTGTCTGTTTGAATGTCTCTGTCCCAGTATAGTAAGTACTTCTCATTTTCTATAACATGTTGTGGGGTGTATTTGTAGTAGGGGACCTTTTCTTTGGTTAGTTCTAATTTGTGACAGAGTTCCGTCTGTATTATTTTGGCAACGTCACAGGTCAGTGTATTCTCGCGGGGCTAGTGTCTTGCATCCACTTAGCAGGTGTTCAACGTTTTCATGCTTTTCTCCACACATTCTGCATTGAGTTGTTGTAATATTCTGATCCTTGACAATGTATTTTAGATATGATCGTGTTGGTATGACCTGGTCCTGAATCGCACAGATGAAACCCTCTGTCTCTGGGAATATGTTTCCTCTGTTAAGCCAACCAAACGATGCTTTTTTATCAAGGTTGACATTATCAAGCAGGTTTGGGTAGCGGCCGTGAAGTTCCTTCTCCCTCCATTCATCTACCAGTGTTTGTGTGGAGTATTGCGGGTCGCATGCATGCTCTTTATCATTTAGTTTTAGCGGAGTCAGGTTTTTGTCCAGGTCTACAGTCGCCCGGTGCAGCGAGGAATGCGTTGCTTGTTCATGAAAGTATTTACGCATGAGGTCGATTTGTTTTTTATGTCTGATCCTCATGTCCGTAATACCTCTACTTCCCTGATTTCGCGGTAAGTGAAACCTTTCCTTACATGCCTTCGGATGGTGTTTTCGATGTTTAGTAAAGCATACCCTAATTGTTCTATTTAGGTCGTCTAGTTCCAATTCACCACGCCAAAGCTGTACGTTACAACAGGGATTGCATAGGTGTTTATTCCTGCTGTTATGTTTTGTGCTGAAAGTTTTGTCTTTAGTGTCTGTGGTGCGTTTCTTTAGCTTTTCTTTCAGTTGCTGCTTTACCTCAACTTCTTGTATACTTAGTGCCTGGGCGAACCCTAGATATTTATATGTGTCGTCCTTTTGCATGTGGGAGATTGTTCCGCCCCCAGACGCCGCTGTTAATTGATGGTCTTCCGGATCGTGCCATTTTCCTTTTCGAATACTGTTTGTTTTGCATTTGTCCAGGCCAAAGCTCATCCGTATGTTTATTATTATTATTATTATTATTTTTTTTTTTTTTTTTTTGTGCAGGTGGAAACCCTTTATGGGCACCATGCGCTTCGCGACGGTTCGATCTGCGACATGGTAGTGTGGTAGACTCCCGACGGGTCGGGTACTCCACTAAAACCACCTGTGTCCACCGTGCACGCTGGAACCATCCATTCCTGGATATATCTTCGGCAGTGCACGGGATTCCTTTTTTTTTTTTTTTTTTTTTTTTTTTCTTTTTCTCTCAATCTTTTTTATTGTCTTTCCCTTTGTCTATCGTCTGTTTGTTTCTCTTTCATGATGTTTTTAATGAATTGGTATATCTTCTCGTATTGTTCCTGATTTGCTAACATTTTCTCTACTATATTTTCCGGCGTCATTTCCCCAAAGTCTCTCTGTATGTTTTCTCTTTCTGTGTGCCACTTTCTGCAAATAAAGATCGTGTGTTCGGGAGTATCCCCCTCTCCACAGTATCCGCACGCTTCGTCTTCTCTTTTTTTCATCCTTTTAAGGTAGCTGTTGTAGCACCCGTGACCGGTTAAGAACTGACTCAAGTAAAAATCCGTTTTTCTGAATTTACACATTACCCACTCCTTAATGTCTGGGATCAGTCTCTTTGTCCACTGTGCTACTTCTTTTGTGTCGTCCCACCTCCTCTGCCATCTACCCATTATTTCCTCTCGTACTCTGTTTTTTGTCGCAATAAGGTGCCCTTCCCCACTTTCATATAATAGGTGCCTCTCCACTGCGAGGAGATCTATTGGGATTACACCTGATATTATATTAGCCGCTTCCTTGGATATAGTGCGATAGCTCGATGACACTCTAATTAACATTTGTCTCTGGAGACTAAACATCATATTTTTATATTTGCTCTTTTCTAATACTTTGTACCATATGGGTGCTCCATATAGTGCAATTGATTCTACTACCCCAGACAGCATCCTTCGTTTCAGACTTCCTGGCCCTCCTATGTTTGGTGTGATCTTCTTTATTGCGCTCACTGCTTTCTGTGCTTTTTCTACAGTTTGTTTTATATGTTGGTTAAATAACATTTTATCGTCCAACCAAATTCCAAGGTATTTTATACTTTTTTGAGGAGTTATTTTGTTTCCCTCTAGCTCAAAGCTTACTCCTTCCTTTTTTCTTGCTCCTTTCATCAGTAGTGCTTCCGTTTTCTCGGGTGCTAGTTTTAATCTGTTTTCCTCCATCCATCTCGAAATCCTCATTAAGGATAAGTTTGCTATATAAATTAGTTCCTCCTTTCTCATAGCTTGAACCATTAGCGCCAAATCATCGGCATATGCAACCATTTGTGCCCCATCTGGAAGCCGGATTTTTAATACCCCGTCATAGAGTATGTTCCACAAAGTTGGTCCCAATACTGACCCCTGTGGGACTCCCGCTGTGGCTGATTCGCTCTCTCTATTATTTATTTTGATTTTTCGTTGGTCTAGGTAGCTTTCCACTGTTCCAATTAGGTAAGGACTTATGCCGATCTCTCTCATTTTCCTTATGATAAGGCTCCAAGACGCTGTATTGAAGGCGTTTTGCACATCCAGTGTAATGAGGGCGAAGAAAGCTCCCTTACGTGTCCTTCCTGCCGCTTTCACCACTCTGTCAACCGCTTGTATAGTTGAATGCCCCTTTCGAAAACCGAACTGATTTTCTGAAAGCCCGTTCTTGTCTTCGAGCTCCTTTTCAAGTCTCGTTCTAATAAGCATCTCGTACAGCTTACCAAAAGTGTCTAGCAAGCATATAGGCCTGTACGTCTCCTCCCCTTCAGAATTTTTTTTGCCCTTAGGAATCAGAACAATTCTGGCTTCTTTCCATATATTTGGGAAATACTGCTTGGTTATCAGTGCGTTTACCATCTCCAGAACTTTGTCTGGAGCAGCCCCTATGAGTTCCTTTATAGTTTCCACCATTATACCATCTGGTCCTGGAGCCTTATTGTTTTTTAGTTTATCTCCTGCCTCTATCAGTTCCTGCATGTCGAACGCCTTTACATTTTTTACTACTGGGCCTTTAACCCATATATCTTCTCTTTTCGGGAATAGTTCTGAGACTATCCTGCGCTTTTTCTCGGTTGTCAAGGCATAAGGTAGTCTTTGCCGTTTAAGCTGTTTAATAACAATCCTATAACCCTCTCCCCATATATCCTCTTCCAGATCATGACATAGCTTTATCCACAAGGCCCTTTTAGATTTATTTATTGACCGTCTTAGTTCCTTCTTGTTTTTTTTGTAAGTTTCTTCATGTTCTCTAATTTCTTGAAATGTCTCTTCATTTTTTAAGTTTATTGCTTTTAAACGTTTAATTCTTCTTCTACATGTTATGCACTCCTTTCGTTTCTCTTCTATTTGTGGATTCCACCAGTAGGGGTACTCCCTGTTTGTCCCTTTGGTATTTGAACATTTTTCTTGTACCAGTTTCATTTGCTTCACAAAACTTTTTGGGTCATTTATGTCTAGTTGGTGTAAGACTCCCTGAATTTGAGGCCGAAGCTCTTCCTTTCTTATATATATTCTTTTATTTTCTTTTATTCTAGAACGTTTCCTTTCTCCATCAATTTCTATTTCATACACAATATATTTGTGAAAACTGAGCGATTCGTCTTCGTCTACATGCCAATTTTTAATTTTAGCCCCTATCCTTTGTCCGCATAGGGTAACATCAATAAAAGATTTACTATCCCCCCTTTCAAAAGTTGGAGTATCTCCACAGTTTGCCACCATCATGTCCAGTTCCGAGAGCCAATCTGAGATATGCTCTCCCTTTATATCGTTTATCGATGATCCCCATAGATGTGACTTTCCATTTAGATCTCCCGCCACTATAGCATTTTGCCTATTTTCTCGAGCTTCTTCCATTATTTCATCTATGTTGTTCTTGTAGTCCTCCAAAGGGACATTTGGGGAAACATAACATCCGATAAGTACAAAATTTTCTGCTACTATTTTAACATACCCTCTTCCTTCTTTATGTGATTTTATTCCTATGTTTTTATTTCTACAAAAGATAGCTACATCTCTTCTTTTATCCTTAATCCATTCAGTTTTATCAACAATTTTTTTGTTTGGTTCTGAAACAATTATTACATCTGCGTTTATTTTATCTGCTTTCGCGAAAGCCAGGTCATGCCCAGCCCTCGCCCTCCCCAGGTTGATTTGTAAAATTTTTATCTTAAATATTACTAGCTGTGCTTCCCCTTCTTACAGAGTTTACAGACTTCAATCGTTCCCTTCTCTTGTTTTCTATAAGTTGCTTGAAATACGGGCATTTTATCTGGTCAGCTCTATGCCCCTCTGTTTGACATTTCATGCAAAATGGACTGTTTTCACAATCTTTTGCCTTATGTCCTTTTTTCCCGCATTTTATGCAGTCGTCCCTTCTGTTTATTTGTGCTGTACACTTATCAGCTCTATGTCCATGCTCTAGACAGTTAAAACATCGTATAATCATCAGTTTTTCTCTTACCAGGCAGTTGACCCATCCCACTTTAATTCTTCCACCGTTTATCAGTTTGCGTCCTTTGCCGTGTGGTACTCTTACCGTGGCCATACTGTCTCCATATTTCCCGGGTCTTATTGAAATAGTCTCCATTTCTACATCGTCGAGTTCCAAAGTTGTTCTTAAGGCCTTTTTTACTTCTTTCTCTGTCGTTGTTCCTTCCATTCCCGTAATAAATAGCGTAATTCCATTTTTTCTTGTCGTAATGTCCAGATTTTCTATCTTATCCTGCATCTCCTTCTTTAGAGCTTCCGCTTTTTCCTTCCCTCCTTCGATTGTTAGCACTATGCCACCTCTATTATCTTTTTTGATCTTTTTAATTTCTACTTTCATTTTGTTTAAATCGACCCTTTCCTTCATGTCTTTTAAAAGATCTGCATAAGATATGTCTTCTTTTTTAACTGTAATCGTGGTCTCATTTTGACTCTTCTCCCTCAAAATCTTTTTTCCTTCCTTTATTGGTACTAGATACTTTATTTCTACATCGGTATCCTTAAATATGTATTCCAACAGCTTTCTCGAGTATGTCCTATCTAAGCCATCCGGCGATGCGAAGGCTATCTGACTTCGATTTTTTTCTTTTAATGAGTCCCGGAGTTGCAGATATCTTTGATATACATTTTCCATATTAATTACACCTTCTGAATGTATTTCCAGGTTTATAATATACATGTACTTAGACTCCTGTATACTTCTTCCAGTACTCGTATGTAGTTTAGTGGCTCTTTCAATAAACCTCACCTCCATTTCTTCCTGGTTTCTCTCCCATATTTCTTTCATTTCGGGGTATCTATCTAGGACTACTTTACTCAGTCCCTTTTCTCCTGTATCTTTTGGATCCACTACAATTACCAGATCCATTTTGTTTCCTTCTCTTCCCGCGTTTCCTATTTCCTCTATAGTTTTCTTAAAAAATTCCGGCGGCCACTCCCTGTCCAGGATTTTCTCTATACTTTCAAAAGCCTCATCTTTTTCAAAGCATTCTGTCAGTATAATCATCTCCTCCTCCTCATCGCTGTTTGTTTGTGTTCCTGCCTCTTTTGTTTCTTTCTTTGTAGCTTCTAAACTTTCCTCTTCAGTCTCCGTTCCTACGCTTCTCCGCTTTGGTTTCCTACTCTCAGTTACTTCATAGGTATTCTTCTTCATTTCATTTTCCAGCTTTTCAATTAGAAAATTTAGGTTTCTTGAGACTTCTTTGATATCCATTTTTGTGTTAATATTTGTCTTAACTACATCTGCGAGTTTTCCTATATTTGTCTTTAGTTTATCGACTACTACCTTGAGTTCTGAGGGTCTTTTTGAGTCCTGTATGCTTTGTGCTCTTAACTCCCTTTTTCGCTTCTTTGCACTCTTTTCCACTGGACTGAGAACTTTTGGTTCACCTTCGTCGCTGGAAGAGTTCTCTCTCTTCTCATCGCTAAAGGGGTTATCATATTTTTCCCCTTCTTCGAAAAACGATAGCTTCGTCTGTCTTAGCCCCGGAGGTGTCCGCGGAAGACTGTCTCTCCTTCCAAATATTGATTCTCTATCCTTGTGAACATCATGACTTCCATCTTTAGTGCTTTTTTTTCCTCCTGCAATCTGGGCCAATTTTATTGCGATCTCCATAGCCTCATTTTGTGCCTTCACATCTGTAATTACCTTTAACACTTCACTTTCGCTCTCTGCTATCGGTATACTAACTTTAGTATCTTCTTTTCCGGACTCGTATTTTTCTGAGCTAAGCTTCTTTTCATCTGTGCCTGAGCCACTTTCACCTTCTTTTATTATTTTTTTTATATTTTTGTCTTTTTCTAAATTTTGTTCTTGTGTATTCATAATTTTTCCCACGAGTAGGGCAGGAATTTTGTCGTCGGACGCGGCAGTGCTCCCTTGCCTCGTTAAGGCCTTGCTTGCGCCTACCCCCCAGGCCCTCGCCATGACCGGGGGGGACCGTTTGCGACCTTGTCCGTAAGGCCATGCATCCTTCGGCACGGTCAACACCTTAGATTTCGGATTTTTTGTAGCTGGTTTTCTCCGTCTGGACTCTTCTGTCTGGGTTACCATACCATAGCCGACTGGTCCCCGTTATTTGATGGCGCCGGGATCTCGCCATTCGCCCCCCCTTTTCTAGGTTGGACTTGTTGGTGTGTTCGTATGTAACATGGGCTTGTTGTTTCTTCTACTGGCATTTGCTGGTATCGCTTAGTCGACATCCACGATCCCGCTCAGTACCCCACCAACCGTTTTGAGCTGTTCCTTAGCTTCACTCCCCCTCCCCGTCCCGTCAGGCTCGAAGAGAGGGAGGTACTGAGCTCCCTGACCACGGCAAGGTCTCACAGCTCCTACAGGGAGATTATTATTATTATTATTATTATTATTATTATTATTATTATTATTATTATTATTATTATTATTATTATTATTATTATTATTATTATTATTATTATTATTATTATTATTATTATTATTATTATTATTATTATTATTATTATTATTATTATTATTATTATTATTATTATTATTATTATTATTATTATTATTATTATTATTATTATTATTATTATTATTATTATTATTATTATTATTATTATTATTATTATTATTATTATTATTATTATTATTATTATTATTATTATTATTATTATTATTATTATTATTATTATTATTATTATTATTATTATTATTATTATTATTATTATTATTATTATTATTATTATTATTATTATTATTATTATTATTATTATTATTATTATTATTATTATTATTATTATTATTATTATTATTATTATTATTATTATTATTATTATTATTATTATTATTATTATTATTATTATTATTATTATTATTATTATTATTATTATTATTATTATTATTATTATTATTATTATTAATTATTATTAAAATGTCGTTAATAATATTTGTTTAATTAATCTATTGAAACATGAATGCTGTAAATAGGCGACTAGATACATTTTGAAATCATGCTGTGCAATGTGATTTCTGTTTGTAATGATTGAATTTGAACATACAATATATTAATATTGAAATCTGTAGATATATATTTACATTTACTTTAAATGAATGAATTTTAATCTCGACATATTGACTATTCAAACTGATGGGTATTAATAAATACACATATAGAACGTTTTGCAGGAATTCGCTTTAATGGAATTCTAGCAATCGATAAAATTTTAGTACCGAGTGTCCCATACATTTTTGAGTAAGTATTTTTTTGGCTGGAACAAAAAACCATACCGAAAATAACTAGATAAATAGATCGCTTATTTTCTATTACACATGAAAAACAAAAAAAAATAGAATTTTTAGTAAACTAAATTTAAATTGATTTGGGATCGAAAAATTAACAAAAAACTATAAAAAGTATTAAGAACTAATATTTATTGGAGGCAGGCGACACATTTACAATGATGTATCTGAAATGTCTAGTTCAATTATTCAAGTGGATATGTCCAAAAATCAAACAACTATTATTTGATCTATTGTAAGGAACTTGAGATGCCAACCAGATATTTTTCAAATGTATCTGCTTTCTCCTTGTTGTTGTTTTTCCCATTTTTCCTATTAATGTGGAGAAAGAGATGCTGATTTCTAGTAGATTTTACAGGCTTACAAGTTGTCATAGCGATTTAGGTTAGATATCTAATCTTCTTCTTTTTCTTTCTTTCTTCTTCTTCTTTATAATCATCTTTATCATCAACATCCTATTCTTCTTTTTATCTTCTTCTTCTTTTAGTTTTTTCTTTAGATTTGAGTTTATTATTTTTTGTCGGATGGGGTAAGATTTCTTTGCAATTTCGCTTTTCATCTAAAACGTAGTATTAGTTCCACTTTTAAAATCATCCGGATTTCTTTGTTTTGTTTTTTTCATCAAATTACATTTACTTTAATTATTTTTAAATTCAATATGTACTAATTTCGTTTGGGGTGCAGTTACAATCCCCTTAAATTGTATTCTCGCTGTATTGCATAGCGGCATATAATTTATTTTTAGAATATAAAAATAGACAATCTAATTAGCTACTATTTTTATATCAATGACATGGTACAAAAGCATCTAGACAATGAAATCTCTCGATTTCCCGCAGAGAAATTACGAATGTCTCTTACACTCAGACGGAATCATCCCGCCAAAGAATTTCTGTTCTATTTCTATTTTTCTTGCGTTGCCGTTTTACATCCTCGTCAAGAGAGATAATGTTAATGTCAACACACACATTACTGTCTATTTTGAACAAATCTGCTATTTGCTACTCGTTATTTAAAAAAAAGTAATGCGCGCATTGCTCTTTGTAAATGGTTAATCGTTTTATTTTCGGCGTCTTTTCAAAGTATGAAGAAATATTGAATCGATGTTTAATGGTTCAGTCTCAAACACTGGCCGTTTAGTGTGTCTGTTAAAACTAAAAAGCTTATTATTTTTGCTATTTACCAAAAAGCATTATTTGCACCCGGAGAAAGAAGAAAAATTGAATGTAATCTGCTTAAAAAACATTATCAGAATATAATTGAAACATCTTATAATCCTACAAAAAGCGCCTCGAAAGTAATAAATGATTTTACAAAAATTAAAAATATTGAAAATCAAAATGTATCACTACTATCAAATGAAAATACCCTACTTGAGAATCCCGTAGATGTTGCTAATTCTTTTAATTTGTTTTTTAAAAATGCCGCACTTGATATAATTAAGAATATACCGTGTGGTTCTGCTTCGAATGATGCTAACGATCCCGTTAACTGTTTGCAGACAATATTTTTATTGTATCCCTATACACAAATGGAAATATATGAACTACTACAAACAAGATGAAAAACAAGAGTTCTTATGGCTTTGACGAGATACCAGCATTCTTGTAAAAGAAGGTTATCTTTTGTATAATATCTCCTATGACCTATCTTTTGTTTTCAAATGTTAATTTTCCGGTACGGTCGTCCCAATTTTGAAAAGAGGAAAATATTTGAGTATTCCTATTTAGAGAGACTGAATTTTCACTTGAAGCATAATCTTATAATAATCGATAACCAACATGGATTTCAAGCAAACAAATCGACAAACAGTGCTGCCCACTCTTTTTATGAAAATCTGACTAATTTGGTTGATGCGGGCGAGTGCACCGTAGGGATCTTTTGTGATCTCAGCAGAGCGTTTGACTGCGTCAACCATAACATCCTACTAAATAAATTAAATAAAATTGGTGCTCGGGGACTTGCCTTGGAATGGATAAAATCTTATCTGCACGCTCATCGCCAGTATGTTAATCTTCCAGGGGTAACTGTGCAAACAGCGACTACCTGTAGTTCGGATTATCTTGGCATCAGTGTAGGTGTTCCTCAAGGGTCAGTGGTGGGCCCGATATTGTTTCTAATATATGTAAATGACATCGTTAGAGCTAGCATATCTATACATTTCAAGTTGTATGCGGACGATACGTATACGTCCATACTACTCGAAAAAATCTAATTATTTCTTAGAAAAAAGATATAATGAAGTTCTTTCCAGTCTGTATGACTGGTTCTGCATGAATTAACTTCATCTAAGTACAGAAAAAATTCAGTCAATACATTTTTATAGAAGGCAAAAACAAGTGCCTACTGATCAATATAAATATTAATAATAATGTTTTGGAAAATGTATTATGTGTAAAGTTCCTACATTGACGAGTGTCTTGACTGGAGAAGACACTGTGAAATAGTTATTTCAAAAATTAACCCTGTCAGCTATTTATTTAGAAACATGAGATCAATTTTGACGAAGAAACAATTGATAATGTTATATTATGCACAAGCCTAATCCCGACTAAGATACGGGATATGTTTCTTGGGGTCATCCACTGGTTTTAATGATGTGTTTATCTCACAGAAAAAATTGATTCGTTGTATCGCTGGTGTCTCTCGTACCACTAGTTGTCGAGATTTTTTAAATCTTATGAAATTTTAACATTACCGTGTCTCTATGTATTTGAAGTATGTGTTCTTATATTTTGTAACTTAAACTCTTTTAAGAGCCGTTTGCACGGGTTCTACTTAACAGAAAATAAGCAAAGCTTAACCATAAGTGAAACTTAGATTTATATTTTCTGTTGCACATTTGACACATTGACATATAAGCTCGGCTTAAATCACAACTAAGCTAAGCTGTAGAATTTCTCGGCTTAAGGTTTCCTTAGCAGAAATAACAATACAATTGGAATTGAACGCAGCACAAATTTTATTCCACGTCTCGTCTTTCTGCCTCCAAGTTGTCCCGTCCGTTTTTTACATTCAATTATAGATTTAAAACTATTTATAATGTTCAAAAGAACAGCTTTTTCTGCAGCAGAAAAATTGGGGGCCCCTTTTCTACTTACTTCAGACGTCCATACTCATCCGAATAAACGCAATTTTTCAAATCGGAAAAAAAACCGCCACATCGTTATATGGTGCAGCTTATCCATAGAATAGATTACAGAACAGAAATATGATTCTTTTCCTTGAACTTCATCTTATCATTGTTAATATGCATTTTTTCAGTTGTGTAACGATGTGGCGATTTTTTTCCGATTTGAAAAATTGCATTTATTCGGATGAGTATGTACGAGCCTTAAGTCACCCATTTCAAACTAAATCAAATAAACTGTCACGTAACTGTCACTATTAAATACAAATTACTAGTTTTTAGCGGTGTTGTCAGCTCATAGTTAGGCTTAGCTAAGTTTTTTCAAAGAATGACTTTTGCAAACCGAATTGAATTTAAGGTGCACTTTAAGTTTCTCGATTACTTAGCTAAGTATAAGTTTTGAGGTGAACCTGTGCAAATGGCCCTAAGACTAATAAACAAATTCACCACATTAATACAAGGCACCAAAATGACTTGCATGTGCTATTTACAAGAAATAATCTCTTATATGAATCACCCCCTGCGACAGGGCAAAGGTTGTTCAATACTCTTCCGGCTAATATTAAATCATGTGTTACTTTGAAAGCATTCAAGCAATGTCTTATAAAAAACCTACTAAAGGGTGGATTATACTCTTTGCAAGAGTTCTAAATGTTGAAATGGTTGCCAAATTGTTGTTTCTTAGTCTTAATTCTAATTTTATTTTATTTAATTTTATGTATTTTTATCTATCCCTTGACAAATTCTATACATGTTTCTGCATGTCTGGAGAAATTCGCTACTCACTCATCTTCAGGGGTTTATCTTCTGGAAGAACTGGCAATCTATTCCTTAACAATTATAGATAGCTTTCCCCCATTAACTGAATTCTCGAACATAAAATATTAGATTATTTGATCAGCTAATATGCCTCACCATATTTTTACCGACCAATGGCCCTGATGTTGAACCTCTTGCACCCAGCGTATCCAGCGTAGATTCATTCATACTGTGACTTTGTCTCTTGAAGGTAGCTCCATATGACTACAAAGTATGTGACATCAATCAAGTGACACCATTTATCATATCTACCAACCAGTTCAAGTTTTGATGCAGCACTATGACATATGGATGAAACCTAAAAAAAAGTGCTTTCAATGCCTATCCACAACTCTCTTCTGATTGGTCGGCACATTGACGACAAGTAATGTGTCGTTTAATTTAGATTAGGCAACATACTTTACAGTGAAGTATAAGAACTCCATTTGTTGCTTCAATTCCTGTGTTGTTTGTATTGTACTATTGTTTGATATACTATTAAAAATAATAGGTGATTCCCTACTCGACCATTCACTGTTAGGTTTTTTAACAGTGATGTTCCTAAAGTGGCGCTGGGAAACAGTAATAAAGCCTACAAGAACACGAGGCTAATGACCAGAGTAGTCGATGCCGTTGACACTGAAGTAAAAAAAAGTAGGTCCTTGAATGCACTTGTCTTCTTTAAATAGAAAAATTCACACTTCCTGTCATTCTCGAATGATATACGTCGACGAAAAATTAAAGATATAGTAGCGCATCCACCTTAGGAGCAACAGTTTTATTTCTTATGCATTCAAAATAAGCTCTTATGTAAAATGCTTCATCGCCGGAAAGCCCTTCTTATTGAGCCACCCGGTAAAAGGCTTTTTAGTTGTGAAATATAAATGAGTTTGATGTACATTTGTTTGTAATTTTATCACACGATTAAAAGTAATATAAATAAAAGCAAAACATTATTTTTATATTAAAAATATATTTTTAAACGTACCTACAAGATCCAAGATTAAAATTTTCACCTTTAAACGGTTAATAATTATACATAATTAGATACTTTTACGAACTATAATTAATGGTAGCATCCGCCACTCGAGTTGCTCAACCCTTTTTAAAATATTATCTTTAGGATGTCGATCATAATGTCTATGTCTTAAGAAACTTCTAATTTTTATATCAAATCTTACAGACTTAAATATTTAATAATCGTTTTAATACGAATTTTGATAATAATTACTTCAAATACACATGGCAAGAAAAAATCTGTCTCGCATATTTAAATCAGACCATAATAATTTTCTTTGTTTTTGCTTTTGTTGTTGTAGTAGAAAATTACAGTGTTAAAATGGGTACCTTTGTATTTCCCTAATTTCTTATTACTTTCTATATCGGTGAGTTTATTGTGGAAACGAACAATCCCAAAACAGATTGACGGTGTATAATAGTTGTTGGGAAAGCAATTCCAACTAGTGTATGATCCGGACGTTATCTCTCTAGCCAGAAGGGCTCAAGGTCTGAAGCTGTACTGCTCTTGGCTTAGCCGGAATTCAACATTGTTATCCGCGGTCTCTAGCGCGGGATTAGAAGCAGCCACTGCCAGAAAGGGGGTCATGCCGACGATGTTTGCTTGATTTAGATTTCGATCCGATTTCCTCGTTTTTACTCTCCAGAAATCTCTTGTATTCCACGTTTAGTTTGTGCTTTATTACGCGATTTAATACGTTAATATAGGAAACGCTACAAAGTTTATAATTTAAATCAAACATTACAACTTTATAAGTGCTGAGGTGCTTTTAAACGCCAATTAATATTACTTAAAGTACATTTCCGAAGGGAATTTTTTTTTTTTAGATCTTTTAGTGTTTTGATTTTGATTTCCTCTATCTTATAGAAGTAATGGCAATAGTATTTTAAAATCTTTCTTTATTATTAGATATTTGTCCAACTTAAATTAATACGTTTGAAGATTGCATAAAGTCTACTCATTAGTATAAGTACCTCAGGTTCTGATGATTTTTTTTACACCTTACTTAACGTGTATTCACTGCTGCGCACTAAGCTAAAGGCTTCTTCCTCTTGAGTCTTCTTACTAGATCGCTGTTGTCCAGGAGCTGGATGGCCTCCACATTCACGTGTCGGTAGAGTCGTCGTTCGTGACTTCTTGCAAATTTGTTAATTGTCTTTTTAACAGAGTCCATCTCCAAGTCCGGGTCACTGTTTCTGCAGTACCAAGGAGCGTTGACTATGTTCCTTAATGCTTTGTTCTGGAACCTCTGTATTATGAGTAAATTACTCTGACAGGCACAGCCCCAAAGGTGGATACCATATGTCCATACCAGTTTCATAATGACAGGAAAGAATTTCTTCCAAGCAGCCAATACAGTTTTCTGAATTGTATTTTGAATTCTTTACGTTTCTTTTTGACATGGACTTTCCAGCGTAGTCTCGCATCTAAAGTAATAGAATAGAATAGAATAGAATATTTTAATTGTCTTTCATTTATTTATACATCTAGACTTGAAAAGAATCTCCAATACTGTAATATACATATATATGCAGACGATACCCAAGTCTACTCCAGTTTTAATCCAAATACGGTAGATAACGCTTGTGTCAACATAAATACAGATTTACAATTTTTTATTAAAGGTGCAACTGATCATTGCTTGAACATTAACTGTAGTAAGTCAAACCTAATTATATTTCGTACTAAAAATAAACGGCAGGCAATTTCAGATGTCAATATAATGATTAATAACGAACCTCTTCAGATTTTAGATGAAGCTAAAAGTCTTGGTGTTATATTGGACTCTGATCTAAGATTTCAAAATCATATCAATCATTTACTTAGACGAGCATATATGACTTTTAAAATACTTTATGGGAGTAGGCATCTTATGACATGTAAATTAAAACAAACATTATGTGAAACCCTGCTTTTATCAGTGTTTAACTATGCTGACTCTCTCTATGGTCCATGCTTAACGAGCCAGTATGCAACCAAGATTCAGAAGGTACAAAACTGCTGTCTCCGTTTAATCTTTGGAATTCGTAGGAGAGAACGTATTTCTCATAAACTTAAAGTTGCTGGCTGGTTGAGTATGTATCATAGAAGAATTTTGCACTCATCTAGTCTTTACCAAAAAATAATAATTAACAAAATACCATCTTATTTACATCGTAAAATTAATTTCCGCATTATTATCATTATTATTATTATTATTATTATTATTATTATTATTATTATTATTATTATTATTATTATTATTATTATTATTATTATTATTATTATTATTATTATTATTATTATTATTATTATTATTATTATTATTATTATTATTATTATTATTATTATTATTATTATTATTATTATTATTATTATTATTATTATTATTATTATTATTATTATTATTATTATTATTATTATTATTATTATTATTATTATTATTATTATTTTTTTTTTTTTTTTTTTTTACTTCTGTGTCAACGGCATCGACTACTATGGCCATTAGCCTCGTGTTCTGTGTAGGCTTTGTTACTGTTTCCCAGCGCCACTTTAGGAACAGCACTGTTAATTAGAACCCAACAGTGAATGGTCGAGTGAGGAATCACACCTGGTATATGAAAATCAATTTCTAAATTAATAATAAATAATTAATTAAAAATCAGAAAAAGATTTCTGCCTTTGGTGTGATTCGAACCCACAACCCTTGGATTATGAGTCCAGTGCTCTACGGCTGAGCCACCCACCCCCCTTATTATTATTATTATTATTATTATTATTATTATTATTATTATTATTATTATTATTATTATTATTATTATTATTATTATTATTATTATTATTATTATTATTATTATTATTATTATTATTATTATTATTATTATTATTATTATTATTATTATTATTATTATTATTATAATTAATAGCGAAATAATAAAATCATCTCTAAATCTTATCGTTGGACCTCTTGTCATTTTATATAACAGGTGTTTGGATGAAGGTCACTGGCCGGACTCTCTTAAAATTTCTGTTCTTTGCAAAATATTTGAAATTATCATCAAACAGAAGTTGGTCAGTTACTGTGAGAACAAAAATATATTTACAAATGCGCAATATGGATTTCGGAAAAATCTGTCAACCACTAAGGCCTTACTAGATCTGATTGAATACGCTGTGAAAGGACTTGATAAGGGATCTAACACCCACGTTACTCTGTGTGACCTTAGCAAGGCCTTTGACTGCGTAGATCATAATATCTTAATAAATAAACTTGAATTTTATGGTATCCGCTCCTTGCAGTTGGAGCTATTTCGCTCCTACCTATCCAACAGACGGCAATATGTCTACTGCGGAAATGCAAATTCAAGCGTACTACCAATTAGCAGTGGTGTTCCACAGGGTTCGGTATTGGGTCCTATACTCTTCCTTTTGTATATAAACGACATGCCAAACACAGTGGAACGCAAAAAAAGTGTTATATTTGCCTATGATACTGCATTTATCTCACTAGAAGACATCGCCCAGAGCGACGATAGCTTAAATCCAGCGAAAAGTTGGTTCTCAGCTAATCGGTTAAAACTTAATGAATCAAAAACTCAAGAGTTGTTGATTAGTTCTAGCAGATTGGTTGAGAAATCGGAACCAGTAAGATACCTGGGGCTAATGCTCGACACTTACCTAAATTGGCAGCCTCATGTGAAATCATTATGCTCTAAATTAGCTTCTCAAATCTTTGCACTACGACAGTTAAGACCATTCTTGTCTAATCAAGTGCTCAGAATGGTGTATTTCGCAACTATACAATCTCACCTAAATTACGGTCTGATCATTTGGGGAAATTTCCCAGCTGCTGATAAGGCATTTAAGGCACAAAAATCGGCTTTAAGAGTCATTGATAATGCGAAATGGGATGCACACTGTAAACCGTTGTTTGCGAAATATTCCATTTTGCCACTACCTTGTATGTATATTTTTGAGGTTGTCACCTTTATTCATCAAAATTCAAACAAGTATGTTCTTCAGTCTGATGTACATACGTACTCAACGAGAAACGCCAGTAATATGGTTGTTCAATTTTCAAGGATACAAGCTACAAAACACAATAAAATTAATTTAAATCTATATAACAAAATAGTTTTTTTACTAAAGGATGACAATCTCAGGAATATGTCTACCAATTTATTTCGGAAAAGAGTAAAGGAGTTTCTGCTAAAAAACTGTTTTTATTTTGTAGACGAATTTTTACAACATAAATAGATATTTATTTTATAACGCAAGAAAAAGTTTTATATTTTTTATTGTACTTCATTATTCTTCCATGTTTTATTCAGGATTTTATTTATAGTTCATATTTTACTTTTTACTATGTACATTTTATATATTTTTAAATTATGTGACATTTATCTATACTTTTACAATGTATATTTATTTATCTATACTTTTACAATGTATATTTTGTATATTTTTTAGATTTTGTGACCGCAAACGTATTGCTCATATGTATATTTGGTCAATAAATGGTATGGTATGGTATTATTATTATACAAGGCAAGTCTAAAATATAGGTAGCTAATAAATAAATGCCATTAACTGATTTTCATTCCAAACTGCAGATCCGCGTGAAGCACTGGTCAATGAGTTAGGTATTCATCAATTGAGTAAAAAGCGTTTTGTTGTAAATAGTTTTTAACTTTGTTTTTAAAACAGTTGTAAGTCGATTGCAATTTTAACTCTCGGGGCAAGCATAGTAAATAGTAATACAATTATACAGAGGAGATCTTCTATAAGTCGTTGTACTGTAGGAGGGAACTCTTAAGTTATCTGTCCTGGTATGATAGTGATGAACTTCCGATTGTTTAATAAATTCCGATAAGTTTTTCCGAGTAAACGTTGCATATTTAAATATGTAAATGGATGGAAATGTTAAGATTAATTTATTTTTGAAAACAGTTCTGCACGTTTCCATGCATTTTAGATTAAATATTAGGCGAATGATTCTTTTTTGAGCAATAAATACCCGATTGCTTTCTACAGCTCCCCATGAGATAACATTGTATGACAAATGAGAGTAAGCAAAAACATAGTAAAGGTTAAATAAATGTTGTTCGTCTAAGAAATCTTTCATCTGGCATATTGCATAAAAAGCTTTATTGAGTGTCCACTAATGTGCTCAATATGATGTTCGAAGCTCATACGTGAATCTAACTAAGTTCCCAAAAGTTTGGCGTGTGTCTCAAATTTAAATGGAAATTCATGTTTTATTATTTCCGGTATATGTCTTTGAAGATAGAAATTTAAACTAGTGGTTTTATTTTTGTTAACAATTAGAGAATTTTTGCTACACCACTGTTCCATTTGATCTGCTACAAAACAATCATTTTCCCTAGATGCTTTGATGAATTAGCATAAGGGATCTGAGTATTATTTTTTCTATTTTTTCAATGTAATGTATGACAAATTCCTCTACTTTTCTTGATAAATATGCAGAATAAATAGCCCAGTAACCCCTCAAGTAAGACATATTAGACTACCAGTAAATATTTAAGCATTCCTTTGAAACCTTTAAATGTCTTTTTAAACAAAACAATCAATTAGCAATATTTGCTGAAACATCATATTTTGGCATTAATTTAGATTTTAAATGGAAATAAAATCCAAAACGTTTTACTGAATATTGCTAACCCCGTAAACAACAAGTTAATGTTCATGTAAACATTGTTCAAGAAAAATATAAGCGTGTAAATACTTCGTACATCTTCTGCACGAAACCTAAAAAGATTCCAATACGCTCTATGTAAACTCTTGCGTGAAATATTTTCAATAAGCGGCCAAAATCAAACGGATAATGCCCACAAAAGGTGACAAGGCGGTGTACCACTTTGAAACTATCTACACCTATCATTCGAAAAATATAATCGGGGATTATCCATTATTACTATATGTTTGTAAACTTATTTTCTATTAGGATGTTTAAGGTCGAGCAAAAGAGCCTAGAATGGGTTATGCTTGAAGTGATGCCGGGTATTATATTTTAATCTTTGTAAAAATATTAATACATCTTTGAAGCAGGTAAAATTTTTAAGGGGGTATGGCCGTCTTTGAAGATTAAAACTTTTATGCAATTTGGTTTCAACAATTTCAAGAATAATTTTCTTAGAAGGATCACAAAACACGACTACACCAAAACTCTTTTAATGTTTCTTTTCGAACTGTTGGAAGAGGACTTTTTTAATTGAAATGGCTCTTAATTTATTATTATTTCTTTGATATTTGATATTAGTTTGTTTCCATGAATTTCTCTTACTTAACTGAGCACTCATATTTCTTGGAGAAACACTAAAATATTTTTTTAATTAAATTTAAAAAATGAATAAATAAATAAATCATTTTTTGTTAAAATTTTGTTTAACTGAAAATCTAAATATTCTTTCAAAGTTAGTCGAATTATAGTATTTTTACGATAAGAAGGCAGTTATTTCTATTGACAACCGAATAAACAAGAGCAAATACGATTTAAAATTAACTTGGAGGGTAAATGAACTTTTAAAGGTTGGCAACACTTCACAATATTGCCGATATGACATAGCGAGAATTTGTTTCGTTTGATTTGTTGTATTCAGTTTTTAAAATTTAAGAAACAGTAGTTTTCATTACCAAACAGTTATTTTCATCGTGTCAGTCTTCAGTGTGAGGTGAAAATTCAAAATTATTTAAAATGCCTAAACATTTAACCAGTAAATGTCAAGAAATGGTAACAGCTCTGTTGAACTTTTTTCAACGAGAATGTGAAAATGGAGAGCACTGTTTCCGCTTAGGTACTTCTATAACG
The DNA here is from genome assembly GCA_949320105.2 of Crepidodera aurea. Taxonomy (NCBI): domain Eukaryota; kingdom Metazoa; phylum Arthropoda; class Insecta; order Coleoptera; family Chrysomelidae; genus Crepidodera; species Crepidodera aurea. The sequence continues at coordinate 21,814,170 of OX439472.1, read as the reverse complement.
AGACGTAAGCAATGATATTTATATCTAATAAAATTTTTTAATATGTAATAACATGCTGAATGTAGCTTTAGATTCATGAAACTCTGAGTACCTATGCCATACAAAGTATATAAGTATTATATGTTTCAGAGAGTTGCATATGCCTAAGTCTTACAACGGTGAATCGTATTTTTAATTTTTTAATTTAATTACTGTCATTTACTGTACTGTCCCTGACTATTACATGTGTTAATGAAATAGTTTAAAAATATCGAAAGGCAGTGAACTTGATTTACCATAAAAATAATCAGTGGAAAATTTAACCTGAAATCCTGTGTCTAAATAATATCTTTCTTCAAGAATACTGCTTTCGGCATCAGATTCTTTCGTTTGGATTTAGTTTGTTAGCACCCCCGTTTAAGTAAATTATTACGACTTTGTTTAGAATACCAACGAAAGGAAATCATCCGTTAAATTTCATTTTCCAGTTTTAGCAGTTTTAGCATATTAACCCTCGGGCGGGCGCGCCAGCGGCAATCTGCCGCAACTTTTTGTTTTTGTGTGATAATTAAATGTGACGGGCCTTCGAAACTGGGCATTTAGATATTCCTTGTTTATGTTATTGACTCCGCCTATCGACACATCTGGTGCAATATAATATTTCTGTTCAGTTGTTACAAGCGAAAGATCCAAAGCAGGTAGAAAAATATTAACAAAAACAACAAAAATTGGTATGTAATTCTTTTCGTTTCTTTTAAGCTTTTTCAATGAATTCAAAATTGTCAGTTACGAGGGTGTATCAAAAAATGTTAAAAATGAAAATTTTCTTAAAGTCGGAATTGGTATGTTGACGTAAAATGTCATTATAAACAAGTTTTTCAATAACTTTTTTTTCAAACTTCAAAAATAAAGGTGAGCAAAATTCATATTTTTTGACAAACCTTGTATTCTACTAAAAAAATTTGATATCTGATGGTTGCATTTCAGGTTTTAGACCATGCCCAACTTTTTATCAAGAATAACTTTTTTTCATAAAACAAATAATAAAAAAGTTTTCCATATGGTGCCGACTTAATTGTACACACTGTATATATTTTCTTTACTATAATAAAATGATTAAGAATGGCATATTTATCTTATTTTACTAAATAAAATAAATTTTCTTCGTTATTTGTAAACCACAAACCTGAAAAACCAATTTTTCTGGAAAGATCACAAATCCCTATTTTATCCCTGTTTTTAATGATTATCGACCAATTCTGACTTCTAACTGTGTAATTTAAAAGTACAAACATTCTTTTTCTTTAAATACAAACTTTACACGATTCACATTTTTAAATAAAAACATATTCAAAATCACATTTGACTCACCAATGGACAAGGGACAATGTAATGTCGCTAAATTTGCAACAGTCGAAAAATCTTTATGAACGTGCTCCGAGCCTCATATTGACGATAAAACAAATGGGGATTCATACATGGGCAATTTCTTTAAGGTTCCCACGGGACCAGGAATCCGCCGTTCTGGACATCAACGTATTCTCTTTATGTGTTGAGGAAATTATACCTTATGCTTTTCGTAGCCTTTATGCCGTATTCTGAACAAATTTCGGCTGATGTCAGTAGTTACCGATGTTGCCAATGGAGGAAAGCTGATGAGAGCAATTTTAGGGCAATATTTGATGGATACAGTGTGTTTATGAAAATGCATGTGTATTTTTTTATTAGCAGCTTAAAAGTAATCTTTGAACTAGCAAAGGTATGAGAAGATAAATAGTTGCTTCTTCTGAAAAAACATACGTTTTCTTACAACTCTTGATTGATTAGTATGGTGTCCATCAAGAAGATAGAATTTCGTTAGAATTTTGGCATTACTTGAACTATTATTCTTACACACTCTATGAACAAAGAGGAAGATTTTAATTTCCATAGCAATGTACATTAATGATACTTTATTGATTCTCAAGGTTAGAATTTTGGCATTACTTGAACTCTTATTCTTACACACTGTATGAACAAAGATGAAGTTTTAATTTCCATAGCAATGTAAATTAATGATACTTTACTGATCATCAATACATCAAAAATCGTTAACAATCTCTACGATGTGTTTTCCAATTCATTTTATCAAAATAGCTTTGGTGTCTCGGTATAGAATTTTCTGGAGATGGATATTAAATTGATTTAAGCTCGTTAGAAAGGCTGAGTTACATGATGTCTTAAAAGTCCAAAAAACTTGCAGAAGGTGGAAAATATCCAATTACAAAATCTGGATAAAGCTATAATTTGATTTATTTAATATATTAATATAAGAAGTTAGACTAGCCATGAATTTATTGAGGTTACTTCAATGATTGCTATAAAATGTTACTTAAAGGGCTCTAGTATCCCCTAATTCAAAATTGTTTACATCAATCTTTCTCATGGACAAATGTCTATGCAAACTAATGAATACATAATAATAATAATATTTATTCATCAACTGAGTAAACAGAGTAAATAATACATTACTACAATAACTGGATTGTCTATACTGTCTGTTTTCAATATAGTTACTAAAGTAAAAAAGTATACAAATAAGAATAATTTTACAACTCTTTACATGAGACGATTAATAGAAATCACATACTATTGAGATGAATAAATCGCATTTAAGAAACCTTGTGCATGGGCAACTATGTGATATTCAATCCTGCAATATGTGGCGGTGGTTATAACAATGTTAGTGTAACTATAATATTAGGTTTTCAAAACAAATGTTTTATTATTACTATTGAAGAATTCACGGATATTTTCTCTGGCTATAGATTGAATCCATTTTTTTATTTTACTCTTATACATACTGCTCGAGTTTAATTTTTTTATCTCTTCGGGCAGTTCATTATATAGTTTAGGACCAAGGTAAGTAAAACGTTTTAATCCAATGGTTTTTTCAGGATGAGGAACAATCAACTTTCTGATAGTTTTGTGCCGGGTATAGTGTTCATGTTCAATATTTTTAGAAATATTCCTATCTTTGTGCTGTTTCACTAGAATCGTCCTCGCATAGAGTTGGTTGATATCGAATATTTGGGTTTCGTGGTACAGTATATCTGTGGAATAATGACGGGGTTTCTTATGTATGACTTTTAATATGTACTTTTGTAGTGTTTCCAAATTACCCATGATATTGATGGATGCCGCGCCATATGTTAAATGACTTTCTGTTAAAGCAAAGTATAATGTTTTCAGAAATTTTTCTGGTAACATGTTTGTCAAAAATTTAAATCTATAAAGCATTGGTCTTAGTTTTTTAATCAGATATTCGATGTGTTTCTCGCATCTGAGGTGGTTATCAATATAGATGCCAAGATATTTAATGTATTTAGCAGATTTCACTAAAAGACACTCATCGGAATTATTTTTTATTTTCAATTCTGTGTATTCATGTAGATGTCTGGAGTAAGAAGAAAATGGTACAAATAGTGTTTTTTTCATGTTAATTGTCAGACCAGTTTCAGCTATTTGTTTCAGTTTTTGCCAGTTTGTAACCTCGTAGAATATTGCCGTGTCATCTGCAAATGTTGTCATGTTTCCTTTGATATTCAGCTGGAATATATCGTTGAGGTAAAGATTAAATAGTAGGGGTCCCAGGACTGTGCCTTGAGGTACTCCATATTCAACTGTTCTTGATGTACTAATTTGATCTCCAATACGTACGCATTCCTATCTCTCTCTCGTAAGTAGCTAGTTAATAATGTATGCCGTATTCCCTAATTCCAATAACTTCTAAGTATTCAAGTAGTTTTTTATGGTCGACAGTATCGAACGCCTTTGCCAGGTCTGTGAAGATACACATGGAACATAATTTTTTATCGATTGAGCCGTTTATAGTATCTGTCAATCTGGCAATGGCGTCCGATGTTGACCTATTTTCTCGAAAACCAAATTGTTGTTCTGAAATAATACTGAACTTGTTCAAATACTGGTCAAGGCGCTTTTTAATTATTTTCTCGAATATTTTGGCCAAACTGGGTTATTGAGCGGTAGTTTAATAGGTCTGTATGACTGCCATTTTTATAAATAGGTGTGATTACAGCCAATTTGAATGCTGTCGAAAAAACACCATCTGAGATTGCCTTATTGATAATATAAGAAAGGTGCTTAGCTATTAGATTTTTTAAATGTTTCAGTGTTTCCGATCTAATACCATCTGCTCCGGCAGACTTTTTATCCTTCAATTCTTCAATTGTGCGAATGGTTTCAGTTTCAATGGTTGGTTCTATGAGTATGGAGTTGGGAATTCTATTTGGGATTCGCGATTTGTTGGTTTCAATATTTTTAGTTTTATCTTTGATATAATCAGCTAATTTTTTAATACACTGTCTGTTTCGGAAAAATTAAATATATTTGGATTACCTTTTTCTTTTAGCTTTAAATTAATAGTTGTGTTCAATAATATTTGTTGTATTTTAGAAAATGAAAATTTGTCATTTATGTTTTTCTTATTGGAATAACATATTGACTTGCTATGATTTTTGTTGCAACAAAACCAAGTGACATTGGGGTAGGTTATGTTATGCTGTGTTACATTTCTTACACTTGTTTGTTTGTTCTGTTGTTTCTTAGTGTAGTCTATATTGCACCGAGAGAACCGTAATTCAATGAAAAAGTTTTAATAATACTGGTGTAGTTTATCGTAATTCAAAACTTTGTGTATATAAATACTTCTTACACTATACAAATGCAATGAAACGCGGTTTTTAAAAATTATGTAGCTCCACAAGATCCATTGACAATGGAAAATTATAAACTTATAAGTTGAACTAGTATTTTTCTTTATTTTATTAATATTTTTACACTCGAGTAAAAAATATTGAATGATAACTCGGACAAAAATGTTCTTTTATGGTCTCTTATAGTTTGCCATTGTCAATGGATCTTGACACCATAATAAAGTAACACTATAAACACTATTATGCATTATACTCATTTCTGTCGAGATTTTTTTGTTACCGACGTTAAACTTTAACTTATTCCAGGTTCACTTGCGCACTTGAAGATAACTGCAATTTTCACTCGACAACTATGTATCTATCCCAATCGAAAAAAAAACTTTTATCGAAATTACATCAGAGATACTAACGACAAAGCACAGAAATTACCTGAAAGATTGCAAGATCAGATTCGTATCGAAAAAAGTCCTACAATTGAGCAATAAATAGCATATGTGGTCGTGTTCATAGAGGTAGTGAGAAAGGGAATTGAACAAAAACCGATGTAATCCAACGTGGACGACTTGTTCTTCGAGAGACGTGCAAAAATGAGTTGGCGCTGTGTGGAGTGTACCTCGTAAAATAGGATGCGGTGACACTTGAAAGGTCGTGAGATATTCGCATTTTAGTTTTATTTTTAATAAAAATTTATACTAGTAATCATGATGTTCGCAGAGATAATGTTACGGAAATATCTAAGAATAAATTAATGTTTATAGTCTATTTGAAAAAGCATAATATCAGGGCAGGTACTCCAAATTGTTGTTTGTTAACAAAAAAATGTAATTATTAATAATTTCTTATCTCACTTACTACCAGACTTTCGGTGTGACCACCCGGACAAATCCCGAATACATATAGGCCAGGAAAAACTCGGTTTGACTACGCAATTTTCAAATCAAAGTGAAACCTTGTGGACTTACTTCATTTTTGGCCCAATACCAAAGTTAGAAAGGTTTTATAGGGTATTATTCCGCCTTTCCCCAACATAATAATAATAATAATAATAATAATAATAATAATAAATGCCTTTATTAACATAACAGTATACAATTTATAACATTATTATTCTTTTTTGAGGCGAGATTCAGTTCATAGGTTATATCACAATGCTATAAATTAATAATGTAGGTATTTAATATTTAACCTATGAACTGCTCTTCCATCTAACCTCGAAAAACAGAATCAAAACATATAGAAAGTAAGTAATTAATATATAAATGAGTAAATATTATTGTCTGGAAAAATAATAATCAAATAATAATTTTTTCTTTTTAAGTTTACATGCTGAAAAGTAACATAACTCACGCGGTATATCATTCATCGCTTTAACCACACAATACGAAAAGGATCGTTTAAAAAATTTGGTTCGATGACGGGGTAAAGCCAATGTATGTTTATGTCTTAAATTAATCGTATGTACGTCCGTTCTAAATGTGATCTTTTGGTAAAGATAAGGTGGAGACTTTTCCTTTAATAAATCCATATAAAATACATCTGCGTGCATTTTACGACGCATTGACATATTTAGCCATTTAACGGTTTTAAGTGTATGACTGACAGGCTGAAACTTGCGAATACCAAATATAAGTCTTAGACAGGAGTTTTGTAATTTTTGTATTCTTTTAGTATCATACGTATTCAGGCAAGAATTATACATAATATTACAATAATTCATTTTCGATAAAACCAGTGTTTCACATAAAAGTGTTTTAACCGCTTTGTCAAGAACATGACGAGATTGAAATATAAGTTTTAGTGACGCGTAGGCTTTTTGTAAACATGTACCTACTAATATAATCAGTGAATCTTAAGTCCTCGTCAAACCATACACCTAAGTTTTTAATTTTTTTACTAAACTGAATATTATGACCATCAATTAATACTTTTGATAAATAATTGTTTTTAAAAATTTCTGTTTGTATTTTGTTTCCAAAGATAATAGCACTAATCTTCGATGCATTCAATTGAAGACAGTGATTTAAAGAAAAATTGTGAAGATTGTTTAAATCATAGTTTAGAGCAGTTACTACTTGATGCATCTCATTGGGAGGAAAAGAAATATAAATCTGAGTATCATCTGCATAATAATGCTGTGAGCAAGATGCAAATATTTCCGGAAAATTAGAAACATACACAGAAAAAAGTATAGGACCTAAGATTGAACCCTGGGGCACTCCAGTGTTCACTTGAAAAAAACTCGATACATTATCTGTACATTTTACCGCTTGAAATCTATTACTTAGGTAAGACTTAAATAAATCTACAGCTGTCGAATCCAAGCCGATAAATGATAGAATCGAATAGAGCAAACTATGGTTGATGGTATCAAACGCCTTAGAATAATCAAATAAGAGTAAAATAGTCAATTTACCCTGATCAAAAGCTGTGAAGATGTCATCAGTAATCTTAAGCAATGCTGAAGTACAACTGTGGCCTGATTTAAATCCAGATTGTAATGAAGGTATGACAGAATGCTTGATTAAATGCTTTTGGAGCTGAATGTTAATAGCTTTTTCTAAAACCTTTGATAATGTTGGTAATAAACTTACTGGTCTTAACTCTTTTAAAGCCTCTGGATTGCTTGTTTTGGGTAATGGAGTTACTAATGACTTTTTCCAACTATTAGGAAATACAGAATTTAATAAACAAAAATTAATTACATGTGTAATATATGGTAGCAAAAACGGAAGACGCAAATTTAAAGTCAGTATATTTATGCCGTCATGCCCAATCGCTTTAGTTTTAATACTTTATTATATTAAGGATATCAATTTCTGATACAGGCTGGAACTTTAAAGTGGAATTTACTGAGTATTTAATGTTAGAATCATAAAATTGTTTCAAATCTCGATCTGGAGTTAATTTAAGAAATATTGGTTGATTTCATTTACATTCCATTTATTAGATATATCAAAATTATTTTTGTCTTTTTTAAATCCCACTATTGAATTTATACTAGACCACATTTCTTTGGGTGATTGATTTTTTAAACTTACTTTTATGTATGCCTTTTTTCACGTTTAATAGTTACCGTAAGTAAATTCCGTAATTGTTTATAATTTTGCCAAGCTATGTTGCTCTTTGTTATTTGGAAAGTCCTAAAAGCTTTATCCCTATCAACCATAATTGCTCTTATTCCATCCGTTAACCAAGGAGCATATTTTTTGGTAATTCTAAAACTCTGAAAAGGAACATGCAAATCTAGAAGATTAATAATATTATTGGTTAAAAATTCTACTTTACTATGCCCCCCTTTTGGGGCAGAGGGGGTGGCAGCTACTAGATTGTATATTTTTAAAAATCCTTATAGACTAGGGGTTTTGGGGGGCTGCTAATTACGAATTTGAGGTCTCCTCTATACCATAGAAGATGGTAATGTGAAGGGACAAACAAAATAGGAAAAAACTGAAGTAATTCCACAAGCTTTCATTTTGATTTGACCTGACTCAGAAAATCGCGTAACAAATGCCATTTTTCGGGCCCCTTTCCTGGCCTACTATCATAAAATGTAAACCAGGAAGTGGCAAAGTTTTCTGAAACTCTTAAATTCTTGCGATGCTTCTAAAGGACTCGATCCTGGATATTTTTCACACGATTCACATCTGAGATTTGTTTTGCATCTCTGTCAGATATAGTTATTTTGAATGTTTTTATAATCCAAATGTGGGGAGCATCTCATCTAATGGCATTACTATTTGGTGGTCGATCGCATGTAGTTTGTTGTATGTATGTATTGACATAGCCTTTTAATCATTGTACTTGTACTTGAACTTGGATATTTATAGTACATGCATCTCTAATAAAAAACCAATGATGTTTGCCTTCAACTTACTTTGGTTATCAATACGTTATCTGGAAAATAATTATTAAGACAACCAAAGAGGTTGTATTCTACATTTTTTCGTTTTTGGGCGATTACTAGTCAGCGAGTATAATATCAACGTACCCCTTTAATAGCTTATATATAAACTATTGGTGGCAAGCTCTTTCGACCTTGATCTTTTTTGTTCCCAGATGGCTCGATATTTGTTTATTCTTGATCTTCTACGCTGTAATTTTGACTGTCCGCATTTGTTCTATATGGCCTAGCCATTAAAGCCTACTTGATTTTATCACCTTATTTGTGATTGCTTCTTTGTAATATGATAAATGTGGTTGTTGTGCCTCCTTCTGTTGTTTCCCCTCGCAAGATAAGACTAATTCCATTTCTTGTCACCTCTTTTTTTGCTTTCGTAGAGAGATATAAAAATGCATATACAAAGGAAGCCCTTTCTTGTAAACTTTTCTTTAAATTATATTATTTTTTATGGAATTACAAGTATACTAAAAAGAATTTTTGAGTTTATAAATAAAACAATTGTTACTTTCAAAAAAGGTGACCAATTCCCATGTGTCAAAAGTAAAAATAACCTTTTTTTATTCGCCACGTTTTAGTACGCAGCAAAAAAAGGATTTGACCTGATATCCCTATTTCAGGATAGCCCAATCGGATTTTCATTTCAAATGAGATAACAAATATAGGGCCGCGACTCGCGAAATTGAATATGCACCGTCTGGTTTTCGCCGGACATTTTTTTGGTCTGGACCAAAATGAGACATTCGTTAAAAATTTATACCATCAATGACATATGGATCTACTTAAAATCTCCAGACTAAACAAAAATAACCTTAACCGGTAAACTGGATAAATCAATATGTGATGGTATGTCAGTCCAGTGTCCTCAATAAGTAGAAAATATTATTCTAGACATATTTAAAATAAAAAGCAACTAACGATTTTTAAGGTAAAAATTGAATACTTAATTGGTAATTAAAAAATGGTAAATTGCTGCTCCATTTTTAGTCAAAACCTGTAAAGTAAAATAAAAATTGCATCTCAATTAGGAAGTTGGATTATCCGATAGGAAAAAGCGAAGGAAACTTCATACCCCTACTGAAGTCTTGGATGATTAAACCTATAAAACAATTTTACACACAGAAAATTTATTATTTGCTAAAAGTTTAAATTATTCGGTAACTCCAAAATATGTACCAAAATTTGATATAATTAATTCTATGGAAAACGATTCTCAAAATTTACCATCTGACTTAAACGAATACAAGGTACATTGCAAAATTGAATTAGAAAAATCTTATAAAATTAACCAAAATTTAACCTCCGCAGAATTTAAAACAATTAAAAATTTAAAAAATGACAATACAATTAAGATTTTACCGGCAGATAAAGGTAACGCGACGGTTGTCATGAACAAAACAGATTATGATGACAAAATTAACGAAATTATTAAAAACGCTATTCAAAATTAAATAAAGATCCAACTACTAGTATTGAAAACAAAATTTACAAAACTTTATATAAAAATAAAAAATTCCTAAGTGATAAAGAACGAAGATCTCTTACTTCTCATTATAGTAAACCTCCACATTTTTATCGTTTACCTAAAATTCATAAACAACAAATACCTACTACCATTAAGACCAATAATAAGTTCTATAAACTCAACTTGTCAAAATTTCTATTCCTTTATCAAAAAACACATACAAATAGATACCTAAATTTTAATTCAAACCACTCAATTTTTGTTAAACGAGGTATTGTCAAATCTCTTTCTGATAGAGTAAAAAGAGTTTGTTCAAATGACAGTAATTTAAATAATGAATTATCACTTGTTAAACTTGTCTTGATTAAGAACAACTAACCAAGTAAATTTATAAATTGTGAACTTTACCGAGACATCAAAAATAAAGAACAAAATTTAAATCCCCCAATATTTCATTCAAATATAGTAAAAATCTCTTATATTTTAAAATTACCCGAAAAAATTAGAAGGATTGGCAATAATTTTAATTTAAAAACAGTTTTTCAAACTAATAATACATTGAAATCTTTAATAGTAAATTCAAAACAATTTAATGAAATTCAAAATACAAAAAATTGTATTTACAAAATTCCATGCGAATTTTATATAGGAGAAACATCTAGACCTTTTCATATTATACTTAATGAACACCAATCATACATTAAAAATAAACAATTCAAAAAATCAAAAATATGTGAACATGCATGGGATTTTGGTCATAAAATACAATGGAATTCTTCAACTAGATTATTAAAAAAACCTAATAATTATAACCGCAAAGTTAAAAAAGCTGCAATGATATGCTTAAATAATAACGAAAGGATACCCTCTATATCGGGATAGTATCATAAGTTTCATAAGATTTTATCTGGTTTTTTCTCATGATAATACTATTAAGAAAACTTCATTAATTTTCTTATAATTTACAAATTCGCTATCCTTCTTTCAAAATTCGTTCTCAGAAATGTCACAAAAATATAATGGAAACAAATTTTGACATCTTCAATTTTAAAATCTTTCTCGGTGTCGTATGTTGCTGTCATATTTTTGTAAGATTATCAAGTGTTCTGTTTTATTATATATTTTGTTATGTCATTTTGAAAACGCCTTCCGATTAAGGAAGTCGAGGCGTCAAAATTAAAAAACTTTTTAATAAAATAAGTGGTTTTAATATCCATACAGAAGACTATTTACAATTCTATTAATCAAATCACAAACTGTTGGAACAGATTTGTTCTAAAATGCTGTTGTATGCCTCTTTATTTTTACTTCCTATTACCTACTAACTATTTTATTATTAATTAAATATCTGCTGTTTATCTAAAACTTAAATACGTGACTATTTGAACAATTTTTCTACTATCACTATTTCAGCAATATTTTAATTTTTTTTAAAGGGCAACAATGTCAAATGTAATCCTATATTCCTAAAGACAAGTTTTGGAAATCGTTTGAAATGTTTTTTTGTATTTTCAAAGGCCACAAGATCTGTGAATTTAGTATATAAATAAAAAAACGATGAATATAGAGAAATTTCTATGCACTTTTTGTTCCACATAATTTTTCCCAAAAACCCATCAATTTTGGGTTACGAAGGTTTCTTCACCCCAGAAGGCGCCCACCCCTGGGAAGTTGCGTACTCCACGGATTGTACTGGGAATATAAAATATAGTTATTATAATAATTTCTGGCAATTATGCCTGGTAGTGGACTAGGTTTTCAGTCATTTGTCCGCGCTTCTTTTATTTTGACGCATTTTCACGGTTTGAACCCCCTTTTTACGACTTAGGAAGGGTTGAAACTAAAAGTAATGTAAAATTCGGAAAGAGCCGACAATTTTATCCCGGGTATAGCATTTTCAGCCTTTTTTGACGTGAATAGATACTTTTTTTTGCGAGTGTCCGGTTGCACCCGCACCGGCGTTAATGGGCTAAAGAAAGAAACCAAAAATAATGAATATCTCTAGCACATGAACCGTTATGATTTCAAAGCAAAGTTTTCCTGATTTCTGGGCAGCTACTCCATAGTTCTACCATTTCAGTTTTATTCGGTATCGTATGGAAACCTAAACCACCTTCCAGAGCACCGTGTTTTAGAGACGTAAAAAAGTATGAATAGTAATAGTATATTAAGTTGGCAGAACGGTAAGGGCTTTTTACTGATGGAAGACAATTGTTTGGAGAAGGAGCGAAGCGACGACTCCAATTATTGTCTGACATCGGTATCCCTTACCGTTCGACATGCTCATATCGTTTTTTGCACGATTGGGGCAATAATAAACTACATTATCCATTTTTTCATATTCAAAATTTCGATTCATCATGTCATGGTAAATGTTATGGTTGCTACGTAGTTATTAGGATACATAATAACCATGAAAATAGCATTCTGCTGTAACTTAAATTATTGATGTCAATAAGTTTGGCTTTTGAGTGTTGCTGTTTCATTATTATTAAAATTTTTAAAATATGAGCGACGAAAGTGAATTTGAAGAATTAGAATGGGTATGGGAATAAGGATGTGCCGCAATAATCCTTGAAAAATCAAAATTTCAGTATCAGAATATCTATACAATTCTGAACAGTAAGTGAAAAATCTGAACGGTAAGTGAATTACTTACCGTTCAGAAAATTTTGACGTTAATAAATGCTACTTACTGTCATCAAAATAGATATGGTAAACAGTCAAAAATGACCAATCGTGTTAAAACATTATTTATTAAGTTAACATTATAAAACGAAACAAAGGGTAAAAGGCAGTTGAAAGCCGCCCTACCACAATTATTAAGGGGAAATTGTAGGAGTCCACCCAATTATTATAATGGATCCCATCGGAATAAAATATTAATTAAAAATTAAAAGTTAACCTCAAAAATAGTGGTAAGCTACCATGCGTAAGGTTAGAATTTAGAATGAAAAATGACATAAATATGTAAAAAGAGGAATGAAAATGACTGGTTGAAATAAGTATGAAGCGACCTCTATGAGAAAGAAGAAAATTAATAACAATTAAATTAATGTAAACAAGAAGATTGGCGGGTATCGATCTAACAGTTAAGTACGTCTTGCCGCGGTTAAACTGTGGATGGGTGACCACTGACATGCGGACACGCACAAGATTCCTGATTAGTTTAGAGGGTTGCTCGTAGGTTGCCCCCAGGATGACTGTAAAACACAATTTTTAAAACAATTCAATTTTTTAAGAAGCTAAATTTTTAAATATGAAATTTTTAAAGTACCAATTCCTATTTAATAAAGATAACGTGTTCCTTTAAAGTATTTATGTCTATGAGGTTGACATATTCCAAGATTGGGCGTTGTAAAAAATTTGGATTGCATTTTTTTCAAATTCAAAGCTAATACACTATATTTTAGCTTAACGATTATAAACATTTTAGCTCATAACTTTATTTTTTTTTTTGGCCTACGTCGACAAATAAAGTTCCTAGTTAACATTTAATATTTTCATTTCATGAGATATATCCACGACATCTCGAAATTGAATTATGGACCCGTCTGAATATTTCCAGTAGATATTTTTTGTTGGTTTGGGCCGAACCGGGGTATATAAATTAAAAAAGTATTTTTATTGGTATTTTGTGTATGCTCAAAATCCCCGGAGTAAACAAGAATAATATTAAACCGAACAAAAAAAAGCAATCACAATTTCCAACAGATCGAATCCAATATCCAATAAAAATAAAACTATGCGAAACGAAAAACGAAATAAATATTCCTTTTTTTACATGGTGACATGAAGGGAGAAAACCGGGTATCGGAGAGTTATGGCGGGTGTCCAGCGGCCACTAGATCGGGGAACAATCTACTGGCTGTCAATAAATGCTCTGTTGTCCATTTCGGTAATATTTCCCTGGAGTATGGTCTGACATATTGCAGTTTCACTGCTATACACTTTGAATGTGTAATATATAAATACAAGGGTGTAGGCATTCTTACTTGCAGATATAGCGATTTTTCTAGCCGAAAGGGTCGCTCTTATTATGTTCGGCTGTCAAACTCTCTTTGAAATATCTTATAATCACCGAACAAATTGTTCGGTATCTGAAATCGATCTATGTGTGTGTCTGTAGCTTTTTTGTGTTTATGAATTTTAAAATTCTGACTTCAGATTTTGATAGAGCACCAAAAAGTTATCTTGGGGTTTGATGTGCCCCTCCGTACCTCTTCGAGAACACCTTCAAAATGGCGTCCAAAATATGAAAATTTTGAAATTTAAAATGAGATTGAATTTAAAGTAGACACATATACTCTGAATAAAAGATGAGTACGGTAAAAGTGGGGATATAACGTCACATTCCATAGGCGTACTTTGCAAAATAAAAATAAACCAATAAATAACATTATTATGCTAAAATCAAAGATTAAAAAAAATAAAGAGTTCAAGAACTATCTTTAAAAGTCGCTGTATTCACTATAACTACTGGTATCATTATCATTGTCTTTTCTGAGGTTTATTATTATAGGGTCTATTAAGTTTTCCACCTTCCAAAATGAATTTTCCACTTTTCTTAAATGTTCTCCATTTATATCTGAAACTGCCTTCAACAACAAATTTCGCACATCAGGTAATGTAAATGTTGTATTGTTTTGAGAAACATCACCTTTTAATTGTGACCAGATCAGTTCAATGGGATTTAACTCTGCATGGTAAGGAGGCAATCTGAGAATTTCAATTCCTTTTTCTCGGGCCATCTCATCTATAATATATTTTTTGAATTTGTTTTTATGTTGCTTTGCTATTACGAGTAATTCTGCCTTAAAAGATTTAGGAGGATTGATAATATTTTTAGAATGAAGCCATTTTGAAATATATATGAATACAAAATTCCGAATCAATTAAAATACATATTATACGGCTATAAATAAATAAAGTCTGACTTATCTGTCACAAGAACAGGTTTATTACAGTAGAACCATGGAAACATGATTAAATCAAACGAAATCTTTTATTATGCTGATCAAATGAATTAAAATGTTCATTTTAGCTACAAATAAGCATTGAAGGATGAGGTAGAAATAAAATGTCTACCTCTTAAACCTGTACTACTTCTACAAATTAAATTACAGCACTCCTTTCTTCTCTAAACTATAGTTAATGACGATTTTGGTAGTGAGTAGATTGTGGCTGTGTTGATTAGAATAAGAACTGTCAATCTAAAATGTTATTAATACTTTCACTAGTAATCTCCCTAGAGCTTGAATTACTATCGGAAATATTTCCGAAAGCATGAATTTTTTTAAAGTTATCCCGAGTCGAAGACGAGTGAAATTTTTTTAAAAGAATTCATGCTTGAGGAGATATTTCCAGAGAGTAATTCAAGATCGTGGGAGATTCGGTAAGGAAATTTCACACCAAAGTAATATAAAAAATTATAACATGACATTTTCGTAAGATACCAAAAGAATATGTTCCTAGGATTTTAGTAGTATGAAATAAACATTTGTTGGTCTAAAATAATGTAGTCTATTAGCTATCAAGCAATCTGTATTATTTTACAGTGAACGGAAGGGTGTATTTTTATAATTTGACACTTGACAGAAATACTATCGCTGTGGTACCCTTAGATCATATATGCTTCGTTTGGTTCTAGAGGGGAAAAGACGAGAGGGAGTGAAGGGGCAATAGCGTACCATGATACAGTGGCGTACCATTCGGAATATTTTGGTACAGTGTAATATATTGTCATATTTATACAACACATATTTCATTTTCTAAGGATTGAATTGAGTGACTGTAGGTTACAGTAAAATGGGAATTAATGTGAATTGAAAATAAATAACATAGCATGCATACGAAAATTGTTTGGAATGGGAATAATCTGAGAGGTTGAATACCATCATCTTGCGCTTTTGTAAATATTTTTTTATAGCAAATTAAAAATCCCATTGATTATAAACTCGTTAATATAGAAAAAACAAAATGAAAAGTTGGTAGGTATATTAATACAAAAGATACCTACGTCAAAAATGAACCTTCATATAGATTAGGTTGAGTAATAAATGAAAAATTTACTGATGAACATGGTTTATTTTAATAAAACATAAATTGACATACAATAGATAGCTATTTAAACAATTCATTTACAATTCAAATAAAGTATACATAATTTACGTTTAGTTCTTATTTTCACTTCCTGTCCTATCCAACAACACGCCTATGGAATACATACCGATGACAGCACCTTTCTCAAATTTGATGTTGTACACTTAACAAGGCTTTGGCATTTTGTTGAGAAATGCGACCACTGGTCTCTAAACTAATTGTACCTAGCAAAAACTTTCAAAAAACTATAAAAATACACAAGATTGGCACAATAATTCCCAAAAAACAGAATATCTGACATCTGTCAAAATTTACGATATGAGCGGGTTTCGTCGAAATTTGAAATCGACCAATCAGTGGGATGGTACTCTAACTCCCTCCTGTACACCACAACAAATAACCTGAATACCGTATCTAGCGTAGCATATATGATCTAAGGTGGTACCGGGTACCCAGGAGGAAAATACTATCGCCAAGTTTGGTGGTTACTACAGTAACGAGTTGAAACGAAAGCTTATTATTGGTTAAAAAATGTTGGTGCGAAATTTTCAGTAGTAATACCCCTAGGGCCTTGATAATACCGAGATAATTTTGTCATAGAGAATGCTGAAAGCGTGTTGCTTGATAATGGCCCGAGGCCGAAGGCCGAGGGCTATTATCCTTAAGCAACACCCTTGAAGGATTCTCTATGACAAAATTTTGAGGATTTATCAAGGCCCGAGGGGTATTCGATAAGATAATTTTTTACTTTGTAGATTTAAACATTTTTAAACTAGTTGTCAGTTTGACGTTTAATTAATTTTTAATCAAAAACTTGACTTGCTGAAAACACCAAACTGAAAACACCACATGTAGGGTGTTATCGCTGTAATCCATAGCTGATTGGATGAAATTTGACACATGACTCTAAATTAAGTAATTTGATTGGTTACAATAGTTAGTAAAAAATTATCATTACAATTTGTTCGGTATATGGGAATGCTAGAAGAGCATTCTCAACTGGTTTTAATATGAATTCTGTTAGATACTTTGGCTACTTTTCATCATGCTGATTTGGTAGAGATCCTCTCTTATCTGGTCAGCGCAAACACTATATAAAAACACGGTGAAATAGTACTTGCGATAAACGATGAAATATTTGCAAACATTTTTGTTTGTTTCCACAATTTTTGCGTTCAATTTCTTACATATCTTACCAAATATTCAAAACATATTTCGTCAATGTCATTTTTTTATTTTCAATGATCTTGTGCTGATACTAAATGAAAAATTCATATAGGCCAGCCCCGCATCGGCTGGCGCGACGCGAGCTCTGCTCTACCGGCCGGGAAAAACAATAATTGATTGTCGATTTAAATCGATCGCTTAAGTTTAATTGAAAAACTCGCTTATTTATTGTTATTAACCGTCCACAATGTCGGTTTTGCTAAGATGTGGGTTCAAGCCGGTAAATTGAACAATTTTTCGAAAGAAAAGCCACGCAAGAAACTCGTCGAAAGCCATTATGTTTCCGGCGTCCACGAGTTAAAAACTGATGGATCATCGGAGATTATAGGAACTGTTTTGCGCTAAGCACTAAGCGCCAAAACGAAAACAAACCTTTACAAGTCGACAATCGAGCTATGTATATAATTATTATAATTATTGTATAAGTTCTAATAACAGATAATGACAAGTTAAAAAAACGTAAACGTCATTGATCTTGCAAGTACACAGGGTCGCATTAAGGGTGTTATAAAAATAAGTATGTAATCGATTTCATAAAAAAATACAATTTTTGATTTTTTAATAATACTATTTTCTTTGTAATATGTACGGTGTGTTTACTTCATTTACACCATATGGAAAACTTTTTTAAATTAATTTTACGAAAAAAAGTTACTCTTTATAAAAAGTTCTGTAAAACCTATGATGAAATAATAACAGCTCGTCCATACTCATCCGAATAAACGCAATTTTTCAAATCGGAAAAAAACCGCCACATCGTTACAACTGAAAAAAATGCATGTTAACATTGATGAGATGAAGTTCAAGGAAAATAATCATTTTTCTGTTGTGTAATGTATTCTATGGATAAGCTGCAACATATAACGATGTGGCGGTTTTATTCCGATTTGAAAAGTTGCATTTATTCGGATAAGTATGGACGAGCCTTAAGACATTAACATTTCTAGATATGCCGACCATAAATGTATCATTTAAAAAAAATCAAATAGTTGATTGATTTTTGGTTGATCCTGACAGAAACGTTTTGTTAGTGAGAGCTACGAGTGTAAGGACGTCAGTAATGTTTCTTTTGATCACTTGGTGGAAAATGTTATGCTAAGCAACATAGTGTAGCAGAGGAAAGATGCAGAGTGGGAAAAGAAGCTAGACTGGTAGAAGAGAGACAAAAAGAAGACATTTTATTAGCGTTATTTAAAAATTTATACGATTTGCAAAGTGTTAATGCCAAACACTACTATTATTTCATCATGGGTTTTACACCATGCAGAACTTTTTATAAAGAGTAAAATTTTTTCGTAAAACTAATAATATAATACATATTACAATGAGAATATAATTTAAAGTATTATTAAAAAATCAAAAATTATATTTTCTTATCAAATCGATTACATACTTATTTTTATAACACCCATAGTGCGACCCTGTGTACTAGAACTGTTACCTTTCTTTATCTTGGAAATATACCACACAATTTTTGTCAGACCCGGTCGCCCAGATGTCGCGTCGGGAGATGTGGGGTTGGCGTATATTCACTAGAAAAAATTATATTAAATTATTTTTCAAAGGTAATACCACGAGTCCTCCAAATTTTATCGATTAACTTTTTGGTTTTCACGAAAACGGCTTTATTTGGAAAAACCACGAAAACAAACTGATAAAATCACGAGTCCGCAGGACAAGTGATTTTATCTCAAATCAGTTTGTTTAAGTGGTTTTGCCTAAAATAAAGGCGTTTGAGTATGAAGATCAAAAATTTAATCTATAAAATTTCAGAGGACGAGTCGTATTTGAAAGGATTATTTTTTTAATCACTTTGTATTAAAAACAGAGAAAGACACTTTACACTCAAAAGTTCGATATTTTCTTTTACATTTAAACGCCAAATATTACAAACGTAATATAAGTTGCCTATCTAGCAGTAGGCATTTAAGATTATTTATTAAGTGTAACGTTTAGACGTTTTGACATTATGTTAGTTTTAAACGAATTTATGGATGGAGCTGTGTTGTATTGACAATAAACGAATAAAAACAGGTTAGTTTACAAATATATTTTGAAATTTGGGTATTAACATAGATTTGCAATACATTTTAGTATAATAATAATTGATAAATGTTTACATTTAACATCTCAAAAAAGGTAAACATAGTTTAATCAAAAAACAAAAACGACGAAGCGGTTTTATCAGTATAAAACACAATGATTGGTTAGGATCCTGAGCTGTTATTGGCTGAAACCACAAAATCTGACTGTTTTGACAGATGAAAAAAATAATCAGTATAATAATTAATAGTAAAATTGGACCAGTCTTTGATTATTATGGATGCTTTGGGGGTTTGTGTTATATTTAATTCATTTAAGAATTTTATGGGCGGTAGATGTTTTGTGTATTTTGAGTTTTCGACGGTGGAGGATTTCCATCCACCATGTCGTTTGGGCGCTAATAAATCTCATCCTGAGTCAATTAAAATTGTCGCTGATGTGCGTCGGAAGCAGTGGCCTATGAATGACGACGAATCACTAATTTTTAAGAAAATTGCAACTTGTCTCGGAACATTTCCAAATTTATTCATACCAACTACTTATTTATACGATTCTGCCTTGTTGCTAATTTTCCAAGTCATTTTATCGTAAACAGAGTTACATTTTTATTTTTATTTTTACAAAAAGAGAAGAACTTGGACTGAAATATAGAAAAATGTACTGGCTAATTGGAAGGAACTCCACTCTGTCTCTACATAATAAGCTTATGCTTTATAAGCAGATACTTAAGCCTGTATGGACCTACGGTATCCAACTATGGGGATGCACCAAAGCAAGCAACTTAGCAATCATCCAAAGATTTCAAAACAAAGCACTGAGGAACATAGTAAATGCCCCTTGGTACATTCGCAATAGTGACCTCCACAGGGATCTGGAAATGGACACTGTTGACCAGACCATCAAGAAATTAGCCAAGAGTCATGAAGAAAGACTTCATCATCATGTCAATGTCGAGGCTATCCAGCTCCTTGACAATACTGGGTTAGAAAGAAGACTTAAGAGGATCAAGCCCTTTGAGTTAGTTTAGTGTTTTTAGTGCAAAAGCAGAGCTTATGTGTGCACGTTAAAGTTTAGTGCAATCCTTAGTTTTAAATTTCAAACTCTATTAGATTAAGTTAGAATTAAATTGCTCATTGGTCACTGTTGACCAGATTGTAATATACTAAATGCCTTTATGGGTGTTTAATAAAAAAAAAAAAAATTTTACAAAAAATAATAACAAACAAATAAATTGTCGGTCATTATTATCAATGATTAGTTTAAATGTTCCAAATAGAACAATAAGGTCATGCATTATTTAATTTATCCTTTAATTAAGGTAACGCTTTCAAAACATACGTCACAGCTCTCGACCACAAAAATATTAAAGCTAATTTTTAAAACTTATAATTAAGGTACACTTAATAATTATTAATCTAGTTTATTGCAATTTTATTTCATTGTAATTATTTTGTATTTTAGGCACTATGTATGTATATTATTATTATTACTATTATTATTATTATTATTATTATTATTATTATTATTATTATTATTATTATTATTATTATTATTATTATTATTATTATTATTATTATTATTATATACAGGGTGTCTCATTTATCAAGGGATAACATTGCTGTATCAGAAACGGTAAGAGATACAAAGGTGATTAAATGGGAAAAAAGTTGCCTATTTTAGAGCCCATTAGAGTTCTACAGAAACATTCACTGTATCTCTTGCCGTTACCAAGTTATACAGGGTAAACCGAAAATGTCACTTTTCGTTTTGTGCGTCTACCAGGCTTATTTCAAAAAATATTAAAAAATGGAAAACGAAAATTTTTTTTGATTACAAATTCTAAATAAAATGCCATTATCAAATCTTATCGGCGACGTTTCGTTCCTTTAGAGCTACCCTGTACTTCATTTTTTTAAATACGGACCTGTATTTTTTTATTAAAATTTCGATAAAGCATTAAAAGACCAATTCACTGATATATCATGCAATACGATGTATACAACGTTTCGTGACAAAAATAATCATCAATTTTAAAAATCCTTCAATACGGTCCTGCTGCTATTTGGGGTTGTGCGTTACTTGTGTTGGGTTAAAGTCAGTTACAAATAAAGAGATCAAAAATAAAAAATAATAATCAACACCGTATTTTTACAACCAACACTAAAATAAAAAATATTAGGATTTTCCTACTTAACACATAGGATTATACTTAGTACTTGTCAAGTTTTTTGGAAAATTGTCGTTTACGATTTCAAAAACACGGTACCTCTTATCTGAATTTTTATATTTTTTGCAATTTTTACTATTGGACACATGATTTGTTTCATTTATCTCTAAAATTCACATTGGAGAAATAATTAATTCTTTCTTGACATGTAATTAAACTTCTCTCAATTTTCTATCGAGTAGGCTATAGTGTTGATTATTATTTTTTATTTTTGATCTCTTTATTTGTAACTGACTTTAACCCAACACAAGCAACGCACAACCCCAAATAGAAGCAGGACCGTATTGAAGGATTTTTAAAATTGATGATTATTTTTGTCACGAAACATTGTATACATCGTATTGTATGATATATCAATGAATTGGTCGTTTAATGCTTTATCGAAATTTTAATAAAAAATACAGGTCCGTATTTAAAAAAATCAAGTAGAGGGTAGCCCTAAAGAAACGAAATGTCGCCGATAAGATTTGATAATTGCATTTTATTTAGAATTTGTAATCAAAAAAAATTTTCCTTTTCCATTTTTTAATATTTTTTAAAATAATCCTGGTAGACGCACAAAACGAAAAGTGACATTTTTGGTTTTTTTTTTTTAATAATAATAATAATAATTTATTCACGTAATAATACATATAGATAATACAATTAACAAAAACATTACATGAATAAATAACACCCTACTTGTTTGTAGGTAATGTATTTAGTATAGAACTAAATAACATAAAATACAATAAAATAACTATACTAAAAAGGCATTAATATTTTAAGAACTATACGTACTTATGTTATAATTGTTTTTTTCTTTAATTTTAATTTTGCCGGACTAGAGTATAGTATTGATGAATTTTTAAAAATGTTTTTTGGCATAATAAATAAATAATAATAATATAAATAAAGTACCTTAATTAAAATATTAGAAAAAGATTACTACATAAAACCAAGCTCAAAACATAAAATGTGGGTAAATTTAACTATTAATTAATATTTTAAAACTGTATAACTTGATAACGGCAAGAGATACAGTGAATGTTTTTGTAGAATTCTAATGTGCTCTAAAATAGGCAACTTTTTTCCCATTTAATCATCTTTGTATCTTTTACCGTTTCTGATATAGCAATGTTATCCCTTGATAAATGAGACACCCTGTATAGCGAACTTTGTAGGTTTACGTATTTGATTCATTCACTTTTATATGTTAGTTATAAGTTAATGTTAATTTAAAGGTGCGGATACTGTAGTGGAATTTTTCTGTTTGTATCCCGAATATTCTAAATAAATAAATAAATATTTAGCTTTTGATTTTTCCGGTATTATTTTTGGCACGGCTTCTTCAGCTTGAAGCAACACGCCCGGTGGAGTTCCGCAAAATTCTTCATCAGAATCAGAAGAATGCAATGCAAAATTCGTTCATATTTTCACTTACTTTTAAACACATTAATAATTCACATTAATACGTTTTCTAGTAGAAAGTAGATAAAAATATATATTTTAGAGTATACGAAGGGGCAAGGAGGGTCGGATTTGTAAAAAATGTAAAAGCATACAAAATAATAAAAACAACCATCACATTTCATCAATATAAATTTAAAGCTGTCAGAGCTGCCAATACAAATGATAGATTTTTTCAATTTATTCACATTGAATACGCAGTGTGGGTGAATAAAATAACCCTACGTAGTATTTCCCCGCGATAAACGTCAGTATGTTGGCGATACGGCCTTTTCAGAACAACTGATTCTTGACTGACATTGATTACAGTTCTCTTAGTGGCATGTCTGTATCAATTATCGTCATTGTTTTATTTAAAACGTAAGCTCTTGACATTCATTTGAGCCGACCAGTTTTAAAATTGCCAGCAATTTTGATAAATATTTTTGTTTGCAGCGATATTGACAGACGTATCTGAATTATTTTTCGACTGATCAATCTGTTAAAAAAGAGCAATAAAACAAAAGCAAACAAGCCGAATGTCATGTATTACTTTCAAAAAATAACAGTAAATATTCACAATTCATGACTTAAAAGAAGTTTAAAGGAAATCAATTAAATAAATATTTGAGCTTTTGTTCGTAGCTTCACTAGATTTCGCTTGTGGCTTCACAACGTTTGCTCGAGGATTCACTAGCTTGTGCTCGTGGAATCATTATCTCTGTCTGGAGGATTTACTAGCTTCACTAACTTTTGCACGTGGATTCACTAGCTTTTGCTCACAGCTTCACTATATTTTTCTCGTAGATTCACTAGCGTTTGCTCGTGGCTTCACTAGCACTTGCTTAAGGAAATAATAACTTTTGTATCACTAACTTTTGCTCGTGGCTTCAGTAGTTTTTGCTCGAGAAATACACTAGCTTTTGCTCGTGGATTTATTAACTTTTGCTTGTGGCTTCACTAACTTTTGCTCGTGGCTTCACTAGCTTTTGCTTGTGGCTTCACAACGTTTGTTCGAGGATTCACTAGCTTTTGCTCATGGCTTCACTAACTTTTGGTTGTAGATTCTACCGTTTGATTGCTTCTTCACTAGTTTTTTTTCGAGAAATACACTAGCTTTTGCTCGTGGATTTAATAACTTGTGCTCCTGGCTTCATTAACTTTTGCTCGAGGCTTCACTAGTTTTGCTCGTGGATACACTAGCTTTCGCTCATGGCTTCACTAACTTTTGGTTGTGGATTCTAGCGTTTGCTTGTTTCTTCACTAGTTTAACTCGTAGATTTACTAACTTTTGCTTGGTTTTTTGTTTTGTTACCCTCTTTAGAAATTAGAAGTTTTTGGATTTCCCACATTATATATCCCCTAATATTCTTCTACATTTTTGCATTTTTCATTATTTATTTCAATCCGCTTTATCCCTAATTTCAGTAATTTCAAACGGAACTTACCCAAGTAGCTTGACACATAAAACGACAAAATTTGATAATCCCAATTTCGATCTGTCCAATTTGTTTCCGATTGAATTTAGAGAGTAGCATCAATTCTCGTACGTTGATTGTATCCAACAGATTAATGAATTTGTGGATTCCCATCTAACTTCGAATATCTAAGATTACTAACTTTACTTATTGACGTCGATTAGCTAACTAGCGATTCTACTTGAAGGACGTAACTGCTCTTTGATGTTTTCGGGTAAAAGTTCTACTATTGCTTGTAAAGGTCATAAGTCTAACCTGTTTAGGTACAATTGCGAAGCGATGTAAGTACAGGAAGATTTGAAATATTAATACTTTTCTTACACTTATTTTCAGTTCATTCCACTTCATTATCTCTAATTTACAAGGGTTTTCTTTTAATAATAAATTATTAATATCAGTATTAATACAGGCGGATAACGAACCTTAATTATATAAAAAAAGGAATAAAATTAAAGTTGGCAACCTAGCAAAACCGATGTAAAAGTACGATTCATAGTCACATGTTATTTACTGCCGCATAGAGCTGACTTTATTATATAGGAAAAGGGAATGTCCAGTAACTTTGCTGCAATGTAATTTTCTTTACCGTTTGCTGTCTACATCACTTTGAATTTAAAGAATAAACTTTGTCGCTTCACTTGGAGCTCTGGTTCTTGTGCCTAGAAATATAAAAGAAAATATTTTATTTTTAGCAATTCATTGAAAAGCGTACGTTTTCTTTGAGAAATTAAAATCGAAAACAAGAATAAATTGTTTTGTTTGAAAAGCACAACGGCAAAATATATTATTTTTATTAAGCTGCAGTTTCTTGAATAGCTTAGGCATGAATGACAACAGCGAAATAAGTCTACGTGATGAGTTTTCATTTAGACGTTGGACAGTTATACCCAAGTAACAGAAGAAGCCGAAGCCAATAAAATGCCCGGTAGAAGGTTTCTGTGCTAATATCAAAGATAATAAACATTTAAACATGTCCGCAAAAGCTTTTAGAAGTAGCAACCATTACGCAACCGTTGTCAAAAGGAAGCGCGCGAATTAAAAGGGGATTTTATCATATAATTTGGTCCTCTAATAGGAAGCAACCAATGATTTTAATACTTAAAACGCGCATGCCCAGACTGGATTTTCATGGGAAATAGTATATTACGTAACAAGTGTGGAAAGTGATCAATTACGCACGAGTAGCGGAAACGTAACGAGTGCAAGAAATGCACTTTCCAACGAGTTATGTACTCTATTTTTCAAATGTAAAAGTAATGAACAAACGACCGAAGATATTGTTTAATAAATCTAAATTAAAGGACAAAATCTGAATTTTGATTATGTATTTTTTCTTTGTTGTTCTTGATTATTAAAATATGTATTCCCTTCAATAAGAAATCCCAAATAATGCAGCAGAAAATAAGTGATACAAACCAATATGTTCTTCAACGTCTACCTGTTTTGAATAACACAATTTTCCAATATATATTCAACTACAAGTGCATGCAATCTGTTTTATATTTATAATTAAAGATAAAGTAGTTTTTATTAGCTTTTTTGGAAGATTTTCCACTTTTTCCTGTTAATGAAATGCGTATTCCCAGCATAAGTCTAATCTCAGATAAGTAATCACGAAATACTGCAACATCCAAAGTAACTTTTTTATTGTTCAGGATATGATAATCAGTTCTCCGGGGCGATAAATAATTATTGATTAACAATAAACCCCAGTCGTTAAAAGGGCAGAATGGAGCTCAGAAAAAGCCATCTAGCTAATTGAATATTCCTCTCTTAAAAATATCATTAAGAAATTTGCATAAATACTAAGCAAAGCGGCTCCTATTTACGGATCTGAAAGATACAAGTAACTTAAGTTTAATAAATTTAAATTAGACTCAATGCTATTTTTAACTTTGGAAATGGACAAAACAAACTTTTGAATGTTATTTTTATGTAAGACTTTTGAATAAAAAATTTATTTAAATTCTACTTTCAATCGAATCAATTTTGTTTGTTAGGTAACCTTACTTGTTCTTCTTTTTTTTTAGATACTTTATGTAACTTTAGTCCTTAGGGGATACATACCTGTTGCGCGACATAGCGAGATACATCTTCACCAAAAATTAATTAAACATATAAAATTAAAGCACCGAAAATAGTATCGTAATCTAATGTGGTAAATGTTTGAAGAGAAAAAAAAATAATCTCACAGTCTTCCACGTACTTAATATAATAACAATTATATACACAGCTTGCACCACGTCTGAATCAAAAACAACTACTCCCGGGAGTATCGGGGCTAATGGATTACGTCAGTCCAGACTTATGTTGGAAACTATATATTTTAAATGAGTTAATACTTTCTACTCCTCCAAACACTGTTAAACAGATTGCAATTCAAGACCTTGTCAAAGTTATACAATCTATAGAAAACTCAGTTATGGGAGATAATAATTGCAATTATAAGGTTTGGAAAAGCGTAAAGTCAAGGTTACAATACAATTTCCCATTTTTCCTAAAGCTTCTTGGAAATGCTGGTTTAGTTTATCGTTGTATAAGAATCAGATTCCAAAAACGTGACTTCACAGCTGATTTTAAAGCTCTCTTTGCTTTCTTCAGTGTACCTTAGAAAGATTTCTCTTTGCGGCAGATAGCTGGTGATGATCTTGCGCAAGACCCTGGTCATTCGCCTCTTAGATAGTTCGTCATGTATTATTTCCACGAGGTTGTGTTGTCAGGTGCGCACCGCAATCGAGTTCTCCTCGTACTTGTCTTAGGAAACTTCCTTGGCAACTTTGAAAAACCTTCTCTTACACTAGACACCTTTATCGGCTTCTTGTCATAGAATTTTTTTTCTTTGTGCTATATTACCGCCTTTTTAAACATTGTTTGAAGATGATATAAAGTGGACTGTATAACTTTCGTTTTTCCAGAAAAACTCAAAATAAAGCACACACGTTACGTTTAACAAGTTTATTAAAATTTTAACGATTAAAGAAAAACGTAACAAATAAAACACTACATAGATATCACTACCAACACTAACTAGTAACAATAAATGACCAAAATGATTCATGTTATTTATTAGTCACCCAGAATGCACTTGTATTTTTATAACATTTTATGAAACGAAATATCTTTACGTTAGGTGGTATAACGGAGATGCAGTCAGTTGAACAATCCAAACTACACTATTGTAAATTGCTGCACTGTCGGAGCACTTGAATTTAAAATATATTTTTTGCCTCATCAGAGAACTCTTGATTTGGTCAGTATTTGTATTGAACAACGGAGCGGACCTGCTTGGTTTGCAGCAAGGAACGTACTGAATAAAAAATAGTCTCACCCGCTTGCTTGTGCTTAGAAATGTGTGTACGTGACACGAAGCTTGCAGGTGTTCAGGAAACGGAAGTTTGAGATGTCTAAATGTAGTTCGTCTGTATCAAAGTTGGCGATTTCGTCTCACTTCATTTCGCATCGAATGAAAGATTTTTAACTTTATTTTATCGTCTAATTCAAATATATCTGGCGAGTTGCCAGTAGCGCGGTTGCCAATTTGTCTATTAAATATGTCAATGTAATGGAAATAAGTAGGAGTAGGGATCATCAATACTGAAAATACTGAGTCTTTTGACCTTTCGTATGTCCAATGCAGAGTTGGAAGTAACACAAAAAACGTGCAGTTATTTAAAACTATCCAAAACATTATTTACTGTTAGCAGGCAGTCAGTACTGTACTCTCCCAATGATCGTTACAGGGATAAATATGTTATTGGACAAACTGGAACAATATACCTTAGATTCAGATGTTAAAGAAGATAGGAATGAAATTGATGAAAAATTATTTTTTATTCGAATATGTCAAAAAACGTCAAATTCTATACAGTACACAATAACAAGAAGAACAACTTTAGGCCTTTAACCGGACACGGTGGCCTAGTTGGTAAGGCTTCTGCCGATTCAGCTTGGTTAGTGTTCGGGGAGTAGGTTCGAATCCTGCCGTATTCAAGTGGAATTAAAGTCAGATAAGACTTTGGGCAAGTGCAAAAAGGTATTTGTGTTGTAGGCAGTTTCATTCACGCCGGTAAACAGGTGTTGGTGACACATTTACACACTTGTTAGTCGGTAGATCACCTGCATGACAAAGGCATAGTCCTGGGTTTAAGGTGATTGAGGACCGTGGTTCGGAGCCCACGATAAGCTGTAGGTCCCGTCCAGTTTAGGTCATTAGGTCAGAAAAGAGACGTTAAAAAACAACAACTTTTAGGCCTAGGACTTTTTCGGACGGTGAATTGTGATGTGTATAGGTATTTGGCTTACCTTTTTCTTTTAGCTTTAAATTAATAGTTGTGTTCAATAATATTTGGTGTATTTTATTATCGGAATAACATATTTACTTGCTGTGATATGTGTTTAAAAAAAACCAAGTGATATTTATAGGTTATGTTAAAATGTCAAAATAGTTACAATTTTTGTTTGAAAGTTAACATTTCTTACACTTCTGTTCTATTGCTTTTTAGTGTAGTGTATATTACACTGACAGAAGCGATTAGCTATTCGCATCCTTCAAATTCAATGAAAAAGTTATAATAATACTGGTTTAGTTTATCATAACTCAAAAATTCTACGTGCTATTTTGCTTCGAAAAGTATTGTGTATATTTTATTTATTTTAGTACTTCTTACACTATACAAATGTAATGAAACGCGTTTTTTTAAAAATTGTGTAGCTCCGTATTACACTTTCTAACACAAGCTCCATTGACATCGGCAAACTACAAAACTATAAGTGGAACTAGGTAGAATTTTGCTTTATTTTATTAATATTTTTTATATTTGAATAAAAAATATTGTATGATACCGCGTCCTTGCATTATAAACTACTATTTTGCTCTCCGAAAAGGTCATAGACAATCAAAACGAATTATTAACACAATCAGCCCTCTAAAGCCAATGTAAAGTTTCCGAAAATTTTGATATAGATGCACTAGCTTTCTTTCAAACATCTTGTAGTAAAAACCCAGTCCCAGTCGATGAAAATTCCTGGAAATATTAACTTACAAAATATTTATCTGAAGAAAGTGCTGCTAGTTCAGAAAATGTATTAAAATGGTGGAAGAGGCATGAGACTGCATTTCCAATACTATCTAAAATGGCTAGAGGGCTTCTCTAATAATTAGCAAATTAGCAAATGAAAAAATAGACTAAATAATGAAACTATTAGATGTTTAATTCCTTTAAATTCCTGGATGGTTAACAGACTTTATTTCAACATTAAAATATAAAGAAAAAAAAATCAAATTGAGATTGTAAATCAACATTTATAATACCAAATACTAACAGAAAAATGATTTAAATGACTATTATCAGGAAAAGATGGAAATGTGCGACTTATTCGATTGAGTACCAAAACAAGTCATTTATTGTGGCCCCTTCAGCGTGTATATACATTGGAGCATTAAACTTAAGACAACAGAGAATCCACTATCCCATATAATGATGGTTTATTTGGGATTATTTAAAATCAAATCTTACTTCAAGAGCACGGAAATGTATTGAGCAAAATGGAGGCCACTTTGAACAACTGTTATAAGTTACGTTGTTTACATTTTTTTGTCTCTAATTCTTTTCGTTTAACTTAATACAATTTGTTGCAACACTATTTTTAATTCATTTCTGAAGCTCATAGTGATTTCCTTGTTAGTTCAATTTCTCTTCTCATGGAATAAAACCACTTATTTTGTTAAAAAAGTTTTTTAATTTTTGAACTTCGACTTCCTTAAATAAATAAATATAATTCTAGATTTGCTGAGATTTAGTTGTCAACTTTTTTCTCACAAGATTAAGAGTTTTATCGACAGGAACATTTGGAAATAAACTAACTACATCAAAACTAACCATTATATTTTTCTAAAAAATGTTTTGAATTTTTGATAAAGGAATTAGTATTTCCTGATAACGAAAAATATAAAAATAAAAAAATCCTAAATGATAATGAACGAAGATCTCTTACTTCTCATTATAGTAAACCTCCACATTTTTATGGTGTACCTAAAATTCATAAACAACAAATAC
This sequence comes from Crepidodera aurea, assembly GCA_949320105.2. NCBI lineage: Eukaryota > Metazoa > Arthropoda > Insecta > Coleoptera > Chrysomelidae > Crepidodera > Crepidodera aurea. The sequence goes on along the minus strand of OX439472.1, from coordinate 21,783,552 downwards.
CATTAAGACCAAAATTTAGCAAGATTTCTACTTAAAATAACAGATCGGTGTCCGATGTTGCTGTCATATTTTTTTAAGATTATAAAGTGTGCTGTTTCGATAGTAAATTTTTTATTTTATATTTTTTTATGGTAAACGTCAAAAATTAAAAAACTTTTTTAACAAAATAAGTGGTTTTATTCCATGAGAAAAGAAATTGAACACTATTTTTGTTTAAAATAAAGTTATGCTTTTTTCGGAATGGGTATTTTTCCTAATTTTTATAATTTTTTGATAATTTTTTTACGCATACAGGGTGTTAAAAAGTTACTCATTGATAATAATAATTTGTTCCAAATACGGACCTGTCCTCTCGATTTTCAATAAGGCTAGGATCCAGAAATTAGGAGAATAAGAAATAGTTAATGATTTTATGGATTAAAGCTGGAAAAGTACATTAGGGGAGGAAAAAAATTTTTTTTTTTAATTTTGTGCCACCTCATTATCGAAACATCTAGATTTCACACAAGTTAATAAGTAAATTGTAAGGGAAGACACCAAATTCATTTAGTCTTACTTATTTTTTTCTGCTCTTTCCAAATTTGTAAATAAAATTTTAAAATATTTATATTGTTATTTCGACTCGAAACCTACTTATTAATTTTTTTAAGGCCGGACCTGGAATAAGACTTTTTTATTATGGTAATCGACGCTACTGTGAACAAAGAATATAGGAACCAAATATTATAAAAATGTATAGGGTGGTTCATAAGTTATGATTAATTGAAAAATGGGGAAAATTAATAAATCACCCTGTATCTTGGTTATAAAGAACGATAGGCCCATAAAATATAGGTTATTTAGAAGCACCTCGGTGTCCTCCATCTACCCTTACTGTACGCGCATTTCCGAATGAAACACCCTGTATAGTAAGGGATCTTATATAAAGTTCTTACACTTAGGTATAGTAATCAAATATTTGTGAACCAACTAACGATTTAATTATTCAAACTTTAAAGTTTTATAGTGTGATTTTATTGATTCACAGCAAAACAAATTCTTAAAATCAATTCAAACTGTTCATATTTGAATTATATCTTTTTCTTTAAAACTCCGCGACCAAAATTTTATGTTGAGGACAACAAATCTTCAGTCAATTCACCATGCTTGATACGTTTACAATTTTAAAAACAAAAACTTTATCGTCGACTTATGCTCATCCCCCAAATACCATCTCAGAATAAAAATCAATTTTTATTTTTCGATATTAATTACTGCCAAAAATCGTTAATGGTTCTTTTCAATTATTTAACTTAAAATAAAAAAAAATCGCCGTATAAAAAACCAGAAGCAACAAATCTTGTTACCGACAGCAGACAGACAGGTAGAAAAGATTAAAGAGTTAAAAACAAGTCTAATCTCAACTCGCAAAGCTGATTTTTGCAGTTTCTTTGATTAACTCCAATCCTTTCGCTGGCATGAAGTAATTAAAAGATGTTCATTTCATTCATAATATGAACTGTAGCGTATCAAAGAAAAAATTGGAAAAAATACTGTAGTCGAGAGCCGGAGAGATGCAGATGGCTACATAAATTTCTGGCACTCTCTAATTACTTAATTAGTTCCATTCGAAAGATGATCAACGGTGTAGGAACACAGTAGCGATGTTGATGAAATGAAAAGAGTTCTCGGTTCCATTAGGGACTACTAATTAGAATCAACACTGGACCCCACCTTTATAAGAATTGAAAAAAAATAAACGGCTAATAAAATTAAGCTTCGAAAAGATTCACTTGTTTTTAAATATCGCCATTTTTATTTATTACTTTTAGTTATACAAGTTTTTTCCGTAAAAATATTTTAAAAATTTAGGTGTATGTTAATTTAAAAACCATTAACAGTTAATTTACATTATATTATAGTATTAGTAGGGGAGGCCAAGCGGGGATTTTCCGCGTTACTCGAGCGCGTCAGAAATACATATGGGGAGAAACCTTGCACCTTGTAATTTACCCCTACCATATATGAACCCTTAATATAGGGGGGTGCTTTGAGGGCAGCCCGTCAGATTAGTAAAAAAAATCGATCCTTAGAAAAACTCGAGCGCGACCGATTAAGAAAAGGTAAGTTAAGTAAATCCAGAAAAGTGTATATTTCAATAATCTGTCAATTTGAGCGTAACATAAGGAAATGGGCGAGTCACAAAGTTGTAAAAAAAACGGTCCATTGTGGCTAAACGGTTAATATTTTGAAAATTTTGGTTATTCATGGATATGTGGGTTGATAAAGGCTACATTTTAAAATTATTTTGAAATACACAGGTTGTCCCAAAAAAGTGTGGCGTATCAAAGTTATATTATTTCTTATGCAATACCATATATTTTATGGCATGTATAGATTACACGTTAAAAATAAGATAAACTTTCTTAACTATTCCTAATGGACTATCTAAACCTATGGAATCAGCCAAATCCTATTTTAACTGAAAAAAATTAGACTAACAATTGAAAGCAATAATTTATTTAGAGTTGTTTAAAATTATACAGTGCGTCCAAACCGGGGCGATTCTCTAAAGACATATTCAATCGACAATATCGTTCTTATTTTAAATAGGACACCCTGTATTTTATAATCCTATTATGTAGCAAATTCCATTGCCTTTTAAAAATTATAAAGGTCTACTATGCCTAAATCTATTAATTTTGGAGTTATTTTTGTTTTTGTTAAATTTTACGTTATTTTTCCACCGTAATGCCTAAATATAACACCCTGTATTTGATCAGCTTAGACTATGATCCGAAAAAATTATCTTTGAAACTATGTGTTTGGTTTTGACATTATTAAAAATATTTCGAAATGCATCAAAATCTGTATGGTTAACCGTCAGACTAATCCATTATTAAGAAAAGTGGATTCATCTGTAAACAGCATATTATAAAAAAAATCATCTTCACTAACCTTCTCCAATGCCCATAAACAAAAATCTATCCGTCTTTTCCATACAGATTTTGATGCATCTCGAAACATTTTTAATAATGGCAAAACCAAACATAGTTTCAAAGATAATTTTTTCGGACCATAGTCCAAGCTGATCAAATACAGGGTGTTATATATTTAGGCGTTACGGTAGAAAAATAATGTAAAACATAACAAAAATTAAAATAACTCCAAAAATGAGGGGTGGGTGGCTCAGCGGTAGAGCACTGGACTCATAATCCAAGGGTTGTGGGTTCGAATCACACCAAAGGCAGAAATCTTTTTCTGATTTTTAATTAATTAAAAATTTAGAAATTGATTTTCATATACCAGGTGTGATTCCTCACTCGACCATTCACTGTTGGGTTCTAATTAACAGTGCTGTTCCTAAGGTGGCGCTGGGAAACAGTAACAAAGCCTACACAGAACACGAGGCTAATGGCCATAGTAGTCGATGCCGTTGACACAGAAGTAAAAAAAAAAAAAAAAACTCCAAAAATAAAAATAACTCCAAAATTTAGATTTGGGACAACCCGTATATTTCAAAATAATTTTAAAATGAGCCTTTATCAACCCACATATCCATGAAAAAATAAAATTTTCAAAATATTAACCGTTTAGCCACAATAGATCATATTACTGTTTTTTTTTTTACATTTTTAAAAATTTTTACACGCTCTTCGCCACACTAAAATGTAAGTTTTCCATTTTTTTCGTTTTAGAACATAATCTTCACAATCCAATAGGTCCCCATGACGCTTTAGTAACTGCAAATTTAGCATCTCGGCCTCCCCTACTATATGTAGCCCAGTTGCCAGAGCCACATTTAGAACAAAAGCTCTCATAAGGGAGATAGTATAGATAGGGCGTCAATTTTTTGTTAATAAAAGGGTAATAATTAGTAATGTCATGTGCCGGAATGTGGGGGTGGTGGGACAAGTAGGGGGGCGATATATTGGGGGGGAACAAATATTATTGAAACGCTTTTAACTTCAGTACTAATTGAGCTGACACAACCAGCCAGGGCTCAAATTGTTCACTTTTTCATCCCCTAAAAGTTAGCACTACTGAGAAACTTTATTTTCGCAAATACGCGCTTGGCGCGCAAAATAAAAAATGTATAATTTTTTGCTCGCGATTTTTGGCATGAAGAATTGGGTTGGGGAAATTTTTTTTTTCATCTCTCGGCGTCATTTTTTTTATCTTTCATTTGAGATTACGAGATTAGTTCTTTAGATAGAGGATTTTCCCCTCCTCCAACGCCGACTGGCTCGAACATTTCATGCAGGAATGATGGGGGAACTGATTTCATCGATTGGGAAAAAGATTACTCGATTTTATCAGTCTGTTTTCGAAAGCCAGATCGACTACACTAAAAATTTGATATCACAATTTCGAAAACAAAATAGAAAATTTGCTGTTTTCATTATATCTCGAAAAAAAAAATTCGAAAAACTAATAGCACCACGTGAAAGAGCGGAGAATTTTACTAAATATAAGTTATTTAAATAGAAATTTGTATTACTGTAAAAAATTATTATAAATAAGAAAGCCAAGTCTAAAACTCTATGCGCGTCAGGCCGCTGAATATTCGAGGTGTTCAGGAAAAACTAAAGTATCTTGCACAAAGGATGTGAAATGAAATCACACAAGCTCCCAAGAACAAGGACATTAAAAATGTCCTACCCTGCACCAGACTCTGGACTTCAACAACTACTCCTTGGGCTATATGCCCCACCAGGTATTGAATTACGAAAGTCCAGACGTGGTTTGGTGTCCGACCAAGTCGGGGCTTAAACCCAAAAACTTCGATTTTGTCATTAAAGGAGCTTGCCATTCTTAGACCGGTTTCGGCATTATTGTGCGTCATCAGTAAGAAGCAGACAAGCTCGACATCCTATCTTTAAAGGATGTCTGAACATGAATTCGACTCGCCTCTGTGCCGGGCCGACCCTGTTTATTGCAATATGGACGGTATTCGGCTGTGGACACGTATGTGAGTGATTACATCATTCCGATGGTTCCGTGATTCCCCGCATCCCCGCGGCGAGGGCCGAAGGGAGAAGCTGACTGACCTCGGTTGAGTGAGGACCTAGTTGGTGTTTCTTAGAGATTTCCTTGTTTTATTTTTAACCTCGAAAAAGTCCAGGTTAAAAGTGTGAAGGCGGTGGTGCAGTGTGTTAACCAGGTTAACCAGGACTTCAGCGGGTACCAGTGGACCCGTTAAAGGGAAGTTAAGTTTTGTGTTTACCTTCGGGTTCATTAAGGTATTTATAAACGGTGGCGTCTTGGGGGACTATCATTGATTGCTTATGGTCAATGAATACATATTAGTGTTTAACATTTTTCTTGATTGGGTTTGGTAACGTGGCCGTGTTGGTCCTAATTGTGTTTTTGTTGGTTTGTTTACGAATAAATTACTGTCTAACGGTGTTTGGATTTATTTTATTGTATTTAATGAAAACTCCCTGAGAGCTATAGAGATCACAAGCTCGCAAACACTTAAGTGGAGTGTTTCACCTCGTTCTTGATAAAAGTGGTTGCGTTATAGCAAGTGTAACACGAACGAGGAGAGCCCAACGCCATCTTCACTTTAATAACAAAACTGTAGAAAACTACACGAAGGTGGGATTTTTTTTTGAACCATAAAAATTCCAAAAAAGTACCATTGGAGTGACAAAACTGCACAAAGGATGTGAAATGAAATCACACAAGCTCCCAAGAACAAGGACATTAAAAATGTCCTACACTGCACCAGCGTCTGGACTTCAACAACTACTCCTTTGGCTATATGCCCCACCATGTATTGAAAGTCCAGACGTGGTTTGGTGCCCGACCAAGTCGGGGCTTTAACCCAAAAACTTCGATTTACACTTGCTATAACGCAACCCCTTTTATCAAGAACGAGGCGAGTCGAATTCATTTTCATACATCCTTTAAAGATAGGATGTCGAGCTTGTCTGTGCTTCTTACTGATGAGGCACAATAATGCCGAAACCGGTCTAAGAATGGCAAGCTCCTTTAAGACAAAATCGAAGTTTTTGGGTTAAAGCACCAAACCACGTCTGGACTTTCGTAATTCAATACCTGGTGGGGCATATAGCCCAAGGAGTAGTTGTTGAAGTCCAGACGCTGGTGCAGTGTAGGACATTTTTAATGTCCTTGTTCTTGGTAGCTTGTGTGATTTCATTTCACATCCTTTGTGCAGTTTTGTCACTTCCATGGTACTTTTTTGAAATTTTTATGGTTCAAAAAAAATTCCACCTTCGTAAAGTATCTTTGCCTAAAATGTATGCAAAGAAAAAACCATTTTGAAGAGGAGACTCTAAGCTTTCTCAGGAAGTCATTAGTTTTTAATTTTTTTTTTAATTCTCATAGAAAATTTGACCGAAAGTTATAATTTCTAAAATTATAATTTATATAAAATAAAAATGAAATAGAAGATATATATTAATAGAGGCATAACAAAAAAATCCTTTCACTTTAAATTATCTACCTAAGAGCCTATACCGTGTTTGAAAATGCGTGATAGCACAGTTTTTATGGCAAATGTCTTTCTTTGCACAGGATTGTTCAAAGCAGAAAAAAAGTAAATAGATTTTAGATTTTAGTATGACCACCCCGAAAAACCTCGAATGCAATACATCACAAAATGTAAATAAGCAAACCCTAAAGGATCAACCAATAATTCTATATCTCAGTGACAATGACGGGAATATCAAAAATAGTAAACTGTCAATATTAAGTACCCACATTTCATTTTTTAAAAATAGTATACCAGATATTAAGTTAGGACATTTCCTTAAAATTTAATAATAAATATAGATCCAACCAAGATTTTATTTTGGAACAAATAATGCGAAATATTTTATTTTAAAAATTATCCGCCACTGATTTATGATGTTATATGTCGTTTCTTGCTTTTTTGCGTTTTTAACGATGTTTTTTTATATACCATCTTAAAGCCGAAATTTCAACGAAGAAAATGAGCACTGATAAAGTTAAAAAATTGAAAATTTGTAAACTAACTTTTTCTATAGAAAATTAAGCATTTTTTCAATTTAAATCATATAAAATCAGGTAAAGAAGGACCATCTTTATGCCCTATTACGAATTTTCTTTATTATAGCATTTATTTAGAATGATGTATAATCTAATTATTTCCAAATAAAAAGCGAGTTAAAATATTTAGATGAAGATCGTTGAGTTATTTCGATTCGTGCAAAAGCTAATAAAAGACTATGACAATAAAACAAAGCGAAGGTGTCACCTTAAGAAATGTTTCTTCTACTTCTACACTTTTGTTTCATATTAAAAGTCGGGTTCGCATTGAATCGAAATATAGCTCACATTTGTCTAGTGTCGCGCTACACCTGACACTTCATAGTTACATTGTGCCGTCAACTGGATCGGCCTTATCGAGTTTTTCATTTTGAATATTCGTTCGCAAAATAGATAGAAACTTGAGATACTATTCTGGCATAAAATCGCAATGATCGATAATTCTTATTATACGTCAAAATAATACAGGAAACCCTTCAAATAGATGCCTTTGTATTTAACTATTTGATTTGGAAATACATACAATGCATACGTTAAAAGTGGGGGTGGTTCTACATTTACCATATTTAGTGTGGTTTTGAATCTTTATCACCAAGATATCCATTTATTACAAAATGTATGTGTATTTTCCAAGCAAGAAGTGTCAAAATATTGAGTTTTTGGTTTCATGATAGGGTTCAGCGATTTATTAAATAATTTAATCTTTTCACCACGTAATAGACCGTAAATATTTAAAATATACGTAGCTAGAAAAAGAAATACAAACTTTTTCAAAAGTGATATAACACGTCATACATTTAATAAAGTTAGAAAGGTGACGTTTCTACTTTGACAGGTATGATTTCAAACATTTGACAAATATGTGCATCTCCAAATAAAATTCGATCTCTTTCAGGATTTTTAGACGAATCAATCGTAACTGAAATAATAAGAAATATTCTATACTTTATCAACGCACTGTATATTATTTTAAAGTAGATTTGTTTGTCAAATAAATGAGGTGACAAATAATTGTAAGCACCTTGGTAACCTCGCATGTTTCACTTGTATGTAGCTGCCCTGTCAAAATAGAACTGTCAAATTACGTAAAGGGGAAAAAAATACAGTTTTCTGTTAGTAGACATTTAATATCAGAATGAGTCAAATGCGTAATCTTTCTGTTATTTTTTTATATGAAATTCTGCAATTTTTTGCCTAAAACCTTAAAGCATCTATAAATAAAACTGTCTTAAAAAAGATTGGTTTAAATTGCTTACCTAAACGGACGCTACCCATTGAGTATTATTTTAATAACAGACCGACAGTTTTTCTTACCTTAATTAGTTTCCAAAATCACCCTCTACTCTATACTTAATATGAAATTTAAACCCAATTATCCAGATTAAGAGCAATAAGATCCGAGCTGGGCATGGAAATCCGGAAACAAATAAGAACGTCGATTCCGTAATTGACGCTGCAGTCAGAGCTATTGTGAGGCTGTCGGATCAAGGATCAGGTTATGACCCTGCTGGCCGACGATGCCACGAAATCCTGGGCGATTATACTTTTCTTTTATCAGTATCGGACTTTTCGATGTGAACCAAAATGTATTACTGATATTATTTTCGTCGATTTTTTACTACATAATTTGAATTGAATTTTTACTTGCTCTCTGTAACGGAGTTCTAAGTAAGTAAGGTTGACTACCGGTGAACGGGATAATAACTGCTCAATCCTTGCAAAGAAGGCATACCTCGACAGACCAATGCGGTAGCAGCTCAGTTACAATAGAATACGTCATGCAATGCTTACACGATAGAAGTTCAAGGGAATTGTTATCAGCATGTCCCAGATCCGGTGATCGACACCCTGGAAATCACCCAAATATAGGACACCCAAGTTCGACACAACAGGATGATACAAGCCAACAAACCAGATATCATCCTGAAACAGAAAACAAAAGAACATGCCGTCTAATAGATGTCGTTATCCCGTCAAACTACAATATCAACCAGAAAGAAGCTGAAAAGTAACTGAAATATAAAGATCTACAGGTAGACATCCAAAGAATGTGGAGTATGAAATCAAAAATGATACCCATCATCATCGGGGCCACAGGGCTGATATCAACGCAACCTCTGAAGATGTGAAAGAGATCCCAGGAGACCATAACCTTCTCACCATTCAGAAATCAGTACTGTTGGGCAAGGCACACATAGTCCTAAAAGAAGCTCCCTAGGTACATGGTTTGCACCTGGTGTTTCTAGAAATTGAAACCATAACAAAGTATGTGAATTATGTGCATTATTTGCATTTTCTAAATAAACAAATGAACCGCTAAGGTTAAGAAACCAATGCGTGGAACGTCGTGTTGTTCGAGTAACTCAATTATTTTAAAAACATCTTTAAACATTTTTTTAATTAGTAATAGAAGCAGGGATATCTTGGAGCTTCTGCATTTACCAAAAACTCTCAAGATCCAGTGTCAAAGAAGACACCAGTTTGATATAATGCAGATGACACAGAGTTAGATGCGATATAAAAAACTTGATGTGCCGAAACCTCATGGTTCAACTCAAAGTTAAAACATCAGGCCATTTATGAAGATGTGGACTCTTTTACAGTGCTAGACGTTTCCCTGAACATATTAAAAATACTTTGGAAGGCATGTATCGGGTAGGATGAGAAGTATTTTATAGTTTGATGCAATGTTAGTGGAATTGACTTCTACTAAAATATGAAAGAGCCTTCTTTTGAAATCGGATCGAACTAATTTTTACACCTAATATAATTAATCAGTGCAGCCTAAACTACGATAGTCACCAAATGAAACATTCACAGATAAATTATTTCGCGTAATTTTTTACATGTGTTTGAACTTTGAAAATCTTCATCGGAGGACAGAAATCAAGGATGACTCGCTACAAAAAGTAATTAAAAATTTCGAAATTTTTATTCTAAAATAATACCAGTACAAGTTTAGATATTTTTCATTGTTCCTTATAGAAAAAAACAAATTTAAAGAGCCAGGTAATTGATATATATCCGAACACATTATTGAATAACGATTTAAAATTTTTAATATTTTGACAATTTCACAGGAAGGACTTTGAGGTGGATTTCGATATCATATATCTTCCCCAGGTAACTTTTTGAATAGCCAGTCCTTCTCTGTATCGCACTCTTGTATTCCTGCAGCTCTATCATTATATAAATACACCATTGGGAACGAATATATCCCGACTAGCCCTGTCACTCATATATCTAAGACACCCCACTATTTAATCACTGCTATCATTATTGCTCAGTTGCATTCTCGTGTTCTTCACGAGGACGTACATAATCGTTACTAGCCCATTATTATCGTCCAGATTATTATTATCATTATACCCCCTCTTTTCTTTAGGGAACAACAGTTGCAGGTAATTGCGCAGGCAATTTATTATTTCTTCTAAAGACACCAGTATGGTCCAAATTAATGACGAACTAAATCTTAAATTGATGTATTTGTAAGGACAGTGAAGGAAAATATCAGACAATTTAATCACTATGTAATATTTAAAACACTAGAAATCAATACCATGTTAAGAGCATTTTAAGTATCTGCGGATTTTGAAAACGTAAAAATATTGTTTTTTTCTATTTATTTGGTCGGTATTTCTTATGATTAATTATATTTTGTAAAATAATTAATTTAGTAATAATAATTTTTTTATTAAAATACACCTATTACATGCTTAAAACTCTATATTATTTGTAAACAGAATTTTAGTAAATTTTAACTTAAGACTGTATGATTAAACCAGTTTATTACATTGAGCAGATCGATTTCTAGAGTTTTTCTGAATTCAGACCAAATGTTAGTAACATGGTCACTCAATAAGTTTGTTGGATGACATGTCATTACTAACCTTCAAATAATACTTGTCAAAATTCCATGACCATCGGAGGTTTAGTTCATAATTTATAGTTGTTTTAGTGAGGCTACTTTTGCAATAAAAATCTGAATCATGTGTTTTGATAAAGGAAAAAAATACAGTTCAAACGAAGCAATGGCTTGACTCTGCTCCATCGAGACAAATAGTGCAGAAGTGGTTTGCTGATTTTAAGCGCGGCCGTACAAAGACTGATGATGCTGAATGGTTGCCCAAATTCGGCAGTAACTTGAAATTGTGTGAGATAGCTGACACCTTAAAGATATCAGACGGTAGTGCATTCACCATTTTGCATGAACATTATCCATGAGAAAGCTCTGTTCGAAGTGAGTACCTCGTTGACGATTTAGAGTGCTCTTTGAGCTTGTTTAAGCGCAATAAAAACATTTTACGTGTGGTATGGGATTATGGTTGAAACATGAATATATTATTACAGTACCGAGTAAACTCCCCAGTCTATTGTAATGTTCTCCGACCGCCAGGTAACGTTAAAAGCATTGAAGGCCACCCAAGTAAACTCCAAACTTGTGTGACTGAACTAGCTAACCGCAAGAATGTGACCCTGGCATGGGTTCCATGATAAAAAGGACACCATGGAAATAAAAAAGTCGATGAACTAGTCAGACAAGGTTTGTCAATGGCATTCTATTGTCTGGAACACTTCTGCGGCATAGCAAAAGCAACAGTTAAGAAAGTAATCAGCAAGTGGGTGAAAAAACAGGCATAAAGCTGGCGGGAACAATCGCCAGGACGCTGACAGGCACCTACACTCACGGCAGACCTCTGAGCAAGGACAGAAGGTCCGTAAAAGCAATAGTAAACATGCTTACAGAAGACTGTAAACTCAATAAATCCACATATGCAGGTTATGCCAGATAGAAGAAACCTACATCCATATCCTATGAGAATGCAAAGGAATAGCAAGAACAAGGTTTTCACAGAAGTGAACGGAATACCCAGAGGCAGAAAGCTATGTTGAAGAGGCATTGTCAGGGGTCCTAAACATACTTGAAAGGATGAAGCTCGCGCAAGTCATCTAACTAACAAGGGAACCACAATAGATCTGCAAAGATCGCAGTGGAAATAGTGCACGGTGATCTATTCACTGATTTCCTTGAGAAAAGAAGAACAACCATCAACAGCAAATGTTAAATGGCATTATTGTTGCGATTGAAAGAAGAAATTGTGAAAAAACGTCCCCAAATGAAGAAGAAAAAAGTGCTCTTTCACCAAGACAATGCACAGTGTCACAAGATGTTCGAAACAATGGTAATTGCTTTTCTTTCAATCCACCGTATTCTCCAGATCAGGCTTCCAGCGACTGATTTCTATTTGCAGACCTACAAGAAAGCACCGGGAAAGGACATTTGACTCTGATGAAGAAGTGATTGTCGAAACTGAAGCCTAATTTGAAACCAAACATAAATCGATCAATAAAAAAGGCATCGAAATGTTAGAGAAGCGTATAAATTCAAAATTTGCATAAAGTTTGTTGTTTTATTAGTCATAATACGAACTTGAATGTTTGTAAAAAAATAATTTAATTATTTTTTCTACTAGCGTGCGGAAAAGTCCACTTTTCCGCACTCATTTTAGTGTTGAAAGAGTAACTTTTCCGCACTAGTGCGGAAAAAACTATTTTCCGCACTAGTAAATTTGTATTTGGGGAGTATACTGACATTTGAATATTTAAAATATATATTTGTATGGTTGTAGTTTACAAAATGACTGAAAAATTAAGAAACTTATTAGAATTCTGCTATAATTTTTAATAAAAAGAAACGTACGTTTCAATAATTTTTTAATGGCCTTGGTATAAGCCTCATCAAATGAATGTCAAATAATAATAAACATCTGACATTTTTTATTTGTCACTTTGAATCACCGTAGCAACAAAGAAAAAATAAACCTGTCAGTCAAAACACTACCTTGTCAAAACCAATTTTACCGTCGCATCTTTTTCTAGAAGATAATTTTTCATGGATTCTTCAGACGAAGATTTGCCAGAGTCAGTTTTGGAAGCGGCTAGAACTGCAAACTTGGGTCTACTACCATCAAAATCCCGTTATAGGTATGAAAAGGAATATATTTTGTTTGAAAACTGGTGCCAGGATAAGGGAATTAAAACTTTTAAAGAAGATGTTTTTTTGGCTTATTTCGCTGAAATATCCAAAACATGCAAGCCAAACACTCTTTGATCCAGGTACTCAATGTTGAAAAGTGTAATTAAACTCAAAAAAGACGTCGATTTAAGCAAGTTTTTCAAGGTCACGGCATATATAAAAAACAAAACATTGGATTTAGACCCAAAAAGGCAAATATTTTCTCAAAAGAAGAAATTTTTAAGTTTATAAATGTAGCGCCTGACAAAATTTATCTTCATATAAAAGTCGCTACGATTTTTGGTTTGGCGGGTGCATGTAGACGAGAAGAATTAACAAAGATGTCTTTAGATCATATTGATGACAAAGGAAATATTTTATTGATAAATATCCCAGACACAAAAAACCACTCTTTCAGAAGCTTTTCGATTTCTGAGGAAGCTGAAAATGGAAAATTGCTAAATTTGTTTAGAAAGTATGTGAGTTTAAGAAAGCCTGAAACCCCACATAAGTGATTTTTCGTGAAATATAAGAAAGGAACTTGCACTGTACAATGTATCGGAATAAACACCTTCGGAAAAATGCCATCAGAGATTGCAAGTTATCTGAAGCATCTAAATCCTGAATTATATACGGGCCACGTTCCGCCGCCACAATGCTTGCAGATTCCGGAGAAGAAATAACAAATATTAAACGCCTCGGAGGTTGGAAATCTTTTAGCGTCGCAGAAGGTTATGTAGAAAGCTCACCAAGATTCCAAAAGAGCCTATCGAATAAAATCTCAAACTTCAGTGACGCTGTCGCTGGCCCTTCCACTAGTCAGCAGCTGTCGCCAGTAAAGCCTTCCAAAATGACCTCTTCCAGCCAAGTTCCCATCGCCACGGTTACAACAATTAGTGCTGACAAAGCAGTGGAAAACCGAAATCTGACTTCTTGGAAAACATTTTAGCCTCTGCAATTAATTTGCAGAATGCTACAAATTGCACGTTCAATATTAATATTAAGAATAATTAATTTGTTGATATGTATTTAATAATAAATGTTTCTTTATGTTAACTTTTGGGTTTTTTCCGCACGCTAGTAGAAAAAATAGTGTACCTAACACATGCGGAAAAGTATCACTTTCCGCACTTGTTAGGTAAACTACCATATAAGGATAATATAAAAGGCTCCAGGACTATTATTTTGAGACTAGTGTTTTAATGATTTTAAGTTCTTAAGACTTCTTGTAATGCGCCTCATATTTTTGAAACATCCAAAGCTTTTAAAACAAATATACATGATATAAAATGCAACAAGCCTTGGCAAAATCAAGAATTATGGTTTCTTATCTACATATTTATAAATTTTCAAATATAGTTTAAAATCCAATCCGTCGGGGACTGTATTTTCTACTACTAATTTTTGATTTTTCACACACACAGATATTTTACTGTAAAAGTCACTGTTTACTTAAAATACCGATTGATGCAATACTTAGGTAGATAAGTAGTAAATGTTTAATCTCCTTTTTTATTTTAATTCCCAAACTTTGTTTTCATTCTGTAATACTAGCTAAAATAAGCAAATTTTAAATTTATTAGAAAAATACAAACACGAAGAAACAGTTGTTCACTATATTGTGTTCCGATTACAAAACTTCAACTACAAAAGTTTAACTTCGGGAGAAGTTTGTGTTTTAAATTTGTTTAACAAATCACTTGGGATGTTTTTCTTTGGTCTTCTTCTTACCGGTTGTCTTACTAAGCGCTAGGCAACACTGTTTGGGGGTTGCTCTAATCTGATGGCATATTTCTAAGAATACTTTGGTAACTTTTTCTAATCCTGGAAACTGTTGATTAGAATATATCGATAATTTCAATGTTGTCCTGTTAAAATCTGGCCTTCATTGGAAAAAGTAATGCTCGTCGTCCATGATATTTCACAAGATGACAGTTATGTAGAAATGATTTTAGGATGCAGTAATAGTTATGGGGAAAGATGTTTTAAATTATATAAACCAAATTTTCTCGAAACTCTGAGAAATATCTAGCAAAGTATAAAAAGAACATTTTTTTTCCTCTCAAACGACTCGTAAATATGCATACTCTGGATATTTGTTTTTAACCTTTACATGTTGTAGACAAAAACGGAACTATCTGGTACAATTTTCCAACGTTTTAGTTTATGTTCTATTTCAGTTAGCAGTAGCTTCTTGAGTTTTTTAAACGCTATAATGAGCAGGCAGGCTAATAGGACGGTAGCATTTGGATATACCGATGACCTGGGTTACCTTCCATAATAAGGGAAAGTAGCTAGTTCTTAAGAGTGCCTACATTTTACTTATGCCTTCCCTACCAATGTATATTTTGTTTATATACTGATTTCTTCTTCTTTCCTAGCGATTTTCCACCTTGATGCTGGGTTTCCTATTTTGCATAATACTCTCCATCTTGTCTTATCAAATGCGTCCTCTGTAAAACCAACTTGTCACATATCTTCTCTCATTCGGTTTTATAACCGCTTTTTGGATCCACGAACAATGTAACCGTACTATCTAGTTGTTCTCTCGTTTCCATAGTAATAGACGTGACTCCCATGATTATTCTGACGTGGATATTCCTAAACCATGCATGTGAGGAGTCCAATCAGTTAACGCCATTTGAGTTAGACGCGAACGTCAGGGAAAGTATGGTCATCTGCAGCAGACACAAATGATGCGAGACTTTTTAACACGTTGAAGATCTTGCATAATATGGACGATGCCATTGGTTTGCTCCCGTTTTTAGGTATTCAGCCGTCGATATATTTGATTGCAAGGCATTTGCTTGATGCTTTCAGTTCACTATTGCTCCAATGAGAAGTAAATCAATTCGATAATATTGAATTGCATGACACTGACCATCAACTAGTATTTGGTCAACTTAACTTGAATTTGCCTGAAATCACTACAAAAGTAATGAAGAGCAGAAATTTAACAAATATTAACAAACCTAAACCTCCTTGGCTTACCGAAAATATTAAACTTATGATTAAATTACGCAATAAAGCATTTAAAAAATTCAAAAAAACAAAAAACCCTCATCATTGGGATTACTATAAAAATTTAAGGAATTTTACTAACACTGCAATCAGTAATGAAAAAAAGGGATATTTTCAATTTCTTGCCACTAATAGTAGAGGAAATAATTTGTGGAAAAAAACCCTTCCTGATAATCTGAACAAACCGAATGATATTAATGATAATTTTTTATTGCCCTGTGGAAATGTACAGTTACCAGATAATGAATTATTACATTTCTATCATACAAATATGAGAGCTAATATTACGGATTTATTTGAATTTGCATTAATAGATGACAATAATGTATATAAATATTTTCTGGATATTAAGTCTAATGATGTGGGTCCAGATCATGTGCAACTAAAAATGTTATGACACATATTATAAATTTTTGTTTAAAGAACAGTACCTTTCTAATGAAAATCTTCTAAAGTTATACCTTTACCTAAAAAGAAAAATATAAGCAGTTTCAATGAATTAAGACCCATTGCCATCCTACCGATATTATCAAAAATTATTGAGAAAATTATTAAGTTTCAAATTAATTTACATATAAATAAATATATAATTTTACCATGACATTAGTCAGTATTCCGCCAAGGTTACAGCTGCAATACAGCTTTGCTAGATATTACTGACGATATATTTAGAGATATAGATCATGGAAAGACAATAGTTTTGACTTTAATAGACTACTCGAAAGCGTTTGTTTAATACTATCAATTACCACATTTTGTTAGCTATTTTAAAGTACATAGGTTTTTCTAACAATGTCACAAATTTTTTTTAGAAGTTATCTATGTGGTAGGTGTCAGTTTGTCGAGACTAGTGTAGGTAGGTCGGATAATAAATCTATTTCCTGTGGAGTGCCACAAGGGTCAGTTTTGGTACACTTGTAGCATTCATAATGTCCTAAGTCATTGCAAGTCTTTCATGTATGCAGATAACACACAATTGAAATACTCTTTTTTAAGTTCAGAGATACAGCATGCCAATCTAGTGATTAATAGTGACCTTACCAAATTGTCCATTGAATCAAAAAGACATTTTCTCTCAATTAATCCATCCAAATCTATAGTTTTAGTATTTGGCAAACATAAAAGTAAAGTAGAAAATTAACTGCAAATAAAAATATAGGATACAATTTTGCCGTTTGCTAAAGTTGCTAGAAACTTAGGTATCGAACTAGATAGTGAGCTTAGATTCAAACAGCATGTTACAAAGTGTATACAAAGATCGTATGCTAATTTAAAGATGTTATTTCCACATAGACGCAGTTTAACTATTTCAGTTAAAATCCTGCTTTGTGATACACTTATACTTATACTAAAACCAATATTAAGACTACGTCAACTAATACTGACAGTTAATTTGACATTCATGGCAAACCTTATTTTTTTAAACAATTACGGAATAAAGACAAATATTTCAGAATTTTCTTTCAATCTCAGGGGCGAGAATGTTTCTTTTCTGTTATTATAAGTGGTTTCAGAATAACTACATTCAGTAGTGGCCGTGGAGAAAATACTTTAATTGATATGTTTATTTATTTTGTTTCGAAATAAGCACATTTTTGAATACAAAAAAACAGACCGAAATAATTTATTCCCAATACCTTGATCTTTTCGTTTTTTTTTTCATTTATCAAAAAATCAAAGTCCTTTTGATCTCTCTTGTATATAAAAGTAACTCTTTTCAGAACACCGCAACCTGAAATCGGAGCTTGAGGGTGATGTTCTTAATTAAAGGTAAATAATTATAAAGTAGCTTTATTAAACAGCTGAACGACTAATTAAATTTTTTGTTATAGCAACATCAAAAATGGAAAATAACAAAAGGAGTTAATTGGTGTCTGATTACGATTTTGTTTCTTAAAACAGTAGATTAAGAAATTATGTTAAGTTTATCATTCGCTTAGGGCTATGCAGCTTTCGATTTGATATTATGTTACTCGAATATTCTAGGTGTTTATAAATTTTAAAATTTAACAGAACGGGAAATATAAAGCAGCAGGATTATTTGTACGATAAAATTCTACTTACTCAGTTTACAGTTTATCGATGAGTCCACTTCACTGCATTTTGGGATGTCAAAAACATAGATCATTGCATGTTTAATTTAAGTTTTACATTGTAAATTAAAATAAATGTTGTTCTGGACTAAACAAGAATAATATATCATTTTATTGGGTATTGCTTCTGTATTAAATTAAGAAAAATAAAATAAAGTAGCAGACTATACATTTTCACGATAAATGATTTTTTTTTGCTTGGTTCTTTGGCAATGGACCCCAATCCTTCAGCCACACACAAATTGAAAGGAATCCATTTTAAGTCTTAAACATTTATATTATTTTTTCTGATATAGTTAACCAAAAGATCATATACAAATCCGTCTCTAGTCTCAAGCAACACTTTAACACACGTAGCAAATTGAACGTCTTCTTTCATAAGATCATCCACCAATTCATTACTAGAGAAAGTTTTACAGCCAAAAAGTATGTGATCTAGATCTGCGACTTCGTTATCATGTAGATACAGTGGACGATCTGATATTCCTATTTTATATAAATGAGATGGAAAGCACCCATAATTCATTTTCAATGGAGTTATGATTGTGGAGATCTTTTTATTAACTTTATCACTGAATATATGAGGTTTTCTTTGGCAACTCTTTCTAGTTAAAAAACTATGAGCTAGTTGAGTTTTTTGTTATTTCTTTCCAGTAGTTATTTCAATCAAAAAAAGGGGTCAACCTCGGAATGAGAGATAATAAGCTGGAAACTCGTAGACACCTTCATTATGGTGTTCTAAAAGTTGTCTCAAAAGTCATCTAAAATCTCGTGTCTGCGTGGTAAGTTATTCGAGGTCAAACGTCGCAAAAATCGGTCTTTTGCGATTTTCTCGGTTTCTATAGCTCCAATATTGTTAACATCTATTACAAAAATTGTAGGGCATAATATTTTCGACAAAATTTGTTTCAAACATTTTTTCATGGGCTCAACCGTTTATAAGATAAATAGGGCGGAGCGCTCAGCCCTCAGCCATACATACTATAATACAAGGTCAACCGTGAATCTGGGTGAATAATAATACGTTGTATAAAGTTAATAAATCATTAAAATATCATTAACAATAAATACTTTGTATTATTTATTAATTAATACATTGAATTTACTAACATTTTACATATAAGTATCTAATATATTCATTTAATAATACTTACCTACTTATTTGTGTAATCAAAAACTTATCAAGTGAAATACTTACGTTATTGTATATCTTAATTTTATATTAATTAATTTTAAGTAGAAATAAAACGAGCATATTTATTACAATTTAAATTAAAGTGAATTAAAAATTACAAATAATAATAATAATAATAATTAGGGGAGTGGGTGGCTCAGTGGTAGAGCACTGGACTCATAATCCAAGGGTTGAGGGTTCGAATCCTACCGACGGCAGAAATCATTTTATGATTTTTAATTAATTAAAAATTTAGAAAATGATTTTCATATACCAGGTGTGATTCCCCACTCGACCATTCACTGTTGGGTTCTAATTAACAGTGCTTTTCCTAAAGTGGCGATGGGAATCTAGCAAAGCCTGCACAGAACACGAGGCTAATGATCAGAGTAGTCGATGCCGTTCACACTGAAGTAAAAAAACAAATTTGCAAATGTTTAATAATTTAAAGAACAAAAGTTTTAATTTTCTTCTTCATCGCCATCTTCCGCGCTTTCAAAAATGTCTGTATCATTGTCATCTTGAATCATTGTTTACAGGCCTTCTAGAATTTCCGGCTCAAATGCACTCTCTTCATCGGGTTCGCTTTGGAATGAAACAGCATTGAGGCAAGCTTGCCCATTACACTGGCCACAAACTAAAGTGTATTGCAATCCCGATTTTCTGCACCCGCAGCGTGAACCACATCCTTTCTTACAATTACAAAATATGGTATTAAGTAATTCATCTGGAGCTGGTGGTAATACTGTTGTCATTGGCTTCAGGAATTGATTTTGCAGCACCCAACCCTATTCCTGGGGTTCTAAATCATGCCCTAAACATTTTTGTACTTGGTAATATAGACGTTTTATATGCTGATGGCTGCTGCGCTTGTCTCAATTGTCTGAACTTCAAATAAAAAGCGTTGTGCAAGAGCTAATAATCCTTTTGCTAATATATTGTTATTATTTCAAAAAAATGTATTATCATGTAAGTAATTCTTCTTCTTCTTCTTCTTAGTATTGTCGTCTCATATCTTAAGATTTGTGACACCAAGGTTATCTCCAACTGTTTGCTTAGTTGTTTCCGTTGCTTGCGATATTCTGCCGCTCTTAAGTTTGTTTGAAGGGGTTGTCCCGTTATGTTCTTGATTTGGTCTAACCACCTCGACCGGGACCTGTCTCGCGGTCTTTTCCCCTCAATTTGTGGAGTATTTTGGTTATGTAAGTAATATGTACTGTAAAAGAAAAGGATTTTGCATTGGATTGTAACTGGGGATCAGGGCAACCACCACAAAGAAAAAAATACTACGCTAAGCCAGGTTTCCAGATCATACTCTGTGTCTTGTGGGACCAAAACGGTGTTGTTTACTATGAGTTGCTGAAACCTGGCGATCCTATTACGTACGGTCGGTATCGACACAAATGTATTGCGAAAAAAAAAGGCCGGAATATGAGAAGAGACATGATGTTATTCTTCATGACAACGCTCGGCATGATGTCGCAAGAGGCCTCAAAAGAAGAGTCAGTTTTTCGAGGGAAAATACTTTAATTGACCTGTTCATTCAATTTGTTTTGAAATAAATACATTTTTCAACACAAAAAACGGACTAATATGTAATTTAAATTAAATTAAAACTGCTTTATTTTTACAAAACAATTTTTCAAACCACAGTACTCAAAAATAACAGAAAACAGAAGATTTTTTGCTCTAAACTTTTTTATAGGATACAAACAGAGCAGACGGTTAAAATTCAATTTCTACCGCACGGTTATAACTCGAATCCATTATTTTATCATTCTTCGGTAAAAGTTCTCTCAATAATAAAAGTTTGGGCAGTCGAAATAGTTCTGGCGTTCTCATTGGATAATTCCCGCGTCATATCAAAGCGAAATCGTTGGATTTAGAAATCCTGCATGGAAGAACGACGTCCTGCTGCATTCCTGCGGGTCGCTTAGCATATTCATCGTGAACAATGAGATGAAACTCTGCTCGAAGCGTAAATTTTCCTCAACTATTCGTGGCAGCCGCGTTATTATTCTCTGGCGCATAAAATAAAAGAATTCAAATTATATGTATGCGATTTTTTCGTCACCAGCCAGGTTGGTATTTCATGTTTATATTCAAAGTGTCGCGTATAAATATCAACCTTTTTCACAAACAACCGACCGTTTGTGTTGAGATATGCAAGTATGTAACTTTATTACCACAATTAGAGGGACTCTGCGAACAGTGGCGGGCTCGGAGGCATGGTAAACGCCTGGATGTTCCACATTTTTCATTATATACTTACATGTTAAATAGGCTCCATAGCGTTTATGATAAAATAATTGAAGTCACATTAAACAATTTTTTTTTCAAATCAAAGATTTCATCTCAAATTCTGTTCTACCTCGACCTATAAAAATGTATCTTTGTTATTAGACTTCATTAGTTGTTTTTCATTGAGAAACATTAAACTAGAGTGGTAATGAATTGGTTAGAAATTGAAGTGGACAAATAGGTCAGAAAGAACCTTAGCGATTTATCATATAGAATGAGCCCAATGTTATACACAGGATGTTAAAATTGTATGTAGAGTCGGCGATCGTATTTTAGATTGGGATCTCTGTATGTGGTATTTAGTAGCACAATTCCATAGTTCAATTCCATAAGTTCATCAGGTTTGATTACGCTATTTTTGACTACAATTCATTTTCGATGGAAAGGTGACAATTTTGTACAATTATTCAATATATTCTGTCTATTATTTGGTGTCCGTATTATAATGTTCATGCAAATAGTCTTGAACTAATCCATTGTCGCTTTATGAGATATCTCTCTTTCAAAGAAAATGGCGCCAACCCTGCTATAGAAATATCTAATACCACTTTATTAGAGAGACATAACTTTACTTCTCTTGCAAGTAAGAAGAAAATAGCTGCTCTGGTCTTTCTATAAGGTGATCCATTGCCAAATCGACTGTAATGATGTGTTCATGTTTCATGTTTCAATGCAACCACAACCTCTTTTATTATTTTTTGCTATATTTTTTGACATTTCAACAAAATAAATATAGAGCCAGTTGCATAAAACTAAGTCAACTACCAGTTTAGTTGACTTGAGTTCAAAGATCAATCGTTTAATTCCGATTGCGTTGCATAAACAACGATCAACAATAGTCAATAGAACCATAATTTGTAACGTTGTCATCGGATATTAGGAATAATGTTCATTTTTGAATATTCAAAAATTAAATTATTTAATCTCGATAATGTTTTTGACAACTCGATTAAGGAACTCGTATGAAATTTCGAAGTGACGTTAGCGCCCTCTTTCTTCTACAGATTGATAAATATTGAACTAGTCTTTTAGATCAGTCTTGGTGTGATTTTCAACAGGGTAAGTGTGTTTATAATTTTGAAAACGTTTTAAAAAGCTCATGCTTTGATAATTAATCTTAGAATATTTTCTCAATCGATTCACTTTTGATAGATTTTAGAACGAGTTATTGTTAAACAATATTTACATCGTTGATATATGCTTATATTTATTTGCAAATCACACTGATGATTTGGAATTTGCTTTAAATTAGTTTCTGTAGAGATACCGCCATTTTGCAGAAGGATATTTTATTTTTATATCCAACTAACATATAAAGATAAATAATTTAAATACACTCCCCTGATGAATATTATTGCCAGATGCACCGATTAATTTAATTTTTTTTTTGTCTTTTCTGGAATATAATCCTTTAAAATTTTCGATTTTAAGGCTAAAGCCACAGGTACACTGTTCCTTAACGTACATTCAATTAATTTCAATTAACTGATATAAGTTACTAATAAATATCCGACATCCTGAACTTTTTGAAAGCAATAGGACTGGAGAAACTGCTCTAATTGTTGAGACATCCTCAACGATTGGGCAGCAGTAGGGGGCACAATTGATCTTATAGGTCGCAGTGTATCGACACCCCCACCACAGATACTAATAAATATCCAAATTTTGCCTAATTATATTTTGTTTTTAGTAATTTAGTTTTAAATTTAATTACAACTATAAATAATTATTAAGTACGTTAGTTTTAAAATAACTAAATTTAATGGAATAATTCTTTTCTTAAGTAAAGCTCATTTTTTTCTTCATATTTTAATATTTGTTTCTAAATCTTTTTCGTTCTTATCAAGAACTGTTAAGAAACGTATTTATAATATATTTCTTTAACATTTAACTTTTAAAAACCAGTTTTTACGATCTGTTCGCCCTCGAGTACTCGAATGTATCATTTGTACAGGACAGATATAACCGCTTGTTTATCTCGTATTTTCATAAGTTCCGGAGGAAAAAACCAATCCAGAGGTTAAAAGACTAGATGTCCGGTAGCCAGAACACAGTTTAAAACACTAGAAATCAGGGTTATGGTTTGTCCAGCTGACCCCAGTCTCTGTGGAACCAAAGTAGTTGTGGCTCGTGGTCACAGACAAACTTTTGAATCAGAATTGCTACCAATTTCGTCAATCATCTGAAAATCCAACCCCCAAAATCCAACTTCCATCAGGATAAACGGTAAGATCCATCCAACTCACATAAAATAAGCTCAGTTATCATTGTCATAAATTTTGTAAAGATACTCTTAAAACCTATTTTTTTTATCCTATTTAATATAGTCCTACTAATTCTAGCTATATTACTGTTTATTTACTTAAAAGCCTTCAGGTCTTATAATTTTTGTTTTATTATTAATAAATCCCATTAAATTTTATTCGTGTTTGATTTCCTCAAGGTTGTTCTCAGGTAAATTGACAAATATCAATTATTATTATATTTAATTTAAAGTTAATTATTTTCAACGGCACAGATAATTTTTTTTCATTTCAAATGTGATGGCGCTCTCAGGGAATTAACTCAAAGTATAGCCGATTCTCGCCCTGAAAGCTCTTCATTAGCTAGCCTAAGAAACTTGAAAACTGGCATTTCATTTTTAATTGTGACGAACCAGAAATTAAAAATTAAACAATTTAAGCAAGTTTATCGTCACAAGTTAAACTTAGTATTTTTTTGAAAAAGTCACTGCAGCGTTCTGTCACTTGTCAAATAAATTGATAATTTGTTATAACTGAAAGAAGGGTCACATTTTTTTAATTTGAGAGGGATGTTGAGTAGCGTTGCGTTGGAATTATAGTTTTGACGGCGTTAGAAGCTGTTGTATGGTTTTGGAGTGCTATAACAGTGTACGAAGCGTTTGGTGTTGTGCTGCTAGGAAAGGTTGTCCAGCCGCAGTTTAATAGTGTATTACGTAACAAGTGTTGTAAAAAGCAAAAATTGCGCACGATTCCATGAGTGCGTAATTGCTTTGCAACACGCATTACGTACTATACTTTACCTACGGCCATATACAGTGTGCCAAGAAGTCTGGACTTATGACAGGGTACTTAATTTTTTAAAATGGGATACCCTGTATTTTATTGCATCTCTAGATTTTTTGAACTATTTTATATCGAACAATTTTACAAAATTCTCTTCAAATCCAATAGATTCCCTCCCGCCTCACTATCACTTGACATATTGAAAATGTTTTTTAAACAGTATGTATCTTATAATCATTAATTAGAACTACTTATTTGTCAAAAGAGTTTGTATTGTTTTGATTTTGACAGTTGCTATGACTACGCTGATGAGGGCTATTAGGCGATCACTACCTACTTGCGAATTATTAAATGTTCCGCTTACTTTTACGTATAAACTGTGCGTTTTGTTTACAAAAACCGTGCGTTTTGTTTACGGTAAACAAATCGCACGGTTTTTGTGTTTACCGTGCGTAACGAGCTATATACTGGAGGCTGTGTGTAGTGTGTTTTAGCCTGTTGTCTATAGTGGCCGTTGGTAAAATGAATAAACGAACAACACAGTTGTCAAGAAGAGTCACTGTTGATTGCATTGATTAAAACGTATGAAACAGTGGTAGAAAATAAAAAAACAGATACCGATGCAAATATAACAAAACGGAATATCTGAACACAGATAGAACCAGAATTTAATAGTACGTCACCATCAGGAACATTCAGAGCGGGAGCGATGGTGAAGAATAAATATCAAAATATGTTGATTTGTTCCAAAAGGTCCCGTGCTGTATATTTTGTGATACGGAATCCTCTGACCATTTCACAAAGTGGTTGGTTCGCCTATTCACAAGGTCCATGAAATCCTCATCGACGTTATGATATACCAGTTTACCACTGACTATAATTTAAACCACCACAATTCTAGGTCCAGGCTGACTAAAGATTCACTTTACTTTAGCCTGCCAATCAGAGTTTATACAACGCCAGATGACACATGAACTTAGTTAAATTTTTATTAGCGGTTCACCAGCGTTTATGCAACTGGCCCTAGTGTTTTATGATACATTTTTTCTGGAATGGGTTAACAAATCTTAAATTCTAGAAATTCATTCTGTTTAAAAAAATATTCAAATAATACCACCTAGCATTTGAGGGAAAAGGAAAAAATGAAAACAAAATTCATTGAAATTTCAAATAATATGCATGTCATATTTTTCTTTTTGGTCATATATGGAGCACGACACTGGTTATAGTTCGCCATAACACCGACATCTGTTAAAAGAATGAATGAATATTATAATACTTACCAGGCAAATGACGAACACAAATAACGTTTCAATTAAATGTTGTCTTTAGCAAATCTACATTTAACTTTTTTTATGTTTCACGTCTAATTACCAATTAATTCTTACTTGGCTGCTAAGGTTTTTCTTCGGGAACAAATATGGCAAACGGCATGTTGTTTTAGATTAGGCATTAGGTGACCAAAATCAATAAAACAAGTCGAGTACAGAACATTATCAGGCTATTTATGAATAAACGGGTTTGAGTTGTAGTGCAACTCTTAAAGCTAAAATGCTTACAAAAATTGCGTTTTTTTCTGTTTTAATTACACCTCGACTCGAGTGGACATTAAGGGACGATTTAAACACTAATATCTATTTAAATCACGTCACGGGTCGTATCAGCTTGATAGAGATGGGTTTCAAATGCACATTTAGATTAAGTAAATGTTCTATTACACGGTAGTTTGTAAAATACGTCGATTTATTAACAGTTGCAGAAGTGAAGAAAAATAAATTGTAACCAATCGGAATAAACAAAATATTTTGTTGCAGAAATAAAAAAAATAAATTTTAACCAATCAGAATAGACAAAATATTTTGTATGTAAAGTAATCCTTTATTTATGATAACAAAAAATTTGACGCAATTACTGATATTTTCATACAATTTCTTGTACCTACATTAGCAATTAATATTATTGAAAATTTCACGCCGCCATCAGAGTCTTTTTTTTGTTTGGTTACCGTGGGAACCCAAAATGTTTCCGTAAATTTTTATCCTCCAGGGTACCCTGGACGAAATTAATAAGTGGAAATTTTTATGTCTAAATAATGACACATGTAATGGACTTGACATTTTGATTAAATGAAAATAAGATTTTTTTTCTGTGTCAACGGCTTCAACTACTATGGTTATTTCGCCTCATGTTCTATTTAGGCTTTGTTACTGTTTCACAGCGCCACTTTAGGAACAGCACTGTAAATTAGAACCCAACAGTGAATGGTCGAGTGGGGAATCACACCTGATATATGAAAATCAATTTCTAAATTTTTAATTAATTAAAAATCAGAAAATGATTTCTGCCGTCGGTGGGATTCGAACCCACAACCCTTGGATTATGAGTCCAGTGTTCTACCATTGAGCCACCTCAATAAGATTTTTTATTTACTTTTTGTGCCTATCAAAATTAAACAATTGCTACATATTTTATTGTTTTTTTATTGCTTCATTATTAATTAGATCTATTAAATGTTTTTCAAAAGCAAAATAAAAAAATCTTTCTTCAGTAGTGAGTAAGAAAGGACCCTCGTATTAACTAAATGTATATGCTTATAAATAAATATTATATTTTGAAACAATTCAGTTGAACTTGAGAGTTTACAAGTGAAAACTCACCTTTAGTAAAATAACGATACTTCTTTAGAATTTTTCGTTTTCGACCATAAACGCAAACGTCCCATCACATGCAAATGTGCAAGAAGATTCAGATCTTGGTGAATAATAACAATGAAACCAGTGATATTTTTGTGACGTGTATTGGTAACATCACTTGACAGGTTTATTGCCTCAACTGAACATCATTTAAATTCGAGCGTTGTGTCATCTCACAGATGCTCGATACAGGAGCATGTTTCCTTCACCATTTGACGTCTCGTTGTTGTCGTTCTCGTTGTTGTTTTCGTTAGTTATACAGTGATACATTATCGGGGAGAAATGGATCTCATTTGATTAAATAAACTGGTTTTCTGGGTAGGCTATTGATTTCTGAGAACAACGAAGGAATATATTTCACTAGTAATATCGTTAATTTACTAAAAAATTGATGATTCCGATATGTTTTCAATCTCTTGGATTTTAAGGTAATAAATATACAAAAGCCAAGCATTGACTACAATTTTATCGTGTTTTAGGAAAGGAAAATGAGCTAGTCAACAATATGATATAATAACTAATAAGGTAATTTATAATTAATTATTTATACAGGGTGCGCCAATTATTTCCATTCGATCTCTAGCACCGAAACTAAAAGAGATATCAACAAAATTTTTTGTAGGGGTAGACAGTGTCACTCGGACTACAATTTTAAAATATTTTGATGTATACAGGGTGGCTAATTTTTGTGGAATGAAAATGAATTTGGTTTTTTTTAAATTGAACGCCCTGTATACGATTATGTCTTCTGATTCTACTTAATATTAGATTTACGGTAGTTTTTTGTATTTGTAAATCCGACGCGGCGTTGATAAGTTATTCCTATTTTAAGCAGATTTAATGAAAAAACAGCACTTCAGAAATATTAGCACAAATACCACATTTTTTAAAAAATTCCTCAAAAAAGCTACTATGATGTAAATGAAACATGGACCTATCACAATAATCACACAACATCTTCACCTGTTACACAGGGTGTTCGCCGATGGCGTGCCAATAGTCTAGTTTTCAAATGACAATAACTTAATTTTTTCAAATGGGACACCCTGTATATTTTTCTTCAGTTAGAAGCTCTCCCTAATACGCATTAAAAAAATATAGGGTTTGGCACATCTAACTTTAGTATTTATTTTAATAATTGACGTTAAGTGACAAACAACATATTTTACACAATTTTTAATAAGATATCAAGTTACCTGTGAAAATATACCTTGTTATGGCATTAATTGTCAACATAAAATTTTGTATTGTATCACGTCTACTACATTTAATCGGTATTGTGTATAAAAAATGGATTTTAATAAGAATTATAGTGTTCAAGAAAATATTGATATGATATGGATACTGGGTGAATGTCAAAAAAATGCGTTTCTTGCTAGTAGGGTCTATCGTCAAAGATACCCAGAAAGACGTCATCCACAAAAGAATACTTTTGAGAATTTAAAGAATAGATTTGATAGAACAGGAACCGTCAAGTATGAAAAACATTCACGTGAAATTACAGCTGTTACTATTGACAACGAATATAAGGTAATGATCAGTATAGTTGAAGATCCCAATATAAGCACAAGGTAATTAAGCAATCAGTTAGATATTTCCAATACCACAATTAGACGCATAATAAAAAAGAATAAATATCACCCCTATCATATCCAGCTTCACCAAGAATTGTTACCACGTGATTTCGCGCGTAGAGTGGAATACTGTAGATGGTTAATAAACAAGATAAATACAGAGCGTAACTTTTTAAACAAAGTTTTATTCTCCGACGAAGCCACGTTTCATAAGAACGGTTGTGTAAATAGACACAACTTCCATTATTATTCGGACCACAATGAACATTTATTTAGAACCACATCACAGTATCGATGGTCTTTGAATGTGTGGGCGGGAATAATAGGTGATTATGTAATTGGTCCCTATTTCTTTGATGGGACTGTAAATGGAGATATATTTTTAGATTTTTTAGAACATGATTTTCGCAACTTATTGCAAAATGTGCCTCAAAATTATCGCAACGGAATGTGGTTTCAATTAGATGGTGCCACACCACATTACCTATTAGATGTTCGCAATTGGTTAAATAGAGAATTTCAGGATCGTTGGATAGGAAGGGGAGGACCTATAAATTGGCCTACTAGATCACCTTGCCTTACACCTCGCAATTTTTTCTTGTGGGGTTTTTTTAAAAATATTGTTTACAAAAGAAAATATGAAAGAAAGAATTACTGCAACATTTAGACAGGTGACCCCTGCAATGCTAAGAGATGTGCGTAAATCAATGAAAAAAAGGGCAAGAAAATGTATAAATGAAAATGGAAGACATTTTGAACACCTACTGTAAATTTTAACTTTCACTATTGTAGTTTTCTTACGATTAAACTTTGTAAAATTATGTAAAATATGTTGTTTGTCACTTAACGTCAATTATTAAAATAAATAGTAAAGTTAGATGTGCAAAACCCTATATTTTTTTAATGCGTATTAGGGAGAGCTTCTAACTGAAGAAAAATATACAGGGTGTCCCATTTGAAAAAATTAAGTTATTGTCATTTGAAAACTAGACTATTGGCACGCCATCGGCGAACACCCTGTGTAACAGGTGAAGATGTTGTGTGATTATTGTGATAGGTCCATGTTTCATTTACATCATAGTAGCTTTTTTGAGGAATTTTTTTAAAAAATGTGGTTTTTGTGATAATATTTCTGAAGTGCTGTTTTTTCATTAAATCTGCTTAAAATGGGAATAACTTGCCAACGCCGCGTCGGATATACAAATACAAAAAACTACCGTAAATCTAATATTAAGTAGAATCAGAAGACATAATCGTATACAGGGTGTTCAATTTAAGAAACCAAATTAATTTTCATTCCACAAAAATTAGCCACCCTGTATACATCAAAATATTTTAAAATTGTAGTCCGAGTGACACTGTCTACCCCTACAAAAAATTTTGTTGATATCTCTTTTAGTTTCGGTGCTAGAGATCGAGTGGAAATAATTGGCGCACCCTGTATATTCTTCTCTCACCAATAGATGTGAAAATATGTTCTGTAGAGTTAGATTTCCTTGTGAGGGACAGAAAAATCAGGTATTTGATTCTGAATACTGTGCAGCCTGTGGATTTATTGTATTTAACAACCTCTTCAATAGGATTTTCCACCCCATCAAATTGTATATCCAGCCTGTTAGTGCTTCGATCTTAAAAATAATGAAAGAAGCTCGGAGAAGGTATTTCATCATTGGGACATGATTTCATTGAAACTGGTATTTTATGTATATTCACCACGTGCTTTGGCACCTCTGTTTCACGTTCATCAATGCTATGAGATATTGTGAGCAGGTCCAGACCAGTTTTAATTTGATTTCAGAACATTTTAGGGTTACCTGACTGTGAGAGCTATTGCATCACTTCCAGATATTTTCTTATAGACAAACTTCAATAGCATGAATCTAAGAAGTAGTACAAAAAGTATACTTGGTTGCTATACAATCAGTTTCACAGTTTTTATCTGTTAGGATAACTATCTCAGTTTAGCATAGTATTTTAGGGTTGGTTGTATTTATAAAAATGAGTTTGTGTTTATATTTGTAATACTAAAGTTTAGAGCTGTTATCCCACACGCAAAGTTGCTATTATATTTTAGTCTGTAGGCTCCATTCTCACTTCCGTTTTAATAGAAATGGCTGAAGATGGAAGGTTTAGAATGGCTTCTAAGGCTGCAGAGAAGCACTCTTTTCGCACCTTTTCTGCGAAGACCAGCTAATCTCTGCATTTTTGACAGCTCCAATTCACCTAGGTATAAAAACTTCAGTGTACGTTTCCAGTAATCCCAGTAAATGGGACAGCAGAACTGTAGGCATCCTCGGGATATTGAGATTTCCATGATAACCCAGTATGGATTCATCTAATGTATCATGCTTTTTATACAACAAGTATCAGTAACACGCTTCGCGACAGCTGCCATCATTGAATCAAAGGAGGTGTTATCGAACTTCGTTTCTTCCAATTAATGCTAATATACTTCTTCTATTAGAACGATTTTAATCTTTAACATGGATTGTGAGAAATTTAGAAGTCTAGATAATTTAACCTTAAAATGATTATCTCTGTTTGGGAGTCAGGAAAGAAGCAGCATTTATATGGTTAAATAGTCGATTTTTCACTAATAATGAGATGCCAAAGAGTTAATAGATCAAAAGAGAACCACTATGTCGGGATAATATTATGAGTTTTTTCTGGGTTTGTCTGATATTATTATGAAAACATCAGTTATGACAAAAGCACTATCGTTTTTCAAATCGTTCGCAGAAACGTCACAAATAGTAATTTATGTATAAGGGGCTTAATTCCCGAAGGCAAAGTTTGCAACCTGAGGGCCTCTGGCTCGAGGGACTGCAATTGCCTGAGATAATTAAGGCTCATTAATCACCGAGGTACATAGATTATTTTATTTTAAATATCGATATTTAAGAAAATGAAAAGGTACCTTTAATACTTTCTGAATTCTTTTAGCAAACTTTAGTTGCTTGTTTGCAAATCGACGCTGTGGTCCAAATGATTCTACCAGGTTTCAATCAGGAATACGGGATTATGTTCTACAGGATACATTTTAAACTGGATACAAATTCAGGAAAAATTGCAGGAACTGGATTTACTTCAGAAAAGGATGATGAAATGTTGATTGGAAAGTCTATTTTATTTAAATTCCAAAATCTTCAGATGAAAAATTAATTCTAACCTCACTTTAGAGATTGACAGGTAAATTTGTACAATTATTTCATCGATCTATAATGGCTTTGACATAGATTTTCATTTGTTTACGTTACAAGCATTGACGTGGAGGTTTTTAAGCAAAAGCCTCGATTAACAGCGAAATTTGGTTTTTATGAACGTATATGTCACAGCTTCCTAGATCGGAATTTGACGTAAAATTCTTAAATAAATTATTATAATATAAAAAAAAATTACTTTTATACATCTTTTAACCATTACGAAATCATTCCTTAGATAAAAAAAATGATTTGGGTGTAATTATTTGCTATTTTGACTAATATTAAAAATACATGAAGGTTTTTCTGTTTTCGTTATTATTGAAGTTATAATTCTGTTAAACTCTATTATTATTGTTTATTTTACAATAATATTATGATTTTAGCAATTCCCACACTTTGTTTTCTAATTTTCATTGACTTTCCCCTAAATTTAGCTTAATGATTTGTTTAAATTTGAATATTTCATTTTGAGGTTATGTGAAAATTTCTTTTTCACATAGTGTTTAAAATAATAACTTTTACTTAGATGTGACGATTGCAGACTTGTCTGGGACTATTCAGTTTTGATTTTTACTATTGTATTATTTGCCAAAATATTTGTAATTGTCTTAAAATCGTCGATGAAAGTTGCTTATGGGGTTACTGCGTTAATATTAACCTTCAGAAATCTAACATTTTATGAATTAATTGCTACTTCAAGATTGATTTGAAATTGTATTTAATTAAATACGTTCTGTATAATGTTGGTTCAGATTAAAATAAATGATTATTTAATGTTATTAATTTGTAAAATTTGATGATTAATATTATTCAACAAAAGTTAGGCATTTCATTCATTTACACCTTGTTTGACCGTTACAATATTTTGCCCTTTTTTGACATCCTAATTTTCAAATTCTTATTCTTTGTTCTGTGCTGTTTATCATGTTTTGTGAAATTAAAGTTTTAATAAAAGAGGTTTTATTAAATTAATTTGAGGAATAAATAAACAAACGAACCACAGAGAAATAAAATTAAAAAAATAAATGCAAAATACTATTAACTCATAAATTCCATTTCGTTAATGAACCCTATTTAAATTTGCATATTTCTGATATGCCCTCGAATTTAAATAAATATGTCTCATTTAGAAAAATTCATGACAGGCCAAAATAATGACACAGCTGATGCAATTTACCGTCCTCGGTGCTTTGACGTTGCAATTCAATATAAAGGACAGAATTTTCGGCGGGTATTTTTATCTTCTAGGTCTGCTTTTTGGACGACGATTGGAGACAGACCAGGTATATATCGTTTGTTATTTATTGCCCCTTTTGGAGACAATCAGATATAATCACACAAAATCCTAATCAATGTTAATTTATTGCCGGTCTCGGTAATAAACATATGAACCCTTTGTTTCATCCTCCCCGATGGATATTTAATAATGAGCTGAAAATCTACAGAGGCGGCGTCGACGATTATTTAATCTGGCTAAATGGTATCAATTTAAACTGACGGTTGTAAAATATCACCGAATATGATTAAACCTATTCACACACTTTTACCTGATATTTTGTCAAGTCCAAGAATCTGATAACATAGTGAATTAAATCCAACCTTCGAGCCCCTTTCTTGTCAATCCTTGAAAGAAAGAATTTATACTCTATTTATTTCACACCTTGTCTTATATGAATCGCTAACTGCAATAAGAGGATTTCTGCTGAAATCCAAATTAAACAGTGTTACAGCAAACCAAAATATTTAATGGGATGGTAATAGTTACTCGGCTTCTTCTTCTCTTCTCATGATTGGCCATACAAGAAGGCCATTATAAAATTCAACGTATGCTTCCGGAATGTATTTTTCTTAAAATATTCAACCTTGGCTTTCATCAGTGGTTCTTGTCAGCATAGGCTCTACGGTGAGGAAGATCAAGAACCTCGTAAGATAGCTTTCGCAGCTTAAACTTTAGTGCAATTAGTCACCCATTGAATTGCTTGCACTCTCTCTTTAAACCAACAATTACGAAGCTTTTCAGCACAAAAGAGGAATAAAGTGTATAAACACGAGGAATTACGATACATTGCGAACGAGCCACCTTGATGGTCGTTTGCTACAAGGGTATTTCTGCAGCAGACGTCCCTTTATTGCAGATTCTCATTTTCTCGCTATGAAGACATGGCAAAAAGTCAATCTTAGTGCAAACGATGTGTGTATATGTCAAAAATGGAAATTTGCATTAAAACAATTTTGTTAAGTCCCCTTTTTGCAGTTAGTGATTCATATATCTCTGATGAGGTAATAATAAGTATTTTCATGTATGTCACATCAGCAACAGATTCGCATGGGTGGGTTGACGCTTGGAAGCAAATGAAATGGGTACTAGAAAGAGTCTCGGTTTAGTACACATATTGCCTGAAGATACAGGATAGGGTAGGCGTTCACGATCCAATTATAAAACTGGAATGCCAAGGAATGAGCATACGAGGTGAAACGATTTATATATTCTGCTTCAGCCAAAATCTGTAGAACTGCAAACAATCCTTTGAGTAAAAGAGTTCCTGAAGAAAATAGGACTGTACATTGGAGACCTGCACTGCAAGCTATGCTACAAGGAACCATAGAAAATGAAACAAGTGCTGTCTGAATGCGAGGTATTGGACAAGAAGCAGACACATTTTGGGCAACCAACAGAGGTCTCAGAAAGTTTTAACAAGCACACAAAAAAAGAACAAACTAATACAAGGTACAAAAATACTGGACTGGATAGGGTAACAAAATGGGAAGTAGGCCAGTAGGCTTCAGCGATATCGGACATCTTAGATCAGAAAGAGAAAAAACTAACCAACCTACAATGGAGTAAATATGGTATATGCACCAATGCAAAAATGTATAATTTTAAAGAAACAGACAAAGATAATTGGAACAAGTGATACACTAACACATGAGAAACTAATGAAAACTGCTCGTAGAAAAATTACCAGATTTTACAAAAGTCTTAGAGAATTTGGCAAAAGCCGGATTTTTGTATTCACAAAAGGTTTCTTTAGATCGAACTGAAGAGAGGCTGGAAGCAAAGAAATCGTTCTTTTGTAAAATTGATTTGTACACATTTAGTTTAATTGTATTTTGTTTTCCATTTGTGATTTTTGAACTTTATATTTAGTCCAGAGACGGTACTACTACTTGCGGATCTTCTTTATCTGAGAGTATTACAATATCATCAGCAAAAATGCTTCAGGAATATTTTTATTGGTTGGAAGATCGGTATTAATACATAAACCAATGGCCCCAAGCTCATACCTTGAGGCACGCCACTTTTATTAGAAAATATTTAGGGATGTAATAGAAATTTTCGGTCTTCTAAAATAGCCGTACAATTATGCAGAATTTTTAGTTTTCAAACTAATTTTACATTCATAAATATAAGGAATTATAAATTTAAATCACAACAAAAAATGCTAATTTATAGAAATAACAATGACCACCTCTTTTGCTTTTAATATTTTTGATATTGTTAAAAATCCTTTCTGTTTTCCCAAAGATCGGCCAATGAGCGCTAGAAGACAGTTATCATTCAAAATGTGAGGTTTTAAATTTCAGGTTGAGCGTGGGATCGGCGCGCTGGCCCGTCCATTCAAGTTTCACTATGAATGTGTTTGTTGTTAAGTGCCTAATTGGTATTGTATAAATAGTAGATTCGAGCGCGGTTTGGCGGTTTTGTTATTTTATAAATAAACTTTCGCTACCCGTTGTTTTATTACAAGTTTTTTAGGCCGATACATGAAGTTTTAGATTTTTCGATTTTTTTACAAATGTTATGATAAATATAACAAAAGAAATATCCAAAAAAACCATACTGATATATCATTTGCTACAGATCAAATGCAATATTCATTGTCTGAAGAATCCTCAGTTCTAAGTATCTAATTATCTAATTATAGTTTCATTGCTACTAACATTCGTGAGAAATTAACAATTAACGATTATTCTTACCAATTCTGATTACGACAGTCATTAATGAATATTGTTTACCATTAATATAATAATAATAATAACTATTATTAATAATAATAAAAACAAAGAGGACAGAAATGTTCTACATAATATGAGGTTCATACGGTCAATATAATTTCCTTCAATATATTGAATCAGTAGTAAAGTAGTTCAGTTTCAGTTTTGAAGGTTAGTTTTGGGAAAAGTTCCATGAGTTGCCACTGACAACGCCACAATCCGTCAAATTATTGAAGGAGCTTCAATAAAATGAAATTTGTTTGTTTTTATTGAAGCTTTTTCAATATACCTCTTCCACTGTCAATATATTGACAGAAATCAAGTATTGAAGCAATATATTGACCGTCTGAACGACCCTTAAAACTATTTCAGAAAGAAAACTTCTTGGAGGCCTACGTTGTTTTTACTTATAAACTAACCTCAACTAATACAAAAAAACAGAGACAGCACAGTAAGCATAACATTTCCATTCTTGTACTATTCTCCATATGTATACAGTTCCATAAAAAACCAGTTGAGAATGCTCTTCTAGCAGTGCCATAGATCGAACAAATTGTAATGAAAGTATTAATAAAATTTTAGATTGACAGTTGTTCTAATCAACACAGCCAGAGTCTACTCACTTTTACCAAAATCGTCATTTCTGTGTGTCTACTTTAAATTCAATGTCATTTTAAACTTCAAAATTTTCATATTTTGGACCGCATTTTGAAGGTGTTCCCGAAGAGGTACGGAGGGGCACATCAAACCCTAAGCTTACTTTTTGATGCTCTATCAAAATCTGAAGTCAGAATTTTAAAATTCATAAACACAAAAAAGATACACACACACAGATCGAATTTAGATACCAAACAATTTGTTCGGTGAAAATGGAAATATCTACTACCTGGCCTAAAACAATTTTCGACACCAAAGTGTGCATTTGTACACTATTTAACCGATTTAAATAAATTCGAGGTATATTTCATTGACGTGATGACCAATTCGCTATTATTTCAACGAATGATACTTTCCATTATACCTATCCAAAATATTTAGCGAATTCATTACCTTTTGCATTGAGGTGCACTGATATAAAAACAAAAATTTCGCATTGCAAATCAGCCACAATAAATTGGAGATAAATTTTAGTTTTAGGTTCTGTTATTACAATTTAGAACTGATTTTATTATTCATTAACATTAACGTTTAATGACATTAACATTTTTATACCAAAAAAGTGATGAGGGAGGATTTAATATGTGTCTTTGAAGATGCATGAGGATAGAAAAATGCATAACGATAATATATTTGCTATTCACTGTTACACGATACTTATTCAAATATTTTCTTCCTTCTTAGATACCTTTTTTTGTTGGGTGGTCGAAACCTTTTATAGGGAACGATACCCCTCCATAGACTCGATAGCTTATCTACGCCGGGTCAGGAATACTGTGAGACTCCCCCTGGAAGATACTAGGGCATACTCACTAAAACATCCATTTCACACACCGCCTCCTGAGAGCACGGATATGCCTTGTCGGCGTTACATCAAACCCACTGGAGCGACGCCGTCATTCTCTCACTTCAACGCTTATCATAATTCACTGTCAGACTAGAATGTCACATGTTCCACGCATTTCGTCCCTGAGCCAGTCTTACATATCGTCCCAAACACTACCTTAAAATTTCCTTCGCATTCTGTTACCACCTTCAGAAAATTATCTGGAATGGTGATCATACCCAGACTTCTCTCCATTTCACTTCTATATCTTTCGAATCTCTCGCATTGAAGCACTGTGTGTTCAACATCATCGGTATATCCATCGCAGTACAGACACTCGTCGTTATTACTATTTCCAATCCTGTGCGTTTATGACTTGAAGGAGCTGTGTCCGGACAGGAACTGCGTGTAGTGATAGTTTGTCGTGATGTATTTACATTCAAGCTAGCCAACCACATTCGATGTCAGCCGTCTGGTCCACTT
Source organism: Crepidodera aurea (assembly GCA_949320105.2). Classification (NCBI taxonomy): domain Eukaryota; kingdom Metazoa; phylum Arthropoda; class Insecta; order Coleoptera; family Chrysomelidae; genus Crepidodera; species Crepidodera aurea. Next base: position 21,745,472 of record OX439472.1, on the reverse strand, counting down.
GGCCTTTTCAGTCACCACACTTGATTCATTATACCATACAACAGTATGCTCTCCTCCACTAGTAGCACTTTATTTTGGAACTTCCAAATTATATTTCTAGTAGTTTCATTAGCACAACCCTAACGCTTTATGCCATTGATCCAAACTGATTTATTTATCAATTTTGATTTAGTATATTCTATATTTTCTATATCTTCTGGCTTTTTACTTTACACAGTATTGTAATCGCAAAAAAAAAGTTCAGCTTTCAGTGGATTTACATGTTTTGAGACCCCCTAAGTCATTTAAGACCATTTCCAGAAAATGTATGTATGGAGTATGGAGTATGTAGTCAGGAAAAATTTGTGTGCGCTCTAACTCCAACTGCGGTCGGAATTTCCTAACCAAATTTTATATTTATCATTTTTACAACATGTTAATGAGCTGATTAGATTTTGGCCAAAATCGGACATTCGGAAGTGGGGGTTTACTCTTGAGAATTTTCAGATTTTCGCAATTATTATAGTTTCTATTAAATTTATGTAAAAATATTAAAAGAAAAATTTTATTTTAAATTAAATTTACTATAAATTTTGTTTAAAAACTTTTTTCAAATTTTGTATTATAAGCCAGTTAACAATAAAATATGGAATAACAGTTGCATAATAGCGCAAGCGCAGTAGAAGTGTTTTGTTTCATGGAGACAATTGTACGCTCTTGCCACGCATGGCCTGCCTTAAATATGTACGAGTAATTGGACTATGAGCCCGTAGGGCCGTTAAAGTATGGTAAAGTCATGTTCATGGACACATCCGATTTTTTCTTAATATCTAGTTGTTGAAGCTTACTGCCTGTTCGAAATCGAACATTTTAATCTACGCCCATGGCGATAAAAGAAAATAAAAATAACCAAAACGCACGCTTAGGTGCCTAGCATAGCAACAGTATAAAACGTGTCGTGAATCAAGACCATCGCGCAGATACAAATTAACGCGGAAGTAAGTCACCGACGAACAAGGATATAAAACTTCAATGCGAAAGCCGTCCTTGTCGGCAAGCGCCTTTTACATATACCGCGACACACTGGCGCGACAACAGGCTGCCAGAGGGATAAAAAAAACACACATCTGTGAAGCCGCAAACGGGTAGCGGTAATTGGCCGAAAGGATTTCGCCCAACGGCAGGCGTTTCAAATAAATCAAAAATCAAATCAGTACAACATCAACTCCACGTGGATCAGGTCGTAAGCTTGGGACTGTCCACGCATAATAAATTTAAGTCAGTAGAACTTCTAACTCCGTGTCAACAGGTCGTAATCGTTGGACAGTTCATACGTAATAAATTCAGCAATTTACATTATACAAATTGCATGATATTACATACATAATCTCAAATAAACTCACCTATTTCTTGAGCAATTGAAAACCCAGTTTTAAATCATTGTTAAATTCTAAGTTTGTTAAAAAGTGTTTTATTTTACGAAAGTTATCGTTAAATATAAAAATTCAAGTAACCAGTGTATAATTTCATTACAAACCACAAATGCAGTCTACAATCTACTCAGCCAACTTACTCTACAATAAGTTGGGACAGACTCATCTACAGGGTGTAGTCTAATAAGTTTGGGTCTCCAAATTTGGTAACATTTGGAACTTCCCAAAACACTGCCAATATTACGGTATCATCGGTTAAAGTTGCTATTTTGACCTTATCGAATTGTGGAATGTCTGTTGTATGTAGTAAATAGTATACTGGACCAAGGACGTTTCCTTGTGGTACATCTGCTTTATTTTCTTTGCATGTGGAATATTCTCCTTCTTTTTTCTGAAACTTATATTTATTCCGAAACTTACATTTGTTAAAAAAAACTTAAACTTATACTTCATTCTGAAACATATATATTTCTTAAATATGCTTGCTGTGGTATTAATAACATTTTGATACTACCAGTAACTACTTACTGTTGATGGGGGTGTTGATACACTGCAACCTATATAAGATCTATTGTGCCCCCTTCTGCTACTCATTCATTAAGGATGTTTCAACGGTTAGAGCAGCTCCTCCAGTCCTATTGCTTTCAAAAAGTTCAGGATGCCGGTAGGCTTCAGGATAGGTAGATCTCCCTCTTCTATTTGATATTATCCGAGGTCTAGTACCAGTAATGATAATATTGGCACCAAGTCATCAGATATCTTTAAATGTACTGGTGTCTTTTTTAGAATATTTTTCAATTTAACTATCGATTTAATGATACCAACTTATACTGGTTTGTGTTAAATATTAATATCCAGTTACTTCAGGCTTTGGGCGTGCACCTAATTGTTACTGTAGCCTCACATGTTGTAATTAATTATATTAATTTATATGTTTTAGGAACTTGGGGAGACTCCTCGAGTAACACAAATTCGAATTCCAACAGCTTGAATTACCAAAGAAATGTGTTTGTATTATGCTGTGTACTATTGGCTATTATAAATCAATAAAATAATTATTTGATTTGTTTCGAAGTACCTCTTTATCTCAAGGAAATAAAATACGAATTAAATCACCCATAAAAAACCAATAAACCTTTTGAGACACCTTGTATAAAAATGTAAATTGACAATAAACCGTCACCGAACGCCTTATTAGTCAAAAGGGTTTCAACTGTCTATGGAAATATCGCCGAGTAAACGGAACAAATACAAGTTAGTCGAATATGTCCATTTTCATTACATTCTTAGGGAAAAAGGACCACACCGCTGGTAGAGCATTGCCACCCAATGCATTAATGACCATTCGATGTTGGTATAATTTATGGGACTGTTGTTACGTGAGTGGGAAGTCAACGTATGCACCGTGATCTGCTCTCTTTTTATAATCTGTGCTATTAGATATAAATCAAGTAAAAAGGGAAAATATTATTTTTTTGTTATATTTATTTTATACAAGGGGTATTAAAATTCTATCTACCAACTCTTACAGGAGTCTCCTCTTATAAGTATATAAAATTATCGAGATAGAAGATGAATTCCTAGACCTCCCTCAACGCTATCAGTTATAACCTGTTCCTGTTCTTCTTAATTTACACTTTTTGCACTCTTGTGATCTTCATCTTGTCCTTAGTTGTCGTTTTTTTCCACTACGGACAATAATTGCGATCCTTAGAAAAAAATCCAAACAGAAATAGAAAGAAGGCTAACAGATGAAACAGTGGATAAACAATGGACCAAAATACAAGAAACGATAGTAGAAATCTTTGCTTATTAAAATCAGACACAGAAGAAAAGAAGAGTAGTTAGATGAAGAGTATAATCTGCCTTAAACAAAGAAAAATAAATATAGAAATAGAATATACAAAACAAGCTATGAAAAATAAAACAAGAGAGAATAAAAAGAGAATAAAAAAAGAGAGAACAGTTTTAAAAATACTTATTAGTCAAATGGGAGTTGAAATGAAACGACGGTGTAGCTCAGTGCACAAAGGAATATTTCCAGATATCCAGAAATGAATTTGGTGCAAGAAAAAAGACAGTAAAAGTTTCTAAAAAAAAATAAAGAAATAATAACAAAACACATCAGCTAGAATGAGTATTGTAGAGATGAAGAACAACTTCTTAGAAAAACTAAGGATATATTATACGATTCAAGATATTTGAGACTGACTGCTGTCCTTTTACTTGGGAATTTTATCTAATCCTGCTTGTATTATACAAATTAATTTTTTCGTCTTGTCAGTCCTAAGTCTGGAAAAAGTGTAGAGGGGCCAGCTTTAGTTTCTTTATGAATGTAAAAAACTAAATATTTACATACGAAAGTAGAAATATACATCACAAATTTGAACTAAATAAATAAATGCTCAAAATTTTATTAGTACAACCCTGTGGTTTTGGAAACTACCTAATAATAATTTATGCAAGTCTTTAACAACTATTATAAGAACTATTCGAGGTTATCGCAAATATCTTGAATCGTATAATAGACTGGAACAAACTGGAACAAACAGATAATTAGATCGAAGAAATAGAAGAACCATCCGAAGGAAAAGTATATGCAGTCATAAAATAACCAAAAAATAATGAAAGTGTAGTCGCAAATGAAATCTTTTCAAAAATGATACAGCATTACGAAAAGAAACTGCAAAAGAGAAGATAGAGCATGTTTTATAGAGTAATGGCATCTAAACTAAGAATTCCTGATAAGGGGGTTACCAGAAAAACTCAAATTAATTGGTTGTTTATCATAAACAAAGATTTTTCACAGTCATATATGTCAAAAACTGTAAAAAGAAAGTATGTGAGATTCGACAATTATTTTACCTAAACTCTGATGTTACAAACTGTGTTCCAGCGATCTTATACATTTTTAACACCAAAATTTTGCGTGACAATAACAAACAGTTCAAATAAACATGCTTTTAAAAAATTATATTTAAAAACTGTGAAGGTTCTACGAAAATATCGTATACCGTGTGACAATGAAACTTCTTCTCACTTTTTAACCGATTTGAATACAATTTGGTACATAGATAAGAGACAAAATTTTGGATTGACAGACGTATAAAAAAATTGCGGACTTCCTATTTCGTCAAAAATGTCACCAACATCTATTACTTTCCCGGCCCCTTGCCAAAGGGAAAGTATTGTGAACGCGCTAAAAGATAACGACGGATGTATCCATTTTGAGGTCTCCTGAGGCGATTAAAACGATTTCCAGATGGAAGTCTGTCCGTCTGTCTGTGTGTCTTTGTGTCTGTATTCTTCCACGATAGCGTCCGCACGCTTAAACCGATTGAGCTGAAATTTGGTATATGGGTTTCGGGTGATCGGTGATTGAACTCCTTCATTCCTTAATTTTAACTAAAAAATCGCAACCCGTAGCTTCCAAACGCTTGATCCGATTAAGCTGAAATTTGGTATGTGGGTATCGGATCATCGAGTAATGAATCCGTTTGTTTTTGGTTAAAATCGCCCCACCAGGGGGCACAGTAGCCCTATGTACATTACAAACAAAATAATAGACCGAAAGTTTTTATTTGGTATTTAGGTGCCTTATAAATACATCCTGAAATTTTCATTCCTTAATTTTAAAACTAAGCAGTGGAAAAAAAATTTAAAATTTAAAATCCAAATGACATTTGACAAGTCAAAAAAAAAGTAAACAAAATTCCCACCCTAAAAAATTGTTTTCCTTTTTTTTTGACATGTGAAATGTTTTTCTTTTCATATTTCAAATGTTATTTTTACTTTAAAAAAATTCGAAACGATACCAAATATCATTTGATTTGGACTTTTAACACCAAATTAATTTTGTTAATTTTTATTTTATAACTGCCGGGAAAGTCTTGTGGTGACACAACAGATATTTTTTTAAATGGAACACCCTGTAATTTGATGTTTTTCGGATTCTATAGCTCAAATTACATACGACACTGTTGCCAAATTTTTATTTTTTAATAAAAAATTCAAATTCTCCGATGTTTTTCAGCACAGGAGGCCTTGATCAAGTAAAAATATATTGTAGTGTGGAATATGTGCAAAAAACAACAGATCTTAACATCTTAAATTTCAAATTATATTTCTTTGTCCCATGTTATCATATCTTGTGATTTGTTTCTATAGTAAAACATTATTATTTTTTATTGTCAATTTTTTTCAAAGAATAAAAACATTATAATATAAAAAGTGGTTTAACTATCCAGAAAAAAGAACATTTATTTAATGATTTTAGTTTGTGAGCGGATATTTTACTTTTGTAATCCTTTTTTTGAAATTAATTAAAAAGAATATTTATAATCTATTAAAATATTTATCAAATAAATGCATTTTAAATAATCACGACTCTTAAGCCCAAATGTAATTTTTTTGTCGAAAATTTCCAATTTGCCACAGCCCCAAAAAACCTGACAGTTACTTTTTTTTCACTTTGTAATTTTCAATAACCAGCACTCATAAATAAGAATTTACATTTGCGGAATGCACACCTAAGAAGGCGGTGGAGTTCACACAAAAGACGAATTTTTTGCGCTTCGGGGCTCATAATATTTGACGGTTATGACGATTTTAAACACAGACACGTGTGTCTTGGAAGATCTTCAGGAGCTGATACGCACCACCGAGGCGCATAACTCTTCACCACAATGGCACGAAAAACGCATGCCGAACAACTAGTTTTCATATCAACATCAACTATTTCAGCATGCATTATTTATTTTCAGCGAATCTGGACCAGAAAGGTATGTCCCATCACGATGACTGCAGGTACTAAATTTTACGAAGGTGAACTGCTTTGTGATATTATGAATCATAATATTGACTGGGGGAACAAAACGAAAAACTTATTTGTGCAGATGATATGGCTGTAGTGCGGAATCAGAAAAGAATTTACGATATAATCAAAAATTTAAGTAATAATTCGATCCATATCTCGAAATTTAAATTTGGTCTATTTTGAGGTTACAGAAGTGTTTAAGGACTCTAATTTAGAGAACTTCTTTTGTATTGATTTACCAAGTCGGCCGATGTTAAGCAACGCCGCTTTTTTAAACGAATGTCAGTAATTTTTCAGAGGAACTGTAAATTTGTTGGTTTTTGCTGTCTGCAGAACTTCAAGAAAACAAGCACCTTGCAATTAACGTTTTATTAAAAATATTAACGAAAAACAACGCACAAAAATAACAGGAAATCACATGTTTAATTTACTAAATAATAGTAATGGTTAAAGTAAATGAATCACATCATTCAGAAAATATTTTTATCAGTGTAAAAATGAACCGAACAAAATTTGTTGACTTACAGCTTGATAGCAGCTAAGTCCCACGAGTGGACGAGGTGTCGCTCCCTCGGAGTATTGATGAATACTACTTAAAAATTAGCGTCCACGTCTGTCCGGTACGTCTATCTTTCTCTTTTCCTCTTACTGAAGAACTCAAAATTGAAAAAGTTTTAAAAGTGACATACGTGACTAGCGACGTTGCTGGTTTGTTGTCGCGAATTCCGATGTGGTCTACGTGACTGGTAACATGCGTATATGATTTTGTTATTTGGTAACCGCGCTGTGTTGCCGGTTTGATACGATTGAAGGTTTTGGATGTTTAATTTTATGGTTGAAAATTAAACAAGAAGTTTTTCGGTAATTTTTCAAAGTTATAAAATTTCGATGTCTGTTTCTTACAGTGTTTAAGGCGTAGATTTCAGAAAATTTCAAAAATTCCTAACAAAATTCTAAATTTTAATATTTCGCTATTTTCTTGTATTTCGTCTGGTACAGCTCAATGAGAAATACTCTTCTTAATGGATATTAAACCACTTATTCTATCAAAACAGTTTTTAATTTTAACGTTCCGACTTTTGTTAAATCTGATTAAGAACAACTACCCAAATAAATTTATAAATCATGAATTTTACCGAGAGGTTAAAAATAAACAAGAAAATCTAAATCGCCCAATACTTCATTCAAATATAGTAATAATCCCTTTTTATATTCCAAAATTATCGGAAAGGATTGGCAATAAATTTAATTTAAAAACAGTTTTACAAAAAAATAATAGATTCAAATATTTACAAAATTCCATGCGAATGTAATACATTTTATATAAGAGAAACATCTAGACCTTTTCACATAAGACTTAATGAACACCAATCATACATTAAAATTAAATAATTCGAAAAATCAAACGCAAGTTTCGACTCCTTTCTGGAAATCACCATACCTGAAACATGCCCCAAGATGAGATGACAAAGAATTATAGCTTGAAAGAATTAATCACAAAGCTAAGTAACAAAAACGAATGGGACAAAGATACCATCCCAAAACTTAAGAGAAGTGCCATTAAATGGTACACAGATGGTTCCAGAACAACAGGAATAGGAATAGGAGTATATGGGCCTGGAACCAAATATTCCGAGAGTCTAGGCAAATCTCAGAGCATTTTCCAAGCTGAAATCTACGCGATCGGAAAATGTGTCCAGTTGAATATAGAAACAAATTTTTGTAGACAAGACACGTAATCAACTCCAAGATAGTTTGAGAATGCCTAGGAATCTAAACGAACTAGGCAAGAACAACGCTGTTACTCTCCTATGAGTTCCGGGACACACTGGAGGGGAGGGTAATGAAATAGCAGACGTACTCCTAAAAAAAGAGGCTAAAACACCATTTCTCGGACCATAACCCTTTTGCGGAATAAGCACCAGTACAATACTTCATGAACTTGGAAAAGAAGTAAATAACAAAAGATCCCAATACTGGAATAAGGCAGGCCAAGACACTACTGGGAAACTATAACCAGAAGAGATCAGCAAAAGTGAAAACAAGCTCAGAATACTAACGGGCACCTAAAAAACTCGGATTAGTAGAGGAAGAAGAATGCAGATTTTGCGAGGAAGAGGAGGAAACCTCTATTCACATTCTCTATGCATAACCCTGTAAAATCCAAGGGTACGATATTCGGAGAATATCAAATAGAAGAGGGAGGTCTACCTAACCTGAAGCATACCGACATCCTGAACTGCTCTAATCGTTGAGACATCCTTAACGAATGGGTAGCAGAAGTGGACACAAGAGTTATAGGTCGCAGTGTATCGACACCCCATCAGCAGATAGATAGATAGATTAATTCGAAAAATCAAAAATATGTGAACATGCTAGGGATTTTGACCATAACAGAAACTAATAATTATAACCGCAAAGTTAAAGAAGCAGCGCAAAGTTAAAGAAGCAGCGCAAAGTTAAAGAAGCAGCGCAAAGTTAAAGAAGCAGCACTGATAATAATAATGAATATGTTTCTAATTGTTCGGTCTAAATTGTTCGGTCTATATTTAAAAAATTTGGATGTCTATTTAAAAAAAAAGAGTTAATTGCAACAAGGATACCCTCTATATCGGGATAGTATGATAAGGTTTTTATCTGATTTTTTTCTTACGATAAAATTCCACAGCTAACATTTTCGACCAATTAAAAGCCTTTATTTTGTATCGTTACCATAGCAACTAAACAAATTTCCGGAAATTTTTGTCTCCTCCTTAGGGAAGGAGCATGAAATTACACTGACTATTTCACGCACTTGTAAAATGAACCAATCAGGCGCTCCAGTCAAGTTTGGATTATCGATAACACCAAACTTGACTCTTGACTCTGATCGGTGTTTTCAGATTTGTGTATGTGACAGTTAAACGTCAAATATAAATAATCATGCTTTGAACGCATTTAAAAATGAGCAGATTTGGGATTTCGTTCGATGTCAATGTTTCCAGTTTATTAAACTTTATTAATTTCTCTGATCAACCTCTTACCTTTTTTGCTAATTTCCTCTAATTCTGCCGAATTTCAGATTTATTTCCTTTTACTTTGTTTGTGAAATAGTCTAATAAAATTCCACTCGTGATTGAATTTAACTCATAAGTCTGTCTCTTATTTCATAACTCAACTAAGTTGCTTCGTTATGAAATGACTCGACAGACTTATCGCGAAAATTCAATTACTTGTAGTATTACTACTGAAATTTTTTGACGTTTATAGATAAAGTGACATTTACATTTAACTTCAGATTATGTCGAATTTATTCTATAAAGTTCCGATGCTATTTTCAAAATATTCGTGTCGAAAAAATTTCCAGTAATAATTGAAGCTCTTGTGGTATTATAAGTGAAAACTTCATTTATGACGAAGTATAAATTCTCTTATAATATGCAAATGCGGAATACTTTTTAAAATCGTTCCCTGAAACGTCACAAAAATATATTTGGCAACAAATTTTGACATCTTAAATTTCAAAATCTATTTCTAAGATCTATATGCACTTGATGCATAAATAACTATTGACCACATCTCGTTTTATGTTGTGTAAAATAATATCGATGGTTGCCAGTTTTGTCTTTCTAATTTACCGATAATCCTATCTGAATTACTTGCTCATTCACTTTTTATAACATTGAATAACCACTGCAAGTGTCACTTAAAAGATAAAATATGTTAACCGACTTTGATACGTGATTACTATATACATACAGGAGGTCACTTGCATGCGACCAAACATGGAAAAAGTGAAGTTAACCAAGTGTGTCTGGTGCGTGGGAGCTACAACAAAAGGCAGGTGTTCAATAAAGAAATTTTTAAGTAGACAATAGAAATCGTATAATTGTTGCGTCATTAATACACAAATATAAATCGACAAGTCATGTTTGACCGGACGGACATAATGGATATTATTTGCGAAATTTTAAATCGACTCATAAGACAACAATGATTTAAATCAGTAGCTTAATGTTTACTTAATACTGATAAAATCAGAAGTCCTGAACGCGTAACGTAGTAGTATATACTTTTCTTAGTGTATCTCCTACCGATACTTTCTCAAATATTCCGATGAATATTATTAACACACGGGATAAAAAAAAGTCAATGATTCTACAACACAGATAAGTGCACCTTAAAAAATGTGTAACGACCGACCATTCCATCTTCCTGATTTGATAACAGTTGATTTCTCAAGAGCGCAATCACTTTGGTTATCTATCACGTCGCATTAGGGAAGCGGTCAAAACGTTCGGCCCTCCGACCTGTAAATAATATAATTTAGCTGTCATTTGGTAGGCGGAGACGAACAAATCAATGAAGATCCAGTTTTGGTCCCAAAAGTCGACATAAATCTATATTATATCGGACGTATCCAATTAGAGAGAGTTCGGACCTGACTTGTGACAAAGGTGGATGGTAGATGGTGGATGTCGCCTTGCAACTGTCACTTTAGTTCTTTATTTTCTTACCTTATAGCACTATTATAAATTTCTTTCTCTCAAAGACCTTTTATTCTTAAAAAAACACCACAGGGTGGTTTTAGAAACAAATCTGATAAGTGTTGAACCGTGTAACCTTGCTATTTAAAAGTTTACGAAATTAGCTAAGTTTTTAAATAAAAAATAAATATTATTACGTGAAATATATTTTGACTTGATAAATTAACTCCAATCTTAAAACGTCATATACTTGGAAATGCTTTTGTCACTTTGACATCGACAAAAAAGATGCATCCTTTTTTATCGCGATAAAAACTTCTCTTTCTTAAAATCTAATAAGCTGACGTCACTTTATTTGTCAACTTTAGTTGAAACTTCACATCAATTAAGTGTAAGAGTTGGCAAAACTGCACAAAAATATCAATGAATAGTCTGTCAAATTTTTGAATTTTAATACATTGTTAGTGATTATTACTGTTTGTTTACAAAAAAACATACAATATGAATCAAAAAGTGAGGAAAAAAAAACTTGCGCAATCGATAAATTATCCTTTTTTAATGAGTTAATGGTAAATACAATTTTTCATGAAAATAAACCTATCCCGAGTTATAGGGCGTAGAAAATTACGATTTTTTTAATTTCATTAAAAAAATTATTTTTTGCCCGTAACTTGTTTTTGGCTGATAATATCGAGATTTACAATAACATTTTAAAGCTTAGGATATCGCCGAAATGTCATGTTATGACAAACTTTTTCATTAGACTGACCGTTTTTTCAATAACCCTACTGTCAGAACTAGGGAAAATCTTAGAAAGAATCGTCCTAAACCAGCTACAGCAAGAAAAGCCCGAAAACCAATTCCTCAGTGAGGCACAATACGGCTTCAGAAAAGGGAAATCGACGGTTATGGCTCTCGCAGAAATAACGAACAGTATACGCAACAGCCCGAACCACTGCCTATCCATCTTTGTAGATATATCAGGAGCCTTTGACAACTTATGGTGGCCAATTCTCATCAAAGAACTAAACCAAAAGGGCATTTCTAGTACGCTATTATGCATGATCAAAAGCTACCTTACAAATAGAAATATTACTTACTCCTCGAAACACACTACGGTGCACAAGCCATCCACCAAAGGATGCCCCCAAGGATCTGTGTTGGGACCAACGCTGTGGAACGTGGTCATGGACTCACTTCTTACCACCCACTGGCCGGCAAACGTAAACGTCGTAGCCTACGCCGACGACATCACCATCATGATAAGCGGAACGAGTAGACGAGAACTGGAAAACGTTGCAAGTGTGTGTATGACAATCCTATCACAATGGGTCGCAAGAAACAAACTAACAATATCTGAGTCCAAAACGAAATACATTATATTCTCCAACTTATCACTTGCAAGAAATCCAGTAATCAGATACAATGATAAGCCAATTCAAAGGGTTCAATCAATCAAGTGCCTGGGCGTGATACTAGATCACAAACTAGCTTTTGGGGAACACATCTCATATATAACGGACAAATGCAGGAAAATCTTCCAACTCCTACGAAGAACATTAAGTCGGAACTGGGGACGTATCGACAAATTCCTCGACGCTCTGAGTGACATATACAGATATGCAATTATTCCCATCATGTCGTACGCACTACCAATCTGGGGCCAAAGAATAAACTTTGTAACAAATAGGAGCAAACTTAGGTCGGCACAAGCAACCTGCCTCAAAGTCATTCTGGGAGCATACAGCTCCACACCGGCTGAGACCTTATGTATTTTGGCGAAACAACCTCCATTACACCTATATTTGATGTTCCTCAAAGCAATGGCTGAACTTAAGAAGACAGAATCGACCTACTTCGTAGGAAACCACATAGTTGCAGCAGAATACAGATACTGGACGGCGGTGTCACTGGAAATGAGACACATCCTGATGCGAACGTGGCAGGCTGAATGGGACAACACTACCAAGGGCAGGCACCTGCACACACTCATTCCGAATGTAGAGAACTGGCTCTCCTCTAACACCGAACCGCTAAAGCGAAAAGTGGTACACGTATTATCCGGACACGGAAATTCCATGATCCACCTGTATAGAATAGGTGAAACAATTAGCCCAAATTGCGTCAACTGTGGCGTAGAAGACACACCAGCACACCGTATCCTATTTTGTCAAAACTTCGACAATGAAAGAAATCAGCTCGGAGCATATTTTGGGAAAAATCCAATCCATCCATTTCAAAACCTAATGGCGAACATTTCACAATTAACTGAATTTGAACCTGACGAAGCCGGAGTAATTTTTCCCAAATGGGGCATATTTTGAATAGTCATAATACATTTTGAATAATTAAATTTTGCATAATTATAATTAATATTTGAACAATCGTAATTAATATTTGAATAATTCATAATTAGTATTAGCTACGGGGGTGGTGATGGGGCCTCTTCCCTCCCCCCCTTCTTTTTTACTTTACTATACCAAGTGGTAAAGTATTGTAATCGCAAAAAAAAAAGTTCAGCTTTCAGTGGATTTACATGTTTTGAGACCCCCTAAGTGATTTAAGACCACTTCCAGAAAATGTATGTATGGAGTATGGAGTATGGAGTATGGAGTATGGAGTATGGAGTATGGAGTATGGAGTATGGAGTATGGAGTATGAAGTATGGAGTATGGAGTATGGAGTATGGAGTATGGAGTATGGAGTATGGAGTATGGAGTATGGAGTATGAAGTATGGATTATGGAGTATGGAATATGGAGTATGGAGTATGGAGTATGGAGTATGAAGTATGGAGTATGGAGTATGGAGTATGGAGTATGGAGTATGGAGTATGGAGTATGGAGTATGGAGTATGGAGTATGGAGTATGGAGTATGGAGTATGGAGTATGGAGTATGGAGTATGGAGTATGGAGTATGGAGTATGGAGTATATAGTATGGAGTATGGAGTATGGAGTATGGAGTATGGAGTATGGAGTATGGAGTATGGAGTATGGAGTATGGAGTATGGAGTATGGAGTATGGAGTATGGAGTATGGAGTATGGAGTATGGAGTATGGAGTATGGAGTATGGAGTATGTAGTCCGGAAAAATTTGTGTGCGCTCTAACTCCAACTGCTATCGGAATTTCCTAACCAAATTTTATATTTAGCATTTTTACAACATGCTAATGAGCTGATTAGATTTTGGGAAAAATCGGACAACCGGAAGTGGGGTTTACTCTTGAGAATTTTCAGATTTTCGCAATTATTATCGTTTCTATTAAGTTTATGTAAAAATATTAGGAGAAAAAATTTATTTTAAATTAAATTTACTATAAATTTTGTTTAAAAACTTTTTTCAAATTTTATATTATAAGCGAGTTAAAAATAAAATATGAAATAACATAGTTGCATAATAGCGCAAGCGCAGTAAAAGTGTTTTGTTTCATGGAGACAATTGTACGCTCTTGCCAGGCATGGCCTGCCTTAAATATGCACGAGTAATTGGATTATGAGCCCTTAGGGCCGTTAAAGTATGGTAAAGTCATGTGCATGGCCACATCCGATTTTTTCAATATTTGACCCGAAAAAATGACATTGATGGTTATAAATGCAATTGTATGCAATTTACACACAAAAAATAAAAAAAAATGGAAATTATCATTATTATATTAAGAACATTTGCTCAAAGTCTTGACTCTTTAAATTTTTTTCAAAAATAAATATTTTTCACGGTATTGACCAAAAAACTAAAATTTAGCTCAACTTTAACAGACCAAAACATAAAAAATAATTATCCCATAGGGCTAAAAACTACTGGACAATTGTAGAAACATATGTTACGACTTTCTGCAAAAGGATTTTTTTTCAAATACCACATATAGATGGCGCTAAAAAAATGGCGTAAAAAAAATTTGAAAAAATTTTATTTTGTCTATAACTTTTTTCTGTTTATGTGTGTATATATTTTTTTTGCGGAAGTCATATTTTCCAGATATTTATGCTAGAACGATCCAGTTTCTTTAAACACCCATTTTTGAATTTACATATATTCCTTCGTATTAATCGTAAAAAAAAATTCATTTTAATTGTTAGCTCAAGGCCATAAAATTAGTTCATATCAACTTTTACGTAATTCTAACAGATTTTCGGTTATATTTAAAAAACTTTTAGAAATTTACGATTGGTGAAAAATCGTAATTTTCTGTGCCCTTTAACTTGAGAGGGGTTTATTTTCATGAAAAATTGTATTTAACATTAATTCATTAAAAAAGGATAATATATCGCGAGTTTTTTCCCTCGCATTACCTTCTTCTGGTATAGTGGAGGGCGGAAAAGTAAAAGCGGTAAAAAATAAAATATAGACATTTAAGTATGTACCTAGTGTCAAAAACACATTCCAAAAGAGAAAATGATAATTTGATCACTGCCAACTTCGTTCGAGATATAAATCTAACGGCTCTCCACTATTCAGACTTTAGAAGTAAATCGATAAAAAGAGTCAATTTTTAAAACGATACCAAATAGCAATAACTGAAAACGGTAAATAGTGAATGAACGTATCATTCATCAATTTCTGCCAAAGAATGCCCTTGAAGACAGAGACAACACTAGTAATTACGTGCATCGATTGTTAAATGTCCGCGTTAGTTCTAAGAAGAAAGGAAACAAGCCATAGATTTCTGTATTTGTACATTAATTATAAATCTCATAAAGTATCATGATTTAAGTCACCTATGCGTTTGTCAACTGTTAATAGTTTACTGGAATTTCACCGCACACCGTTCTATCTAGTAGTCGGTTAGTCTGTGGATGCACGTGCGTTTACTTATTTGGGAGATGATATGTTCTTATTTAAGAAAAAACTGTTTTAGATTGATGGGTAATAATGTAGGCGGTTTTAAAAGCAAAAAAAGTAGCACATAATGGAGATAGAAATGTAGGAATCAAAGAGTACACCATCTAACAAGAGGCGAAAGAAAGTTGTTTTCCTGATAACAAATTTAACTAGTTTAACTGTCAATGTCAATCATCATTTCCGTTATTCCGATTGTCGCGGTATTGCCGTTTTGCGGGTAATTACTGGCATTTGCCAAAAATGAGAAATGCTGCCAGGAAATTGGAAGGAATACTTTACTAAAATTATGTATGCCGTGAATGCAATCAAGTTCAAGTTTCTCCAGTAATGTCATATTGTCAACAATGTATTTTCATTCAAAAAAAGGTAAACCAAATAGTCGAGGAAATTTAACACAAAAATAGCCCGGATCCGGAACTTTGGCGCAGTTATGCTGCGGACACACACAACGATTTTAGACGTACATTTTGAGTAGACTAATTTCTCATAGCTTACTTAATTTCAAAACCATGTATTGCCCATACCGTGCGGGAATACTTTTCCTCACGGCACTTTGCCCACACCACATACATTTATATGGAGAATCAACAAAAATCGACAAAAACTTAGTAGGCTGCTGTTCAGCTTTAAATAGTTGTCACAACTGTCAGATTATAGAAGTTTTTTAAATTCCTAAGGTAGTTTTCATTCGTGCTTTGATAGAAATCGTAATTTCCATTAAATATTATTTTAATAAGACATACATATTTATAATAAATAATATGAATACTGACAGTGGTGACGATTTTGATAATACTCCACCAGAGATATTGGAAAGAGCCGCAAAAGTAACGATAGATTTGTTGCCGGTAATTTCAAGAAAAAAGTTTGAATTGGCATACGAAAAATTTATGGAATGGAGAATAAATACAAAAATAAAATTAAAAAAATTACTTAACAGTTAAGAGGTAGGATACTTTCATGTTATTTTAGTTTTGCTAACTATAAAAATAAATATTAAGTTACATTACTTGTATTCTTTAAATATGTGCAGTTGTAGAAAAAGTATAGTGTGCAACACGTGGGGAAATTACTTTTCTCACTCGTGTGTTTGCTACACTCGCCCTTCAGGCTCGTGCCACAAACTTTCACACTCGTGAGAAAAGTTGAACTTTCCCCACTTGTTGCACAATATACTATTTTCATACTTTTACGTTGTGCCATGCATTCTTGGTTCTTGTTTTCTTTTTTTAAATTGTATTGACTATGTACGTTGTATGCAATAAATTTCTTTTTTTCTTTCATGTACTTGCTTGAAAACCTGAAATAAAGCATTGTTTTTTATTTAAAAGATAAATTATTTTTGTTAATTTATATCTTAACCACCAATTATAGCTATGTCAACCAAATTCATAGCATTTCCGATGTGGTTTCAGAACAAAAATGTCCATGGCTGTATCCATTTACTTGGTGGTATAATTTTAAAGACCTGCCCTTCTACAGAGCAAAACGCTTTTACCCCCCTCCCACCCTTCCTGATTATCGGATCGAGTTCTTGTAGGTAAAAAAAAACCTCATCCAATGGCGAATAAAAAATTTTCCCCAATTTACTCCTTCATTGCGAAAATTTTACAAATAAAATATACAAAATCCGAAATTTGGTCGCCATTTGTCCGTTTTCGCGAAAATCATCATCTCCTTAATACATCCAGTGTCCTCAAGAAAGAGTTTGCCATTTTGCTGTGCCGGATTGGTCAAAAATTAAAAAAATTAAAAGTCTCGAAGTCACTTTCTAACCCTGCAAAAAACGCGTGTGTGTTCTTGCCGCGGCGAAAATCTCTATACTTTTAAATCGCTATATCTCGAGAACCGCTAGATCGATTTGGACGGGTTGAAAATCAGTTTATGCATTTTCGCGAGCCCTTTATTTTATATCGATCAAGAAGTCGTTTCGATCCGAATAAAACCCAACGAGTTACATGCGAAAAATCGATTTCCCATATCTTTACATGTTAATTTACCCCCTCCCTCAACTCCTTTAACTTTCATATAGTGATCACGTGAAAGAGGGACCTCCAATCTACGAAATCGCAAAAAAAAAATTCGAAAAGAGCGACTTCGTTTATCGCGTTTTTTTTTTTCGCCAGATCGACTCTACTAAATGGGGACGTATATTCATCAACACTATTATTTTTCTTAGTGCAGTTCAGTTTGTACGAATTTAAATAAATACATGTTACTTTTCTCAGTGTATCTCAAATAGTGTATGTGTCAATGCTCTGACGTATTTCCTCTCAATATTGTGTCTATCCAACATCAAAGGAACCGATCAAGCTTTCGCCTCTTGTTAGATGGTGTACTCTTTGGTAGGAATTAGAAAAAAATTAAATAAATAAAACCTGGTCAACCAAAAATCTATATAATAGACTTAACTGTATACTGTATTCTTGTACTATAATTATATAATACAGCTCCTGCTTCATTAGGAATACTCAAACACTTTTAACTGAACAGTTTATTCTGTAACAAGATCGGAATGAGAATTCGATACGAGTGGAGGAACCACGAGTGTCGAATTTTCATTCCAACAGAGTAACAGACTGTACTTTCTCCACGGCCACAGAAAGTAGGAATTGAATATAATAAAATGAAACCTAAAAAAACTCAGCTTATCTTTGTTCAGGTAAATTCAAACTAAATAAATAACACGTCGCGTAGAACTGTCAAACATGAAATTCATGGCTATCTAGGATGCAGACGTGATATTTACAGTTAGGTGTTCAGAATGAACATTCTGACACTAGAGTAAGAATGAAATACGTATAAAATAGAGACAAGTGTTTCAGAATAACTAAAGTCAGTAGTGACCGTGGAGAAAATGCTTTATTTCTCCTCGTTATCTTTACTTTACGAATTTAAAAGTTATAAGAATTATAATTATACTTTTATCCTTGCACGTGTTAAGTGCATCTCTGCATCCATTCTCTCCATCCTTATATTACTTTGAGATGCTCCCAAAGTATCCTTTAAAACCTTACTTCAGCTGTAAATACAATCAACTGCCCAACAAAAACAGTTCATCTAGCAGAAGCTAATCTTGGATCTGTAACTATGAAACCGAAATTGTTTTATATAAAATAGACGTTTATTGTATGAAGATGCCATTTACACCGATTATAGTAAGGCATTCGATAAAATCGATCATATGGTATCCTACTTAGAAAGCTTTCCGAGGTCGGCGTACAAGCTAATCTGCTTAGGTGATTTGGTTCCTACATTAGCAACAGGTCCCAATCTATATCCATTGGAAAGTTTCGTTCTCCTTTTTCCATAACCTCAGGGGTTCCTCAACGGTCACATCTGCGAACTCTTTTATTCAGTATATACATTAATACAAAAGGATTGATTTACAACGAAGAAATCCAATCAAGGAAATATCTGATTCAAAATATACAGGCAGCATTTGACCAAATAAGAATTGAAATGTTCTTGAAAGTAACAACGTCCCCAAACATGAAAGTCCATAGAAGTGATATCTGACAGTCGTTTAGTAAAGGAATATCTTAATATCTTCCCCAATAAGTAAGGCGTAGAGCGCGCGCCTGTATTAGAAACGCGGTTTCACATTTTGAATACGTGTTGTAATTAGTTTTTATTTTTTACTTATTTGCTGTTTAAAATTTGATAATTAAGTACCAAATTTGATGATTTTTTTATTGATCACTTTCAGTCATACTGACTTGCACTGCTTTATTGGACCTGTAACTTTACGAACTGGCAACTTGCTTGTATGATATGTCATTTGAAAGAGCATACGATCTAGTAGTTTTCACAAGTATTTTAAGTCATAAAGTTATCGCCATTGCTTCATGAATTTCCATGAAAATTCGAAGTCATTGAACTAGACATGGTATTTGTAAATTCAACATTCGATTACTATCATTTAACGTATCTATCGATAAGTGTAAACATTTTTGCAACATGAGTACATACTTACAGCATCATAAAAAGTCAAATACATACAGCCTCCACGTTCAATTTTTATTCTAATACTGAATAATAAAGATTGTGTAGTGGATTTGCAGAAAATTCCAAAATGGCGAATATTTCATAATACATCAAACTTCGTACCAAGGTAAGTTTACCTAAATATGTTCAAAATGATGTCTTCTATCAGCTACTCAAAGGTATGCATCCACCGACCAAACACCCTGTACATATAACATTCACAAGGAACTTTAAACAGGTGGAGTCCGTTTGAAATTTATACATGGCATATATCAATATATGTCCATTCTTTTTAAAATTTGATACACTTAAATTTCCTCAAATTAGGAGACCAAAATAATGAGTGTTTATGAACAACCAGGTTGTGTCCGATGAGGACTAGTTAGTGTAACAATATTTCAAGACATGTTCTGGCATATTCCCAGCAGCTGGTGAGAAATTGGGACTCTTTTATAGTGCAAAGAAATAAAAACTTCTCATTTTTGATACTATGAGGATAGAGCTCCTACACTTTCACAGATATTTGGAGAGCTGCTGTATCAACAACCCTTTTCATTTTTGATGGATTCGTTACACTTGTGTAACGAAAATTTTAGTTCCCTGAATGTTTTTTAGGTTATCCGAATACTCATTCCAATAAAACCATATTTACAAACTAGTTGGGGTAACGATATTTCAAGGCATATACTAGAATATTCCTTTGAAAAATTAATGTACTGTCTAATCTAATTAAAATTTATTTAAAACCAATTTAATGCATAATCTGTTATTAAATCCGGTATTTATTACTAAGTAATAGTTTATATACCACAGTTGTGACATTGTTATTTACCGTTAATGTTCTACCGTCTCGTTAATTTCAAAATAAATTAGTACCAGAGCGAGAGAAATTAAGTATTTAGTAACTAATAAAGAAACCGATTCGAAGCACTAGCTACTGTTTTTAATAATAAAATAAACATTTATATCCTGCGTCTATAAGCCAGCTGTGATAATTACATTAATATATAATTTTTGTAAACATATTTTGTTAATATTATAGAACGAGTCAAACGGAACTTGTGAAAATTAAAAAAAAGTAAAGAAAGTAACTTCTTCTATAATTTATAATATTTTAAAAGTGCCTGGAGCATCCATGCAGAAATAGGGATTCCAATGACTTTAAAAACTAACAATATTATAGAAAGAAAATGAAGACAAAGAACAAAAATAGAGGATGATTTAGGAAAAACATCCTCTGATTCAAATTACTTCTTGTTCTTAAACTTTTAGCTTTATGTCTTATGGCGTCGGCATATAAACAATCTCTACCCATTTCTTTAATTTTTTTTGTTTCGATTCCTTTACTGTTTTTCTTCGTTTTTGCCTATTTCCTCTATTCTTTCTTGCTTGTTCTTACTTGCTCTGCATACCTTTCTTCTTCGGTGTCTTTTTGATTTGACTACCTGTTTTGTTAACCTTTCATGTATCATTCTTTTACGTGGCCAAATCATTTTAGCTGTTTTTGCTCTATTTTTTATTTTACTGATTTTTCTTGAAGTTCCTTCTTATTTCTACATCTAATCCTCCTTGTCTTTCCTTTCTATGATAGTTTATCTCTGCTCCTTATACTTTGGTTTCTTGTTTTGATGTAATCACTATCACTATCACTAATCTACTATCCCTGCTTACCTTAGTCAATTGGTAATCTATGATAGTTACTTATCAACGATAATAACAAAGAAAGTAAAGCAATTGCAGCTAAGGTGAAATATTATAGAAAGATAGGAGGAAAGAGAAGGAGGAGTACCTAGATGCAGATACAAAATAGTCAATGGAAAAATCAGTTATACAAAAAAATAAAGGAGAAATAGCTAAATTGGTTTGGCCATGTACAAAGAATGCCCCAAAAGATATTGGCGGATCAAAGAAGAACATGAAAGAAATAATGGAGGAAATAACAACAAAAAAATAGTTGAAATAGTAAATAAACTGAAATAAAACTCTATTAAATGGAAGAAATGGGTAGAGAATGCATATATTTATTTTATTAATTTATTTATTCAATAAATACAATGAATGATAAGCGATAAGTGCTACAGGCATCATAAAACATCATCATCAACATTATAAATAGAATTACACCCAAAGACCAGACATCTGTATGAACCTTGACCAATCTTCTTTCCAATTAAGTATTCCCTTTTTTCCAGAGCATTTACTTTAGAATTTCTAGGACTCAAAAGGGTCGACATGTGTTAATTAATCAGGTTTTTCCTTTACCTTTGATTTTCCAAAAATATCCATTCAGTCAAGTCGTTCCCGCATATACACCGACTTGAATTTTCGTTCCAGTCTTTTGGTATTGCTCAACATAGAGCATTAAAATGTAAACCCATTCGATTAAAGAATAAACAAGCCTTGGCTCAAAATGCATTAATGTGTATATATATTTTTATTTAATTTACATATTTTTTAAATATTTTTTTTTTAAATTAAAGTCATATAATATATAATTAACTATTTATTACCGTCTAACGCAATGCGAGCACCAACGACCGCCACAAACTCAAGCTCTCAGTTCTGTAACTGGTACAAGAGACAGCAGTCGAATCTACATGCCCGCTAATTATACAGTAACAATATTATGTGCAACATGGGGGATTAATTATTCTCTATACAACAAGAGAGTACGCTGCGGTGGATATATATACGCCATACCACTGGATTTATGTTGGATGAACGTTACTAGTTTTACTTGTATTCACCTTCCATTAATTGCGATGAAGTCATGGATTATTAGATAATTTTCTTTAAGTATTATGGGTAATTAAAAGTTTAATAATGGTGTATTCTACAATGTGTCCAACTAATGAGGATATTGTCTTAAAAAGCTTTATTTTTACTGTCATTAACTAATATTTTGATAAATATTCGAAGCAGAACTTATCCAAATATAGGAAACGATTCCCCCAAATTCATTATAGTTTTCCAGAATCGAAATGGCTTAAAATAAACCATTGACTTGTGTTGCTAACTATTCCTCTAGTAAATACATAGATCCAAAAACTACCCGACCTAACAAAGAAAATACAAAAATTTGGAAAAAAATATCTTTGTCTTTGCATAGTCTCCTTTTAGGTTTGAGATAGATGTTCAATAGTTTCGATACCCTATTTATAGTGCAAAGCGTCGAACAAATAGTGTAAAATTAATCCACAAATATTGTTTTGTACCAACTTACTTATCGATACTCAACTATAAAGAATATGTTGTTGTGTAACAAAAATAATTCAATTTCAAGGCAGGAAGTGGTATCTAAACTGGTATGGGAAGAAATGAAAGTCCTAGAAGACCAGAACAGAGTAATGCTGGCCTGGGTACCTGGACATCAGGGTATTGATGGAAAGGAAAAAGCTGATCAACTTGTAAAAAGGAGAGCAGGAGAAATACCCGATACAGAACAGACCCCCGGAGTACCGAAGTATGCAGTCCGAGGGGCTATAAAAACCTGGATCAGGACACTTTCAACACTGGCAAAATTTGGACAACTGCACTGAAAATCCTTCATAGGAAGACCGTGTTCTAAAAGAACAGCTGAACTACTCTTACTGAGCAAAAGTCAGCTGAGAGTGATTACAGGAGTCATGACTGGTCACGCACCAGTAAAAGAGTTCTTAAACAAAATTGGACTGTACAATGGAGACCTTAGGTGCAGGCTATGCAATAAGGAACCAGAGACAGTGAAACATGTACTATGCGGTTGCGAGGTACCGGATCGCAACCAACATTAGACCCAAAATGTTTTAACAGACACCTAGTAAAAGAACTGTACGAACTAGTACAGGGTACAAAAATACTGGACTGACAATAAGCTTCAGACGGGCCCAGATGAAAAAAAAACAAGAATAATTTCAATAATTGGCGCTGGCATTTCATCGGGCGCCCCTATTACCTTGGCGCCTGTGTGTGATAATTTCGCATAATACTCACGCATTCCAAAAAACTGAAACCTAGCCTGGCTTTTTCTCTTTCAGCTCCTAGTTTTGATTATTCCTTCAACTCAAGTGTGCACTGATAAAAAAGTTTATGTAAAATCACATAATATTACGTTGGCCACATGAGGCCAACGTAAAATCATGTGAAAATACAGATATTTATGTACAAATCTTATTACCTTATGAATTCTGTAAAAATATTATGGAAACTCACTGTAATCTTACGAAATGTGTGATTAATCTGTAAATTTGCTTGATAATAGTTCACAGTGACCTTCAGACACATAATATAAAGAAACATGTAATTTTATTCGGAATAAGTATATTTATTATATGAAAAATACCAATACACTAATGTGAATACATGACTCACATAGCCGCTAACTTCTTAATGAAATTGAACCTTCTTTTTAACAGCTGACACTTTGCTTGAATCTTAAGGAACATTCTCTGTATGAATTGCATAGTTGTAGGTTGTGGATAAATCCTTGAGGTATTTTATATTCAAAATAAAGAAATTTTCGTATCCATTATCATGTATATTTGTCTTTTCCAGATATACAAAATAAAGTGTCATAGCTGGTTTCTAACCTAGAAAATATTGATAGCATTAGTGATACATTTGTTGTGGACACTAGAGGAAGCAAATGTTTGTATGCAAAGACCTACTACGATTTGGATGTTTTCCTTTGAACTGGACTTCTGTAAATACTTAAAAACTTCGGATAATTTCAAGTACATCCTTACATAAAACCTGAAAAACGTAAGATATAATAAATAAATAACCTCAATTTTAGAATAACAACTCAAAAAACAGGTTCACTTGAATCTAAATACTTACATGCACAGGTATATTATGGTAATTTCCAAATCAAAAACCTCAAACAATCACAAAAAGTCTTAAAACACTACAAATAAACCATTCACTCAGTATAACTTAATGCACAATTATTAAACGTTACACGTTTCGGGAACAGCTAATCGACGAATGTGGCGCCACCATCGGTAATTATTGGTCTCAATAATCTAGTTGGAGGGGTATTCACATAATTAAACTTGTGTAATTTCATTCACAGAATGAATTCTGTAAACCAATAATTTGATGCTGTCAAACTTCACGAGGCACTCGATTTAAACATTCTCACAACGTTTTTGTTACATTATGAGTAATTACGGTACCCATCTTGCGCACTGCTTTCTCATGTCACTTTTTCTGTCTTCGTAAACCGCTGACCTATAATAAAACTGGATGAGCACATCCATATAAGAAAATTAAGCCAACTAATATGACATTAGGAATCTGGGCACACGCGCATTGATGATATGCAGAGGCGTCTCCTGAGGGTTAAGGGACATTTTAATCTCATTGAAGATGTTCTCGAAAAATTTTGGAACGTTTTTTAAAACGTGTATGGTGCATTTCATGGAAATTCTGAAAAAAAGGCAACATTTCGAATAAACATTGCCGCTTCCAAGAAGACGCACTTATAAAAATGGCTCCCTGACGTAATGACTTTTACATAAGGGATCAATGCACTTCAAATAAAAGTTATATCACATGACGAAGACCAATTGTTCCATGTTTACAAATTCACTGAAAACGTTCACTATTGATGGCTGCCAAATAAATACTGAACAATGTAGCGTCGTCTAACTTGAAACTTAAGCTTTATACTATAATTTTTCATTTCTATCAACATTTCCAAGTGACATTTTGTTCTGTATTTAAATTCAAAAGCACTTTTCTCTTCATCATAAATTAATATTTTTATTTTCCCTGTGCACTACTAAATATTTTACATTTTTAAGTTTTTTTCTAGATTTTGGATTTATATTGTTAAAATAATGAAAATTCTACGTTTTTTATAATTTTAAAATCTTTATTTAAATTAATATCTGACATTTCACAAATCATCCCCACAAACAAAAAACATCAAACAAACATGCCATAACAACCATCACCCTTTTTCCCTAAAGTCCCCTTTACATATTTTTTTATTTCAATTCCCCTTAAATACATCTTCCATAATCTTGTCTCAATTTTTACACCATAACAATATGTAGAACTTTTTATGAAGAATCATTTTTTTTGTAAAATAATAAAAAATACCCCAATTTTTACCAATTTTTCAGGCATACTGTATAAAATATTGCCATAG
Source organism: Crepidodera aurea (assembly GCA_949320105.2). Lineage (NCBI taxonomy): Eukaryota > Metazoa > Arthropoda > Insecta > Coleoptera > Chrysomelidae > Crepidodera > Crepidodera aurea. Next base: position 21,719,815 of record OX439472.1, on the reverse strand, counting down.
ACAACCCAGAAGGAAACAATTCAGCTATGGGAATTACAGATAAAGAAAGTTTTTAATGACAACTCGTTGACGCCTTCAAACTTTTTAAACAAACTTTTCATTTATTGTTACTAATTTAATAAATTGTAAAAAAAGTTAAAAAAGTTAAAAAAGCTAAAAGCTAAAATTCTAAAATTAGTTCGCAACAGAAAGCTTACAAACATTTATTACCTTATAATAAAAATTCCAAGTATGCATACAGATATAGTGATAATTTTTAATAAATACTTTTTAGTAACTTTTGCCATAAAATTTATGTTTTAAAATTTATACGGTTTCTTTATACAATTTGTCGGTTGTAAGTACCTTATCCGAAATAATTAATTCAAAAAATTTATATTACCATGTCAGCATAAGCTGCGAGCAAACCAGATAGAATTAATATTCATCCGATACACAACCAGATATAATAAAACTAAAAAAAATAAAATAAAAAACAGTTTAAAATAGTCATTAAATTGATTATTAACGTGCTTGTCTCGTAGCCTCCATTAATGTCCAGATAGGTATACAAAGCGGTAACATTCAAAGAGTCAGCTGAAAGAATTTACAATTTTATTGTAGCATATTTTCATTATTACCAGCTTTGGATTTCACTCCATTTTGAGGAATATATTTTTTTGTTTATTCAGGCCTATAGGGTGATATTAACGAGTTTAGTGTTTTTTCATTTGATTAATTAATGAAAATTTGAGAATACAATTCCGAATTTGACATACAAATACAAATGAGATAAATACTATCATCTTCAGATAACGATAATTAGTGTTCCTCTACTACCATTAATTTGGATTGGTTTAATGATTCTTAAAAAAAGTACTTCGTACGTATTAACCAATCACAAATATCCCGCTTAGTTCCTCAAATGAAAATACCAAAACAATAATGTCCATGAAAAACCAACCCATAAATAGAACGTGGTATCGCCAGTAAAAACAATCTGCCACTAAAAGAAGAATCAGATACCAATGACTTTAAGTGAAAGAATATACCTTATCAGCAGTGTCTTTTTATGTTAAGACAAGCATTTGCACAGGTTATAAATTTCTGTTACAGTTCCTTAATTTACTTATTTGTCTTCCTTCTTTTTTTGATAGTAGTCTTCACAATTTAGTTTTCAACTGGTGGGTCCTGTTTTGTACATTCAGGGCACATTAACATGGTCTCATTTTAGTTTTTATTTTAGCTGTTTGGAACTGAATGGCTTGTACTCTATCTATCTATCTGTTTGTTGGGGGTATCGATACACTGCGACCTGTAAGGTCTATTCAGGTTAGGTAGATCTCCATTCGCTTTTGTTACTTAGCTTTGTGTTGAATTATTTCACAAAGCTAAACTTATTTGTCATTTCAACTTGGGGCATATCCCAGGTTTGGTGATTTCCAAGAAGGAATAGAAACCTGCGTTTGGTGGATCCTTCTCTAGTCATTCTGTATGTTGTCCTTATAGCTATACTATCCACCACTATATGGAAGGGTGTAAGGCTTAGGATTACCTCCACGGTGGCCGGTGGGTACGTTCTCATTGCACTTGTTATGCATACGCACGCTAGTCTTTGGATTTTCGATAAATTTGCCTTTGTAATGGTCAGCTTAGTTCTGCTGCTCCAGACCACTGCTCCGTTATTGTAATGAGACCGACAGTTTCTGACATAGCCTGTTTAAGTGTAATAGGTGGAATGCCTATAGAGTCCGCATGGAAGTAGAGATAAATATCATGCTGACAAATGGGGGAAAATGGAATGTGGTTCATGAGTAAGTTAGAAAAATAATGGCAATCAAGGAAAAAGAACGTAGAGAAAGGTACTAGTAAGAAAATGATCGGCAAGGACCAGCACCACTGACATCCCCCCGGGATAATTTCCATTATGTCAGGTTGGTTTCAAAGAGGTGGTTTTAGTGGGTGCACTAAAGAGCCGTGAGTTCCACACTAATGTGAAAGGCGTGATCCTGTAGACATTGTACATAAAGTATTTGCATCACCAGTTTTTTCCCGGCTTTGATGATTACTGGCTTATATAGCCTGGAATATAGCCTGAAGGTTCAGTTCATATAAAATGAATCATATTGCTTCATCGAATGGGTTCTCCCTTTAAAGGCGACATTTTTACCCATCAAAAAAATAAAATAAAATTAAATCGAAATATCATGAATAAACAAAGTCTAAATGCATATTAAAAGTCCATTTACTTGAATGGATCGTTCCTCATACAATTCTTCATTTTGTTAGATATAGTATAACTCAATTAGTAAGGTTGACAAAAAATGCTCTGGGCTAGTTATTAGATCAAGTAATTAAAGTATGACATGTTATTTTTATAATTTAAATCTATGTTGAGCAATACCAAAAGACTGGAACGAAAATTCAAGTAGGTGTATATGCGGGAACGACTTGCCTGAATGGATATTTTTGGAAAATCAAAGGTAAAGAAAAAATCTACTTAATTAACACATGGCGACCCTTTTGAGTCCTCGAAATTTTGAAGTAAATGTTCTGGAAAAAGGGAATACTTCATTGGAAAGAAGATCGGTCAAGGTTCATACAGATGTCTGGTCTTTGGGTATAATTGTATAATTGTATAATTCTATTTATAATGCTGATGCGAAACAAATGCAGTAGCAATTATCGCTAATCATTCATTGCATGTATTGAATAAAGTAATAAAGTAATAATTCTTGCAATTGTTTCATTTTGTAGTCAATTAGTAACGTTGGTGGAAATTAATTTTATGCCTAATCAGGAGTCAGCCACTTATCTAAACATTGCTTCAGGCTAATTATTAATTTTGTAGTTAAAATTTGCACCTCGTCTATTTTACTTTCAATGCATCATCAGATCAATATGCACGCTGAAAACCCTAATTACAATATTTGTTACCTACTAATAAGGGTTTTTGGCTTTAGAATCAGGCCAATTTATTTGATGAGTAAATTACAAAAAATGTAAGCCGTGTTTTGTAAGCGAAGCACAAATTTCATGCAGCATATTGTTTTATATTTTTCTTATATGTATGTGTTTATAAAGCAGGCCTTATATGCCACTGATTCAGAATCAGGAGCAGTCAGTGATACGTGTAAAAGACAGTTATGATTTTACTGAAGCTTTTCAAATTTTCTGAGGTGTCAAAAAGGGTGATTTATAAACACTGCAAAAACTCTCAAAACATTAAGACTTTCGAAATGACCCTGTAAACAGACTACTGTGTATTTTAAAGCGCTGGAATGAAAGACACTGAACAGGTACATCTAACTATTGCTAATTTATTTAATCAAATCAGAAAATTTGTGACTAAATGTCAGTAGAGGTATTTAAAACGCCGAGATTAATTACATGTAATAATTAACTATTGGCTTGTGGAATGTTTTGAAAAGATTAAGTTAGTTCGTTAGTGTTGTAAAATGCATGAAGCAATATTTACAAACCTTTAAGGAAGTTTCGCCGATAAGGTTGGAAAAGAAGGGTAATTCACCATTTTATGATAATTCTGGAATTTTTTTTAAAACCTAGATGAATAAACTCACGTAGGATCAACTAAAAGGCAAGTAGAAAAAATTAAATCACGCCTTGTGGATTACTTATCTTTTAACTTTTATAATTTGATTTATTACTAAGGCCCAACTGATGAATCCGAATGATAATAACCGCTCTTAAGATGTTGAACGCTGTCGAACGCTGCTTTTAGGTCAATGAAGGGCAGAACATCTAATTTCTATCTTCTGCAAACAATTATTTTTGAATTTATGAGATACTTTTGATATGCTATTCTGATCTTCTTCGAGTTAGTTTACACTAATAGGCTAGTCAACTTAGTAAAGTTAAGGGAAAGTTTAGGTACAGTCCTAATTCCTTTTATTATTTATGTTTTCATGGTCGCTGAACACGAATTTGAGGGTGCTGACAGATATTTTGGGCGGAACATTGTTTTTTTTTCAAAAAGTGCAAATTTTGTAATTTTTTTGTAATTCTAGACCATTGGTGGTCCTCTTCCAATCCCAATCCTCTGCTCGCTGATCAACTCCCATCCATCGCTGCACTTAATGGTAAACTCTGTAACTATGCTGTGTGGTTGCAGCTGCTGAGGGTGGAAGTGCAGCTATTTTTGATGATTCCTTGAATGCTGCCTTCTTGTAGTTGAGGAAGTGCAGATGGTTCAAAGAGGGTGCACACCTTCCGTTGTAGCCATAGACTTCGACGAAAAATCGTTGTCCAGCTGCTGTTATGGTTTGGGGAGTGACGTAACTGTTTTTGAAAGAACTGATAACATTACCAAGGTCAGGATTTCTTATGAGTTCTCTCACAAACTTTAGTTTCCCCTGGTTGAATGGTGCAGACGTTGTGTCACATCCACTCATTGCATGAAAAAACAGAATACTCTCTCCAACAGTTTTATTCTTTACAGCAAGGAGTGGAGAGTATGTTGTCGATGGAATTTTGCCTTTTCCTCACACAACCCAATTAGAATTAGGCAAAATTATTGTAACATGGCTCGTTTCCATGAAAATCGGATATAAAAAGGCAAGATTTGGCGTATTTCCAATTGTTGGAAATTCTGCACATTTTTCAACGCACTCTAGCGGCGTAACCATTTGTTGTAGAAAAAATTGTTATTTATGAAACTTATGGGACATTTTATGATCTTCAATTTTGTATAAAATAGTCTTTTCGGAAAAATACTTATTTACCGAGATTTAGTCCAAAAACTAAAAAAAATGACAAAATATCTGTCAGCAAACCTCAAATTCGTGTTAAGCGACCACGAAAACATAAATAATAAGAAGAATTAGGACTCTACCTAAACTTTCCGCTAACTGCCCTTTTATTTTCTTAGTTGAGTAGCGTATAAATAATTTTTGCCAAAATCTAAAAGCCTGTTTTCCATCAAAAAGCACTTTATCGAAATTATTAGCAACCCAACTAATTCCAATAACTTAAGAATGATAAATTACGATTGTATACCACCTGTTGAGGGGTGGCTTCCTTCTGTTAAAGATAATAATAGATCCTTATATCTCACACCCTAAAAATGTGGCACGATTTTTGCAACATAATTCTCGAAAGAACGTCAATATATTCATTTCATCTGACAGTTCTGATAATGCTGTTTTTGACCTAGAAAAACAAGAAAAGAACAAGAAATTGAAAAGAGGCTGGTTAAGAAAGGGTGTATTTAGAAACGCTTTCTAAAAGGGGTGATTAGATACAATGAGTTAGGCAATTATGGTTTGTTGAACTAGAGGAATATTAATGGTACTTAAATTTTTGGGGTGGTAAATTATTAAAGTCAGTGCCAAAAGTTAAACGGTAATTTCTATCATAAATACTGTAAATAATTGCCGGATTTGGATATCTTTTGCGCAGAAAAACAGTTCCTTAGACAGCTGTCTCAAAGTATTCCAGTTCTACATGCATAAAAATGTATTGTTTAAGCTAAAAGTTTAAAATGTGATTGCTATGGTATTGTGATTGTATTTAAATTGTATTGTATTAATATTATAAATTGTTTTTAAATTTAAAACGTCATTACCTATGGTTATACATTATGATAACTATTATACCTTATAATTTTTAAACTGCAAACCCAAATAATAAAAAATCAATAAGCTTAAAATTCATTAAAGTATATTCATAGAGCTCACATTTAGGCAATTAGTTGAATAAGTTCTTACTGTTCAAAGAAAGTATTATCCAGCTATTCTACGTCACCCAGTGTCCTTGCTTTCAAAATTGTTGTGTCAGAAACTACTTCAATTATTCTTCTTCAAACTTTTATAGCGTGCCAAAGCGTTCGTTTTCTTCAGCATCAATATCATTATGAGTCTAAATCAATATTTGCATTTTTAGATGTGCTGCCATCTATGATTAGAAGAGAGTATTGACAATTATTAAAAGCAAAAAATTCCCGGTGTATTGGGGTTGCATACACAATTTGCATTGTGTGTTGCAAAGCTTTTATTTGACTGATTCTAGTCAAAATGTCACTCTCTTCTTTCGTATCCCTTTCAGAGATTAATACAAAGTTAGAAAACGAGTAAGGAATTTAATTTATCAGATTCGACATCCTAAGACCGGTTTCTGCCTTTCGGCTTCGTCAGTTAGGCTTTTCGAATCCAATAAATAAAATTCCAAACTCGGGAATTTTTTGCTTTTAATAATTGTCAATACTCTCTTCTAATCATAGATGGCAGCACATCTAAAAATTTTATCTTATAGCGGATATAGCTACTGACTTGTACGAGTTTGGAATTTTATTTATTGGATTCGAAAAGCCTAACTGACGAAGCCGAAAGGCAGAAACCGGTCTTAGGATGTCGAATCTGATAAATTAAATTCCTTACTCGTTTTCTAACTTTGTATTAATCTCTGAAAGGGATACGAAAGAAGAGAGTGACATTTTGACTAGAATCAGTCAAATAAAAGCTTTGCAACACACAATGCAAATTGTGTATGCAACCCCAATACACCGGGAATTTTTTGCTTTTAATAATTGTCAATACTCTCTTCTAATCATAGATGGCAGCACATCTAAAAATTTTATCTTATAGCGGATATAGCTACTGACTTGTACGAGTTTGGAATTTTATTTATTGGATTCGAAAAGCCTAACTGACGAAGCCGAAAGGCAGAAACCGGTCTTAGGATGTCGAATCTGATAAATTAAATTCCTTACTCGTTTTCTAACTTTGTATTAATCTCTGAAAGGGATACGAAAGAAGAGAGTGACATTTTGACTAGAATCAGTCAAATAAAAGCTTTGCAACACACAATGCAAATTGTGTATGCAACCCCAATACACCGGGAATTTTTTGCTTTTAATAATTGTCAATACTCTCTTCTAATCATAGATGGCAGCACATCTAAAAATTTTATCTTATAGCGGATATAGCTACTGACTTGTACGAGTTTGGAATTTTATTTATTGGATTCGAAAAGCCTAACTGACGAAGCCGAAAGGCAGAAACCGGTCTTAGGATGTCGAATCTGATAAATTAAATTCCTTACTCGTTTTCTAACTTTGTATTAATCTCTGAAAGGGATACGAAAGAAGAGAGTGACATTTTGACTAGAATCAGTCAAATAAAAGCTTTGCAACACACAATGCAAATTGTGTATGCAACCCCAATACACCGGGAATTTTTTGCTTTTAATAATTGTCAATACTCTCTTCTAATCATAGATGGCAGCACATCTAAAAATTTTATCTTATAGCGGATATAGCTACTGACTTGTACGAGTTTGGAATTTTATTTATTGGATTCGAAAAGCCTAACTGACGAAGCCGAAAGGCAGAAACCGGTCTTAGGATGTCGAATCTGATAAATTAAATTCCTTACTCGTTTTCTAACTTTGTATTAATCTCTGAAAGGGATACGAAAGAAGAGAGTGACATTTTGACTAGAATCAGTCAAATAAAAGCTTTGCAACACACAATGCAAATTGTGTATGCAACCCCAATACACCGGGAATTTTTTGCTTTTAATAATTGTCAATACTCTCTTCTAATCATAGATGGCAGCACATCTAAAAATTTTATCTTATAGCGGATATAGCTACTGACTTGTACGAGTTTGGAATTTTATTTATTGGATTCGAAAAGCCTAACTGACGAAGCCGAAAGGCAGAAACCGGTCTTAGGATGTCGAATCTGATAAATTAAATTCCTTACTCGTTTTCTAACTTTGTATTAATCTCTGAAAGGGATACGAAAGAAGAGAGTGACATTTTGACTAGAATCAGTCAAATAAAAGCTTTGCAACACACAATGCAAATTGTGTATGCAACCCCAATACACCGGGAATTTTTTGCTTTTAATAATTGTCAATACTCTCTTCTAATCATAGATGGCAGCACATCTAAAAATTTTATCTTATAGCGGATATAGCTACTGACTTGTACGAGTTTGGAATTTTATTTATTGGATTCGAAAAGCCTAACTGACGAAGCCGAAAGGCAGAAACCGGTCTTAGGATGTCGAATCTGATAAATTAAATTCCTTACTCGTTTTCTAACAATATTTGCATGTTGAGTTAGATTGTTTTTACTTTATAATAACAAGTATATTGATTAATAACTTAAATATAATGAGTCGTCCATCTATAGATCTAATTCAAAACAAAAAAAAAATAAAACAATAAAAATTAACAACTTTAACCTTTGTGACAAACTGCGTCAAGTTTAGCTGACCAATAATTCCAGACCAATAATTAAATGTAAATATAAAGTGGCATAAAAATAATTACATATAATAATTACATATAATAATTGAATATCTACTAATAATCATAACAAAACAATATAAACAAAGGTCACCTCGTTATATTTTAATTAATTATGTGACATTATTCAAAAGAGCATTTTATTGTTACAAAAACTTATAACTATATTTTTTACAGGCACGTATCAGGGAAAGTTGTATTTAAAGTTTGATGTAAAGGTGTGGCGTCTAAAGAATGCGTTTTCTGAAAAATAAATACGAGAATTAACAAAGTTAACACAGTCAATACTATATAAAAAAGTTTAATAACTACGTTTCGATCCCTTGGACCATCCTCAAGCCTTAAATATGTTGGAACAGTGGACGTACAAAAAATTACTAACCCTTTAGAGTAAGTAAGTTACACAAATTCAAAATATTTTAATAAAAACACAAATTCAAAATATAAAAGTTAAGGTGACTAAAATACATATTTAAAAACAGTATAATTATAAAACAAGCGATAGTCCAGAAATGACATGTGAAATTGAAATTAAAATGCATGCCAAGTTCATGAAACAAGTAGCAGAAAGTTATTGGCAAAACCAACGATAAAAGGCTGAACGATATACGACAAAATTTAATTAGTACAACCCTGTTGTTTTGGAAAGTATTAATAATAATTTATGCAAAACCTTAGCAACCATGATAAGAACTATTCGAGGTCGTCTCAAATATCTTGAATCGTATAATACTCAGCCAAACCTCGAATATTTGACAGTCTTCATACTGTAGATTTTTTAATATGTTTGATTGTGTGTAGACGTTATGACATCTGGATTTACTGTTGGTTCTTCGATTTTCCTTCTCGTTAGGATGGTAAATATTTTAGCTTTTATAGATTTTTACAATAAAATAAACAACAGTATAGAATTATATCAAATAAACCTTCCATTACACAAAGTAAACTGGGTAAATACATTGATTTTTTCACTACCACGTTATTTTGGTATCAATGTATGAGAAAAACTTTTTAACACATTTTAGCTTTCTTTGATACCAACTGGCCAGTATTATACACTGTGACAGTATCCACCATTGTAAATTTAACTTTAACCCATTTCTCTTAAATTTCGTTGTTTTTACAGACAGGTTTTAACATAATTTATATGCACGCTTCATCCACATATGAACACCGACCTGCTAGTTTCCTTATTGGTCAAGTTTTGGAGCTAATTAGTTCTTTGCTGAGCTTTTTTTAGCGCTATCCGTATGGTGGTACTTAGCACCATATCTATGATTTGTAAGCGTCTGTCAAACTACAACTGGTCATTTATACCTTGCGAAAAATTTGTGTTTTGATAGAATTTGACTTCTAAAAATGAAATTTGAACACAAACCAAATAGAAAGTTATTTCTAACGTTTGGTTCCTCAGTTTGGAAAGTAACTGAACATTCAAAATGGTTTAATCCGGTGCTGTTTTTTTATCAGCGCATATACTTTATGAAACTTTATTCTAGTCTATTAAAATATCTTAATGTTATTTCCAAATTGAAAAATGATGTTCATATTAACATAAATATAATAATGTATATGATAAATTTTAATTATTGACCCATGTACCCATTTATAAAGTAAGATATTAGAAAAAATATGCAAATATTTGCAAATGAAGGTTGTAATGACCATTAATTATGGATGTATTAGAATTGTTTACTTTAAAATAAAATATTTTAAACAATACGTTATTATTTAATACATTTTTTCAAGGCTCTAAACAGGATTTTTTGTTTTATGTATGAATCACTGGAATAAATATAATTCCCTAGTTGGAAATCTTGTTCAGTATGAAGAATTGTTGTATTTTATATTTTACTACTGATTAATTGATCCCAGTATAACTGAACGAGGTTAGTTTGAGTCACAATGCTGTAGGCTATGGTCTTATTATATGATCAGACTTAACAGCCTCCTCGCTTTCGAATACATCTTCTCTAGTGGACTACTACTTCTCACTCTTTATCAATGAATCTACACTTTAATAAACCAACACCTCCACATAGGTGATAATGAACACCTCCACCATATAAAAAATAATTCGTTCCTTTCGGGGATGAGTTTTGACCTGTGGAGAGGTTGGTGGGGTTCGGAAGTGATATTGAACACCACCATCGTGTTCAGCATTCTTGAAAACGGCTGGACAGACGTTTTGCCGTTGATATATATAAAAAAATTCGTCCCTTTAGGGGGAGGGGTTGGCGGGGGTCGCAAGGGATACTTAGCGCCATCACCGTGCTGAAATTATGTGCTGTTATTTTTCATGGTTTTTTCCGACTCACACTGGCTCCACTAATAATCTTGCTGGAAAATCTATCATTATGACATATCTTATGTCTAATGTTGTCATTTGGAAACTTCCGGGCTTTTGTTTATCAGAATCAAAATTAAACTAGCTGAGAATGCTCTTCTAGCATTGCCATAGACCGCACAAATTGTAATGAAAGTTTTAATAAAATTTTAGATTGACAGTTCTAATTCTAATCAACACAGCCACAGTCTACTCACTTTTACCAAAATCGCCATTCACTGTGTGTCTACTTTAAATTTAATGTCATTTTAGACTTAAAAATTTTCATATTTTGGACCCCATTTTGAAGATGTTCCCGAAGGGGCATATCAAACCCTACGCTTACTTTTTGATGCTCTATCAAAATCTGAAGTCAGAATTTTAAAATTCATAAACACAAGAAATCAACACACACAGAGATCGAATTCAGATACCGAACAATTTCTTCGGTGAATATAATCAGGCAATAGACGATTTTACTATCTAAGTACGACTTCCTTCTTCTATTAAAATATAAAATCGATTCCCTCATGGTCTACTTTTTTCTAATTTTCTAGTAACAACTAGAAAAAACACGTGAGGAAAGCTGATAGATCAATGGGTCTTATCCTCGTTGCTATTCCGACTGATGCTAATTTTTTATTAACTATGTAACGGACCTGATTCCTGGTTATTCTGACTACATTATTCATTCTACTGACTTTGTTCCTCATCAGAGCATTTATTTGTTTGTCCTTTGACCAGGTCGCTTCGATCACCATAATAGACTACCAGTTTCTATCCATGCAACGCTGACCTTTCTTATTGAAGAAACTACACTCTAAAATCCTTTACCACCTTACATTTTTCCTGATTAGCAATCAAAAGTTTTATGGATACTACTTAGATGACTTTAAAAGAAATATCTAAATTTCAATTCACACGCACATACATCAATTTCCTATGCGAGTTAGACTCTCTCGAAGTTGATGCTGATTTACCGGATTGGGTCAAATGCGGTATAGATAGAATGCTACTTTTAGAACACAAAATCAAGGACGATTTTTTACCGGTGCCCATGCCGGTGAGAGAAAAGCAGTGAAGATATTTCTGACCACGCACAATACAGACTGTGTGTGATAGTCTTGAAATACGGTACATTACGTAGTGGTTTATCTAGAATTACAACATTTTATGATTAAAACCAAATTTAAATTATCTGTTAGAATGTGGATTTTTCGAATTTCATGAAAATTTATATACCTTCTACCATCAACTATTAATAATTATATTTATTTATAAATAAATAAAAATAAAATAAAAATAAAAGTAAAATTATAGTTTTCAAAAATTTTAAACTGCTCACGATATTACAATTAAAATAAATGGTTTTAGCCTAAAACGAACTTTTCCGCTTAAAATACTAATACAACATTTTCTTATTTTACATCATGTCTGTCTTACATTTTTTCCTCATTTTTACTTTTTTTGTTAGACATAAAAATGTTTTTTTGTGTGTTCTGCACGAATCACGCCTTTTTATACGTTTTGGAGCAAAAAAAATTTTTTTCCAATATTTTGATTATGGAGGCATTAAAAGTTTTTTTGTGTTTTCTACACGAATCACGTGTTTTTGTTTTTGCTGATGACAACGACGACACACTTGCAATCCCTTAAAAACCATTTTTTTCGTGTTTTTCAGACCAAATAACGATGAATGGAGGCAAAAAAAATTTTTGGATTTTTTTTTGAACGATTACATTACTTTTCCTCTAGGTATGTATAGTGGACGGCAAAATATCGTTATTATTTGCCTATGTATGCTGACAATGCGTACGGAATTCTAATTCTTTAGTTTCTTCCAATATGTAAACAATAGTAGAAGAAAATATTACAAATTCGAGGATGTCAACAAGATGGGCACCCTATTAATAACGATACAAATTTTGCGTTAAAAACAATTTTTTATGAAATCGCTCAAAAATGCCTACTTTCTCGGAGCAATTTCAGTCCCCAAAATAAGCTTTTCTAGTATTTTAGTCCATTGCTAAGCAACAAACTTTCCAGGATCGAAAACAATCCGGGAATATTTTTGCCGTACAATGTCGTCAAAATCTATGTAATTCCCTGAAACGTCAAAGTGACAACTATAAACCAAAGAAGTCAAAAGTTTTGTCTGATGTACAAATTGAAACCAGATTATGTATACTAAATGAATAAGGTACGTTTAGAATGTAAGAATTTTTAAATTACCTATGTACTGTTTACTATTTAGGTTGCTTTAATATTTAGTGTTGCCGGTGAATTTATAAAAATTCCTTAATTTATGATAATGTTGTTTGCGATTTCAGAAAAAATAGTATGTGTACCCCATTTACCTCATTTACATTACTTAAAAAAAGTGTTAAGAGAAAATATGTTCCAAAACAACAAATTATTGTTTTTTTTTTATTGTAACAGATAAAACAGTATAAGAAACTAAACAACTAAACGCCAATCCTTCAATTCTGTCAATAGTTTTGAAGATGTTGTAAACACTTTTTTCTTTACTTCTTTTATTAGTTTTTAGCTGGTCTAGCTATCGACCTTACAGTTGTTTGGAACTTGATTTATTGCATTCAAAGACCCAACTGATTAACCATAAAGGCAGAAACCGTTGTAGGGATGTCGAATCGAAACTGGTAGAACGGCAGGTCTTTCCAATTTTCGAATTTCGCGTCATTTTATTTTTGTTTGAAAGAAGAAGAAAAAAGAAAAATAATGCAATAAATAAAAGCCTTCTTTGAGCACTAGAACTAGTGCCAATTTTCTCTTCTTTCATTTCTGGCGCACCTTCCATTTGTTTTGTAATGGTGGAATATGTAAAAGTAGTCTGTTTATTTTTAATCAGTATGTACTACTGTCAATTATTAATTGTCTCAGATATAATTCCTTACTATAGTCTGAATAAAAGAGGAGTGCAGTAAAAGTGGGGATATAACGTCACATTCCATAGGCGTACTTTGCAAAATAAGTTTCTATAATATAAATAAGGTCACTTCACATAAAATGATATATACGCACTTCCTAGATTAAATTTTGAATGAAAAAAGTTATATTATTTACAAAAATAAAAATAAACCTTGCTTCTGACAAAATTGTTGCACTTTAACATTGAACGAACTAAATTTAACCGATAAATAACTAGGAGGATTATGTTGTTAATGGGATTAAACTTTTTTTAACCTCTTGGCAGTCTGAGAATTTAAAGTAACACTTCAGTATACCTAAAATCAAAGATTAAAAAAAATAAAAAGTTCAGGAACTCTCTTTAAAATTCACTGTCTTCACTATAACTACTGGTATCATTGTCATTGTCTTTTCTGAGGTTTATTATTATAAGGTCTATTAAGTATTCCATTGCTATATCCACTTTCCAAAATGAATTTTCCACCTTTTTAACATGAACATTTTCTCCAATGTTCTCGATTACATCTGAAACTGAATCTCGTACATCAGGTGCCTAATTTAAATGTTGTATAATTTCGAGAAACATAACCTTGTAATTGTGACCAAATCAGTTCAATGAGATTTAACGTGGTAAGGAGGCAATCTGAGAATTTCAATTCCTTTTTCTCGGGCCATCTCGTCTGTAATATATTTTTTTGAATTGTTTTTATGTTGCCTTGCTATTACGAGTAATTCTGCCTTCAAGGATTTAGGACTGATAATATGAATAAATAAAGTCTGACATATCTGTCAAAAGAGGTTTATTACAGTAAAAACCATGGAAACATGACTAAATCTAAACGAAAATTTTGATTAGGACGATCAGATGTATTAAAATTTTCATTTTAACTATAAATAAGCATTAAAGGATGAGCTTAAAATAAAATTTCTACCTCTTGAACCTGTACTACGTTCTTCAAATTAAATTACAGCACTCCTTTCTTCTTTAGACTATAGTTGATTCATTTTTCAATTCGTTAATTTATGTTATCCACCGCTGGGCGAGATTGCTAAATTCGATCTAGTATTATGCCATTTTTGTTTCCCAGCTGCCTTTAATTTTAGTTCTTTACCTAATCGTTTTTCTTTTAGTGGCATATTTAAGTTTAAGTACGACAATATTTTCCCTTGCTTTAAACATAGACAACCAACTCCAAACGAAGGCAAGAGAGACAGGTCAAATTTATGGTCAAATGCAGGTAATTAAATGTATAAATCTAAAATAGCGACTTTATCATTAAATAAGATAACTTTTCCTAAAATAGGGAGTTTCATGCGATTAATCGTAATGATATTCACTTTCACCTCTAAATAAATGGTGAACACTGAACAATAACATCTAGACCGATATGCGACTAAGATATATGTTTCAACCCTTTTAATAGCATGTCCCGAAATGAAACTAGGTCCCCGAGGACAACGGGGGGTTGAGGCAAATATGGTCATTCGTATCGTCACGGTCACACTTTCGTGTTTACTTTTGCTTTAAGTGGGTGTTCAATGTACCGCTTCAAAGGGTGAATTAATATTTCGGGTATTGATTTTGAATGTATGTTATCGGAAAGAGGAATATACAGGATGAGTCTCCGCAATAATTGAATAATAAAATTTATTATAAAAACTATGGCATATCTTGAATATCCGAAGCTAATCAATTATTTAACACTGGATGATCAATGTACTGGTAACGTGGACATTTTTGTTGTCGTCGAGAAATCGAGATTCAAGAACATCCCCGTCAGCAGATCAGGTTGTCCGTAGTTCGAAATCCCATTTAATATAGGTAAGACCCCGTCTTCCCTTACTCGCACAAGCCTCCTGTCAGATTCTGAGAGACAGTTTAGACATTAGATGACGATATCCTGAAAGGGTGACATCCTAATGCTCGAATTGAATTTCTTTCTTTAGTTTTTCTGATACACCCTGTAAATATGAAAAAAAAGATATACTTGTTTTAATAGCATAAATTCAGCTCATTTCGAGCTATTTGCATTTAGAATATTCTAGCACAGTATCTAGTTAATTTAGTTTACATTAGTTAGTTAACATTAAACATTTTTACTGTAATTTTGACGTCTATATCCATTTATTTAATTTTTAGGGAGGAAACCCTAAAACTAGAGAAAAAAAGTCAATTTTTAAAGGAGGTGTTAGAAAAATATTATTTTTAAGACCATCTAAAATTATATCTATATTTTTGTTATTAATAGGATAGATAATAGGTCTTTTTTTTTATTTACATATTCTTACGTATGACTCATCAATTACCCAAATATAAATGGAGTTGTACGTAATTTAAGCAATATAAAATAGTTCGCAGAAACATAAACCCTGATTTTTAAATGAAATTTAATCAAATGAATCCTTTTATTGAAATTTTAACTGTTCAATTTCGTCACTCTTATAATTGAATTAAAATTCTGAAAAAAAATTTAGTTAAATACTTTTGAAACCAAAATTTCGGAGCAATTAACAAATAATTTTTAAAATTAAATCTTATACTTGATAAAATTAATAATAAAAGGCTACAATTCATTACCATTTTCGTTTGGAAACACTGGGTGCAAATATTGCATAATGTTTATCGTTGATGGACAGGCATTAAGAAATAAATATTTGTATTTTCTCTAAGATATGTATCTAGATATATGCTCATACATTTTAGAACCGTTTTAACTTAACTAGCGTAATTTATCACCTTCTCTGCTTCTAATACAACTTCCGTTTGCTTAAAGCCATTTTCCTTCAATTTTTTACCCTTTTTTTCTATCGCCTTTGCTGTCAAGAATTCTTTAATTTTTGCCCTTTTTTAGATTTAAGATCTGGTCATAGAAGATCTTCAACTGGCTTGGAGTAAGAACCAATTCCTTCATTGTGGATCGCTTCCATGTTTTCTGTCCATAGTCCTGAGGTTAAAAGCATTTCGATCGTTCGAGTGATTAGATGAATCAAAATCGAATGCTTTCTGATCCAAATAACTTTAATTGAACATCTAATACCTCGACCTGAAGATGATAAATATCTCGACAGACAGCTGATCTGGCCAAAATATCTTAACAAAGAGCAAAGAACGACGAAACATGTATTGGCTGGTTGACGTTGACAATTAAAGCTTACAATAAAAACAAACTTATATTGTACACAGTCATCGTGAAATTAATTTGACTTTAATGTATCCGAATGTGGGGAACTGAAATGATCTCTATTATCAAGATTATTAAACGATTCCGGTAAAAAGACTTTATTACTACATTCCAGACTTTATGGTACATCATAAATAATGTATTTCGTAGTGATTTAAAACTACACACAGCAGGGCCTGTCAGACCAGGCTAGTGGACCATCAACACCACCTGGCGGTGAAAATTTTGGGCTTCGATGCAAATATAAGATAGTTAAATTATCTGGAGTATCTGGACTTCTCCCATTCTTTTAACATTACACCAATAACCAATACAAAATGCGTATCAACAACTAGATCTTTTTCGCTAAATATTTTGATAGATCACAATATTTATTTCTTTATTTAATTAGATGATTTGAATGGATACAAATTAATAACAAAAACTCCATTTACAATACTTAGGAGATAACTTTAAATGTTTTCTGTTTAAAATATACTTAAATTTATATCATCCGGTAAGCCATTACCATTTAGACGGGAAATAAAAATTGATGTAAACGCGATTCTACATGAAAGTTTCATAATGTGTTAATTCAACTGAAAAAGATTCCATTCCTTAAAGGATTTTCTCCTGAAATAAAAAAAGTCGGTGCACTCGGTAATAAAATTCCGAACCAATTATTCAAAGACGCCAAATTCCTACCTCGGAGTCTCACAACAGAAATCGCTTCAAATATTTCAAACAGTTGCGAATCGAAGACACGTCATAGCTATCTCGGATTTATGCTTCCTTTATTCTCGATTCTATATTAATATTTCCATAACAATATCATGTATCTGTCATCGGGAATGTCTGGCGACCTTTTATGGAAGCCGATGGTCATTTGTTTGCCCCATATCCAGCCCGTCCATCTGCAGCGAGACAGCGTCAGCTAAGAGAATGGAGAAAATGCTAAAATGCTAAAATATCCAAATATCATACAGACGCATTTGCATGCCGTACTGCTGTCCGATTTGACAGATTTATTGGAAACCTTGCGGAGACGCAGTATTAAAAAGCTTTTATTGTTGTGCCCTCAAGTTGATGTGAACTTATGCGATTCTAAAAATGTATTTTCAATATAGGAATTTCCGACTTAAAAATAAATATTCTAAAAGAATTGGCAATTACAACTAGGTATACTATGCGCTCTAGTGGGTAAACCACAAACTAAATGAGACGGCATCAATTTTATGTAAATGTCTATTCCTTTAAAACCAGGAAATATACGAATTATAATATAAATAAATTTATTTTAGAATTTTTAAAAATTTGTTTAATAGAACCATATTAACAAATAACTGTCAAAAATTCTAATAAAATAAAGAATTTTGATAGGATATGATTTTAATTTCAGTATATTGTAAATATAGGGACGAATTTCATATACAGAGTGTTGCGAACTCACAAAGCTCTACGCCTGAGACTCTCAGGCTGAGAGCTCTTGTGAATTAATAAAATTTAATATATCCTTTAAGAGCTTTGTTTTTGATATACAGGGTGTTGAGATACTAAAATAAAAATCCGATCAAAAAAACCAACATTTTGAGAAAATTTAGATGTTTTTTTTAATGTTATAATATTATTACAGTGGTTTTCCAAGGTAAGTTTTTGATCTACTGTCACTCCTAAAAATTTAATAGTCAACTTGCTGTATTAAATAATGGTCAATCTTTATAAGTGGACTAAAATCATTGTTGAAACATATAGAATGTTCACTAACAAACCATTACTTTTATACCACTGAGAGAAATCATTTGCACATAAGTTTGCAATAGTTACATATTGATTTAATATATTACCTGCAATTAATTGGTTGTGTCATCATCATAGATAATTGTGCTGTTTGCTATAACACTTGAATATCCTATATCAGATATGAATGTTATAAAAAATAAAGGTACAAGAATTGTCCTTGGGGCACACCCAGTACTGATGGGACGTGGATTTGATCTAAACTAATTGTATGCCACAATTTGTGATCTATTTTGTAACTAAGATGGTAAATTGTGATTTACTGTATTGAAAGCTCTGGTTAGATCAAAATAATATGAAGCTATAGGGAACTTTCTTATCATTCAAATGATGGTATATATTTCAGCATAGCTCTTTTATTGCAGATACTGTAGATTTATGTGGTCTAAAGCCATGTTGACAATTTGGCAGGAGATGATTTTATTCTAAGAAACATTAATCTTTTATTAAATGCATATTCCATGACTTGGCAAACTGTGACGGTATATACAGGGCAGAGCTGGGTCGGATACAGAAAAAAATATCCAAGTACCGGATACGGATACTCAAAATGTATCCGGATACTTTTAAAAATTACGGATACTTTCAGTTAAAAATGTACTCGGATACAAGTATCCGGATACTTTTTCGGATACTTTTTCGGATACCTTTTAGGATACTTTTAAGGATACTTTTAAAAGGGACTAAATTGCTTGTATTAGAATTATGTAATATACTTAAGTAGTTACTTGTATTTTTATTATATGATATTAAAAAGAAAATGCATAAAATAATGGTAGGAGAAATCAAAAAGTACTCAAGAGTTATAATTATAAATGAAATTAAAAACATATTAATAAACAAACGGCGATTTTCAGTAGTAATACCACAAGAACATCGAAAATAATCGATCGTACTTCCGACTCACGAGACGTATTCCGTGAAACACCACGAGGGCGTAGCTCGACGTGGTATAATCGTTTTTGTAGTTCGTATACTTACTTCTTGAAAAGGTTGTCATAGTAAAAATAATTATATAATTCGTACAATCTTCCATATAACACTGCTCAAAAGAATAAAATGGGATTTAACATACCATGTACATCTAGATTGAAGTGTGGTGCGTACATTACCGGCAGACGTTGAAAATTTAAAAGTATCCGAATGTCAAAAAAAGTATCCGGATACCGGATACTTTCAAATTTGGCCACGGATACGGATACCGGATACAAAATTTAAAAAGTATCTGGATACAGCTTTCGGATACATCAAAAGTATCCGGATACAGAAGTATCCGGATACTACCCAGCTCTGATATCATTTAAAATAAACGTAAAAAGATGATATTTATTTTAAAACAAATTTAAAATTAGAAATAAAGTATCAAAATGAGTCAAAAACAGCTCAAAACTAGTATTTCAAAAATTCCACAAATCGAAGTTTAACAACAGACAGTTTTAAATAGAGATTCGGGCTAGAGATTTCGCAGGCAAACGTTTTATGGTCTCCAAGATTACCCGATCTAAAACCTATCGATTTTTTTATAGAGTCCTTAGTATATGAAATCATCGTGAACTTAAAAAGATTTAATAAGGAGAATTTAAGCTACGACAGGACAAGTTCATTCAAATCCAGATCGATTTTCAAAAACACGATTCTCAACGGGAAAACTCGTATATTGAAAAATTGTGCTTGTGATCTTGATATCTATAATTATTTAAAATTCGAATCCTGTCAGGGTTTTTTACAGCATTATTAAATTATTATTTATTGTTTTATTTTTAAAAGGGACAAATGGTTAAACGGTGTGAAAAATTAACTGAAATCATTTTTTTTTCATGAAAAAAACAGCGTCAATTGTGATTTTAATAATAGATGAACAATGTCAAGTTTCTTACAAAAACCGTGAATATTCCACAATGATAATCTTATTGAATTTAAAAGCCAAACAAAAAGATAATTTTTAAAATAATAAAATAAATAAAATAACAAAAATGATTCAATAAAAATCGTATCCACTTAAATAAAAACAAAGGTATCGAAATTTACGAAAAAAATATTTATAGGAAAAGGGAAAAAAAGTATGTGAAAAACATAACTTTGAAAGATATAGATATTCAGCAATCTAAATAGTATAATTTTCGAAAATTTCTCGACTTTTATTACAAGAAAAATTAAGTCTCATATTAAAAATCGTAAGAGCTAAGAATATAGAATAAATATAGAAATTTAGGAAAACAAGATAAAATGGGTAGAAACGGTATTGAAAATTACGCCAAATTCTAAAATCGCTACGGCACCATTAGATTCTTAGGACAAATGTACGTAGCAAGTTCCGAATGATCCTACAAAGAGAGCCAGTTCGAAAAAAAGAGAAAGCAGGTTGGAAAGATGGAAAGACGAAGTTAAAATAGAACCTTCAGAAATTTAACATCACTAACTGGAAGAAAAAGCAAGTGTCCGGAGAAAATTGAGAAAAATTACTTCCCAAAAAACGACATTTAATTTTGAATATTGAGAGGACGATTGAAAAAATACAAAATTCAACAAAATTTCTTAACAGCCAGTTGTTGAGCCAACAAGAATGTATTATTACTTTAAAAATTCATTAAGTTTAAAAATCACATTTTCAGACCGGTTTTACATAATTTTATAGCTGGGCGTTATCTGTTAAGTTTTCTTTTCGTTGCATATTTTCCAGTATTAATTTCCATAATCATCGCTGGCCATATACTTTTTTCAACCCGAGGATTGTATACGTAAATCATAGCGTCAAAATTGTAATATAATAAAAGTGCTTATGCTTTTCTTGGAACATATTTGTCAATATCTGGATTTAGCTCAAGAATACCCCTAAAATTTCTTCTGTACTATGAAAATCATATTTCCAACAAAAAGTATTTCTAAATCTGAATCTATCAAAATAGTAAGCAAGAAATTATTAATTTAAAAGTTTGATTATTTTAACAGTCACTTACTCGACTATTTATATTTTACAAGTACAAAAATAATCTTATTTCTCTCTATTTTATAAGCATTAATATCCGTCGACAGTATATCTGGTGCGTTTACTTCAACTCCATCATCTAAAAAATCATCGATGATTTATGAATCGTTTAAAGGCAAGGCGAATCATCTGAATGAGTGAATTTAACCCCTCTCCAACACAGGTAAACTTAGAAGGCGGTGCTTACCGTGCCGCCCGAGATAGTCATTTAGTCAAATGCCGATCGCTGAGTTGGACGACCGCTCGACACACTCACCGCCGACATTCAATTGTCACAACATCGCCCCCAGCCACCTGGACAGGACGAAATTTGAAAAGTGCCAGTGGTCCCTTATCATTCAGTGTTATCATTCGCAAAAATTCCCATACGCGAGCGCCGCCCGATCGCTCTCGAAGTCGCACGAGGGTGAAACGGACGCACCGCCCTTAACTGAACCCCCTCCACGCAGATCGGCGCTTGTTAGACAGCATCGCGACGCCGATCAGATCGTATGGTACCTGCACCAATCAAACCGATAATAACTGATAACATGAGTGCCGCTAGTTAAGTGATTTTTTTGTGGACAGTGACTTGTGGAGTGATAATGTCCAGAAGGAAGCAGGCCAGGCCGATTCGACTTCTGGAAGATGAGGATCCTGCCGCACCAGCTGCTTTACCTGCTACAACAAATGTTAATGGTAAGTCGTTAGACTTACCATGTACCACCGACCAAAAGAACTTTTATCGCTATAAAAAAAACGTTACCACTAGAAACAACTTTTATTTCGCATTGGATTACTAATATTTCTTGCAAAAAGTTTCAAAAGTGTTTATATTTTTGAAAATAACGGAAATGCTACACTTATATGGTTAATTAAACCATACAAAAATTTTTCTTTAATGAAAATATGAAAAAATATAGTGTCGAAATAAGTGCATTGAGAAGGATGAATTATTTACAAATATGAAATTTTTAAATTATTATAAAGTTCTTAAAAATTTAAAATATACCAATGAAATTATTAAAATAGTATTGTGCATTAATTTATCGTAAATTACCATTGGATAAAAAAATAACGGGCCTATAACAGAAAAGTGTTAATACTTTTTCTCATCAATCCTACAACATTGAAGATTTGTTTAAAATAGTTGCAAAATCCACACGAAAATAACAGCAAATATAAATATATAAGTTGGGAATATAAATACAAAACGAAAACAATACTAGCAAAATAGTGTTTAAAATTAAAAACTACAGTTCTTCCAACGCCTTTTTCTAAAAAAAAAAGAAAATTTGAACAACTCTAGGAGACTTCAACGTAACTTTCATAGAATTTTGTAAAAAAGTTCGTTAACACTACTTGTTTTTATTATTGTTTGGGGAAAAGATATGCAAAAAATATATAATATCTTGAAGATTTCGATGCTAAAATTCCAAAATTATTTAACTAATATTTTGGAACATGAAGATAAATACTTGTTTCAAGATTGTCGAAAATTGTGCTCAGCAAATGTTACTTTTAAATAAATAATTTGCAAGTGAATTTTGTAAAAAACTGGAAAATAAAATACTACAGATATTTAAATACGAGGCGTGACTGTTGTATAAGGATTCGCTTTTAGTCAAATAATTTATTTATAACTATATCACGAAAGATTGTTTCAGTTTTTACAGATTCGATTTCTTTCATCGATCCTTGACTTTATTTATAACAAATATAAAAGCTATAATTAAGAAAAGTTTTTAAGAAAAAAGTGTCTATAATATAGAATGTTGCAAGAATCTGACTTGACTTTTTTGAACTTTAGTTAAATACAAAAAATTTTTATACTCGTTTTTAATATTCTGAGATACTAATTTCAGAATTTCTTAGTATACTTTTAAAATAACTGAAACAGATCATGATGAAATATTGTAAACTAAAATATAAATGTGTTTTAAATAGAAGTAGTTTTAAGAAAAATCAGTGCATCAAGAAAACTGGTAACTCATTTTAAAAATATTTTGTTTGGATATTTCCGTAACAACTTTGTTTACAATATATTTAAATACATCATATACCTTAAGAGCTAAAATATGTTGTTTTTATTCTTTTTTATTATTTGTTGATATTTTATAGCGAGATATACAGCGAAACTTTGACACTAATTGTAATATACAAGGTGCAAATATTAGAAGATTATAAAATTTTTAAATCTTTTTTGTCCCTTCTTTTAATCAGAAAGTTTAAAAAGATCTTTAAAATCCTGCAACTAGAAGTAGATTTTGAAAAAAGATTAGGTATTCTAAAAGATCTAACAACAAATACATTTGAATTTTAATATTTTTAAAATAAACCTAGTAATTTTCATTTTTACTTTAAATACATCGGATGAAAATAAAACAAAATACAATAATATTGAATAAATATGAAAAATCAATAAACAATGAAGTGGATAGCATTAAAAAATACTAAACTTATTCCAAAGTGTGCCGAAATAACGATAAAAGATACTGTAAAAAGGTATTAATATTTTCAACTCCTAAAAACGTAATTTTTTTCCTGTGATCAAATCGAGAACATTCCTAAAACTTCTTATTTATTATTTTATTAATTTATTATAAATTTCAAACCCAACCGGTTCCCATTTGGGTTTATTTAACCTTGATTTCAATAATCGAAAGTCACTATTATAACAATTTTTTATAAAAATAAAAACAACGTAAGCCAAGACTTGATGTTTGGATAAATGGAACAATATGACTCGATACTTGATACCAGTAACTTATGTGCACGATTAGGCATGGATTTATCAAAAAACCAGATTTAATGTAATGCGCTGACCGTCTCAGATCACGGATAAGATTCAACTTATTATACCAACAAAATTTAATAAGGCATCGAACCACCTGGGCGGGTTTTTCTTTCTTAAAACATTAGTGTCACTCTAACGGCTATTATAGTATATATAATTAAAATAAAGTTTACACTAGATATCATCTTACTCAACAACAGATGTTTAGGTTTTCTACATTCGTGACCCTTAATCGATTAATATAAGTTTCAAAATTTATTCTTCTATAATTATAATATATCAGTTTTTACATAAAAATTATTTATAGTTGCGAAATGAAAGTTATTTTTAACGTGCAATTTATTATTTTTAATGTGTAGAAATATTTTCAACTGACATATGGTAATTTTAGTAAATTAGTTATGATAAAAATCTATGTTAAACTAACAGAATTATTTGTAAATTTCTTGAAAGAACTCCTAATATTTAACAAAAAATAAATTGTTTCTTTACTGTGAATCATTTGCTGAGTTGATAAAAGAAAACGGAAATATTTCATAATTATTTCCCCAGAATTTTCCTCAGCGATAATGTAGAAAATAAATTTTAATTCGTTTAAAATCGCGAAATTAATAAGTTATTGTTATTTTTAAAAAATCTGTCGATTTGTCCGAATTTTGAGGACATTTTAATTTCTATTTTTGGCCCTATCCTGCAATCTTTACCTAACTACCTTCCAAGCTTCATTTATCGGTTTTATTCAATACATTTTTCTTTTTCTATAAATTATTTTAAAAAGACACGAAATTTCATGTACCAGTTAAACTTTATTTTTATTCAATAAAAAGCTATTTTGTAATTCATTTCTATAACTCATAATGGCTTTGTAGTTCAAATACTCTTCTTTATGGATATTATACGAATAGATATCTAAATTTTAATTTAAACCACTCAATTTGTTTTAACGAGGTATTGTCAAATCTCTTTCCGATAGAGAAAAAAAAATTGTTCAAATGACAATATTTTAAATAAAGAATTATCACTTGTTAAATCTGTCTTGATTAAGAACAACTACCCAAGTAAATGTATAAATCGTAAACTTTACCGAGACATCAAAAATCAAGAACAAAATTTAAATTCCCCAATACTTCATTCAAATACAGTAAAAATCACTTGCATTTCCAAAATTATCCGAAAAAATTAGAGAGACTGGCAATAAATTTAATTTAAAAACAGTTTTTCAAACTAATAATACTAAAATCTTTAATAGTAAATACAAAACCTTTTAATGAAATTCAAAATACAAAAAATTGTATTTACAAAATTCCATGCGAATGTAATAACTTTTATATAGGAGAAACATCTAGACCTTTTCATATTAGACTTAATGAACATCAATCATACATTAAAAATAAACAATTCGAAAAATAAAAAATATGTGAATATGCATGGGATTTTGGTCATAAAATACAATGGAATTCTTCAACTATATTATTAAAAGAACCTAATAATTATAATCGCAAAGTTAAAGAAGCAGCATTAATATGCTTAAATAATAACGAATGTGTTTCTAATTGTTCGGTTGATATGAAATTCTCTTATAATATGCAAATGCGCTATCCTTCTTTCAAAATTCGTTCCCTCAAACGTCACAAAAATATGATGGAAACAGATTTTGGATTTTGACATTTTCAATTTCAAAATCTTTCCCGTGTCCTATGTTGCTCTCATATTTTTGTAAGATTATCATGTGTTCTGTTTCTATAGTAAATTGTTTATTATATATTTTGTTATGTCATTTTGAAAACGACTTCCGATTAAGGAAGTCGAAACGTCAAAAATTAAAAAAACTTTTTTAACAAAATAAGTGGTTTTAATATCCACAAAGAAGAGTGTTTAAAGCTATTTTATTTATTAATTTTAAAAATTAAAACTTTTTGTTTTTGATCATTTTAAAATTGGAATGAATTTTCCAGCACAAAATTGTTTATTTTAATTGTTTTTAAGCGCCAAGTTATTAATTAAAAGTTATAATTTTTGGGCTTAATTACTGAGAGAAGGTTTATGATCAGTGCGATTTATAAAATTTACCTCTGAATAGACCTGGACGAAAATATTTGTACAATAACAATTATAGTAAAAACGTAATTTTTTATAACAACGCTTTAATTATTATAGAGATGGCGTTACAAATTAAAAATTATTGCTTTTATTGGTGATTGTTTAATAAAAATTGTAGTAATAACGTAAATTTTTATAATAAATTTTCTCTCTTGTTTAAATGTTATTTTAAACAAATTTTGAAGCGTACATACTTTTGTTTAAAGATCAATCTCTCTACCTGAAATTTGTTTTTAAAATTTGAATAAATTTTCTAGCAACAACCAGCTCTTCTAGCATTGCCATAGACCGAACAAATTGTAATGAAAGTATTAATAAAAGTTTAGATTAACAGTTCTTCTAATCAATACAGCCACAGTCTACTCACTTTTATCAAAATCGTCATTCACTATAGTTTAGAGAAGAAAGAAGTGCAGTAATGTAATTTATAGAAGTAGTACAGGCTTAAGTGGTAGAAATTTTATTTTTACCTCATCCATCAATACTTATTTGTAGTTAAATTGAAAATTTTAATACATTTGATCGGCCTAATAAAAGATTTCGATTGATTTAATCATGCTTCCATGGTTTTTACTATAATAAACCTGTTCTTTTGATAGATAAGTCAGACTTTATTTATTCATAGCCGTATCGTATGTATTTTAATTGATTCGGAATTTTATATTTCAAAATGGCTTCATTCTAAAAATATTATCAGTCCTCCTAAATCCTTGAAGGCAGAATTACTTGTAATAGCAAAGCAATATAAAAACAAATTAAAAAAATATATTATAGATGAGATGGCCCGAGAAAAAGGAATTGAAATTCTCGGATTGCCTCCTTACCATGCAGAGTTAAATCCCATTGAACTGATCTGGTCACAATTAAAAGGTTATGTTTCTCAAAAGAATACATTTACATTACCTGATGTGCGAAATTTGTTGTTGAAGGCAGTTTGAGATGTAAATGGAGAATATTTGAGAAAAGTGGAAAATTCATTTTGGAAAGTGGATATAGCAATGGAAAACGTAATAGACCCTATAATCAAAAACCTCAGAAAATACAATGATAATGATACCAGTAGTTATAGTGAAGACAGCGACTTTTAAAGATAGTTCTTGAACTTTTTATTTTTTTAATCTTTGATTAGTGTTTTAAAGCCAAGACATTAAAAAAAAAAAAGTACGCCTATGGAATGTGACGTTATATCCCCACTTTTACTGCACTCCTCTTTTATTCAGAGTATATGTGTCTACTTTAAATTCAATGTCATTTTAAACTTCAAAATTTTCATATTTTGGACGCCATTGTGAGGATGTTCCCGAAGAGGTGCGGAGGGGAAACCCTAACACACACACACAGATTGAATTCAGATACCGAACAATTTGTTCGGTGAAAATTACAAAAAATGGCGATAATACAATGCAAGAAAATATTTATTTAATTATACTAAAAACTTAATTTTTTATAACAAATTTCCACTCTTACTTAACGTAAAAAAAACAGGAAATGCAAGTTTTCAACATTTAACCTTTGCAAAACGTCCACGCGATTGTGTCGGCCTTTTTGAACTGGAAGACTGTTCGAGAATTTCAATTTTCCAAATACCGCGCGGTCCTCAGCTCAAATAAACTCAGTAAAATTGCTGCAATAAGAACAAATTATACACAATTTATAGGCCAATAATATTTATAATTCACTTTGTGAAAAAAGATAATGTCACCTCGACGATATGGGCATCATTTAGTAGAAGTCCGTCGGAAACCTGTGTCACTCATATCTTACAATTATTGAAAGTTTATTAAGGATATTATTTTTAATGTTCACTATATAAATGTAGGTAATTTACTCGGAATGTCATTCTTGAGATTGTACCAGCATTCGATGATAAGTATAACTTGTCAGATGTACGTAAGATTCTTTATCGGAAAATTTCAGTTATTTTATATAAAGATTAAATATACTGCCAATTTATAATAATTTAATTTCCAAAATATTTATATTTCATTTCACTTTTTGCATCGCTGTCAAACACGCGCCATAATTAAACAAAAAAAAAAGTTGTTTTCCTTTTGACATTTCAAATTAATTAAAACAATAAATATTTTTTGTTATTACCTTAATTTTTAATGATTATGAATTATTTATCGACAGTAAAAAATATTTAGTTGAGTCCATTTTAGGCACCAACATGAATTTTTGATTTTATGGTATTTTTTTACGGTTACTATGGGAAGATAAATTAAATAATAAAATAAAATTTATGAAATCCATTAGGTTTCGTTACTTTTAATTATTGATGTATCAATCAATATTGAAGGTGTGACCCAATCAGAATGCTTTAAAAATTTCAAACGACTTATTAATGATAAAATTTTGATGGGCAATAAATTATTTTGATAATAATTAATAATAGGCCATAGACCCAAGATAATGGAGTCGAATCAGGAAATGTGTTGGCGACAATAAAATAAAAAATGTATAAATTACTTTATGAGAAAGTACAAAATATTTTAAAATCAAGAAAAATTGTTAAAAGAGCACCAATCCAGGTGAACTACTCTTTTTTTGTAAATGCTTACAGGAAATAAAGTCGTTTATTTTTATTATTATTATTAAAAAATATTACTTAAAACATGATAACATAACTGGTGTACAAAAAACAAGTTCTATTAACGTATAAAATCCTTAATCCTCAATCTACAAACTATTATTATAGCTCATTGAGACGGAGTTGTGGGTACAGTTGTAGATGGCAGCACGTATCAGACTGTCGACCGAAAGCTTTCACGGGCTACTACTCGCTTGAAAGTTATTTTGAAACGAAATATATTGTTTCAAAATTTTGTAAACAAACGTTGGAACATCAGTAAATAATCAAAAAATATGTACTTCTCAAAAAATATACAAATGTGTTTGTAGAATCTATAAAAGTTAATATACACAATGATTAAAGTTTATTTAAAGAATGTTATTACTAGTTTTCTATTAAATTGTTATTGTAATCGTATCAAAATAGTATTAGCAATTATTTTCTGTCATTCTTGGATAACAAAACCATTTTACTATTACATTTTTTTGACGTTTCGTATGTACTTTTCAGAAAAATGACAATGACATAGAAAACAATAACAATTTACTATAAAAACAGATCACTAGATAATTTTACATATTGAAACATGGAACAAAAAAAATTTTGAAACATATTTTTTGTGGCGTTAAAGTTAAAGTTAAAGTTAAACAAGCCGAATTAATATGAATATGATAAATTTTCGGTCAATATTAAAAAAAAGAATTAATTGACAAAATGATATTTTAGTTTTCTCATAGCTGAAATATTGCTGCCAAAATATTCATACGTCATTACCATTTATATTATTTTGTTTTGTTTTTCCGAGTCAAATTTATTTATTGATGTTAACAGTACTTTCGCTTCTACTGACTTTTAAATGTGTCTTTAAGGTTTTTATATTTGCCATGTTTTCTACATATAGAATACATTTCTTTGCCTGGAAATGTGTCCAGATCAGAAGTAGAAAACTTTCGTTACAATACAATTTTTCATGAAAATAAACCCCTCCTGAGTTATAGGGCGCAGAAAATTACGATTTTCACCACAAAAATCGTAACTTTTTTTACAATAAACCATTTTAAAGCTTAGGATATCGCCGAAATATCAAGTTATGACAAACTTTTTCATTGGAATGACCGTTTTTTTCAATATTTGACCCGAAAAAATGAGATTGGCGGTTATAAATGCAATTGTATGTAATTCTGGATGGTCTTAAAATGTTCCCAATGTTGTTCTCTCATTAAGATGTTATTTACATTTTTTTTGTGGAAGTCATATTTTTCCAGATATTTACGCTAGAACAGCGCTTCTCAAACTTTTCAAATTTTGTACCACATAAATATGAAACATCAAATATTTTACCACATAAATATGAAAGAAAAATATATGTACCACCATAAAAGCATTTCGCCGTTAAAAATCAATGCGTCGCGAAATTGTTCGAAGTTCTTGGAAAAGATTTTCGGTTATATTTAAAATAAACATCTTCTATATCACTGTTGTGTGTTACTTGTTCCTTTTGTTTTCTTTTTTTTCCCTCACTTTTTGATGAAAAAAAAACGCCAGTATCGAAAGTTTTCTACTTCTGAACTAAACACCTTTCCTAACAATTTGCAAAAAATTTCAAGTCGATCTGTTTCTGCTAAATGATTTTACTTCATTTCTTAGACTAAAGACAATATGTTTAAAACAAAATATTATTATAGTACTAAATTATAATCACAAAGAGACTAGGAAAGTACTTAGAACTAAAAATGGTTAAACTATTAAACTATTAAAAGTCTAGTAAAATAAGGAAGCTGCATACATTTTACTTTATCGCGTCATAAGAAGCACCACTTTCTTTATTATGTAAAACCGTTTTCTGTGTATTATGTTTTTATAAATTATAATCATGTGGGGGAGGGGGGTAATTGCCCCTGTACCCCCCGTAAACCCGCCCTTGCTCGGTTTAATGTTTAAGAATACATTAAACATTAAATATTTTTTCCTCAAGTTTGAGTTTTTTTTGTGTCCATTTTTAATTTTTATATTTTATGTTTGATTGATTATAAGAGGAGGCTGTGCTAAATTTCAAAGTATAACAAACATGGGTTTTTCCTGTCGGACCCGCCTGTTAGCGCGATATGACCGATTAGACCATTAAAAATTGACCAGTTTTCTACAATCCATCAAAGTGGTTGCTTACGTAACCAATTGATTGGTATGCCGTCGGCAAGGCCAAAAAACCGTTCCACTTTGTAAGTAAAACGAAATCTTCTAAACACCAGCTACTGGTTTTAACAAAAAAACACTCCAAACTTATGGTAATGATATTATACGATCAGTCGATCAATTTGGCTGTTTAGAAAATAAACGTTTTCAAAATTATTTGATAGAAATGAATTTAAAATTTTGTTAATTTGTTTTTTAATAATAAAAGCTTAAATATTTAAAATTAAATTAATATTCACTTTTAGTTTTTTAGTAGTAAAAAATCGTTAACGAATTATTTATTTTTTGCAATGTTTTCTTAACTTGTGTGTCGAGGGGGGGGGGGGCATCAGACAAAGTCCATTAGCCACAGAAATTTGAATACTTTGATTTGTATTTTTCTTAACTTAAATTGGCGAATTGTAAATTGCGCATTGCAAGGCACTTTTTGTGCAACAAATAGTAGACCCACCAAAAGAACTGTACAAATTTGTACAGGGTATCAAAATATAGATGGCCCCAAAAAATAAAGCCAATTCTCTTACCTAATGAGATATTTACTTTCACTAGTTCCTCAGATAACTTTACCTATTTACTAAAAGTGTCCTACAGTTACATAGAAAGTGTTTGGCAATATGACAACAATTTTGAGTTAAAGATTTAAAGTTCAATTAAGTAAATCAGTATAAAGATGCAAAAACTAATTTATACTGAAGTTGTATTCTGCAGCATAGACAAAAAAGTTTGTTTAAAAGGTTTACTTTTTACTGTTCTTATATCAATGATATTAATTAATGTTATGTTTTATGTAGTTGAAGCACATTAGATTCTCGTCATCGACTACCAATAATATCATTATCCTTTAAAGTCCTGTACGTAATATGTACGCTTCTTATTAAGTCAACAAATTAAGTTTTTCGGTACTTGGTAATTCTTCCTTAAGTATTTACCTTAATTCCACTTTCGCACACTTGTTTCTGCGAGGAACAGAAATCCTCTGAATATATACATTCTCTAATCTCGATATTAACATTTTGATGAAGCAGGTGTAGGTTTAACATTCTCGTTGGGTATAAGACTTTCCTACAGTTTATTGTTTTCAACACCCAAAGGTCTGGACCCTCTGTTGTTCTAGAGCGGAAGAGATACAAATAATATGCTCTGTCATTTCGTGTTCAACACCAAAGAATGGAAATACTGTCACCGTGCTTTTAGCATTGTCAATGAATGATTCGGGTCCTATGGACTCTGATTCGGTTTCCCATTTTGCTAGAGTTTCCGTTATCTTGTTGTCATCCCCTCTCCTATATCCCGGTGCCCAAATTAAGGTTACGCTGATTTTGATAGCGATATCTTTAAGGAATTTTAAGCTACAGATCAATCCAGGTTAGTTTTTTTCTAGAACGATTCCCTTATATTTCACCTCCTTCGGAAATGAAAGTTCTTGGCTTTCTTTTTGTAGTACTATCAGTTAACAGTTTAATGGGTTCTGAAGCATTACTTTTTTAGTTTCCCACAGCTATGACTAGATAATCCACTTATCATTGAATCCGTTTATATGGTTATGGAGTGGCTCATCGATTTTAATGTGAATTCATCCCTACTCCATGTCGTGTCGGTGTCGTGTCGCCAAGTGTGAAAGCGCCCATTGGCTAGAAGAACCTCAAGTAAGTAAAACAAAAATTGTGCCCTAAGGACATCCTGTATCCCTTTTGAAACTTACCGAGCCTTCTTCATCCAGTGCGGACGGTATATTTCGATTTCCTAACATTCTACCGATCCAGTGTTACAGATACTCTTATCTACTTATATCTTCTTCTTCTTCTTTTCTCCACTAGGGAGTACAGCCAATGAGAAAGACTAGTTTGGTGTTGTATTACGAAGGAGAGTTTCCTGTTAATATATATTTGGAATATACTGTTATTGCATGATATTTCAAAATATTTTTTTGGATCTGGTGTTCCAAGTGGTTTCAAAATTTCCTTTTACTGTCGTGGTTTGTTCAATATTTCATATGCTTCCACCTTAATTTTACATGAACGTTAATCGCCAGATACTCAGCTATGTGACATCATCAAACTCATCAAAGTAAAAAGGTGAGTTCTCTTTAATTTAGTGAGATTTTTATCTGATTGTAAATTTTTACTTGAAAATCTCAACAATTTAATCAAGTATTTATTCCAAATACTATCAGTTTAATTCAGAAACGTTTTGTTATTTTATTATTAATTAAGAAAGCTGTCGAACCATTCATACTATTAAGTGTTAATTTCTTTTTTGTATAAACTACACCCACTAATTTATTTAACGGAGATCTGCATTTATTTGTAACTAATGAGTATAAAGAAAATGTTTAATAATGTCGCAAGAAGCAATCCATTGGGCATTTAATCACTTTTTTAATAACCATAAATCCTCTATTCCAAGTGCCGATTGTTGGTTATGGTTTGGTGGGCGAGACGACAAATTTATTAAAAGATATCGGAGTCAGTGGTGATCACTCATGCGTAATTTCCTTTAAGACTTATTTTTTTTAAATGTATTAATTGTAAAACAAAGGTAAATTTGTCATGTTCCCGAGTGGAAGAAAAAGTGACGATTTGTAACTGAAATTCGTCACGGCGTTCATTGCACCAGGTCAGTAAACTGACAATAGACTTGTCATTTTTGTCTGTGGTGAATTCTTAAAATAAAATTAGTTTAAAAGGAAATAATTACTTTCGATTTAACGATAGTATGAGCGAGCGCGAGTTAATGAAAAATGTAATGATAATACACTTTTAATATGTTATTTATTAAAATTTATAGTTAGTTGTCACATACATTAAATATTTATTTATACTTTTTCCAGCTTATTAAAGAAATGTAGCCCGAGCTAGCCCCAATTTTCGTCCAACTTTCCCAACTGTTTTACACAACAGCAAGAAAACTTTCCACTACAAAGATTCGTAGCTTTTATTGAAGAGCTCCATCTAATTCCACGGCAAAATCGATATTGTAGTTCTTACCATAAGTAAAGCTCTTAACTAGCCCCGTCTTTTGTTAAAAAACTATCTAATCATAGGGTAAAACCTAATCTTAAACATATAATTAAAGAGCCGCGCAGTTAGTATTTTTTTTTGTTCTAAAGATATTCCCATAATCTCTGCTATTCTTCCTTCAATTATTTCATCACTAGCCGAACATTACGAACATCGATAATCGCTTTTACGTAGCATTGCGTTTGTCAGTCTGTCTCGCAAGTACGGCAAGTAGATGAAAGAAAAGTTGTTTCATCACTCTTAGCAGGTAGCTTTTTTGTAATCCATCTACTTGAACATATAGAGCTATACTTTTTCCTCAGAATTTTTTATTTTATAATTTAAAATTAGCATTTATAAACACCCCATTTCGGTTAAGACACCTACGGTCATTCAGATTCATTTTACTGAGAATTTAACTTTTAAATCCTTCTAGAAACTCACCAGCACAAAAAGTGACCTCCAGTTATTACAAAAAATATTTATAGTTAAATTTGTCACAGTCAATACTCAAAATTATCCTTCGCACAGGCTAGTAAACTGATATTGTTACCTTCTGACCGTATAATTTTTTGGTCAACTTTAGTGCAGCAGGTGGCAAGGAATTATAATTTATTACCCCAAACAAGTCATATTTCAATAGAAAATTTGTTATATTACCGTATATTTCAATCAGGCGTCCTAATTCTTTAATTACAATGTAGGTAGTAAAAGCGTATAATTCTGAGTTATAAAATTATGACAGGTTTACTCAGACGGACAAATTATGTTTTAAAATATTGTGGTAGTAAAAATTGTCGTAAAAAGATTTGTCCAATTAAAGTAAAACCAACAGATAACATCTCTGTTAGTGTCCGGTCTTTTTAAGTACTCATTTATCAGACTAGTAAAAAAATATATTAATATTTCAACACTAGAATTTTTGTATTTACTATAATCGTTTTAAAGTGTACCGCTGATTTTTTTTTGGGATAAAAATCTGTATGATTTTCCAATAATTCTATTGTGTATGCTTTTGATCTTTTTATGTACAAATACTGAGGAAAACTTGAGGCTAAATGAACTGACCTCTCATTTTAACGCCGTCGGATATAATATATTAACAACAGATTCAATTCTTCGGCACTAGGAATATAAATAATCAGATTGAGTGACTGTTTAAATTTTATATTTCAAGTGCTAGATAAACAGGTTTCTGTTTAGATACCGGGTCTTCAAATATCAAACCAGAATTGTTTTATATTTTAAATTTCATTCAAAGTATTTGCCATATTTCTGGCAAGTTGTGGATGCCACGCCAAAAAAACTGATTCTATTTTGTGGCAAACGAATCATCGATGCAAATAAGTAGAAATGGGATGGAGCTAAGTCTGGTGAGGAAGCCGCATGGGAATGTATTGCCTAAATAAACGCCCCAATCGTTCCATTAACCAGCTTTGCTGTGAGCGATAAAGCAAAATCGATTTGTGTTGCTTCTTTTGATGTTCTGGTCGTTTTTCAGGCAATGCTCGGTTCAAATCGATCATTTGTTGTCAGTAGCGTTCAATATTATTGGTTTCGCTAGGTTTTAGCACTTCGTAATAGATAATATCGTTCTAATCTCACCAAACACAGAGCATTGTCTTCCGTCCATAACGATTTGGTCTTGCAGTCGATGTCGCTGGTTTGCATAACTTACTACATTAACTAACGCCCAGATAACTACGTTCTTCAAATACGAAACGTCGTCATAATTTTATACATGCGAACACAGACAGGTTGTTGTGAAACATGAAACCAGTTGACTACTTGTCATCATCATTAGTGATGCCATCACGATCCTTCAATTTTGCTTCCGAACAACTTGAAAATTATCCACAATTGGTCACTTCTCAGTCATATAGATAGTAGTTATACGATACCTTTGTGTAAACTAACTTACCATTAATTGGCTTGCTTATGTTAAAGAAATCATAAAACAATATTTTGGTTGAAATCTCCTCTAGTTGTGCGTAAGTTTCTGACAATTAACGGATAAAACAATCCGCAAAATACTGGATACTGGAAAAAATAATAAATAATTAATTATTCATCAAATTTCAACTAACTGGTGGTTCAGTCCGTCTGGTGTAGAAATTTTCAAGCCACGACTACCACTTTCTACATAGCTTAATAACTACTTCTACATAGCCAGGACCGACGGTTTTACATGCACTCCGATATTATGATTCACACGAGCTTCTCATAATCGATATACTTCTGCTGAGGTATGAAACCCATTAAAGTTGCAGAAGGTTGGTCAAGTTAGAAGACTTAATATTCCTCCTTTCCAACTAAAAGAGAAAATATTTCGCATACATATGGGAATTGTATTCAATTACAAAGATGATCTGCTGCAAATATTAGACGCTTCAGTTTTCTGCTACTATATCGTTGTTATGAATGAGTAAAACTGTAAAACTAGAGAAAGTGGCACCAATATAGAAGCTGAATGTGGAAAAATAAGAGAAAATATAATAATAAAAAAGAATTATTCTACAAGTTTCTATTCTAGGACCCCTACTTTTTTGTAGCATATTCCAGCGACCTTCAATACTGTCTCAGTATCTTCTTAAGCTGACGACACAAAAATTTACAGGGATCATCTAAGTATGCAGAATGATCTCGATAACAAAAATGGTGCTCGAACTGGTCGCTCCCGTTGAACATTAATAAGTGTGTTGTGCTGAGTATCAGGAAAAACAATCTCCAATTACTGTATTTCCTCTATGGACTTTCATTATCTTGGTCTAATAGTGAACTCTAAACTAACATGGACTGATCATGTTTCCCAGTACCTATGTAAACGCGTGAACTTTAAATTGTTTCTAATTCAAAAAACTGTCTCCACAGCTTCTTTCGAGACATACAGCAAACTTAACAAGTGTTCGACCTGTGCTGGTCCTCTTCATGAACGCAACTAGGCTCTCTTTTGGCCGCGCAAGACCCGCGTATGAAGATGGATTAGATATGGCGAATCTTACATCGTTACAAAAAAGAGTATAAAGACGGCTAAGCGCTGACCTAATCCTCTCGTTCCCGATTATAAAACACAATTTTGGCGAGCTTCAAACAGCTTTCCCACGGTTGTCCGCATCTCCGGGAACTCCCCTTCAATCTGAAGAAAGAAACAATAGTTTTAAAAACAAAATAGACTCTTATTTGTTTTGATCTATGTATTAATCAAATATGGTATTAATCGGACTTGGGTCTCTGCCCTTATCAAATAATAATAATAATAACTTACTATTAGAAAACTTCTAAAAAAATGCGCACTACAGATTTCAGTGTAACTTGTAGGTAACTTTTCCCTATTTTACTTGCAAGATAAATTTTCTGAAATCAATTAATTAATGCACCATAACACACTTTTAAATCTTTTTAGTGTTTTTGTCATTTCTCTTATTTCTGGCATTGTTCTGATCTGTATTTTAGGCAAAACAAAGAACTAGCAAAAACAAACCTTTCTAAATACAGCACTGTCAAAAAGTTGCCGAAATTAATACAATTAATTTCACACCTGACCTCGCCATTTGCAACATCAAAAATACCAGTTTCATCAATGCTAATATTTAAAGTAATAAATCGCTATGAAATGTATGCAAAATACGAGCGTGGAACATTAAAATTCACAAAATTCAATTTGGGTTCATCGAGTTAATGAAACGTGATAAAATCCCGGTTAACTGTAGCGGAATGAGGGACGCAGCCTGCCTGCACTTTTGCGTTCTGTGAGTTTGCCCTGCCTTGTTCTGTGATTATACCAACGATCAGGCCAACTCGATCCGGAAAAATCAAATTTCAAAGCTCCCTTACCGATTAATTGTCTGGCTTGAGACATATTATTACATATGTACAGTACAAGCTAAGCGTTGTTGCCAAATTTCTGCAGATGATTAATCGCTCGAAATCGCAAAAATAGAAAATTGTGACCGACAAAGATGTAATCCTGGCCTTATGCCTCTCGACAACACGTGACTTGAGCAGACTGAAGTGGCCAACACGCTTTTTCAAAACATTTTATTTTATTTTTTCGTAATTTTGTGATATCACGCTCTAGTGTCAGTCTCAAGCTTGTTTTTTTTAATCGAAGAATCTCCCTTTGATGTCTTCTTAGTTCGTTTATCTATTCATACAGTACTATACTTTTTTACAGGCTTATAATACAACATTACACTTTTATTTAATATTTTCGAGTATTCTTATTCGCTTGGAGTTATAGAAAAGCAGTATGGTCTCTGTATTATATTATATGTATTATATTGTAGTAGTATTCTTCCGTGTAATCTTTTGGAATTCTTTGTAAATATACTCCACTCCAATGAGTGAACAAGAGTGAACAAGATCCACCACCTAGCCGGTATCACTCCTCCTGCC
The DNA here is from genome assembly GCA_949320105.2 of Crepidodera aurea. Lineage (NCBI taxonomy): Eukaryota > Metazoa > Arthropoda > Insecta > Coleoptera > Chrysomelidae > Crepidodera > Crepidodera aurea. Next base: position 21,681,330 of record OX439472.1, on the reverse strand, counting down.
ATCCGTAGGGAAGCAACTGCACTCATTGAATGATCCAAGCAGCAGTAGTATCTGAACGCCACCCACTCAACGGTCTCCAGCCGGCCCATCAGCGATTAAAATGAGGGCGAAGCTTCCTGAGATCGACAGAAGGTTACGAGGGAACCTAAAACCAGAGTGAACCTTTGGGGGAAGACCTCAAACCAACATTTGATGAAGCCGAATGAAGAACTGGCACCAGGAGGCGGCGAAAACTGGGAAATCTGGAAGGCGCTAAACAGACTGCGGACGGACACAGCGAGATCGAGAGATGCCCTAAATAAGTGCCCTGTGGACTCCAATCTTATGACAGCGAAGCCGAACGCAATTGATGTCGCCCGTTTCTGGGCAAAAAATGTTTAGTTCACGTCTCTTAATTAACTTGTGATGCTTCTGACACAAATAAATAAAAATACTCCAATGAGTCTCACGGAGAATTTTCCTTCCTAATGTACCAGCAGAAACTGACACCTTCTAATAATTTATTTCCCATATGGATCTAGTTTTTTTGATTCACAGGATCCTCTAAAACCTGCACGATTTGGCAACAATGTGCTATGACCAGCCGTGTGTTTGGTGTATCAAAGCCGACTCCGGCTTGTTTCACCCCTTTTAAAAGCCCGTTTCTTACGCTTGGCCTACCTCCACGGGCACCCCGCTTAATGAGATTATTATATGGAAGGGTTAGGCTACAAAATGGCGACTTTATCCCTTTTATTAATTCTTACAAATTAAAACACAGACACCATGATATTAATCTAAAATTCCCTCCTATATAGACTTCATTGGCCGAAAGCGTTTTCGGCGTTGACGAAAGTCTTTGTCTCTGTGTTGATTTTGTTTTTCGTGTCTGCCAGATTTTGTTTAGATAATGACTAAAAAAGGGGGTTTTACGTTTGGCATTAAAGCGACGCGATGGTTTAAAATGGTGGATTTTTTTAACGAAGTTGACCATTTCAATCCAATATAAATATGCATCATATTTTTTTTATCTTAAAGAACTAAAAGCTATTTTGGGTCAATCCATACCAAGTGGTTCAAAAATAAAATAATTGGTTGCTTGATCATCTCAGAAAAAATTAATATTTGGTAGGTAGATTCCCTTATGTTTTGGGGGTTCAAAAATATTTTTTTCAAAATTTTTACTATGTACCATTTGGAAATGGCGACCATATTTGTTTTAGGCCGCACGCTATTTTTCGCGTTTGCAGGCATCTACGATTTTTTAAATTGTACAGCAATGAATCGTCCTAACCTTCTCAAATAAACTGCATTAAGTTCAGTACACTGTGGCCTACAAAATAAAACCATAATTACTTAATTATATGTATTTATTCATATATTTTTTACAGCTCAAAATTATTGGTCGGGAATTGGCAAAATTCAATTTTTGAAGAGTAATTTTTCAAAGAAGGAATAACTTATCAGCCTTAATAGTTTTACTGTTACACTATACATTATAGTTACTTTTTATAAAGTATTAATGGTGAGACTCTTACCCATAAAAAGGTTTAACCTGCAATATTTTTGTTGGGGGATCTTCCTCTTCTATTTGATATTCTCCGAGGTATCGTACCCTGGGATTGTGCAGGATAATGCATTCTGAGAGAATGTGGATATAGGTTTCCTCCTCTTCCCCGCAGAACCTGCATTCTTCTTTGTCTACTAATACTATTTTTACTTTTACTGACGCAGTCGTCAGATCTCTTCTGGTTATAGTTTCCCAGTAGTGTCTTGACCTGCCTCATTCCTTGTAGTCCAGTATTGCGATCTTTTGTTATTTACTTCTTTTCCAAGTTCATCAAGTATTGTACTGGTGCTTATTCCGCAGAAGGGTTCAGGTCCCAGGAATGGTGTTTCAGCCCCTTTTTTGTGAGTACGTCTGCTACTTCATTACCCACCACTCCAGTGTTGTTCTTGCCTAGTTCGTTTAGATTCTCTAGGCACTCCCAATTATTATGTATTATAATCAAATTACATTTTTTTTCACTGCATTTTAATATCACAGAAACTTATTCATATGTCGTGATAAATCTTCAATAGCGAGAAGACATCTGATTCTAAACTTTAATACTTACTTCTTTCTTAAATGGATTCTTTAGGAATTAAAATATGAAGATAATGCTAGATTCACTAGCATAGCTATATTATGCCGTAAATTCAGGTAGAGATAATTACAGTTTTATATACTGAGATTTTATTTTCTACCAAGTAAGCAATGTAGGCTTCTCATTTCTACCTATATATCTGTTTTGTTTCTTTTCAATTGATTTTGGTGTCAAGCATTTAACAGGCAATATCTACATTGCCATTTTTTTATTCTTAAGACTGTACCTACACTTGTACAATGATTTGTTTAAAGTACACCTATCACTTCACATCAAAGTTGCACTGTATACTAGTAATTTATTTTCCAGGAAAGCTTATATTTATTGCGGATGATCCAGTAAAGTTAAAAGTGAAACTTAAGACCTAGTAGGTACTACGGTTTAAGTTGCACAAGATTCGTTAGCCCTCATATGCCATTTCTTTAACTAGTTTTGAAGATTCCTTTATAAAGTTATCTAGAAACAATTACTCTTGCTGTGGTGGTGGTTAAACCAATGTAGTGCCTTTTTTAATATATATTTTTTTTATTGGTGTCAACTGTCTATTATGGTCATTGGCCTCGTGTTCTGTATATACTGTTTCCCAGTGCCACTTTGTTAATTAGAACCCAAGAGTAAAATGGTCGAGTGGGGAATCACATGGTATATGAACATCGATTTTCAAGCTTTTAATTAATTAAAAATCAGAAAGTTATTTTTGCCTTCAGTGGGATTCGTACCTACAACCCTCGGGCGATTCATATTTAGATGACAGTTACGTTCTCAAATTTTTGACGGAAAAACATTTTAGATCATATTTTGGACAAATGTTACGTTATACTGCTGATAAAATGACCTATTTATAACGTGAGGATAGGGCAAAAAAGGATAATAGAAATTTCTTTTGATTTACCTCTTTATCTACGTGTTATGCCTAAAAATAAGGCTGTATTTCCTTCTTTCCGGTTGTAGCCGTTAAATAGGGACTTAAGAAGAGGAATTTTGGACTGTGTTAACATATTTATTTATTTCTCTGATTTCGCTCCTATCTCGAGCTTAGCAACTCTGAAAGGTTGAAGAATTTCAACGAATTTTTGTCAGTTCTGAAGATACAAATTGTAGCAAAATAAAATGAAAATTCACTTGTTAAACGTTATGTGGAATGCAAAATTTTGTCTGGCTGAGGTCGAAATCCGCTAAAAAGTATTTTTGGCGTAGTTCCAACTGCCGTCAACATGTTGGTTAGGCACAATTAATACCGTTGTATGCTTTATTATTATTAAACAAAACAGCTTTCTAATTTTATTGTTCTTGTCCAATTAATATAATACAATACGTGATATCGTTGTCGGTAGGAAAGTTTCAGCGTTACAGTATTTGTAGATATTAAAATGAGCACTAAGGAATCCTTTATAATATTTATTTATTTACCATATCTATACCATTCAACATAATGGACGGAAGCAATTATTTGATGGAAATAAAAAAGTCAGTTATAATCTACTTTATAAGCTTTGTAAAAGCACATGTCAAAAAACAAAACTACATTCTGATAGTTTAAAAATAATAAAACAATGGCGAACGCTTTTTGACAAACTCTCTTAACAAAGAAAAATATTTTGTGCCTTTAAAAGTAAATTTACTTAAACAAATACGTTTTTATTTAACTTAATAGTATTAATACATTATTTTTTCTGCAAATACTAATAGAAGGAGGTTTTTTAATATGTCATTCTAGCGTCAAAAGAGATATTTTGTTAGGCTATCGTTCGTAGGGTTCTTTCATTTTTCATTGTATTAAACACGTTAAATTTCGCGCCAAAAAAGAATAGTTGCAGTCAATTTTACTGGACTACTTTATTCAAATAAAAATCTTCAACAGAAGCACCCATAATTCTTATTGAGACTTGCAGGGATCGTGCTCTGTCGGACACAACAAGCAGATATTGGTTTTATAGATAATTATTTTGATATTGAAGAAAAAGAAAATTTGAGTAAAATGAATCAACTCATATCTCATTTTATGAATGATTTGACCTGCATTTTATATATTATAAGCAGATGATCTTTCAACGAGAACTAAGATAACAATTGCTACCCTTAGAGATGCTAGGCTGAATATAAAACTAATTCTGTGAGTCGTGAGTCAAATCTATATACCGAGTTTATAATCGAGGCTTCCAAAATGAGTGAAAAATAACGAAGAAAGAGATAATGGCTTCATTTAAATTAACTATTTATGAATATAAACGAAGCTAGAAGTATAAAGTATACAGGATAAAATAAATGATATAGTAAAAAACCGTATACGAAAAAATTGTGAAAACTATTATCATATATGAATATGAATTAACTTGGCCTAACATGTATAAAGAATTTTGTGGGTTATACAGCGTAGTGAAAACAAGCAAACTTATTTTGACAGTATTGTAAGATTTGACATTTCCTTTATCAAGGAAAAGTGACCACAAACGTATTCGAGAAGGAATTGACATGTGGAACCTTGATAGCGTGAAAAAACAATAGAACCATAAACTAGAAAGAGACGACTCTATTTAAAGAATGCATTTTTTAGTTAAAAATTAAATCTCTAAAAATAAGGATTGAAAGAGTAATATTAACGAATTATTTATAAACAAAATACAGGAATCAGATAATACAATATTTTTTAATAATATTTAGTGGTTAAGATAAATTTCCAGGTGATATATTGCAATGAAATAATCACCTTGTATGTAGAAGGTAACCAGGTAACAAAAAAAATAAACATAGTGACAGTGGATTTTGAGAGTTACTGAAAGAAAGGGGATGTCAAAAGGTTTTTTTTGGAAAATTGAGAAATATTAAAAAGAAAAATTTAAATCCAGCACCAACAGAAAGTTGCAATTGATTAATAACAATAACTTATGTTAATATTAAGTTGTATGATATATGGAAGTTTGTAACTACCTAGAAGAGTTCTGTTAATGTACGAGGACGTCTAGATGAGAAGACTAGTTTGATTTGGCTTAGAAGGACTTTCACATACAGGTCAAAGGTACTTGAAACTTTCAGTGTTTAGTATTAGGCTATTTTTGTTATTTTTATTGTTCAATATTATATTATAGAGAGTGAGTGAGTGTGAATGTTTTGTTAATAATAATTATATTTGCAATTTCGGCAATGTTCAATGTTATCATCTGAAATTGTTTTAATAAAATTTATAACTTTTGACATTTCGTATCAATATATTGTAACGGTTAACCAATTTAAAAAAAGAAATACAAATAATACATACAAGATAGTTCTGAGCACGAAGGGATAAACGAAATAGATAACTTTCTTAATATGGATAAAATCACTACTTGTTATATTTTGTCAACAAAGTGACGTTTCTTTAAAAAATAAAACTGAAATTTGTTCCTGATAAAGAAATCCTCATTATCTTGATCCTGATTATCCCGATCCAGATTATCCTGATCCTGTTTTGGAAAGTATTCCGTTTGAAAAAGAACATCCACCCATAAAAAGCAACTAAAAGAATCAAAACAGAAAAACTAAATCGTAAAAAAAAGGTACCGATTAAACATTAAATATCGATATTTAACAAGTCACTAAAATAAAAAAAGGCCTAAAACAATTAGCTAAGGTTAAAATTTATTTAACCTAAAAATAAAATAAGTTAGGGTAGAATCTAAAATTTGAGAATAAGGTAAAGGTATGAAAATAACCTCTTACGATAACCGGTAGCTTTCAACAAAATATTTTTTCACGCTTAATAAAAAAGGTTTATCGTTATTTAATTTTCTGTTCCAAATAAATGTTTATATATTTTAATTCAATAGTCGTTATTATTGATTTCTATAAGTATCAAGCCAATAGAAACACCACTAAGATTAGGAATCTCTACTCTATGGTAGATGGAGCCCAAGGCAACCTGTTAAGTGATAAAAAGAATTCGCATTTTGCCTAAGACTACAAGAAAAGGTAGTGAGTGAAAAGATTTTACGTGAATTTAAAATTTATTAAATTAGTTAAAAATGAATCAAATTAAAATTAAATTAAAAGAAGAAAGGGCTGAAGTCGTGGTTATTTAATCCATTAATAAAAACATAACAAAATTTACAATACAACAAACATAGGTGATGTTTATAAATTTTAAATTGAATAATTAAACAAAAAGAAAAACATACATAATACACACAAAACATGCAGTAAACATAACGGTAGTAACGAATTAAAAATTTTCTTTGTGCAGTCCCTTAATTTAATCTTCAGAAAGATGAAAGACAAAAAAACTGAGATAAATACGAGACGACAACTATATAAATCTTAAAAGCTTTCCTAGAATTAAGATTTATTAACAGTTCTATTTATATCAAATTTCAGACACATTTAAAAATTACTAAAAAAAATTGTTGAAAGACATTTTTCACAAGACTTTCAGGAATTTTCACACTGCAGTCATTAGTTTGCATAAAAATGTTTACTGATAGTAATAACACTTATGTTTGAAGCACTGAAAGTAACATTTCAACTTAGTATTTTTTAATAATAACAACTAAATTTTAGCGCTTCATTTTGGTACCTAAGAAAGATACAATAATTAAAGGATTGTTTTGATATTATTTAATAGAAATATAGTTATTACCAATTATATGTTAAATCTAATTCGTAACAGTTCCAGAATTTTTATTTTTTACAAAAATGTTAACTAGTATATATCGCATGTTTTTTTAATTATTAATTACATCGAAATTCGCTAAATATGTAGGATTTAAATCAGTTAAAAATTGCAAATAGGGCAATGTAGATTGCTGTAACCCCATAGCTTTGTAATTTGCTTTTCTTTTCTCAACTCATCTTTAACAGATTCTCTCTAGTTTCTTTTCGATCTTTCCATTTTCATTTTTTCGGATACGTACTAACTGCAGTCGAAATAAAAGGTCCATTTCAAGTAAAATGGCGAACTGCAGTCTAAAAGTTTAATCTTAATCTAAATAATCAGTAGCGTACGCTATACAGTTATTAATATCGTTACAAAAATATAAATTCAACATTTAATAATTTAAAGATGTAGTAAACATTTCGATACTAAAAAAGTAAGTGTAATGTAAAATTATCTGGATGTAGCAAATACTAATAAAAATCTACATTTTCTGGCTATAGGTAAGTTCGGAAAATTAAAAACTCATCTTAGAGATTATTCTAACAATCCTGAGTGAAAGAACAGGTTTAAGGGATAAATTTATTTGCTTGAAGATTATTTACCTGTTTTATACACTTAAAAAAATATTGACAATATTATAATCCTTTAAAATTTATCTAATCTAAAGTAATATCTGCAGATTTGAAAAATGATTTTTTAAGGGACGCCTATGCATACTTAAAATTATACTTTTATTTAGATTACAATTTTGCACCTGGCTGGTATCCCAAAAATTTAGACTGCAATTCGGCTTTTTTAAAAAATTTAGACTGCGGTTTACCGGCACCGCATTTTTCCATTGCATGCTACTCTTTACCTCTCTTTCTGTCTCTACGTGACTTAAAACTATCCCATTCTTATGGCTTTTATAAAATGACTTACTTTGGCTTAGTCATATAAATCATTTATCTCATTATTTGTACTTATTTTCCATCCCATCTCAACCCTTAGTTTTTCTCATCAAATCCTGAAACATCTAATTTTTGCATTTGTTAATACTTAAGTTTCTAAAATTTTTTATAAATTTAAATATTTCTTAAACCCCCTGCATGACCGTTTGCTTTGACTATTCATACATCTATTTCATTTATTATTTATAAGGTCACCCGTAATCATAAAATTAGCAACTTTCCCAATTTTGAATTTTCTTTTATCAGCATTTTAATTCTTTAGATCTTTAATTCCATATATATTAGAAAATTTCTAATCCCATCCCATGCTTCTACTAGTTGTTTTGTATTATTATTTACTTCAGAATATCATTTTTACTAGTTTTTTCTTTACCCTGCAAGTATTTTATTAACTACGTTATTTGTTATAATCTCATATTCATTGGCTCCTATCAGTACTTGTTTAAACATCGGTTTTTCCCCATTCCTGATTGATATTCACCTAGTACATTCTTTGTATAAATTTTTACTTTTTTTTAATAGTGACGGTATCGTAATTTGCAATTGATATCTAAAAACGCTATTCCTCATATTTCTCATAACACGGGATAGTTTAAGTCTACTTAATGGATCTACCACTTCTAATTCATCTGGTCCACTGTAGTTGAGAATGTGGTACGGATTAAAAGATTAATAGTATCATAATAGAAATTATACGCCAGAGAACAAAACCAATTACAAGAGGATTAACTATACCAACCGATATCAACACTTCCGGTATCTTCTCTATTTGGTTTCCGTCTAGTGCCCATTCCAAAACCCACACCCCAACACTGGTTGCCTAAAATACCCCACTGATACACCTAGAACAATGACAGTCAAGTAGCTTGGTTGATGACAGCACGTAACGTAGAATTTACTTTTACCTATTTCCAACTTGGTTACTTTGGTTACTTTTTCAAACCATGTTTTGAAAAAATATTAAATAAATGCGACAACAATGACAATCAAGTAGCCACGTTGAAAGTAAGAAACGTAACACACGTAACTCTAAAAATATCATGATGTATTTTTTGTAGTGTACGTGTTAACAAAACCGACTATCAAAACCCGACTGACGGAGTTTCATCCAATAAAAGAAGACATATTTACTTGTCCATTAATGATTCCAACTAAACAGGTTTTGTTTTCTCGCCCACATATTTTGTTTCTCGAAGTCAGTTTTAGTGTGAAAGAAAAAGTATGCGTGATATGACAGCTGCTTACAATGTTATGTGGAATCTATGTCTATTAGGTGGTCTAAGATACTTGGCAGGTTCGATGTTATTATATTCTGAAACGTTCAATTTTACGTATCATTCATCACTGGTAATAATTAAGAAACTGTAAAAAACGCTTTGATATATTTATTTTCTACAAATTTCTCGTAAGTCTACCCACTTTAATTGTCTTTTAGCTTTACGATTTCTATCAACTACAAAGTAATGAAATTGCATTTTATTTTAGATGTTAATTATCATTATTAACCCCCTTTAAGCTTATGTTATTATTTCGTATGATTTTCATTGAAAGGTCAAGTAATTTTAGATGTGGCTGAAACAGAAAACTAATCAATTTTAAATGAAAGTTTAAACAAATAAAAATAACGGCTTACTTTAAGTTGATACGAATGAAAGTAATTCATGGGCTTCATTTATTTACCACCCTAATGATTCCTCTTATCTTTTAATTTCTGCAGAATTCGTTCTTTGTACTCCAGAGATCCAACTTAACATCTTGTTAATATATATTTTCTTTATTCTTTGCACTGATTTTTTTATTATAGCGTACACCAGAAACTTTCTTTATGTTCATTCATTACGCTTGCATTATTTGTACTACTTCCCGATCTATTTCGCCGTCTTCTGAGACAATCGAGCCTGGGTATCAGAAGATATTGATGTCGCTTACTTGATTCATCTATTTCTCTATTAAAATCTGGGTATTCAGTTTTTCTTCTTAATCAATTTTCAAGTCTCTACTACTTTTTAACGAACTTCTGCAGTTTTCCAGTTTCCTTTCTATCTCTTCCTTGTATGTAGCGGTAATAACAACAATGTCAACCGCAACATCATATATCACGGGGACTGATCTCTTATATCTCACATTGTGACATCCATGACCAATTTTTCTATTGTTCTACGAGCTTCTTCCATATCTCTATTTTGTATAGACATCTATTCCTACTGTGAATATATGATGTGCTCAAACAATAAATCATAATAATCCAATTGCTATTATAACATAGATTATACCAAGGGTTCCAAAAGCTTCTTTTTTACTTCTTTCTTGACTTACAATATGCGAAATTATCCCGAATCCTGGTAAAATTAAAATATATTCACCTGTAGTCCAGAGTGTCTCCTCTTTCTTTGTAGGTGGATGATACTATTACACTCTTTCTTCATTCACTATTTCGTCTTTTTTTTCCACGCGTGCTTTTTTATTTTTTTTCTAATGTGCCAGTAAATGTTACAGATAACCAATTCGCTTAGTTTTCAAAATAAGTTACGCTAATGTATCCACTACATCAAAAGCAAGAGATGGACTCTTCACGTTTACTGCTTGAGACTAGCTCGCTCGCATTTTGGTTAAACTGTGAGAAAAAATGTGGAATTTATGCCTACACAGTACTAACAACAAAACACGTTAAGTGTAATAAATTTTACGCAGCCATTGTGGCTGGATTTGACTTTCCGGCGCGCTCTTTTCACCGCAGGCGCAAGTGATACTGATTTGAGCGGTTCCAAGATCCTAGAGATCAATGACTCAATTTGCTGAAGGGTAAATGTTAATCGTATATATTTTGCATCGATAATGACCTTTTATTACTAACAGTCAACAAGAACATACTCGAGTAATGATCCTTGAGGTACTCCCAACATAAGTTACAGTTTACATTTGATTCTAAATATGGATTCACGGATCTCGACACTGCCAATTTTGAAATGCGGTTAAATCACTTCTTGTACGTAGTCGCTGATCTGAAACCACCCGGTATAAATCATATGTCCGAAAATACCAAACATACAAGAGATCCGGAGAATGCCGAGTTGACAGCTATGCGTGTAGCGTACATCAAATCATAACTGCTTATGCTTCCACCGTAAGAAAAACTGGCTACCTTTTTTAATTGATGATGGACGATCGGCCTTACACAAAGGACCATAATTTGTTGTCAATTTCTGGATATGCTGACGTTTTTAATTGTAATGCGGCCCGTTTTGATCTAGCGCACTCAATTTTTTATTGAATTCGAAACCACTTAATGTGGTTTTTTATACGAGTTGACTCATTTCAGATCGATTGGTGGTCCCAAAAATTGATCAATGGGTTTCTAGATTTATTTACATTATCGGGTTTGTTTGATTCGCAAACCACAATCCTTTTTTTTTATTTTTTAATAAAGAAAATACCTGATATATCACAGCATAAAAGTCAAAAAGTTATTGCAGCAGCAACCTGTAGTCTAATTATTTATTTTTTCTTCAAGCGTATCAAAATATAAATATTATATATTGAGAAGGAGTCTATTGTATTATACGTAAAAATTTCTGAAATTTATACTCCATATGCCTTGACAATTACCTCCGGCAAGTCGCCTCGGCTGCGAACTCTGGGCTCAGCTATAATATATTTATTTTAAGGGATTTCTCAGCCTGCTATATAATATACTATTCGATCGTAAAATCTACATGGAATCATTCAACTTTGGATGTTTTTCCATAAATGACAGCTTGCAATAGTTAACCAAACATTTGAAAAATTACTTTTTAGGCTTAAATTCCTTGTTTTTATGGCATTTTACTCTTAAGAATTAAATGAAGAAACAAATAGTGATAAATATTATTAAAAGATTGCACAAATGAAAAGAAAAATAGTCAAATCTCCCAGGAATTGGACATAGAATGTCAACATTGCCACAACGTCTGGACTTCAAACAACTACTCCTTGGATTATATGCCCCAACAGGTATTGAATTATAGAAGTCCCGACGTTGGTTGGAACCTGAGATATCAGGACATTAAACCAACAACTTTGATTTTGTTATTAAAGGAGCCCGTTATCCATAGACCGGTTTCGGCATTATTGTGCCTCTTCAGTATGGAGTAGACAAGCTCGACTTTCAATCTCTAATGAAAGTCTGACAGTGGATACGACTAGCCCAGTTCCTATAAAATACAGTTGCGTTAGCAAGTGTATAAAGAACTGAGAAAGCCCAGCGCCATCTATCACAATAATAACAAACTCAAAGTTAGCAAAAAACAACGACCTGTGAATGTATTAGTGCTGATATATATTTCTACCGAAATGTTATTATTGTGATGGCGCTGGGCTTTCTCAGTTCTTTATACACTTCTTGCTAACGCAACTGTAATTTATAGGAGCTGGGCTAGTCGTATCCACTGTCAGACTTTCATTAGAGATTGAAAGTCGAGGTTGTCTACTCCATACTGAAGAGGCACAATAATGCCGAAACCGGTCTATGGATGACGGGCTCATTTAATAACAAAATCAAAGTTGTTGGTTTAATGTCCTGATATCTCAGGTTCCAACCAACGTCGGGACTTCTATAATTCAATACCTGTTGGGGCATATAGCCCAAGGAGTAGTTGTTTGAAGTCCAGACGTTGTGGCAACGTTGACATTCTATGTCCAATTCCTGGGAGATTTGACTATTTTTCTTTTCATTTGTGCAATTTGTTTACTCCCATAAAATATTTCGGTAGAAATATATATCAGTACTAATAATTAAAAGAAGTAGAAAAAAGTCGTCTTAAAATTGTCATTAAAAGAAAACATTCTTTAAAATTATAATATCTAAATAATTCCATTAGTAACAGATCTACCTCAATTTTCTTATACTTTTTTGGGTAATAGAGTTTATATTCGTTGAGTTGAAATACGAACTTCTTATTATGTAAATCCAATGTAAAATTGCATAATAAAACAAACGTTTTCCTTTGCTTCGTGTTTGTATACGCTTTTGATATTATTTCAAGAAAAACAATTTGTAAGGGCGAAGTCGATAAAAAATAAGTACCAAGTTGTATGCAAATTAATGAAATTTCTTTTTGTGCCAACAAATTGTTTGGGAAATAATAAAACTTTATGTGAGTTTTAATTAAGATTGTGTGCGTAAAGCGTTCTAAATTTGATGATAAAAAAAATGTTTTATGTTTGGCAAGCCATATATAATTAATTTAGGGAATAAATGGACAAATGTGTATTTTACATATAATCAGGATACATTTCCATACTTCTTCACATTCTTTGTTTTTACTCTCTCATTGAAACATCCATTTTTACAGTTTTATTAGGTCTAATTTTTTAATTGAAGGTACCAAATACCAGTTTTTCTTCTTAATCAGTTAATATTTCGCCGTTTTTGTCTTATTATTCCTGAAACGATGTTTCTCTGATTATTTGTTAATAGTAGATTCTGCCACAAGGTTAGAATGAAAAAATTAGAAGAAAGTAGAGTGGAATAACCACGAGTATCTAATTTTTCATTCTAACCGAGTAACAGACTATCTTTTATCCACGATCAAAAACTAATTCAAAATAAACTAAATTTAAACAGCTAAAGTTATTTTTATTAAAATTACATTGTCTTAATATTAATATTTACTGTGTTTGTACAATTATTAACACTGGATCATTCGAAATATTTTCTGTAATACTTTTTAGAACGGACTGGTTGGATGAGACGGATAATATTTGTGTATCAGGAAGAATTGGATGTTGAGGGGACGTCTACTGTTGAATTAGATCCAGTTAAAGAGGAAACTAATTGATTTGCTACCTTCACTCTATTTTGCAAAGAATTTTCTTCTGCTACTTGAGATGATTTCCATCCTCCATAACTTTTTACCGTTGTTAGATCTGGACCTGCATTTACCAATATGGTGGCTGAGGTACGCCGAAAATAATGCCCATTGTAATCATGTGGGTTGTCTAAATTAAGAAAAGTGGCAATTTGTTTAGGCATATTACCCAACTTACTTATCCCAATGACTTGTCTTGTACATTTATTTTTTTGAAAATTTATAAAAACATTACCAAAAGATACATTAGATGGTCTCAAATTTAACCGATAAGTAACAAGGAGGATTATGTTGTTAATGGGATTAAACTTTTTTTAATCTCTTGGCAGTCTGGGCATTAAAAGTAACACTTAAGAACCTAAAATTAAAGATTAAAAAAAATAAAAAGTTTAAGAAATATCTTTAAAAATCATTGTCTTCACTATAACTACTGGTATCATTATCATTGTCTTCTCTGAGGTTTATTATTATAAGGTCTATTAAATTTTTAGATGTGCTACTATCTATGATTAGAAGAGAGTATTGACAATTTTTAAAGCAAAAAATTCCCGGTGTATTGGGGTTGCATACACAATTTGCATTGTGTGTTGCAAAGCTTTTATTTGACTGATTCTAGTTAAAATGTCACTCTCTATTAAGTTTTCCATTGCTATATCCACTTTCCAAAATGAATTTTCCACCTTTTTAACATGAACATTTTCTCCAATATTCTCGATTACATCTGAAACTGCCTTCAAAAACAAATCTCGCACATCAGGTACCTAATGTAAATGTATTGTTTCTAGAAACATCTTTTAATTGTGACCAGATCAGTTCAATGAGATTTAACGTGGTTAGTAGGCAATCTGAGAATTTCAATTCCTTTTTCACGGGCCATCTCGTCTATAATATATTTTTTGAATTCGTTTTTAGGTTGCCTTGCTATTACGAGTAATTCTGCCTTCAAGGATTTATGAGGACTAATAATATTTTTAGAATAAAGCCATTTTGAAATATATACTAATACAAAATTCCGAATCAATGAAAATACATACGATACGGCTATGAATAAATAAAATCTGACATATCTGTTAAAAGGGAAGGTTTATTACAGAAAAAAGCATGGAAACATGACTAAATCAAAACTAAAACTTTGATTAGGCAAATCAGATGTATTAAAATTTTCATTTCATAAGCATTGAAGGATGAGGTTAAAATGAAATTTCTACCTCTTGAACATGTACTACTGCAAATCAAATTACTGCACTCCTTTCTTCTTTAGACTATAATACTGACAGTTAATTTGACAGTCATGGCAAACCTTAGCATTAATATCAAAGTTTTTCTCATCTTTTAGCATTAATTTTTTATAGTTCATGCGTTTTGATAAACTTCATATCTCAAAACTATTTTTCCGCTATCTCAGTAGGCGCAATTGACATATATTTTTAATTAACAATAATGTCATAAAATATCACCTCTTTTTTGATTCACATTTTTATCCTACAAATAAATATTCTCATAATCTGGAATCGCCAATTTGTCAACCTCAAAAAGCCTTATAAATACAAAGCGGATTAAATTCAGCAACTAAATTTTATATCATTTGTGAAACCCATACGAACAAAATGTCAAAATAACCGTTATTCATTTCTCAGTACGAAACCGAACGACACAATTAGAATAAAAAAATTAATCCGATGACACAATGGGACCAAGACCCCCGATAAACGAATATATTTTGTACATTAGAAACAAATTTAAACATTCTTTTGAGGGTGACCGAAAATAGTCTGAGCAGATGTTTTTTATTTATGTATTTCATGTTGGATCATTAACAATTTAAAATGACAAAGTAAGCTTTGGGGACCCTTATCGATAATATCACAATATATTATTCCTAATTCAGTAACACCACAATATTAGGAACCGTAGATTAACTTCATCGATTTTCTATATTTTGCGATATCTGACAATCTGAGTCAGCAGTTAGTAAGAAACCACATTCCACTAATTCTAAATTAAACTTGATTTGCTTTTGGTATGTTATAAAAGATAAGTGTAATTCTGACTCGATTAAATACACCAAAACAACCTTAAAGGACTTTCAACTCTTAGATTCTACATCTACTACTTTATTTATTAACCTAACGTTTGATTTCTCAACCAAATTAACTAAACACGTAAATAAGTAATGAATTACACAGCAGACTTCTTCTTAATACAAGAGAAGAAACGAAATTCAGATGGTTTGGACATTTAACAAAACAGATAGTAAAAGAGAGTCAAAATTATTCTGGGAGGTCAAAACCACGAGAATAATAGAAAGGGCAGACCTACGAAATCAAGAGAGAAATTTTACAAAAAAAGATAAAACTTAGCCAGAATTAAAACTACTGTCATCCTGATACCTCATGGTAGGTACAACGACACCTTCTAATCAATTTGAACCATGCGTTGCATGAAATATATAATATCAAAAGAGGCAGCACAAAGTGTTTCCTGCATATTGTTTTTGGAACTGAGGTTTATAAATGCCTCAATACTGCAACCTTAAGACTTATTGTACTATGTCAGTTACATCGTTATGTTTGTTACCTTTATCAGGCTAAGTAGCCTTTTCACCAGATTTTCTTTTGGAAAGTCCTCCTATGGGCTTACTGGCCCCAGTAGGTTATACCTCCAGTGTGTGAGTGCCTGGCACTCTAGTATGATATGAGAGGCTGTTTCATCATCCTCATTGCATAATCTACATATGGGTTCATCTTGAAAGATGCCCATTTTATGTAGGTGTTCCCGTGACATGCCTTATTTGATTTCTACTTAGATTCAGAATATCACCTGTCAGTACTTTCGATGGCGCTTTAACCATTCGTTTACTGTTTTGTTGACCCAGCACGAGATCCCAGCGTGACTGGTGTTCTTTTAACATCCACCTAGTCAGCGAGAGTCGTACTGAGGATTTGGAAATGTCAAACGCCGGTTCAGGACCAGTAAATTCGGTCGCTGGGGCTTTCCTTACCAGGGCGTCTGCTTCCTCGTTGTCTTTTAGTCCTTTATGCTCTGGGACCCATCTAAGTGTTACCTTATTTTGGTTAACCAGAACAAGCAGGATTTGTAGACAGTTACAGACCAATTTTGATCTGATTTTGTTACATGATAAGGCCTTTAGGGCAGCTTGGCTGTCAGAGTAAATAAGGATTGTTTTCCCTTTATACCCCCTGTCAATATTCTCCCTCAGACAAAGCGCTGTAGCTACCATTCTTACTTTTGACGAATCAGTATAAACACATATTAATAAAATGAGTGAAAATAAGAAAATAAAAGTTTCAAATGTAAGTTGTTGTATTGTGGGGTGCAGAAGCAAGTATGGGACTGACGAACCCATCAAATTTTATTCTTTTCCAGGCCATTCGTGGGAAATAAATGGATTATTTCTGTCCGCCGATTGACGTTCAAACACGACGAAAGAGGAGCGGGAATTTACGTCACAAGTCTTTGGCCAATCACTGAAAACGCTCGAATGCTGAACGAACGAAGATCGAACGTAAATTGCCGAGTAACGGAAGCATCCCATCTCCAAGTTGCTTGTTTGAAATTTTCCTTAACATTTTATCCATTTCAAATGGTGTTTTTCAAAATATTACAGAATAATTTGTAATAAAAATTATGTAAACACGTCATTTAGTGTTTATATTTTAATTATTTAAACTGGATTTTGCACAATTTGTTAGTTTTTTAAAGAATAAACTGCGAATTTCTACGTGTTTACATGCGATTCATTCAAAATAATTCTACCGCTGTTTCGTAAATAATCTGTAAGGTGGCGCGTCGTTCATGCAAACCTGATAGGTGCGTTGCCTCTTCAAAATCTGAATCGATATTTTGAAATTTGAGAACTCACAAGACAAGTTTGACATAAACAACAAATTAAAAATCAACGAACTGTCACTTGACAATAAATCGCAACGTTGTTACCATAGTAACTAAATCAAGGCAGAGTGTATTATTAAACAGCGATTGAAAAAATGAAAAAGTAGTAGCGGAAATAGTATATTGTGCAACAAGTGGGGAAAGTTCAATTTTTCACACAAGTGTGGAAGTTTGTGGCACGAGCCTTGAAGGGCGAGTTTTGAACTTTCGCCACTTGTTGCACAATATACTATTGCCGGTCCTCAACGTCTATTTTCCGGTCTTGAGAACGTTATTTTCTGAACCAAAAAGTGTATATTTTTTGGTCGGTCTTAAAAAATGTATTTTGTATGTATTAAACAATTCCGGTTTTATATTTACAAACATGGTATAGACGTTTCTGCTGGTACAGAATCACAGATCCCTTTATTATTGCCGACAAGTTGACTTGAAAGTTACGTCTTATACGAGAAAAAATGATTTATAATCTAGAAACAACTGAGGGGATTAATGTGGAGTAAACCAGTGCTATTAAATTTTAAACAGACGCACATAAGTTTATTAATTAGAAAATATACTGTCACATTTCACGGTGAGTAGCGAAGCCGTCCGTCTCAGGAAAATTTATTATTTGTCCTTTATAACTCATTAATATGGCATAAAAAATCAGGTTTGACGTTATGTATATTTGTAGCAATAAATAATAGCTTATTATCTACAAGATAAAAGCTAACTACTTTTAAAATTTAATTGACCGTAAAAAAAACAAAACGCACTGAGTTTTATTATTAAAATGTAATGGTAAAAGGATATTGTTCATTATATAAATTTGAATAATGTGATAAAACGACATAAAGTAAAACGAAAAACACACCTGTGTTGTTCTATTTTTCATAATTCATATATTTCTATTCACAACGTTACAAGTTTAATAATATATTCAAAATAATTATCAAGCTACTTTTCATATCAACTGTAAAGTTAACATATTGGTTTTAAAATTATAATAGAAAAATGAGGAAATTATCATACAATATCTTTTCGTTGTAATTTTGAAAAACTAACATGTTTTTGTGTTAAGGTTATTTAAATGGAAATTATAAGAGATTAACTTATCGTATCACGAACCAAATACGCAGCAAAAACAAAGCGTTCTAAATGTGCAACAAAAATTAATTAAAATTGTTTTTGACTTCATTCTGCAACAACTGAGTTTGCATGCAGTCTAAAAAAACGCCCTTCCGTAACCCACCAAGAAATAATTGTAAGAGAGTAATTGGTATCTATACAATCAAAGGATGTTGATCTATTAAAAATTCAATATACTTGTTCCTGACAGGATAATATGAAACTTGTCTCTTCGGGCAATATTCGATTCCAGCTTTTGCCCATTCTTCTTTCAGCTTTAAAGATTTGACAATATCTCAGATGAATTTTGTCCTTCTTTGGCTCGATTAATTTGTCACTAATGCTTCAGTATCAGATACTTTCATCCTTGTACAAGTTTTTCTTCCTTTATTTTATATCATTTTCCTTTTTATCATCCCATCTTCCCGCCTCTAGATGTGCTTTTAAGAATCAAATACGCATACTGATTAAATCCCACAAAAACAAAATAAAAGTATGCCAATTATTGTTACTTTTGGACTTCATTTTTTATTTTTATTTCATCACCAGTCTTATTAATACCTCCTGATCCGACCAGCCTTTTATAAATGCTTATGGGAAACCATTTGTTACTGCCTGAACATAATATTCACATTTGTGGTAACAGGTAAAGATTTTTGAATGAAATAAAAACGAAAAAAAAAGGTGGTATTAAATAGATTTTATCGGGCTTATTAATTTTATGAACTTTGTAGTGGCCTACGCGTTAAAAAGAAATATTGCAATATCAGATTTTGCTTTTTGCGGCGCGGCCTTATGTTTGGCAAACAAATTTATTACAGGTTCTTTTAAAAGAATAATAAATTTTAATGCCGAGTTCAGTGCCGTGCTCAAATCTTATTTCAAGATGAAAAGTAGAATTCTTATACTTATTTGGTAATATATAATTAAGACACGGTGCAATTTGGACTTTGGGTTTTCATCATAAATCCTCAGCGTAATGTTTAATAAAAGTGGTTATGCTATTTTTTATTGATAAAGTTCACATGGCCAGATTTGAGTTCGTCGAGCTTCCATTCCTCCAATGTTTGGTTCAGTCACTGCCTGTTGTTTTCATTTTTCATATAAGTAGGTACAGTGGCGTAACTAGAGTTGAGTCATGAGGGGGGGGGGGTTATTTTTTAAAACACAATTTTTTGTTAATTTCTTCTAAGCAATGGGGAGGGGTACATCCCCAATAACCCCTCCTCGTTACGCCCAGGAGTAGGTATATCTAGGTCAACTGCTGTCTTATAAGCGAATATATAGGTATCGTCATTAAAGTTGGGAAATCACTGATATACAGTTAATAGAGGATGGATCCCAGAACACTTCCTTGTCATATCTCCCTGCTTGATTCTAAATAGGTGTTATAATACTGGTTGGTATATACTGGTTGGGATTTTATTTATTCTGGAACCAAACCTTTAAGCCGCAACTTGTTGATGGTTTGGGCAATATTCACAAATACTACTAATTCTGTTTCTGTTCTATTATAGTTGAGCGCTTCTGACAAAAACCAAATTTAAAATGTGTGAACAATACTGTTCAACCAAAGGCCTCTGGCCTCTCTTAGCTCTTAACTTTGACACAGTTTGCAAGAGGGAGATATGTCATCTTTTATTTTAGCTTCTAGGAACATGCTATAATTTACAGGCTGCGTTAAAAAGTATGTAAACAGTCAAATAATATTTCCAAACTTTCTCTTTGATCTTTAACTTTATCAGCCACTTCTTTTGTAATTATAGGAGAATGGTTTTCTAATTTTTGATTCTTTATTATAGGTAAACTATTTTTTCCTGCATTTGATAAATATTTACTAAGTCTCCTACTTTTGATTATGGTTTCCCAAAGAGAATAGTCTGCCTCCTCATGTGCTGAGGGATTTTGTTGATATGTCTATTCATTCTTTCTTGAGCTTCTGAATGTATCTTCCTATTATTTGAGCCTTATTGTTCGATCCTCAGATTGTTGTCATCTTATTGCTGTACTTGTTTTTTGTCTGACGAGTTCTCTGATCTTAAGAGGGTAGTTAAATGTCAAACGAGTAAATTCTCTTGGAGTTTGGAGTTGTCGAATTGTTCTCAAATTATTATTTAGATTGATATTGTCCTAAAGTTAAATATTAAAACTTTCCGAATGTGTAGTTTTCCAAGTCAAAATTTTCTTCAACTTCTATGAAGAGAGAAACTTTTCTTGAGATAAAAAATCTAGCAGGTCAGGAATTTTGTTGGAGTTTGCAAGCTAGTAAGTAGGTTGTATTGTTGAATGACAATTGGAATTCTTTTTACGGACAGATATTCTTAATTCACTGTCTTTGATCCGCTACAGTCACCCACGACGATAAACCTTTCACAAGAATGTTGAAAAAGGGCTACGTAGTTTTCTTCTCTCTCCAACTTTTAATTTGTGTTTTGTAGACTTAATTTCAACCACTGTAAGCTGAATGTCTCCCTTTCGTTAGTAACACTTTTTGAAATGATTCATTGACTCTTTAATTATAACGACACTACCACCTTTTGCTTAATCATCCCGACGAATAGTATGGTCAAATTTATACCCTGTTTTTTGATTTAAGACTAATTTTTCATTTTTCTTTAATACAATTCAAAAAAGTTTTTTTCGCGGCTTTACTATATATTTCCCAGTCGTTATTAACCTGCATATTTTTGTCAAATGGAAATGTTTCTTGGTGTTTGCGCGACATTTTTCCTAATTCAAAAATTTTACCGATTCCTTAACCCCAATTTTGAAATGTAATACCATCTGAATCATTTGCTTTACCCTCATTTTAGCCAAAGTATTACTTGTAGACAGCTTTTCCTTCTGTTTTTGGAAAAAGTTCTTACTAAATTAGAAGAATTTGCATAATCTGGTTACTACAGCGTCTTGAGCCTATTAGACATCATCGGTGACTTAATTCCTCAGATTATAAACATTTAGGGGTGTATGGCGGTTCCTGGACTCGAGTGCTTCCTGGTGTCACTTTTTCTGGCCTATATTAATTTGGATATTTGCTTTTTCTTCTCCGTGTTGTGTTTCTTTTCTAATTTTTTCCTACCCCGCATTCTGCACCTTCCTCTGGTATTATATTTTTATTTCGTTAATCTCTTTTATCTCCGTTTGCTAGTTGGTCTTGGTATTTTCCGGGACTGAATTATGATCACAAATTAAAATTGTTGACGACTCATTTCTAGTATTATTAGAATTAATTAAAAATAGACCGTACATTGAATGAATTGGTTAAAGACGTCAAGTTAATTACCGGATATTTAAAAACGTCAAAATATGTCTAACCTGTAAGTCAAAGCGAGTGGTCCATGAAGTTATTGCCATTTTATGCAAATCACTGCACCTGGCAGTCCGAACCTTAACGTTTACAAAGCCAACTACCTTTCAAAATCAATAGATATAGACAAGAATGATTTGTAGCATAGTATTTACTAGAAATCTTTTCATTCATTGGTCCAAAACAGAACACGGTATCAACAAAAACAAGTTTAGTAAGTGAATTCCCCGACTCAATATCGATATAATGCAGGTCCGCCGGTGTATTAAAACCAATGGCGTGTAATTGGGTAGAGTTACGTGTTTATTAGTCATTCATTTTAAAAATATTTATTGAAAAATTTTCAAAAATACTGCAATCATATTTGCACATAAAAAACCTTTTAATTTAATAAATGATATACTCTAAAATTCTTTTAATATTTTCACAAATTTTTAACAAGTATATCGAAAACAGGTTTGTCCCCATTGTCCAGCATCTTGATTTGGCATAAAACGAACAATTCTATTGTCTAATCAATCAATTATAAATTTAGAAAATATTACAGTTAATATGAAATTCTTGTTTTTTTTTTCCTGGGTTTAGGATTCTTTGTAAATTAAAATAAATTAAACAAGTATTGGCGATTTATTGAAAAGACGCTTCATAAGGTTTATTTTCATTTTTTTTTCATTTTTCAAACGGTAGAAATATGATTAAGGTTAATATGAAATTTATTAATACTAAAAAAAATATAAAAAACTACACCTGGTAAAGAAAATCGTGTAAACTTTTATTTAAATAGATCTTTCCAAGTATTTACATCCTTCTAGAAAGATTGAATACTCCCCAAATAAATATCCACTTATTTTTAGTAACCCAACATTCAGCTAGGTATGTATCATGTCATACACGTTCTCATTATGCACCTTGTAGTAACCGGCATGATTTTCAAGAGATATAAACCAAATGTACTTATAAAAACGGTAGTATTCAATGTTACATCTTTTCTAGACAGCTCATAAATATTAAACATAATTCTGAGCGAGAGTAAACGAAGAGAATCTCTTTACGAGGGCTATTTTGGAAATAAAAATCCATATATTACGAGGCGCGTACCAAATTTAACTCAATAATTCGATTTACAGTATTAATATTGTAAAATTGCGTTTTGTTTTTATGTATAAATTGAAAGGGTAATTATCGACTTTTATCATTTGTTTTCTGAATAAGTTGAATTCTTGACGTATTGATGTCTTCATTTCTGTTAATCAATCCACTATTTCTTTTTTTGCCTCATATCGGTTTAATTTTGCATTCTATATTTTTCCCTACGGTTCAAGCAATTTCTCTCTTATGCCTTTTGGTCTTTTTCAAGTAACTATGTTTGCAACTGTTTTCGGCGTGTTTTTCTCTAAAAATATACATTTAAGAGACTTTATTTTTTAGGATACCTAATTTATAGAACTAAAAAACATGTTGTATCCCTATTTCTTCTTATGAGTAGTGTTCCAAAGCTCTACCTCAGCTTAAGTTCGAGTTATCGTATATTAATTAAAGTAGCAACTTTACAGACTTATATGTAAATATACTTAACCAAAAAAATTACAAAAAAGGAGTAAATTATAACTCAAATTACCATATCGCACAAATTCGAATAAATACCAAAGAAAGGGGGAGTGGGTGTGGGTGGCTCAGTGGTAGAGCATTGGACTCATAATCCAAGGGTTGTGGGTTCGAATCCCACCGTCGGCGGAAATCTTTTTCTGATTTTTAATTAATTAAAAATTTAGAAATTGATTTTCATATACCAGGTGTGATTCCCCACTCGACCATTCACTGTTGGGTTCTAATTAACAGTGCTGTTCCTAAAGTGGCGCTGGGAAACAGTAACAAAGCCTACACAGAACACGAGGCTAATGACCAGAGTAGTCGATGCCGTTGACACAGAAGTAAAAAAAAAAAAAAAAAAAAAATACCAAAGAAAATTGTCTTTTGAAACATTCCTGGTACAAAAGATATTCATCAATTTATCAATACGTGAGGATAATATTATTTAAGAAATTAAAATAAATGGAGAATATTGAATAGTTATTTAGGAAAAAATTACCTAAGGTTGTGAAATAAATCACACTTGTTCCCAAGAACAAAGTCATTAAATGTCCTACACTGCACCAGCGTCTCGACTTCAACAACTACTCATTGGGCTATATGCCTCCCAGGTATTGAATTACGAAAGTCCAGAGGTGGTTCGGCGCCCGACCAAGTCGGGGCATTAAACCAAAAACTTCGATTTTATTATTAAAGGAGCTTGCAATTCGTATACCGGTTTCGGCGTTATTGTGCCTCGTCAGTAAGAAGTAGACTAGCTCGAATTTCTATCTCTAAAGAAATTCTGAAGATCGCTTTGAACCCACCAACTCTTAGTACAAACGGTTAAGTCGAGAAAAAGGAGGTGAGTGCAACGCCATCTTCACTTTTATAATAAAATCAAAGCTTGCAAAACTATAGAAAACTCTAACGACGGTGGATTTTTTCTTCTTACTGACGAGGCACAATAATGCAGAAACCGGTATAAGAATGGCAAGCTCCTTTAATAATAAAATCAAAGTTTTTGGTTTAAAGCCCCGACTTGGTCGGGCGCCAAACCACGTCTGGACTTTCGTAATTCAATACCTGGGGGGGCATATAGCCCAAGGAGTAGTTGTTGAAGTCCAGACGCTGGTGCAGCGTAGAACATTTAATGTATTTGGGAACAAGTGTGATTTATTTCACAACCTTAGGTAGTTTTGGTACGCCCATGGTCCTTTTTTGGTATTTTTATGGTTCAAAAAATTCCACCGTCGTTAGAAAAAAATAATAAATATGTAAATATAATAAATTTCTTGGAACCTTTTTGTAGAAAGTGCAACATGGATTGAGCCAACCAGACACTGACTTGAATCTGAATCAGCTGACGGCCGTGACATTTGGATATAAATATAACCTCATTTTCTTACTTGGTTTATCTTTAAATTTAAATAAATAATTATACCAAAATCACACAAATAGTCAAGAAATAAAAAAATTACACAGCAAACAGCAATCCAGAATTTCACATTCGACAATAACAAAAAAGTAATCAACACTTCCTATGACAGACTTACGTCGAACTTGTTACTGGTGTAAGCACGTGCTAAGAGAATTTAACCCATAAATGACAACATCGACGAAATTAACAGCATGAGATCGCCACGCCATTGGTTAGATTTACCCGGGAGATTTAATACTAATTATTCTTTAAATTGCAATTTCTCTGGAAAGGGGTAATTATATCTTGAGATATTTTTACCTAGAAACACTAAATCCCCTTCATTATCAATTCTGCATAAATTCATTTAGGATTTCCGACCTAATTGACATTATCACAATTTCAAGAATTGTGGAAAAAGTAAAGTGCACCTATACTTCGTTTTTTAAAATTAAAGTATTTTTAATACAACTGCTATCAAAACCATGCTCATACTGTGAGAAATATTTTTTCTCACGCACTTTGCCTACACCACATACATTTTTATGGAGCAGCAACAAAAATCGACAAAAACTTAGTAGGCTGCTGTCCAGCTTTAAATACTTGTCACAACTGTCAGATTATAAAAGTTTTTTTAAATTCTTAAGGTAGTTTTCATTCGTGCTTTGATAAAAATCGCAATTTCCATTAAATATTATTTTAATAAGACATATACTTATTTATCATAAATAATGACAGTAGTGACAATTTTGATAATACTTCGCCAGAGATATTGGAAAAAGCTGCAAAAATAACATTAGATTTGTAATTTCAATAAAAAGAAATACAAAAATAAAATCTTTTTCGGAAAGTGTACTTTTGGTATGCTTTGAAAAGCTGCCGAAAACTTTAAAGTTGTCTAGACTTTGGTCGCAATATTCAATGTTGCGAAGTACTATCAGTATAAAAAATAACATTGATAGATCCACGTATCAAAAATAAATATGAAGTCACATTACTTGCATTCTTTAAATTTCTGCAGTTGTAGAAAAAGTATAGTGTGCAACATATGGGGAAAGTACTTTTCTCACTCGTATGTGCGCCCAAACTTCCACACTCGTGAGAAAAGTTGAACTTTCCCCACTTGTTGAACGAAATACTATTTGTAACGGTGGTGGAATTTTTTGAACTATAAAAATACCAAAAAAGGACCATGGGCGTACCAAAACTACCTAAGGTTGTGAAATAAATCACACTTGTTCCCAAGAACAAAGACATTAAATGAATTCAATACCTGGGGGGGCATATAGCCCAAGGAGTAGTTGTTGAAGTCCAGACGCTGGTGCAACAAGTGTGATTTATTTCACAACCTTAGGTAGTTTAAAATACTATTTTCTACAACTAGTATACAATGTAATGGTCTCACACTCGTGAGAAAAGTCTCATTTTCCCCACTTTTGCACAATATACGATTCCACTAGGTCATGTCACATATTTGAAAATAATTGCTTGCTAAAAATATATGTTAATTATTAATATTAATTTCTAATTTTATTAAAGAATTTCAGATTCCCCGGTATTTATTATAACACGAATGAGACAGATGTCGCATCGCGTAGTAATGATAAACGCAAGTCGGTTATAAATCGGTATGCAGAAAAGTTGAAGTGCTTAAATAACCACTAGGAAAGTTGTAAATTGGTCCTTTCGCAGTTAATGAAGGCAGGATGATAGATACGCGCCATATTAATTACTAAAAGAATGACAAAACGTCGCGTACGCGACAAATGAGTGTGCCTAGAGATTATGACAAGTTAAAGAAGCAATTAGAGCGTCTGGAGCGATATGATACTATTAGAAAATATAGTGCGGTGAATTCAGAAAGAAATCGGGCACATAAAACAAGCAAAAAAGATATTTTGTAAAGTTACTATTTTACTGGTACTTAGTGTAAATACCCTAATCAATCCAGTGCCTATTTGTTCGTGATTTTCTGGAATTTGAGGTATTTTCTTCGAAGTAGTTCCTTATCTGCCAGCTTCAAGTGCTTTATAGTGTCTTACATTCACATTGGATGTGTTTGGATCATTTATAGCAGACTATACGAACCAGTATTTGCTTTAGTCAACTCTTGGAAATGATATCTCAGATGGGCAGCCTTTGTTTAGTTTGTAAAAATTTTTTTGAAAGGCATTGTTTTTCTTTAAAATATTTTTTTTTCAAGCGTATAATAATAACTATATTACTTTTTGCAACACAGACCGTAGAAATATCCTATTATTTTACTAGTACAAAAATGAATTTTCATTATTGTACTAGTAAAATAATAATGAGAAACGCTTGCATGGGGCGTTGTAATCAAGTAGGTAGGAACTGTCATTTTTAAACTTATTTAATTTGACGTTTGTCTGTTTTGAAAACTTTGTTTAAAAATGTCTCAAGAATTGCAATGTACGCCTCCGAAATTAGTAGAAATAGCTAATTCCATTCTTGAAACACTAATTCCAACGAAGTCGCGCAAAGTATATGATTTTGCATATGAAAAATTTTTAAAATGGACCAAAGAAAATAATGTTCAAAAGAATACGGAAAATGTTATGATTGCTTACTTCACGCATTTGTCAAAAAAATACAAAAGTTCAACACTATGGGCACAATATTCAATGGTTAAGACTGAATTAAATATCAAACATAGTGTGAATATGAATAATTATACCAAATTAACGGCATTTTTGAGGCGACAAGGGGAAATTATATACCGAAAAAATCAAAAACATTGACAAAAGACCAATTTAATAAATTTCTTCAGGATGCACCGAATGATATTTATTTAGCAACAAAGGTACGTACTTTATTATTTGTTTTGTTTATTATTATTATATTTATTAAATCGTTGACAATAATATCCTTCCAAATACTAATTTTAACTTGACAATAATTACGATTATGAAATACAAATGCCGAGATAGTAATGGTGTTTTTAGAGACTTTTATCAGCTTTTTACTTTATTTATTTCTTCCTAAAAACTTTTCTAATGATGTGAAGTTTTCCTGAAATTTAGTTTGTAGCTTTTTCCACTTTTTCAATTATTTTCTGATGTTTTTTTCTATACTGCAACCACATCTTTATCGTTTTATTATCAGTTGATACCATTATTTTATTTTTCTCCTGTGGATACTAACATGATGAGTTTTAGTAGGTATTCATTCTACCAAAAGTTTTATTTTACATACATTACAAATGCTTATGGTGGTTGAAGTTTTCCCTCCTTGGGATGTTAAAAACCTAGAGAAAACAGTTTTTACAACAAGAAAATAAGCGTTCAACATACATTATGTTTAACACCCCTTATAAAGTAATTCTATATAAGATTCCACGGTTTTTTTTTTTATTTTTTCATTCCCTTTCCAAGTTTACGTTTATCCTTCGTGAAGTTTGTCACAATCCAAGCAGGTGCTTTTTCTCATAATTTATCGTTTTTCATTGATGTTACGCTATCCCAAGCTTTATTTTCTATTATTGTATTAGTTATTACTAATACATTTATTTCAGATTAAATTTCACCTTAAATTTCAAAATATATTTCTGTTGGAAAACCCAACGTATTTTAATTTACACGCCGACACTAGCTAATACCTAATAAAATACAATTCAAATGGAATAATTAATAAACCCATCAACGCTAAAGCGATATGCGCAGTTACAACTCTCTTCCGCATCGAATTCCAATGTATTACGGGAAGTAAAAAAGTTGCGCTTAGAGACACGCGCCAAAACTCTAAAACAATGCATTTCATCATCCCATCTACTCACATACATTTTTGGCGGGAACTCTTCTTGCCGGGCTGGTGCAAGCTGGCACGTAAGAAAGGAGTGAACGTTCCTGATTGGGCAGGCTCTCCTGCCAGTCATATTTGAACTCACAACATACAAACATGCCTTCAGTGCATTTTATTTTATTTTATTATCATGTTCAGTTGTACTAAACTTGAACATTTTATTCCTACAAATTTCAACCCATACTGCACAAATGCTAAGTGCCTAATATTTATGTAACCTGAGCTTAAGTTAAAAGTGAATTGTTCTAGTTGATTCCAATGTTAACTACCTAGTTGTTTTTTGTTGATGCTTTGATAATATACAGTTAATTTTATTTCAAAATCAGCGCTCATATCATACTGTACGCTATAATTTCTAAAGGTTCATTTTCACGTGACATAAAGTAGAGACTTTTTATGTAATTTTAATGCCATAGCATTTCTATGCAATTTAAGATGGCGTCAAGTGAAAGTATTTTGGCTGCTACACGTATTGTCAGTGAAATTATCAGTAGTAATACCCCTAGGGCCTTGATAATACCGAGATAATTTTGTCATAGAGAATGCTGAAAGCGTGTTGCTTGATAATGGCCCGAGGCCGAAGGCCGAGGGCTATTATCCTTAAGCAACACGCTTGAAGGATTCTCTATGACAAAATTTTGAGGATTTATCAAGGCCCGAGGGGTATTCGATAAGATAATTTTTTACTTTGTAGATTTAAACATTTTTAAACTAGTTGTCAGTTTGACGTTTAATTAATTTTTAATCAAAAACTTGACTTGCTGAAAACACCAAACTGAAAACACCACATGTAGGGTGTTATCGCTGTAATCCATAGCTGATTGGATGAAATTTGACACATGACTCTAAATTAAGTAATTTGATTGGTTACAATAGTTAGTAAAAAATTATCAGGAGCGAAATTTTAAAAAATGAAAATAATGGAAGAAAACGGTCTGGGTTATGAAATGGATTGACAGAAGGAAAACTTTAGGTGCATCTAATACTCTCATTAAAGAACTCGCTTTAGAAGATCCAAGAGTTACTTGAATTTTTTACATATCAACCCGAATATGTTTAAGTATCTCCTTCAGAAAGTAGAAAACATAGAGAGAAAAAATACCGAAATGCGGGATGAGTTACCAGCTACGTTGAACCTGTAGATTACTTTCCGGTATTTAGCTAGTGGAGATTCGCTGACTTCCTTGCAATATTTATATCGGATCCCAAAATGTTCCATCCATTAGGAGAGTCACGAAAAATCAAACCTCTCTTGATTCCAAGACATCGATGTCTCGTGAAAACGAATGATAAAGACATGATAAATACCGTCTTCTACAGCTGATTGTCCAGGCCAAGATGGATAGTAAGAGGGGACCAGGAAGAAGACGACATTCATGGATGCACAACCTAGCCAACGAACCTTTACTCAACAATTGGTTACATAAAGCATACTAAATATAACAATTTCTTCATTCCACCATATCTTGTGAAATTATCCAGTGATCTGTTTCTATAGTAAATTATTATTATTAAATCAATAAAGTATAAAAATGTATCTTTTATTAATTTTCCCGCACTATAATACTAATAGAGAATAGTCAACGCAGGTGGGCCCGTATGTTACCCCGCGTAACATAGTGAATACTAATATTAGGAAAGCCGAGCGGCAGCCGCGCATTGTCACCACGGAATGACACTTTTATTCAAAGACAGACCTTCGAGACATGTTAAATTCTCCGAACGAGTATATTATTATTCTGACTGATTGTAATGACATATTGCCGTTTAAATAACATGTTTCCGACATAGCTGGGTTATAAATAATAAATATCGATACGTTGACTTCGATCAAGTTCGATTACTTTAAATTCTGATTTCTAAATAAACGATCGCTTTCTGCTTGTTTCTTATTTCAATTCGGATTCAATAAGAACGTAAAAGTTTTTTTGTTCACGTTTCGGTGCTGCCCTTATAAAGATTCACAAGACATTTTAACTAACATAGTAGGTCATAAAAGTTATGACCCCCACTAAAATTAAACCTAACCTACAAACCGTACACAGGATGTTCCTGAATTAGACGGCAAAAATGTAGGAGTAGGTAGACCAGGTCTATAAAGCTATAAAATAAATCGGGTGAAATGAACTTTTTCTACAACTGCCATGAAAAGTAGCGTATTTTTCATAGCTTACTTCATTTCAAAACCATGTATTGCTCATACTGTGAGAAATATTTTTGCCCATGTCACTTTGCGCACACCACATACATATGGGGAATCAACAAAAATCGACAAAAACTTAGTTGGCTGCTGTCTAGCTTTAAATTGTTGTCACAACTGTCAGATTATAAAAGTTTGTCAAATTCTTAACGTAGTAATAATATGGATACTGACAGCAGTGACGATTTTGATAATACTCCACCAGAGATATTGGAAAAAGCTGCAAAAGTAACGTTAGACTTGTTGCCGGTAATTTAAAAAAAAAGTATGAATTGGCATACGAATAATTTGTAGAATGGAGAAGAAATACAAAAATAAAATTAAAAAATGTATGTAACTATTCAGAGGTAGGATACTTTAATGATATTTTAGTTTTGCTAACCATAAAAATAAATATTAAGTTACATTACTAGTAACTCTTTAAATTTGTGCAGTTGCAGAAAAGAGTATAGTGTGCAACATGTGGGGAAAGTACTTTTCTCACGAGTGTGGAAGCTTGCTAAATGTTTTTGATTGTTTTGTCGAGCCAGGAACGGCTAATTTTTTGTAAATAATTAATAGCGTTAAATCGATTATTATTAAAAATAAATGTTTAAAAAATAAAAAATACTTAGATGTGCTACCGCCTATAATAAATGGTTAGAATAGAGTTTTTACACTTTACAAAGCAACGATTCCCAAATTATTGAGTGTTGCATACACTCAATTTGCATTGTGTGTTGCAAAGTTTTTATTTGACTGGTTCTAGTCAAGATGTCACTCAATACTTTGGGAATCGTTGCTTTGTAAAGTGTCACAACTCTCTTTTAACAATTTATTATAGATGGTAGCACATCAAAGAATTTTATCGTATAGCGGATATAGCTATTGACTTGTGCGAGTTTGGAATTTTATTTATTGGATTCTTAAAGCCTAACTGACGAAGCCAAAAGGCAGAAACCGATCTTAAGTTGTCGAATCTGATAAATTCCTTACTCGTTTGCTAAATAAAAAGTACTTATGTTATGTCTAACCAAGCATTTACCTAAAACCGTTGCCGATGGCTGGTCTGATTAATCGGGCAAATGGGCCTCTGACCAAAAGGATTCTTTAAATACACACAGGTATTTGTACCACTAACAGTTGGGGTATGATTTTATAATAATTGCAATAACTAAAAACTACCAACTTTATTTATAGCATAGGTATTTATAACAATTATAAAAATTAGTAACCTCTTATTTTATTTAGGTAAGTTTAAATAGGAAACATTTAATAAAGTCAATTTTTGATAAAGCATTTTTTTAACTTTCTTACATAATTCTGTGTGTTTGTAGACTTTGAAATTTGACATAAGTATCAGTTTGAAATTCTTTAAATTTTTCCACAAATATGTATATTGACGGGTGAGTAGTGTAGAATAAATTTCGAATAGACCGACTCCCACGCATTTGTCGTTACTGAAGGACTACACTGGGCCCATAAATATGGTGGTCTTCTTCAAAATATGACTTTGGAATTTCCGAAGTATGATGACTAGATTGGCAATTTATTTATGGGATAATATTTATGTTCCTTACAATAATTATAAACATAATTCAGTCATTAAAATCTCTAGTGGTACAAATACTTGTGCAATTTTAAAATCCTAAATTCGTAGCAGGTAAAATATTATTATTGGTGGTACATTTACCTCCGCCGGATTAATCCCCTGAGTGATATAAATTATGGGAATTAATTTGATAAATAAAAATGAAATCCTACTGATGAAAAGTCTATTTTCTGCCCATAATATGTGTAGAATAGGTCTTGTAAGATTTTATGAATGATTGATTTTGTGAGGGACATACTCAGACGTTCGTGCTTGGGTTCTCAAGTAACCAACTCTATTTTTTACTGCTTTTTCAGAATTACCTCTAACGCCTAACCTAGAAACTTGAATGTAATTTCCAGTATTTTCTCGTGACCCACTTTGTTATCACTTATCAATTGCACTTTTAATTGCATACACATCTACCGTATTCTCCAAATCTACTGCTTCAGGTTTGCGGAGAAAAATATTTTGCTCTAACGAAAAAACTAAAACCTATTTTGAGGCCAAAAAGGTATCGAAATGTTAGAAAAGCGTTGAAGTGAATGAATCGCTCTTGAAGGAGACTATGTTGATAACTAAAGTCAAGTTTTGCCTAGGAGTAGCCCACTATACTGTATACAAAATTTAACATTAATTACAAAAGTTTTAAAACTTCAGTTGAACGAAGGGTAAGTTCAAATGATATTGAGTCTGATTTTGTAACCTTTCTTTCTGAACGAAAGATATTGAAAATCAGGATTTAATGAATTTTTGCATTAATAGCGCGAAAAAAATTTCAAAAGTTCTGCAAACGTTCGAAGTTTTGAAAAATAGCATTTTACATTCTCTGATAAATTGGCAACCATTCAAACAAAACGAAATGATTTGTTTTATCCAAATCAAATTGTTGTTCATCCCAATTTTTCTAAGAATATTCCAAAAGTTCTGCAAATTTGAAAAAATAACTAAAATAATGTTCTTGAGAAGTGTTGTAATTTGCAACCTCTTGCGACAAAAAGGAAAATACATTTTTTCATGAAATTGTTTTTTTCTACTAAAATAAATATCGGAATTTTTACAAAAGTTTTGAATAATGGTTGCAAATGAAGATGTCCTAACGTACAATATTTTTATTAATTTGCAACCTCGTCCGCAAGACGGAAATGGAGGTAGAATTACAAATAAACATATTTGTATTTGTACTCTACCAAAAAAAGCAATTGACCAGTACTGCGTATAAGAAATATACTACTCTATGGATAATCAAGTATATAACTGGACCACTGTCGTCTTTTGTAATTTATTGATCTAGATTCCCAAATTAATGAGTAATTTTAAAACTATTTGCAAATATTTTCCAATTTATGGTCAAATTGCGAAAAAAAAAAAAATTGAATTTCGTTGAAAAATCGTAAAAAAATAATATTAGAAAAAAATTAAGGTTCTGTTTTTCGTATGGGGTTGCAAAGTTACATATCCACTGAGACCGATATTCTCTTTATTTGCAACCACGACAAAAAACTTTCGTAATTATTTCAGTGCTTGTATGTATTGAAAATGGCAGCGTCGAGAAAAAAGGTTTGATAAATAAATGATGCGTTTTTCAGAAATGGTTGCAAATATACCAGTATATGTTACAGTTTTTTTTCCGTTTACTTATCCAATTTTGTAATTTTTTTAAATTACAATGGAAAACTTATATATGTGAGCTTTTGAAGGGTTGCAAAGTTCATGCATGTTGTAAAACATTATTACTATTACAATTTTCTGTGTAAAAATAAAAAAATAAAACGTTTTTTGCAATTTAAACAATGTTCCGTTCATCGCAGACTTCCGCAAAATTTTATAGTTTGTTTTCATTAATGCACTAACATACCATCGAAGTTTCAAAATTTTTGGAATTAATGTTAATTGATTGTCTATATCTACTGCCGTATTGTTTCACTAGTCATGAACTTATTGAGTGACCGAGTACGGCATTATAAATATTCACTAAGAAATTAACAAAATTGGTCATTAGTTTTTAACTAATAAAAAAAACATTACGTTAATATGATTTACAGGTAGAAAGTTTTAAAAAAAGTGTAAAATAATACACCTAATAAATTATCCAACAAATACCGATACAAAATACAAACTACTAAATTAAGAATATCGTCAAGCAATTGATTATCGTCGACCTGAAAATAATTTCTAAACAGCCATCAAATCATCAAACCATAATTTATCATAAAAAACAATTTGTAATAAAACTATCAAATTTCAACAACTATTAATTCAACATTTTACCCAGCGCATCAACTCGAAGTGAAACTACAATTTGTCATTTCTGTGGATGTGTCATATTTTAAGCCGACTGGGATAGAGAGGGATTTCCGTAAGCTTTAATAAATGGTTCATATCTGATATATTTAATGTTACTTTAAATTCGGGATAGCTCGACGTGACCAGCTGCAGTGTGGATCCGATCTTATCAGTGAATATCTTGTCCCTACGCATATGTCACGAAGGTTCAGCTGATGTGAACCAACGGTACAATACAGTTTAAGTAGGTAATATATTTTGAGATCAAACAGTAATGCTTTTATAAATATATTAAATTGGATGACGTACAATAAAAATAAGTGCTAATTCCCAATTTTATGAAACGAAAGGTCGGTATTTTTAGCTCTGATTAAAGCAAATAAAAAAACCTTTATTGAAAATTGATGTTCTTACCTAATTTATACTATATAGTTCAGATAATTGGTTTATTCCAGCCATCTAAAAAGTCCTAAAAAGTCTCTATCGAGTGTTGTACTTTGATATATAGCTCGGGAGCCAGAGAGTGGAAAGTATAAATTAAAATAATAAAAACATATGCAATCGCTGAGTTGTAATCGACTAATGGGTCAGCAACCCGATCAAATTATCGTTTAACTATTCTTTGAATCCTATTCGCTATTACCCACAGATTAGTAATCCACATTGTCTAATCACAGCCTTTGTTTGAATATTCAACCAATGACTGCTCAACAGTCCACGTTGACTGCCTCAAAGGATGCCGCTACCTTGGCGAGAGTGAGGTTTTTTGGTAGCATCAAAGGCGCCGCGTTTTGAATCTGTTAAATTGGAGCTACTATATGTATTACACGAAGTATACCTGGTGATGAAAGCGCCTATATCTCAAAAACTGGGAGGGTTTTTTTGCAATTTCTTTCTTCAAATGCACCAATAACGCCATATAATATTCGCTATTAATGGTTCTAGCTTTCTCAAGGTCAATAAAATACTGCACATCCCAAAATACGGAGGCCAAATCTTACCATCTGACAAGTGCGTTTTTGGTTGGTTTTTGCTTGTTGCTGTCCACTCAGCTAGCTGCCGATTTGGCTGAATGGACTCTTATTTCAGCTTTTCCATTTACTGGTTTAAAAATAATCAGGTAAAGTTCTAACAATTAAATTGATCGAAAATTAAAACATTAGCGTCATCTTGGGCTTATTTGCAGCTTCCAATTTTTGAACTTACTTAGAAATAAATAACGTTTTCTTTTTTTATTAAAAATATAAAACAAACCTTCTGTAGATCCATAAAATGGTAAAAATCGACTACGTTGAAATAATGCAGTACAAAATTAATACCTATATTAATAAAAAAATCTACCCTTGTTATCTCACTAAAAGAACTGATTTAAGGGTACTTTTTAGGATCTCACTAAAATATCAAAATAAATCTTTTTGAAGTCAAATTTTACCGTATTGTTAATTTGATCGTGGTGCATTTTATTCATCACTTGGGGCTATTTCACTTTTCCAACTCAAAGTTAAAATGTTATTATTTAAAAGTTAAAAAACCAGACCAACATCGCATTTTCATTCACACTAGTTCCCACTTTAATCTTTTTTCTCCATTCACAAAACAATGTATATCCATTTTGATATATTTGCGTCTATTTAATAAAAGCTTTCCTGTAGCTTCTGCGCTTTTTTTAAATAATCCCGCTTGAATGAGCGAACGATGATGAGCTTATTTTTGATAAGAAAATAATCGGACAAAAGGAATATTTTCAAAGATAATATATTTATTGTAATTAGCGATTTTAACATATTTGTTTACAAATTCCATGCTCTGCTTCTTCATTGCCTCGTCTGTAAACATCAAAAATCGTACTTTGAAAAATATATTTGATGAAATTCATAGTATTTGAAAATAGAGTGGAATATATAATAACTTGGAACAGTGTGGGATAGTATAAAAGTTTTCTAGATATTATTACCCTTCTAAACTTTTTATATTTTAAAATTATTTAACTTTGATCATTTAAAATGTGAGGATACCATTATTTCTTATTTATCCTTAATTTGTTTAGCATCATTTTGCGCTTATACTAACTTTAATTCTTTAATAAGAATTAACCGACTGTTAGCAATATGATATTACGAGATTATATGTTTTGTTTTCGCATTAGTTGTTGTAACGGGATAGTCTCAGATGTATGACATTGTGTCACATTTTTGTTGGTGCAAGAGCTCTTGTGTTCAAGTGGTGAGCTGCGGACGACTGTCCCGAGCCCCAATTAGCGCTTTAGCACCATTTTGCTAGCACGATCGCGCGAACCCGAGCTTTATTTGGTTGTTTCCGTAGGACACTTACTGGATAGATCGGTGAGTTCATTAAGGAGGTAATTCCCGAGAGAGCAATTCCTGGCGCTGGCTAGCGCTGGGCACTTGCAGATGAAGTGCGTAATTGTCTCTTTTTCTCTAGGATCTCCACAGCTACAGCACTATCGATTAAACGGAATACCAAGCCGGGAAGCGTGCTCGCCAATTAGCCAGTGTCCCGTGTAAACAGCTGTAGCTCTAGCTATGTCCTTCCTCGAAAGCTTCAGAAGGTTATCCGTTTTGCTTCTGACGTACGGGGGCCACGTTTGCCTGGCGGTCTTGCACGTTGTTAATGCTTTCCACCTAGCGTCGGCTAAGACTTGGAAGTGTAGATAAATATCTCGCTTAACCGTATTAATTGAGGGTTCAACCCGTTCAGACATTGATACGTCCATGGCTGCACCTCTCGTTGCTAATTCATCAGCGCATTCGTTCCCCGGTATGTTCCTATGGCCAGGAACCCAGAGTAACATCAAGCTGTATAGGTTACTAATTAACGCAAACTCCTCTGAGCATTTGCTAGCTAATTTCGATGATATGGTATCAGTATGGATGTCCAAGATGGCGGCTTGGCTGTCCGTAGCTATCACCACGTTACGTTTCGGAGACAGATCGTGTCTCATTTGGCTAATTTGGAGTGACTCCTGTACCTACACCACAGTCCATCTTTGAACCGTCAGTGTAGATCACCGTGTCTACCCCACAAGACCTCTTAGTTAAGCTAAATTTTTTATTAGAACACAAGATACATTTTAGTTAAAGCTTTATAACAGAAAGTGGCGTTAGAGGGAAAACAATTTAATTTAATTGTTGTTGTTTGTTAATTTTGACGTCTTTTCTGACCTAATGGCCTAAACTGGACGGGACCTACAGCTTATCGTGTTGTCACCAACCCCTATCAGTTTCACGAGATATCCGATCTCATCCGGCCTGTTTACCGGCGTGAATGAAACTGCGTATGACACAAATACCTTTTTGCACTTTCCCAAAGTCTTATCTGACTTTAATTCCACATGAATACTGCAGGATTCGAACCTACTCCCCGAACACTGACCAAGCTGAATCGGCAGACGCCTTACCAACTAGGCTACCGTGTCCGGTATTTAATTTAATTGTTTACTATAATCGTTACTTATACGCAGAGCACTAATAATATTTTGTAGTGAATAAGAATGATTTAATACAAAAATTAAAGAGTGAAGAATTAATTTGATGTTAACAACAATTATCCTGTAAGTTTTTGGTAATTGGAGCCCAAAGTCTGAATGTTTCTTTTGATAAGTATATACTGAAGTGTGTTTCGTACCCAAATCGAATAATTTACACATAAGTATCGAACTTATTTGAAAGAAATCACGTTGTCGGAATTTCTGAAACACTTTCTAGCGTTACAAATCGATTTCGATTTGCCTAATGAGATTTTTAGGTTACCTAACATATTTTGAAAATCCCTTGTTTTCGCTCAAACGGTCGTAATCCTGCGGTAACATAAAATAAAATTAAATTTCTCTTAGGCGAAAATCTGCTCGACACATAGAAAATTAGCCCCTTGAGTGATTTTTTATCAGATGTGAAAGGGGCTTAGGAGGGACACTATGACATCTCAATCGAACCGGTAGAACAACAATATGAAGATAATGTAAACAATATGACAAGCGCCTAATATGGCAGAGGGGTATCGGCCCCCATACATGGTCGATTTCACGCACCAAAAATTCTGAATGGGATCCGGCTATTGAAATGCTTTTTTGTCTGGTTTGATGACATTGCACTAATGTAAACATGTTAGAGTAGAAGATGGGAGATATATTGAATACTTTGTATTGTAGATATTCGTCAACTTTTTTGTTGGATTAAATTTTAGGGAATGGAGTAACGAAATACATTTTACATATGGTGAATTATTAAAATTGCATATTTTTCATTAGAGTGGTAAATAAATCTGAATACGTAATAGTATGCAACGAGCACGAAATGGAACATATTAGCTATTTCGTGTTGGGTGAATACTATAATTTTTCTACGACTGCTTTCTATTACATATAAAGTAAACTATAAACAAACACAAATCGAATAAAAGATTTATTTTATTAACTTGATCGCAAATACTAAATTGTGGATAAATAAACTCGATTGAATCTGAAAAACTGGTCAAGCCATACCCTAACTTCCTTATCCAATTTATATATAAATATTTTCCGTCGACCGACCATTTATGATGTATTTTAACGCACTCAAAATCGTTGATTAATGACCCCTATTAATGAATGATTTTCTATTAATCAACGATTTTATTTTATGCAACCCAACATTTATATTGACAGTTACATATGGTGTAGGCATCCAAACATACATATACATTTGAAATCAAGAAGGTGTGTTAATACTATCTGTCATTGTATGTCATTATTTAATTTTTTAAAATGTATAGAGTTTTTGAAAAGTACGGTCGACGGAAAAGTTCTGTAATGAACTCGCGAATTAAAATGGCGATTAATATACTTGTTCGTTAAATAACCATGAACGTACAATTATTAAAAACCATTTTTGGGGAGGTAGTTGTGATATTATGTTCAATATTTACATTTTCTTGAATCTGGAAATTTTCTGTAGTTGCAGTAGATGTGTTTGCCGTCCTTGAAGTTATATTGTTTATCCTATTAGGAATTATGTTGGCTATATCAATCGTATTTGATAAGGATTCTTCTATATAGCTTTCAACAACAGCTGTAGACTTCCAGCCGCCATGACGCTTTAATGTGATTATGTAATCACCAGCATCAACTA
This sequence comes from Crepidodera aurea, assembly GCA_949320105.2. Lineage (NCBI taxonomy): Eukaryota > Metazoa > Arthropoda > Insecta > Coleoptera > Chrysomelidae > Crepidodera > Crepidodera aurea. The sequence goes on along the minus strand of OX439472.1, from coordinate 21,641,465 downwards.
AAATTTTTGTCGTAGAACGGCGGAAGCAGTGACCTGTATATAACCCACTAAAATGTTCTGTAAAAATGTGTAGCAAATTTAAAGTTGTTACTTTTGCAGCTTCCTTTATGCTTGGAGGTGTTAATTCTATGTCCAAGTCACTATCACTTTCCATTTTACTTATTTAAGTGCATGATATCATTGATAGTTTGATTGGTTTGTATCCGTAGTGTAAAGTAAAGTAAGGAAAGTTCATGAGACGGGTGGTTCAGTATAAAATAATAATTCTCAGATACGTGAATTCTGTCAATAATAGAAGAGTATATAGGAAAGCTTCAAAAATTCAAGTTATTTTAAACTTTAAACTGTGAAATAATTGGAAGGCACCCCCGAGTGCAAAATAAAATTGGCGCAGGATGGAGGCAGCAGAATGGGAGTGTTTGATAGCAGTTAATTTAGCCATTGCTGCTTCTTCTGCAGATCCAGAAGCCACCAAAAGCTGATCCAAAACCAGACGCCAAATCTAGCATTCTAGCTTCCTATGCTGCACCTGCTGTTGCCTCTACCTCTGCCTACTCTGCAGCTCCATTTGCCTATTCTAGCTATGTAGCACCTGCTGTATATTCTGGAGCCTATTCTTACTACTCTCCTTATGCTAGTTCATACGTTGTAGTTTAATATGCTGTTTTTTGATATATTATTTATTTGTAATTTATGATGGACCAAATAAAAACGAAAAAAAAAAACATTTCAATTTATTAATAAAATAAATACGAAATAATATTTCATTTCGCAAGTGTTGCTTAGCAACCTGTGCAATATGAAATGTTGTGTAAAATATGTTGGTATAAGTGAATCAAAATTATGTTGTCTTGTGGTAGATTGGAGTACAATAAACATTATAAATCTTTATGGTGTCCCAAAACTTAAAAAACTAACCAATAATTCTCAATTTTAGAGTATTCAGTGTTATAACTTGGAGTAAACATTAAGTACCTCAGGGTAGTTTCTTGGATAAATACGATTTCAAACCTTGATGACCTCTATTTATCCTGTGGCAATTTACTCCAGCCACAGTAATATTATATAGCTTTCGAAAGGCAATATTACGATTTCCAGACGTCTATTTACTCGGTTATATTTCGTATGGATCAAAGGCGTGCGTAAGGGAAATTTTAAATCTATGTAAAATAAGCGTCGCTTTTTATTTTTTAATTCGACATACTCTGCCCGGTTTCTTTCTTTCGGCTACTTTAGTTAGGCCTTTCAATCCAATAAATTAAATTTGCGAGTAGGAAAATAACATAAACTACGCAAATATGCGAACATCTAGCAATTTTGCTGATAACATTTAAAAACAAAGTTCTTGACTCTGGTGATCCGAGTATGAGTTTTTTCATCTCTTCCTTAATATTTCTTGAAAATTTCACCCTTATATTAGATATACGTAATGCAACCATAATCGGGAATGAAATAATTTCAGTTTTAATAAGCAATAAAGTTTCCAACTTATTGTCATGCCTCAGCAGTATATTTCTGCACCTAATGGAAAGTGACAGTGTCGTGACGCCCCTGCGAACCGTCGTTATCGTCGCGACGGCGGTTCATGCGTCATTCTTAGGTGGCAAACCAATGTTAACTCGGTAAATATGATATTTCAAAACGCCCCTGGATGCCTGCCAGCATGCTAATATATACCCTCGATGGCGAGAATGGCTTAATATTCGCATTGGCGTAGGAATGATTTCGTGTAAATGTCACATAACTTCATTGTGCTAATATTCTTTGGCGTTAAAATTCTTGCATGGAAGCTTTTTTCTGAAAATAGATTTAGATTGGAAGAAACATTTGACATATTGTCTATTTTATAGCGACTTTTGGCATTAGAATGACGACTATTATTATTATTATTATTATTAGAAATTACAGCCTTCAATCAGATTAAATGTATTATTCAAATTTAAGCGATACATCACCACCTTTATTGATTCTTTTAACTAACTATTGGACCCTGCTAAGTTAAAGAAGGAAAGACAGTAACTTTTAAATAAGGTAAAAAAGTCTGGCGATTGGTATGAGTGTATTAAACCAAATAAAAGAAACAAAAATTGGAGATGATATTTGTGGAAAGATAGAAACAACCTTTGGAGTGAAACGTTTTAACAAGATCCTTGCCGCCAATGATCGATTCATCCATGCCAGATGCAAGAATGGGTACATATAGATAGTATGCAATGGGGCTAACAGCTTTAGGACATTCTGTTATTTTAGGCATTTTCACAAAATTATTGGTAATGAGAAGGATATTTTTATTTTCAACTCTACAACACTCAAGTCAATAGGGGTTATTAGGACAGAAACCAACTGTCTGGAACATTAGTGTGGTAAACTGATGGATCAAAAAGTGATAGTGGTACATGAGGGTAGTTCCCAAATACAATGTTTTCATACTTGGCAGTACAAAGCTCTCGTACCTTTAGGCGGTAAAGTTGATAAAGTAACTCCAGAGGCTGCAGAGCTGAGGCTCAATTAACTAATTATTATGAGAGCCCCTAGTTTGTTTTAACAGCTCATTAATGAGTTTAACAGCAGTCCATTTTGAAATTTATTTATTATCTGTTGATATATGAATTACAATATTAGTCGAAATAATATTTCCTGGGTAAATTATATATTCCAAACGACATACCAGATTTACGCATAAAATATTGTTATCTACACTATTTTTTAAATTTTTGACTTAATAATAACTAACTATCCTTAATTAATTTGTTTTTAATAATATTATTCTTTGTTCCAGGTTAGTAACGTCAACTTTAAATCCAAATTCTTCAGAATACGTATGTATTTCTATTTAAAAATTAAACAGCTTTTGTATCATCCCATCTAAGAGATGGTAAATTTATTTTATATTATAAGTGCTTAATTTGTATTCGATTATTTATTGCATTTATAAAGGGCGGACATTAATTATTAATTTTTGTACATTAGATATTGAACTTTAAGACTTCGGCAATACAAAAACCAAATTGAGAAAATTGAAAAAAAAAAAAACGTTCACCTTGAATGGCTATTTTGTTGTAGTGTACCAATGAATAAAATTGCATATTGTTTAAAAGTATTTCAAAGTTAAGATAAGCATTCGTTGATATCTTTTGAAAAAGCGTCTCGAGAAAATGATAATCAGGCGCCTGACAAAGTATAGTCTTCTACTGGCTTTTACTCACTCGGTCCATTCCGACTCTCATCTACGGCTTGTCAATAATCGTTATACGTTTGTTGAGGAATTAACTATTATTTTTGTTTACCTATAAGTAATCATTATTATTTTACCGTAAGTTATATTTTTTCTTTCTATATCCTCCTTGCAGTTTTTTTAGTTTCTATTATCATCCAGCTTTTTTTTAACGATGTCCTAGTATAGTATAGTAGTATATTGAAATGATTATGAAATTATGTGATTTTTTTTACTTTTTAAATCTCTTTTTTTTCAAATTTCATATCTGACATTTCTCTCATCTCATAAACAAACATCTCACTCATTTTTTTTTAAAACCCCTTTAGATAATTTTTTAAACTTCCCATAATTTTGTGTTTTTTTAAACCGTAACAACATTCCCAAAATTTATTTTCTTAATTTATTTTTATCTTGAAAAGAACCACTAATATCTTGTACTTTTCTAAGATTTCTTTTCGTATTCTTAAATTCTCTTCCTCTGCTATTTCAAAATTCATTTTTATTTCTTCATTTAAATTAAATGTACTTTCATTTCTTTTTCCATCATATTCCCCAAATCTTCTTTGATGTCTTCTTTGTCTTCTTTGTTTTTAATCATTTCATATTTAATATTTCCCAAATCTTCTTTAACATTATTTATTTTATCTTCCGTATTACCAATTTTGTTTTCTATATTCCTATGATCCCTACAAAAATATTTTTTCATTTTAATCTTCCATCTGTGATAATTTCTTTTAATTTTATTTCTCAACATCGTTTCTCTTTTCTTCTCTTGTTGTTTTATTTCTTCATTTTTATTTTCCATTTGTGCTATTTTTATTTGTGAAATTTCACCAATTTCTTCCCTCCTGTTTTTATTCCTTAAAACTTCTGTTAATGATTTATCTACATTTTTAACATTTTTCTTATTCTTCATTCCATCCTCTTTTATTTGATATATTTCTTCAATAAACCCTGTTTCTATTACTTTCTTATTTTTCTGCTTCTGTAATTCTTCTACTTCTATTATCCTTGTAATCATTTCTTTTTTACTATCTTTTCTTGTTTCTACTAATTTTTTATCTGTATCTTTTCTTAAATCTTAACTGATTTCTTCTAAGCTATTTCCTACACTTCTTATTTCTTTTTTCATAGTTTCTTCTAAATGCATTATATCTGTATTCAAATCTTTCTTCAATTCTATCATATCCATTCGAATACCTGTTTTTATCTCTTCCTTATTTCTTTCCAAACTTTTTTCAATCTTTTCTTGATTTCTTTCCATATTTTGATTCATGGCAATCAACATTTGCATAAGTCGTTCATCTGATCTCCTTTATGTTATGTTTTTTTTTAAATTATAAATTAATATTTAATTATCTTTATTTAACCTTATTTTAGAGCCCCACGTTGGGCGCCAATTGAAATGATTATGAAATTATTTGATTTTTCTTACTTTTTAAATCTCCTTTATTTCAAATTTCATATCTGACATTTCTGTCATCTCATAAACAAATATCTCACTCATTTTTTTTAAGACCCCTTTACATAATTTTTAAACTTCCCATAATTGTGTGTCCTTTTTTAAACCATAACAATAATATTCTTCTTTTCTTCATCGATTTGTTGTGTTGGGTACACCAGCTTAATTGTATACAGTGTGTTTCTGAATTTTACTGCAAAAATTTGGTGTGTAGAGCATGTCAAAACATTATTAGTAGTTGATAATGTTTTTCCTAGATCATTTCTGAAATATTTGGACGAGTATCTCTTCAGCTTTAGAAAAAGAAAGCTGTCGCATGGGGCAAATCTGGAAAATATCGTGCATGTTACAAAAATCCATTTAATTTTGGCAATACGAAAACTGACTTGCGAGTATGACGCATTACGTTTTTATTAACAAATAGGAACATTTGCATGTAACCGGACGTTGGTCTCTCATACTATTTAAAATACAGAGAAAAAGTAATCCTTAATTTTCTCAGAACTACTAAATGAAGTAAGACTACAAAAAATAGAAATTATTCCCCAAAGATTTTTCTCCATCTGCAAATGAATATTTTACCACCGCGAGTGTCGCCGGCCGTCGCGACGCTAGAGCAATCCAACAGGGGCGTCACGACAATGTCACTTTCTGTTAGCCGCTGAATTGAAACCCTGAAACCAGTACAGTTTAATTTAATGGACTTACTGAACCGGAATCTTACACTGACTTCGGTGGTCTCTTTTAAGAATTTGTAAACTCAATGGAGACGGCAGAATACTAATTTAGTGTCTTTTGCTTTTTTTCAAAATGGTCGCCTCCAGACACATGAGTAATAAGAGGAGGCATTTAATTTTGTTGCATTTCTTAATGGAGTGGAAGCAAAATATGCAAAATCCTTAGTAATATATTCATATCTATCTTGAATGTTAACAGTGAGGCGATGAAAAACGAAACAAATAATGTTAACGGAGATGATTAGTCAACGGTTAGGATACAGGCTTTTTAGCTACACTGTAAAAACTAAATTAAATTGGGAAATTGGAACCTTTGGTTTATCAACTAAGTTGAAACACTATCGTCGCCACTCAAGCAAAACACAAAATTTTAACACACTCTATGCGCGTTTCGCCAACTATGTTGGCATCATCAGGAGTTGATGATAGTCTATAGACTGTAAAAGCTGTTTTTATTAAACGTCGCATTGATTATCATGAGGTTTACTACAACTCAAAAGCAAATTGCGCATTTTTTTTATTATTAAACACCCATACAGGCATTTAGTTTATTACAATCTGGACAACAGTGACCAATGAGCAATTTAACTTAATCTAAAAGAGTTTGAAACTTAAAACTAAGGTATACTCATCAGCGTTCCTTAGGTTCTGTAGAATGGATTGCACTAAACTTTAACTCAAAGGGTTTGATGCTCTTAAGTCTTCTTTCTAACCCAGTATTGTCGAGGAGCTGGATAGCCTCGACATTGACATGATCATGAAGTCTTTCTTCATGACTCTTGGCTAATTTCTTGATGGTCTGGTCAACAGTGTCCATTTCCAGGTCGCTATGGAGGTCACTATTGCGAATGTACCAAGGGGCATCTACTATGTTCCTCAGTGCTTTGTTTTGAAATCTTTGGATAATTGCGAAGTTGCTTGCTTTGGTGCATCCCCATTGTTGGATACCATAGGCCCATACAGGCTTAAGTATCTGCTTATAAAGCATAAGCTTGTTATATAGAAACAGAGTGGAGTTTCTTCCAATTAGCCAGTACATTTTTCTATATTTCAGTCCAATTCTTCTATTTTCTTTTTAACATACACTTTCCATCGGAGTTTAGCATCTAAGGTAATACCTAAGTATTTTGCTGTGTTTGAATGTGGAATCGGGTTATTGTTTATTCGGACTGGAATATGATCTTTCCTTTTGTTTGTAAAGTTAATGTGGAGTGATTTAGTTTCATTAAGCTTAATTTTCCATCTCTTCGTCTAGTCATAGATAAGGTGGATAGCTGTTTGCTGCTTGTGGGCTATGGTATTGTTTTCTAACTCTGGAATATCACATGTGTACAGTAAGTATAGGACATGTCCTAGGACACTTCCTTGTGGTACTTCATCCTTAATTTCTTTAAGATCGGAATAGGCTTCTTCTTGCCTAATTCTAAAGTATCTTTCCGATATATATGAATGGAGGATTGTTTTGAAAGGAAAAGCTTGTATTAAGCCTTCATGCCAAACCTTATCAAACACTTGTGCTACATCAAGAAAGATAGTAGCATAAATATTTTTCTCTTCTAATAATTTCTCTATAATGTTGGTTATTTTATGAACTTGGTCGATCGTCGAGTGCTTATTTCTAAATCCAAATTGGTGATCAGGGATATTGCGCAATTAATAACATAAAAAAGCACTTGAGTTCTGATGGCCAAACTTTACTAATGTTTGGTCGCTGAGTACGAAAATGACATCCGTTTTTTATTGGCTTCCGTTTTCAAAAAACACTCCTTTTCACACTTTTCGGATATCATTATTCCGCTGTGATTCCGCCTCCTACTACTTTTCCTACCCTTTCTTTTCCAATTTTCTCCTTAATTTTCTCTCATTTGAAGGAGGTGGAGAAAGGAGGTTGAGAGGTAGTAAAATTAAATTAAAATTAAGGACATAAACAATTGAAAGAATAATTATTTTGTGTTTATTTATTAACTGTTATACCAAACTTTATTTCTCGTAATTTGCTGAATCGTAATTTTACATATTTTGTTAATATATTACCATTTTCATAGGACTGTACTATACCTATCAATTTCCACTTACTTTTTTATCACACGGTCTTGTTAAACGTTTTTCTAAGTATCTAGGAGGCCGGGTAATTAAATTCTTGTTGGCAGCTTGGCCTCTCCAGACTTCAAATAATATTTGTTTGTCACAGTTTGGGTTGTAAACCGATACGCATGTTAAAACAACCATATGGTTGCTTTATTAAATCCCCGGTTTGAATTATCGAGGCACGAGACAAAATTTGAGAGGTATAAGTAGCGAAGCGTGTTGGAAAATGATATGTGTCATATAAGCCAAGTATGTCGTTGCTATAAAATTTAAAAAAAATGTTAATAAAATAATTAATACAAGAGTAATTTAATTTCCTATTTAAAATCGTCAAGGTTTCTTCAATGATGATTGAAGAATAATTTGTATTTGATATTAAGTATAAAATATTTTCTTTATATTACAAAATATGATAATAATTACGATTTAATAGTAACTTATTCAATGAGTTTGGGTGTGTTATTTCATTACACGCGGATGAAGTTTGCAGCACGAGCGATTTGCGAGTGCTGTAATCATCCAAGTGTAATAAAATACCCACAAAACGAGTTGAATATAATACTTTATCTACTAATGTCTAGAAATAATAAATAATTTATGCCAACAAATATTTATTAAATCAAAGCAAGAACAAAAGAAACTATTATATGAATGACGGTGTTGTGTGGGTTTTTCCACAACTGTAAAGCAAATGCGCCATCAAGCATCAGTAAGTCGCCCCAGAGCGCCACGGCAAATAATAATAATAATAGCCGTCCCTCCCCCGCACAAGCTGCAGAGCTTCTGGGGTTCACTCGTAAGGGAGTGAATATAAATATTTATTTATATTAAATTAATTCTTATTTATAATACATTATTTGTTGTTAAAATTTAAAGTTATGTTGCTGCAATTCGAGAAATTAATTGTTGTATTTGCAACACCAAAATTCATACTGTGATCTGTATTTGATATTAAATTACTAGAACTAGCATATGTTTTTTGATTATTAGTATTATTTTTATTGATTTTATGTAAAATTCTATTAGTGAAATATCCATTTCAACAAATTTGATAAAGTTCTTAGTGAATGACTTTTATTGGGATTAATTTAATTTGACATTGACGTATAAATTAAAGGTCGTGCTGCAGAGTTATTGTAAATGTGTACTTAATCTTGATGGGTTAAGTTAGTTGCCTTATTAAAAGTGATACATTTTTATTATTCAACGCTTTTAACCAATCAAATCAATTTTACAAACACACTATTGAATAATGAAGGTCAAATTCCGGTTGGTTTTTTGGTTTATTATTTGACATTAGTAGATAAAATACATTTATATATTTATGATGCAACAATGCAATCGCAGATCCAAAATGACATTGCACTTTGATATATTATTATTTAAAATTTGTTTCTATGTAAAACCACTAAACGAAAACTAAATAGTTTACGCTTGTTGTACGTTTAAATAAATACAAAGCTCATGTACCTTTTATTTAATTCACGTTATAGTTTGATTGCCTAATAGAGCGCCATATCTTTAAATCTTCTTCCGCCCATGGGCGTTTTCACACTTGACGACACGACACCGACACGACACCGACACGACAAGGCAACGATTCAGGTGAGGGTAAATTTACATGTGAAGCCACTCCGTTTATTTCAATGTAAATTCACCCCCACCTGCATCGTTGCCGTTGTCGTGTCGTCAAGTGTGAGAACGCCCAATAGGTATCGAATGTTGGTCGTTTGACCCGCTTGAGGTTTAGGAGTAGAACTCATTCGGTTAATTTATATTATGGAGAGCCTTTTAGAACGAGCTACCCTCCCTACCGTACAAGAAAAAGCGCCTTAGACGACATTCAAGACCTCCTGCCATCACAGAAACCACCGATGATCATCAAGATTAGATGATGCTAGCTGTAAAATGGAGTGAATTTAAAGTTACTTTCTTAAAAGGAAGAATGTATAGTTTGTAGATAAAACAACCACAGAAAAAACATTGTAGTAGAACAAAGCAACTAAGGAGTAGATAAAAGCAATTCAAAGTATGTTTCAGAAATAGAAGAACAAAAAATTATAAAAATAAAAGGAAGTATAATACAAAAGAAATGTCTATAACAACCCTGATAGACGTTTAGAAGGCCAATCTTTAGAGACGGATATGAATTTCAAGGAGCCAAATGGAAAGTTAAAGGGGTAACATTAAAGGGATTAAAGGGATTACAAAGCGAAAAAACAACTAGAGTATATAGAGAAAATAAAACATTTTAAATACAAATAATTATTTATTAACGATTATTTTTTTCATCTGTCAATACAGTCAGATTTTGTGGTTTCAGCCAATAACAGCTCAGGATCCTAACCAATCATTGTGTTTTATACTGATTATTTTTTTCATCTGTCAATACAGTCAGATTTTGTGGTTTCAGCCAATAACAGCTCAGGATCCTAACCAATCATTGTGTTTTATACTGATAAAACCGCTTCTTCGTATTTGTTTCTTGATTAAACTGTGTTTACCTTTTTGAAATGTCAAATGTAAACATTTAACAATTTTTATTGTACTAAAATGTATTGCAAATCTATGTTAATAACCAAATTTCAAAATGTATTTGTAAACTAACCTGTTTTTATTAACGCCAAAACGCCTTTAACATTTTTACATACCTCATTTCAACACTAAACTTAAAATTAATTAAATTAAGAAAGACTTCATTTCATTCTTCTTCTTCGCTTTTATTTACGGCGTTTCGCGGGGTAGCCAGTCAAAAAATCGTATTGGTGGCCCTGTATGTAAAACTATAACAGCCTAACAGCTCAGGTTTCAATTTAAATTGGTAAAGAAAATTTTCAATATTGGCGTGTAAAGTGTCTTTTGCATAAATGACTATGTTCTCTGTTTTTAATACAAAATGATTCAAAAAATAATCCTTTCAAATACGACTCGTCCTCTGAAATTTTATAGATTAAATTTTTGATCTTCATACTCAAACGCCTTTATTTTTGGCAAAACCACTCAAACAAACTGATTTAAGATAAAATCACTCGTCCTGCGGACTCGTGATTTTATCAATCAGTTTGTTTTCGTGGTTTTTCCAAATAAAGCCGTTTTCGTGAAAACCAAAAATTTAATCGATAAAATTTGGAGGACTCGTGGTATTACCTTTGATAAAACCGCTTCTTCGTATTTGTTTCTTGATTAAACTGTGTTTACCTTTTTTGAAATGTCAAATGTAAACATTTAACAATTTTTATTATACTAAAATGTATTGCAAATCTATGTTAATAACCAAATTTCAAAATGTATTTGTAAACTAACCTGTTTTTATTAGTTGATTTCAAAATGCCTTTAACATTTTTACATAACATAACACTAAACTTAAAATTAATTAAATTAAGAAAGACTTCATTTCATTCTTCTTCGCTTTTATTAACGGCGCCGTTTCGCGGGGTAGCCAGTCAAAAAATCGCCTTGGTGGCCCTGTATGTAAAACTATAACAGCTCAGGTTTCAATTTAAATTGGTAAAGAAAATTTTCAATATTTGTGTGTAAAGTGTCTTTTGCATAAATGACTATGTTCTCTGTTTTTAATACAAAATGATTCAAAAAATAATCCTTTCAAATACGACTCGTCCTCTGAAATTTTATAGATTAAATTTTTGATCTTCATACTCAAACGCCTTTATTTTAGGCAAAACCACTCAAACAAACTGATTTAAGATAAAATCACTCGTCCTGCGGACTCGTGATTTTATCAATCAGTTTGTTTTCGTGGTTTTTCCAAATAAAGCCGTTTTCGTGAAAACCAAAAATTTAATCGATAAAATTTGGAGGACTCGTGGTATTACCTTTGAATAAATTTGAAGAAGACTTGAAAAACATAAGGAATAACATATTTTAAAAGCAATTATTTCAATTGTTTTATATAAATTTAACCTTAATAGTACCATCACTGTGAAAGATAATAATAACTTACCTCACAAATGTGGGAACTTTTTTACATTGTGCTTAAAATTTATAATGAGCTTACGCCATTTGTAGCATTATTAAATTGATATAAGAAATTAGTAATTCCAATCACATATACCTTATGTATATTTGTGTATATATACGGGTAAGCAGGGCAGGGTTTTAACATAATGATGATATTTCAGTTTGTTTATTTGACCAAAAAACAAGTTGAGATCAGCAAAACGGACCTCGGTTTTTATCGTACATGCTTTGGTTCTGAATTCACTAAAAAGTGGATATTAGCAGGTCTTTAAATATGAAACCAGAATTGTTTTATAGAAAATGTTGTATGAAAATGGAAAAAATATTTTACTAAAAATATTTTACTACTGGTAATTTGTGGATGCCACGGCATAAAAAACTGTTGCTCTTTTGAGGCAAAGCAATCTTAGAGGTATTTTCGTAAGAACTGACGTGCCGCACAGCAAGTGCGTATCCCACTGATACAAATAAGCAATAATCGGATGGAGCCAAGTTGGGTGAAGAAGACAGGCGAAAGTATTTCCCAACTTAACGCCCCAATCGCTCCCTCGACCAGCTTTGGTGTGTGTGATGGTGCATTATTATAAAGAAAAATCACTTTCTGTTATCTCTTTTGATAGTCTGGTCGCTTCACCAGGTTTTAGGAGATCATAATAGATAACAAACGCAACGTCAATGTCGCTGATTTGCCTGGATTTACCCATGATCTTTTACCCTTAAGGCGGGATGCAACCGCACGTGGAGTGGCACTCCTCGCGCCAAACTTGCCAGTTCACACGCCGTCAAGGTCGGGCCATTCCCATGGCGCATGAGGATTGCGGGCAGGCATGGACACGCAGCGGTAGACGGTTCGAGAAGAAATTAACGCTTAACACAACACTGACAGTACCACGCGCCGTTGGCGCGCCAGCGTCCGAGCTTCTTTGAACCCTGTTCTATCCAACGGTGCCTGAACTGGAAAGTTTGACGCGAGGAATGCCACTGCACATGTCGTTGATTTCCGTCTTTAGGATTCTCGAAATATATCCATTTTTCATCGCCAGTCACGATTAGATGAAAAATTATTTTCGTCTGTACCTGGCAAGCAATATTTCTCAAGTGGTATTTGGATTTCCTGCTGTGAGAAATTAATTATTTTCAAAAAAAACTTATTTCTGCAACACTTTTTAGTTGGAAGCTTTTTTTGCAAATTTTTACTTTAATAAATCTACACATATAAAATAGTTTTTCACTTGTGAGATTTTCTTTTTTTTTTAGATAAACATTATAAAACTAATTACAAATCGTTACGAAAAAGAAACTGCTACTATTAAATTTTATAAATATGAATTAATAAAAGTTTGACTTAAATAATAATATTATTAATATCCACTTACTAACAGTGACCGTTCAGCATATTTTTTTTCTAAAGATGGTTATTTTACAAATGCTAGATATGTAATTTTGTTTGTGTTTTGAAAAATGGTTAAAAAACTGACTTTTTCGATATCTTTCGTAAGTATTGACGTAAATTCATTAAAATTTAAATAAATAAAGTATTAAAATCAAGTATGTGACCAATATTTTGCATAAATATTTAAAAATTATATTTATTTCCATAAGCATAATCAGAATTTTAAAGTAAATTACATAATAAATTTATATTTATAACAAAACAAAACATTTCGGTCCAATTTGTTATTTTGAACTTTTGTTGTAGTTTTAATGTTCTGTCGTTTTCATCATCTTTGTTTTCACTTCTTCTATCCTTTAAGCTTAATTTAACTGTACAGGGCCGGTCCCATAACAATTCTATTGTTTCTATTTTGACCGGTAGAGGGTTTATTCAAGATTGTCTTCATAAATAGAGAATTAGGAAGTTTTGCTTTATCTTCACGCCATATGCTTCATGCAACTTAATTCACAATTTTTCAAATTTTGTGATATATCGCGGATTATATTCTTGGACAATAAAGAATTTGTTAAACAGACGATCTTGCCTTTTAGTCTATTGGCTAGGGGGGTAAAACCGGCCAATTGGTGTCCTAGGATAAAACCAAGTGGATTTATGTTTTCGGGGTCGCTGAATCCGAATATGTAACTCATTTGCCCTAATGATGGGCCATTAATTGTTTTTAACAATTTTCTAACAACAATTTGTTTTTTTGTTGTTTTGAAAAAATTCAAGTTTTTCTTTTATTTCCCACATCCAAAACAACCAACGTAAACACGTAACCTCCAGAGTGAATTAAAATTGGTCCCACTTTTAGGTACGTAACCCCTCCATACAATAACAACTTTGTGCTTACCTTTAACTAACTTTGCGTTTACCTTTATCTAACTTGTGCTTTTTGGGGTATTTCTAATTATAGACGAATCCGTGTCTGGCTGAATGGCAATCCGCCTACGCCAAAAAAAAAAAAAAACTTGTGCTTACCTTTTCCCAAAATAATTAAGATTGAGAACATTAGTAAAGGAAAAACAATATTTTAATAACGAATTTAATGACCACGTTTGTCAAACGTAATTAGACAAGATGGCTGAGTTTGGACTCGCTTAAGTAGAACAATAGCTTACTAAGTTGGTAAATAGAGTACACGTACAAATAAATAACCTTAATAGTAGGGGAGGCCAAGCGGGGATTTTCCGCGTTACTCGAGCACGTCAGAAATACATATGGGGAGAAACCTTGCACCCTGTAATGTACCTCTACCATATATGAACCCTTAATATGGGGGGGTGCATTGAGGAGATTAGTAAAAAAAAATCGATCTTTAAAAAAACTCGAGCGCGACAGATTAAGAAAAGGTAAGTTAAGTACATCCAGAAAAGTGTATATTTCAATAATCTGTCAATTTGAGCGTGGCATAAGGAAATGGGCGAGTCACAAAGTTGTAAAAAAAAACGGTCCATTGTGGTTAAACGGTTAATATTTTGAAAATTTTGTTTATTCATGGATATGTGGGTTGATAAAGGCTACATTTTAAAATTATTTTGAAATATACAGGTTGTCCCAAAAAAGTGTAGCGTATCAAAGTTATATTATTTCTTATGGAATACCCTATATTTTATGGCATGTATAGATTATACGTTAAAAATAAGATAAACTTTCTTAAGTATTCCCTATACCTAAGCTTTTTAGTTTTCGAGATATTTTAATATTTCTAAAAATGAAAGCAGTTACAAGAAAACCAATAACTTGGAAACCTATGGAATCAGCCGACTCCTATTTTAACTGAAAAAAATTAGACTAACAATTGAAAGCAATAATTTATTTAGAGTTGTTTAAAATTATACAGTGCGTCCAAAACGGGGCGATTCTCTAATGACATATTCAAACGACAATATCGTTCTTATTTTAAATAGGACACCCTGTGTTTTATTATCCTATTATGTAACAAATTCCATTGCCTTTTAAGAATTATAAAGGTCTACTATGCCTAAATCTATTAATTTTGGAGTTATTTTTATTTTTGTTAAATTTTACGTTATTTTTCCACCGTAATGCCTAAATATAACACCCTGTATTTGATCAGCTTAGACTATGATCCGAAAAAATTATCTTTGAAACTATGTGTTTGGTTTTGACATTATTAAAAATATTTCGAGATGCATCAAAATCTGTATGGTTAACCGTCAGACTAATCCATTATTATGAAAAGTGGATTCATCTGTAAACAGCATATTATAAAAAAAATCATCTTCACTAACCTTCTCCAATGCCCATAAACAATTTAAACAAAAATCTATCCGTCTTTTCCATACAGATTTTGATGCATCTCGAAACATTTTTAATAATGTCAAAACCAAACACATAGTTTCAAAGATAATTTTTTCGGATCATAGTCCAAGCTGATCAAATACAGGGTGTTATATTTAGGCGTTACGGTAGAAAAATAATGTAAAATATAACAAAAATTAAAATAACTCCAAAATTAATAGATTTGGGACAACCTGTATATTTCAAAATAATTTTAAAATGTAGCCTTTATCAACCCACATATCCATGAAAAAATAAAATTCTCAAAATATTAACCGTTTAGCCACAATGGACCATATTACAGTTTTTTTTTACATTTTTGAAAATTTTTACACGCTCTTCGCCCCACTAAAATGGAAAACTTTTTTCGTTTTAGAACCTAATAATCTTCACAATCCAATAGGTCCCCATGACGCTTTAGTAACTGCAAATTTAGCATCTCGGCCTATATATATATATATATATATATATATATATATATATATATATATATATATATATATATATATATATACTATATACTATAATAATGCAATTCCAAAAATTGCGTACTTGTTTTAGAGTAGTAAAATAAATTAAAAGCTATACTGTCAATAAAAATCAATAAAAAAGTATGTACAAAGTAAGTATCACATACGTTTGTCATTAGGTATTCGTTTAAATAAATCGAATGGATGCACAGTGGGACCCAATGCACTAAAACTGGGCCATTTTTTAAAATAATAAATAAAAAATATATATTGTATTTGTTAAAGTACCTAGAATCAAGGGATCGAGGCAAAATTCGATACTTCAGTTTTTTTGAGATTTAAACACAAAACCTCTACTACCGCCTGTATTATTACAATTTTTTAATTCAAAGAATAACCGAGCTTTGATATGCGGAAGTAATAAAGTTTTAAAAGAAAGTCTGCTTACATTTTGAAGAGGAAAAAGTCTAGAGAATTTCAATATTCATACTTTTACGCAGGATGTCGGTTCATATAAATATAATCCTATATAATATTAATTTATCCATGAAAAGGGTGGCATTTAGCCTAAATATCATTGAAAAACGTTTTTATAATCAAATTATTGTAGAATCTAAACTAACTGTCTGGCTATTCTGTTTGAATTTTCGGCACCATGAAATTAAAATTTATCACAATATATTTGAAAAATAGATTCCTAGCATTGATTATTTAATCAAAAGCATTTTTTGTTAAAATAAAAATTCTTATTCATATTATTTGTCACTTTCACTAGAAAAACTGTAGTTTAGATTTATTTTCAAGTTTTTTTTATCGCTTTTTGTAGTTTCAGCCTATCTCACGATCCTAACCAATTATTGAGTTTTAAACTGATTATTTTTTTCATCTGTCAAAACGGTCAGATTTTGTGGTTTCAGCCAATAACTGCTCAGGATCCTAATCAATCATTGTATTTCTTCGTAATTGTTTTTTGATTAAACTGTATTTACCTTTTTTGACATGTCAAATATAAACATTTAAGAACTTTTATTTAACATTATCTATTATTGTTATGCTAAAATGTATTGCAAATCTATGTTAATAAACAAATTTCAAAATTTATTTGTAAACTAACCTGTTTATTCGTTTATTCACACAAACAACATCAGTTTTTGAATACCCAAATACTTAAAAATCCATAAATCTCTTTAAAACTGACAAATGTCAAACTGTATATCCGAATTAAGCCAAACGCCTTGGTGGCCCTGTATTTAAAACTATAACAGCTCAATATTCTTTGATGTTTTTAATACAAAATGATTAAAAAAATAACCTTCCAAATACCACACGCCCTCTCAAATTTTCTAGATTAAATTTTTGGTCTCCATACTCAAACGCCTTTATTTTAGACAAATAAAGCCGTTTCGTGAAAACCTAAAATTTAATCGAGAAAATTTGGAGGACTCGTGGTATTATCTTTGAAAAAGCCGCTTCTTCGTATTTGTTTTTTGATTAAACTTTGTTTACATTTTTTGAAATGTCAAATATAAACATTTAACAACTTTTATTTAGTATTTGGAATTTAAAATAGACACACCGTGAATGACGATTTTGGTAAAAGTGAGTAGGCAGTGGCTGTGTTGATTAGAAGAACTGTCAATCTAAAATTTTATTACTATTATTATTATTAGTGGCAATTTCATGCAGTTGTACTTTCGAGTAGCTGTGATTAAATTGTAGAACTTTCCTTTATAGACATTCAGCTTTCCTTCAATTAGGAATAGGTAATTTTTTTGAAGTTAAGGAAACTTTGAACCTATGTGATCAATTATCAATTCTTTCTTAGGTGAAATTTTAATTCCGTTGAGCACAAATGCTTCTTTTGAATTTTCGATATTACTACGTCGCAAAATATCAGAAATAATATGACTCTCGTTGAGATAAAATAGTATATTGTGCAACAAGTGGGAAAAGTACTTTCCTCACGTGCACACTATACTTTTTCTACAACTGCACAAATTTAAAGAATACAAGTAATGTAACTTGTAACTTAATATTTATTTTTATGGTTAGCAAAACTAAAATAACATGAAAGTATCCTACCTCTTAACAGTTGAATAATTTTTTTAATTTTATTTTTGTATTTCTTCTCCATTTCATAAATTTTTCGTATGCCAATTCAAACTTTTTTCTTGAAATTATCGGCAACAAATCTAACGTTATTTTTGCGGCTCTTTCCAACATCTCTGACCTACTATTATCAAAATCGTCACTACTGTCATTACCCATATTATTTATTATAAATAGGTATGTCTTATTACAATAATATTTAATGGAAATTGCGATTTTTATCAAAGCACGAATGAAAACTACCTTAGGAATTTAAGAAACTTCTATAATCTGACAGTTGTGACAACTATTTAAAGCTGAACAGCAGCCTACTAAGTTTTTGTCGATTTTTGTTGATTCTCCATATAAAATGTATGTCGTGTGGGGCAAAGTGCCGTGAGGAAAAGTATTCCCGCACGGTATGAGCAATACATGGTTATGAAATTAAGTAAGTTATGAGAAATTCGCTACTTTTTATAGCAGTTGTAGAAAATAGTATATTACATAACGAGTGCGGAAAGTGACACTTTTCACACGAGTGGGAAATATTGTCGCTCGAGGCGTAAGCCGAGTGCGACAATCCCACGAGTGTGAAAAATCACTTTCGCACAAGTTATGTACACTATTTTTCCTACGACCACGCTATAATTTTATCAAATATTGTGAAATGTGATGGTTTTATTTGTGACAGGTTCTATGTCTGTTTGTATTTAGTTTATATTATAAATAATGCTGTTTTATTTACAATCACTTTTGTAGTAGAATAAATACAAATATTGATAATTAACATTTAGTTTAAAACAAAACAATAACTATGAACTTGTAGAACAGATAGGAAAGTAATTTACACGTGTGCGGAAAGTAACTTTCCGCACACGTGTGGAAAGTACCAATTTCCGTCGGTGTAATAAGATTACAGAACCAGGTAAAACTTGTATAAGGATAACTTTCGACTTGATACTTTTAAATTTGGCATAAAAATATTAATATTAACTTTTAGTCGAAAATTATGAAACCCAAAACCCTTCAACGTAATAAATATTGATAAAATAAGTATAAATTATTCCAGTCACAACTCATTAAATAAAAAGTAAATTTATAAACAACGGTCAATTGATAAAAAAATGATTATTAATATATTGCAAAAGTTCCTAACTACAACCCTGTAATTTACTACCACACATTTGTGATTTTATTACTTCTGCATTCCACACTTTAAACTATTTGAAAGAAATGGAATGGATATTTATGAAGATTATTTAAATAACCGCATTCAATTGGTTAAAATCATATTATTTTAATAATAAATATTAATGTACCACAAGGAACAGCTCTTGGTCCTATTTCGTTTAAAATAATAATATTAATAACTATAAAGCTGCAAAAAATTTCTTATTAATCTTTGGGATAATCCTAGAACATTGTCAATGTTTGTTCAAAAAATTCGTATTTGTCTGGACAATTTCTAAACTTCTCATGTATTTATATGCATGTGTGTATCCCTTATCTATAAAATAAATCAAGCAAAAAAGTACAACGCTGTCCAAAAAAACACTGTATTTCTAAACCCTTACAATGCCATTTTCGCGTACCCGCGGAGCAGAGCCTTAAAAGTTCTGTCCAGCCTTTTGTGTTTGCGTTTCCACTTGCAATGCATTATATGGTAAAACAATTAAAAATATTAAGGTCTCGTCAAAGACTAGAAATTTCACAATCCTATTTGAATTAGGTATTGGAAAAAAATGTTTTTACTTGTAATGCTAATTTATCGAGAATAAAATTTTATGACATAAAATACAACAAATAATGTTGCTCAACTAATGATCACTTATTAAGGATTTTTTCCTTTTATGTTTCACTACAAAACTATTTACACTATACCACAGTTAAACATTTAATTAAATAGTTATACTATAGTTAGTTGGTCTTAGTACTATTAGTACGTTAAGTTTCAAATTATCATCCAATAAAATGGTTTATTTTTAAAAAGACTATTAGACGTGGTCTATAAAGATTCATAGCCGGTCTGGTTACTTGACCACCTATCGGTTTTATAGGTTTTCTCTAATGGTATCCTGGTTTAACGCATTCTCTTTTTGTTCAAAGGAAGTCACACTACTTCTTAATAGAAAATAAGCGTTAGAAGACTCGTATTTATCTGCCGTTACAATTAGACGCCTATAACTTCACGTGGTTAAGAACGAGTGAATTAGGGAGTAAGTTTATCAAAGGAGTGTTATATTTTCTATAAGAAAAATGATGATTATATAAGCAAACGTATGTAATATATATATATATATATATATATATATATATATATATATATATATATATATATATATATACTATATACTATAATAATGCAATTCCAAAAATTGCGTACTTGTTTTAGAGTAGTAAAATAAATTAAAAGCTATACTACGAATATAGGAGGTATTTGTGGACTATAGGGACTTCCCCTTAAAATTTTCTGTCAACGCGAGCTCTCAAGGACAAAAGTCAAGGGAAAGACAGTTAAACCAGACGGTTGGATGTTATTTATTTCCTTTTTGTTTCGTCAGAATGTTTAAAAATGATTATTGCTAATCAAGAAGAATTATTTTCTAACATTTCACTGATTTTGTTGCGTTCTTAACCTTTTTTTTTTAAATTTTAAATCAATGTAAGAATATTGATCATTTACATACGTTTGCTTATATAATCATCATTTTTCTTATAGAAAATATAACACTCCTTTGATAAACTTACTCCCTAATTCACTCGTTCTTAACCACGTGAAGTTATAGGCGTCTAATTGTAACGGCAGATAAATACGAGTCTTCTAACGCTTATTTTCTATTAAGAAGTAGTGTGACTTCCTTTGAACAAAAAGAGAATGCGTTAAACCAGGATACCATTAGAGAAAACCTATAAAACCGATAGGTGGTCAAGTAACCAGACCGGCTATGAATCTTTATAGACCACGTCTAATAGTCTTTTTAAAAATAAACCATTTTATTGGATGATAATTTGAAACTTAACGTACTAATAGTACTAAGACCAACTAACTATAGTATAACTATTTAATTAAATGTTTAACTGTGGTATAGTGTAAATAGTTTTGTAGTGAAACATAAAAGGAAAAAATCCTTAATAAGTGATCATTAGTTGAGCAACATTATTTGTTGTATTTTATGTCATAAAATTTTATTCTCGATAAATTAGCATTACAAGTAAAAACATTTTTTTCCAATACCTAATTCAAATAGGATTGTGAAATTTCTAGTCTTTGACGAGACCTTAATATTTTTAATTGTTTTACCATATAATGCATTGCAAGTGGAAACGCAAACACAAAAGGCTGGACAGAACTTTTAAGGCTCTGCTCCGCGGGTACGCGAAAATGGCATTGTAAGGGTTTAGAAATACAGTGTTTTTTTGGACAGCGTTGTACTTTTTTGCTTGATTTATTTTATAGATAAGGGATACACACATGCATATAAATACATGAGAAGTTTAGAAATTGTCCAGACAAATACGAATTTTTTGAACAAACATTGACAATGTTCTAGGATTATCCCAAAGATTAATAAGAAATTTTTTGCAGCTTTATAGTTATTAATATTATTATTTTAAACGAAATAGGACCAAGAGCTGTTCCTTGTGGTACATTAATATTTATTATTAAAATAATATGATTTTAACCAATTGAATGCGGTTATTTAAATAATCTTCATAAATATCCATTCCATTTCTTTCAAATAGTTTAAAGTGTGGAATGCAGAAGTAATAAAATCACAAATGTGTGGTAGTAAATTACAGGGTTGTAGTTAGGAACTTTTGCAATATATTAATAATCATTTTTTTATCAATTGACCGTTGTTTATAAATTTACTTTTTATTTAATGAGTTGTGACTGGAATAATTTATACTTATTTTATCAATATTTATTACGTTGAAGGGTTTTGGGTTTCATAATTTTCGACTAAAAGTTAATATTAATATTTTTATGCCAAATTTAAAAGTATCAAGTCGAAAGTTATCCTTATACAAGTTTTACCTGGTTCTGTAATCTTATTACACCGACGGAAATTGGTACTTTCCACACGTGTGCGGAAAGTTACTTTCCGCACACGTGTAAATTACTTTCCTATCTGTTCTACAAGTTCATAGTTATTGTTTTGTTTTAAACTAAATGTTAATTATCAATATTTGTATTTATTCTACTACAAAAGTGATTGTAAATAAAACAGCATTATTTATAATATAAACTAAATACAAACAGACATAGAACCTGTCACAAATAAAACCATCACATTTCACAATATTTGATAAAATTATAGCGTGGTCGTAGGAAAAATAGTGTACATAACTTGTGCGAAAGTGATTTTTCACACTCGTGGGATTGTCGCACTCGGCTTACGCCTCGAGCGACAATATTTCCCACTCGTGTGAAAAGTGTCACTTTCCGCACTCGTTATGTAATATACTATTTTCTACAACTGCTATAAAAAGTAGCGAATTTCTCATAACTTACTTAATTTCATAACCATGTATTGCTCATACCGTGCGGGAATACTTTTCCTCACGGCACTTTGCCCCACACGACATACATTTTATATGGAGAATCAACAAAAATCGACAAAAACTTAGTAGGCTGCTGTTCAGCTTTAAATAGTTGTCACAACTGTCAGATTATAGAAGTTTCT
Organism: Crepidodera aurea; assembly: GCA_949320105.2. NCBI lineage: Eukaryota > Metazoa > Arthropoda > Insecta > Coleoptera > Chrysomelidae > Crepidodera > Crepidodera aurea. Next base: position 21,618,998 of record OX439472.1, on the reverse strand, counting down.
TAAATTCCTAAGGTAGTTTTCATTCGTGCTTTGATAAAAATCGCAATTTCCATTAAATATTATTGTAATAAGACATACCTATTTATAATAAATAATATGGGTAATGACAGTAGTGACGATTTTGATAATAGTAGGTCAGAGATGTTGGAAAGAGCCGCAAAAATAACGTTAGATTTGTTGCCGATAATTTCAAGAAAAAAGTTTGAATTGGCATACGAAAAATTTATGAAATGGAGAAGAAATACAAAAATAAAATTAAAAAAATTATTCAACTGTTAAGAGGTAGGATACTTTCATGTTATTTTAGTTTTGCTAACCATAAAAATAAATATTAAGTTACAAGTTACATTACTTGTATTCTTTAAATTTGTGCAGTTGTAGAAAAAGTATAGTGTGCACGTGAGGAAAGTACTTTTCCCACTTGTTGCACAATATACTATTTTATCTCAACGAGAGTCATATTATTTCTGATATTTTGCGACGTAGTAATATCGAAAATTCAAAAGAAGCATTTGTGCTCAACGGAATTAAAATTTCACCTAAGAAAGAATTGATAATTGATCACATAGGTTCAAAGTTTCCTTAACTTCAAAAAAATTACCTATTCCTAATTGAAGGAAAGCTGAATGTCTATAAAGGAAAGTTCTACAATTTAATCACAGCTACTCGAAAGTACAACTGCATGAAATTGCCACTAATAATAATAATAGTAATAAAATTTTAGATTGACAGTTCTTCTAATCAACACAGCCACTGCCTACTCACTTTTACCAAAATCGTCATTCACGGTGTGTCTATTTTAAATTCCAAATACTAAATAAAAGTTGTTAAATGTTTATATTTGACATTTCAAAAAATGTAAACAAAGTTTAATCAAAAAACAAATACGAAGAAGCGGCTTTTTCAAAGATAATACCACGAGTCCTCCAAATTTTCTCGATTAAATTTTAGGTTTTCACGAAACGGCTTTATTTGTCTAAAATAAAGGCGTTTGAGTATGGAGACCAAAAATTTAATCTAGAAAATTTGAGAGGGCGTGTGGTATTTGGAAGGTTATTTTTTTAATCATTTTGTATTAAAAACATCAAAGAATATTGAGCTGTTATAGTTTTAAATACAGGGCCACCAAGGCGTTTGGCTTAATTCGGATATACAGTTTGACATTTGTCAGTTTTAAAGAGATTTATGGATTTTTAAGTATTTGGGTATTCAAAAACTGATGTTGTTTGTGTGAATAAACGAATAAACAGGTTAGTTTACAAATAAATTTTGAAATTTGTTTATTAACATAGATTTGCAATACATTTTAGCATAACAATAATAGATAATGTTAAATAAAAGTTCTTAAATGTTTATATTTGACATGTCAAAAAAGGTAAATACAGTTTAATCAAAAAACAATTACGAAGAAATACAATGATTGATTAGGATCCTGAGCAGTTATTGGCTGAAACCACAAAATCTGACCGTTTTGACAGATGAAAAAAATAATCAGTTTAAAACTCAATAATTGGTTAGGATCGTGAGATAGGCTGAAACTACAAAAAGCGATAAAAAAAGATAAAAAAAACTTGAAAATAAATCTAAACTACAGTTTTTCTAGTGAAAGTGACAAATAATATGAATAAGAATTTTTATTTTAACAAAAAATGCTTTTGATTAAATAATCAATGCTAGGAATCTATTTTTCAAATATATTGTGATAAATTTTAATTTCATGGTGCCGAAAATTCAAACAGAATAGCCAGACAGTTAGTTTAGATTCTACAATAATTTGATTATAAAAACGTTTTTCAATGATATTTAGGCTAAATGCCACCCTTTTCATGGATAAATTAATATTATATAGGATTATATTTATATGAACCGACATCCTGCGTAAAAGTATGAATATTGAAATTCTCTAGACTTTTTCCTCTTCAAAATGTAAGCAGACTTTCTTTTAAAACTTTATTACTTCCGCATATCAAAGCTCGGTTATTCTTTGAATTAAAAAATTGTAATAATACAGGCGGTAGTAGAGGTTTTGTGTTTAAATCTCAAAAAAACTGAAGTATCGAATTTTGCCTCGATCCCTTGATTCTAGGTACTTTAACAAATACAATATATATTTTTTATTTATTATTTTAAAAAATGGCCCAGTTTTAGTGCATTGGGTCCCACTGTGCATCCATTCGATTTATTTAAACGAATACCTAATGACAAACGTATGTGATACTTACTTTGTACATACTTTTTTATTGATTTTTATTGACAGTGGACCTATAAAGTCTACCTGGAATGGATGTATATAAGTTATTTATCAAAATACTGGCAATGGTGGTATCCCAAGGCCTCGAATTATCATTTTTAGACCATAAAAACGTTTGCTGTGCTCTTATTCACCACTAATTGACTGGTATTCAAAAAAGGTTGGAAACACGGACCAGATAATAAAATTATAAACCTGATAAACTGTAAAAAGTACAAAACTCGAGTTTTATTATCGAATGAAATATTCAAAATTAATCTCTGTCGACCTGTTTTTTATTTAATAAATGGGTTTCGTTCGAAACGTTTTCCGTTTGTTGATGTTATAATTTTTTGGTTTGTTTTGATCTACAGGGTGTATAAAAGAGTTATTTAATATAAATCTTGTGATAGATATGCGCGGAATGATAGTAATAATTTGTATTGCTTTTTAAGCAATGAATATGAAAGAACTACAAAGTACAAAAATATAGATAAAACGAAAAATATTAATTATAAAACTATCAGAAATGTCTTTATTAAAAAAAATAAAATTATAAGCACCATCCAAAGTTTTCAACAAAGATGTGAAATTAAAACTGAAATGATATATTTTAGCGCGGTGAAATTTCTATAGATTACATCTTAACCTGATATCAAGGGTAACGAAGGAGCTGATGAAACAGCACAAAAATGAATTAACATCGCCGAAAGTCAAAATAATTCCAGACCAAAATATTAAATGTTGGTAATTTGGTTGTATGCACAATGGGCTGGTTCGACATTTATTTATTTTAACTGAAATCGAGAGATTTTATGATGATAAAAGTGATGGCAAAAATTTCGACTGCAAATTTTAAGATTTACGACCGCTCTAAGCATTATAAAACCAAGGATCAGAGCGAGGCTAGAAAACGTACCTGTGCGCGAGACTACGCCGTGTTACGTCAGTAGCCGGACAATTACGAAAAATGTCGAACCAGCCTATTGTGTAAATGTAATAAAACACTGTTTCAGAACCCATTTAGAAACAAACAATCACACATTTAATGAGGCTAACAATTCTGAAATTATATTGGAACATACCACAAACTTCAGATTAGATTTAAAGCTTAGCCTCTTAGAGGACTTAGAGATCTGCAGAGAACTTTCAAATAATCCCTACAATTGCAATAAACAAATAGACTTGAATTGGAATAATTTTACCCCAATTTTCAAATCTTTCGGTTCCCAACCAGTCCTTTCGATGGTTTTTCTCACCCACACTAATTTGTTACTTTAGTTTAGGTTGGCATTAGCTAAAAATGTCAAATGTCACTTATGGCGTTCATTACACTGTCTGTTTGCAAGCACAAATTCTTATACCATTTTAATTTTAAATTTTGTTGTTTTAATTGTAAACTTAACTATATGAAAGTATGTTTCATGTTACTATATTCATTTAATGTGATTTCTCGATAATTTTCATTGTTATTTTGACGAGTAAGTACTACATAAAAAAAACTTATAATAACACCAGAAGCCTCTGATGATGCCGCAAGGCGAAAGCGCTTAGGCTAAAAAATTTAAAATAAATCTATGCACTTTTCGCCAGTGTTTTATTACATTTACAAAATATTAAAACTTTTAAAGAAAATTTCAACAAAAAAATATGATGTTGCGGAGAAAATGCTGTATTTCAAAATCCTTACAAGTCCATTTTTACCGACCAGGATATAGCGCTCCTACCGATTATTATTGAGATTACTCAAAGTTCGGTAAAGCAAACATTTCCTGGGCCATATTCTAAACTATTCGAATATTGCATTTGGAGAATATAATATAATGTCTCTAAATTCCTGGATGGTTAATACAGTTTTAACAGACTTTATTTTATAATAAATAATATATAAAATCAACAAAAATAGATCTTGACTAAAGAGTAGGCTCTATGGTTCTATATTTTACATTCATTTGGTAGATACCATAGATAATGATGAGAAAAGAAGATCTAGAAGGTGAAAACGAAGACGAAATTATAAGCTGCATTGACAACGATGTATTTGAGAAATCCATTTAGAATTTTTCCGAAAAATAACAAAAACTGTTTCGCCACTGTGTCTATAGATTTTCCGATATAATTTGTAGATTAAATTGACACAAAATTAGACTGTTATAATAATTTTTTGGATGCTATAGTTAATTAATCATTTGAAATTAAAATAAAAAAAAATAGCCAATTCTAAAAATAGAAATGTAGAGGATACAGGATCTTATATTCCAATTTCCACACATTTAGATCGCATCTTTATTTGTAAAGATAGAGTATTTATATTTTGGTGAAAAATTTTAATTCTACAAGTGTATGTGTTGTGTTTTCTTTCGGCAATTTAATTGATTATTGTTCAAATTATGCATTATATCCCCTGCCCATCTCTGCACTGAAAACGAATCCCAAGAATTTCCGGTTAAATGAATTCCTGTTGTTTAAACGCAACTATTGTTATTATAACAAGAAAAAACCGTTCTGAGAACAATCTGTACTTGCAATCTAACAGGCCGATTCCAGTTAAAATGAGTCCAGTCGTATGAACAGGAAAAACGGTAAGTATAGCAGTAATAAAGTACTTTTAATTTAACAGGAATATATTCCTGTCATCCCAACGATCGTAGAACGTTGAGATTTTAACAGAATTCCTGTAAATCCCACAATTCAATCCGGGACTCTGAGAAGTACACGCCGACGCGGTAACTCGTAACTGACACCTGCCTATTGGGCAACACGCATTACGCTGTTCGTACGACCCCTGCCTATTCGGCAACCCGTATGCCCCCAAGACCCAATGATGCATTATGGGCGCTACGCCATGAGGCTCCGCGCTGCGTTCTTAGATGGCGACACAGAACAACATCTATGGCAAGTCGTAGTTGGATGGTATTCTTAATTCTTTACTATTTCATTGTTTCATTAGGTTACTATTGAATAATATGAATTGTTTATGAATTATTGTTTGCAGAATAAATACTTTTATAAATAAATATCTACAGTACTGTAATGTATGAATGAAACATCTTTAATTCAACGGAAAATTCCTGTTAAATCGATACTACATTCCGATTAATTACTGGAAATTCCTGTAAAAACTGAAGTTCGAAGCTTCAAATACAACTATCTAGTTTGTTTATTAAACAGTAAATCAATGTAACGATTCGGTAAATAGTACAGCATATTGCGGTTGTTTCTGGAGGAATTAAAAGACCGGAATCGTTACTTAAAATTAACAAATATTCCTGTTATATATTACGGGTAAATTTCTTTGAGTGTGTACGATTAACACAATTTCCTTAACAATTATACTATTGGTCTTCTTATCCTGTTTTGAGCCTTACTCTCAGTTCTTTTACTTGTTTACTCCAAAATAACAAATAACAAATCTAGTCTCCTTGAAGAGTGATAAATTCATTCCAACGCTTCTCAAAATAGGCTTCAGTTTCTGAAATCACTTCTTTATTGGATCCAGATCTCTTTCGCTTTTCATTCTTTTTAGGTCTGCAGACAGGGTAACCAGATCTGGAAAATAATGTGGATGGGAGAGCAATTTTACCTTTACATGATATCCGAGTCATGGTGGGAGTTGCCGATATTGTGAACCACTAGATTTTCGCGGGGATGGAACACGAGTCGCCGCTTGGCTATCACATCCAAAATTTACATACGCCATTGTGATTATAATGTGACAAAATACCGCTTTCTATTTATAAGCAGCTAAATCGTCCTCTTACAATACTTTTTATAATGTCTTTTGTAGAGTACCCAAAAACTTTACTTGTATTGAACATATCTGTCTCATTGTCTGATTTTCTTTGAAATTCGATGTCCTCCACGGTTCATCCCTTATTCTCTACAACAAACAGCCTTATATTGCGGCATTGTCATCTTTATTGTCGCAAAATATGGAATTTTCTGACAAATAGAATGAAACCAATAAGGCGTAAGTGGGCTGTATACTTAAAAACGTATAGATTTCGTTTACATAAAAATTCAAGAGTCCTCAGATTTACAAATGATAAAATCTCAATGGTAGAATATTTGTATGCATCAAAACTCTGTTCTAGAGTTATTAGTGTCATTCAGGTTTATGTTATTATAGTTTTTCGGTTCGGTTCCCTAAGAGGTTGTGAAGGGCTTTGGGTAAATTCTTGCACTCGGATTGTCCCTTTTGTCGCCCTCATTAGTATCGGGTTATTAGACAGGCTAGCTTTAAACTCGCTGATATAGATAAGAAGGGTTTTTAATAGATTTAAAAGATATTACAAACTGTTTTGTGTTAACAGTTTTAAAAACATTATTAAAGTATCAAAAAAATTATAAAAACAAAATCAGAATAATTTAGTAAGTACCTTATTTTTTTGTTAGGCTAGTGGGCGGTGTAGGCTCAACCTGAAGCTAAGTTATTTGTTTATAACTATTATAGGGCAAGATTAATACATTTTTTCTTGCGTAATAAATTTCTAATGAAAGTTTAATAAATTACTCCTAGAATGGCTGGTACTACCTCAAATAAATCAAATTTCAAACATGCGTAGGTCAATAGCAGCAAAACAGATCAACTCGTCAGGGGCGGATCCAAATTTCCGTTTGGGGGGGGGGGGTCACGAAGTTAGTTTTATGGTAGAGGGGGGTATAACTGAACATCGAAAAATACTTTTTTGATTCAGATGGTAAACGCAATCCCAAAAAAATCAGGTCAGGCTTAAAAAAATGAGTTCGTTTGGTTCAAATAAAAAATTTCACCGTGTATATGGTTTTTGGAAACTCTAATAAGGATTTTACAAAGCACACAAATAGACAACAAAAATGGCGTATTTTTTTCCCCACACGATTACTTAATTTCTAATTAAAAAAACAAACTTGACTATAAATAATTAAAAGTTTAGCAAAATGAACCATATATTTTGTACAAAAATGAAATTTTTAATTACTAGTGCCACCACTGCTCGTGCTATATTTTTAATAATACGGCCGTTTTAGTTAATTTCCAGATTCGGCTTTTAAAAGTTACAATCTGTTTTATTTACATTTTTAAGAAAATTTAAAAATACACAAGAATAAATAATAATAATAAGGCACCAAAAACTAAAACGACATAACGAGAACCAAAAAGAAAATCTTTGACGTTTATAGCAGCTTTTCGAAATGAAATCCACCAGCTTCTATACATCTTCTTTGCCGGAACATCAAATGTCTAATTGACTTCCTGAATGTTAAGTGATCAAATTTCTTTCAATCGACCCCATATGGAATAGTCGACAGGGTTAAAGTCAGGGGATCTAGGTGCCAACAGCAACTAACAAATGTGGTAAATAAAGTACCTACTGCAGCCATTCGAGGTATGGCTACATTGGCTAGAGATTCGACAAAATATTTTGTAAAAAATACACAGCACCTGTCACCTTTCACCTGTCAGCTCAAAATAGTGTACTAAACACAAACAAATAATAACTACGGGAAACTAAAAGTCAAATTTTGTATTTAAACAATTCCAAACAATGAAAATGTCAAATTATTACACTTAAATTTTCAACGTTAATAAAAGGTGAGAGGGTAGTGAACCAAATTGCGTTAATAATATTTCCTGTTTATTTTTATAGTTTATGTTTGGGGTTCCTTTTTGCAATTTCTCAAATTTAAAAACAAAATGTAAGTTTGCAGGTTGTTTTAAAGTTCAATTTTATTTTTGATTAATTCTAAAATACTCTATAGCTTTTTATTTTGAAGAAAGTAAAAGAAAATTCTGATAATTCGATAAAATGACGATTCCGATAAATCACTAAAGAAATATTATACAGGGCGATGTTTCAGTATTATTCAAAACAGCTTGTATCTTTTGAAAACCGGAAATTAACTGAAACGGTCGTATTATTAAAAATATAGCACGAGCTGTGGTGGTATTATTAATTAAAAATTGCATTTTTGTAGAGAAAATTATATTTTTGCAAGAAAAGTTATATTTTTTGAAATCTATGGTTTATTTTGCTAAACTTCTAAATTATAGTCAAATTTGATTTTTTTATTAGAAATTGAGTAATCGTGTGGGGAAAAAATAAATACGCCGTTTTCAAAAACTATATACAGGGTGAAATTTTTTATATGAACCAAACGAACTAATTTTTTCAAACCCAGACCTGATTTTTTTTCTAGCTTGAACAAATCAGTTAATTAGGTGATAGAAGTATAACGTTTTACCAAATGAGACAAATCGAACTTTCCGTTCAAAAGTAACCACCAAAAGAAATTTCAGTCAAAATTCACAACTCCCCCTGTATATTATTAAACAATAGGAGCAGACACTTTTTAATGGTCTTTTCCTCATTACTCACCCTGTATACCGACGAAATACTTATTTTCGTTTCTTTACTTATACTTACAAAGTTTAAATTCACATCAGACATTTAGAATAGCAAATCATACAATAGTTATTTATTGATAATTAAGATCATTTTAATCATATTACAATTTAAATTCTTGTTTAATTTCTTAATTTTGTTTTTTAAATTATTTACTTGAACTATTAATTAAAAAAAAGTACTTACGTTCGTGCCAGGGGGGGGTCATGCCCGGTGACCCTCCCCCTGGATTCGCGCCTGAAACTCGTCATCGAAACTGATGAATAAAATAGAAAAAAAATTGACAATTTAAGATAAACATAAATTTACATTACATTTCTAGTCAAATCACTCTCTTTTTTGTATTTCTTCGAAGGAAAACAAAGTGAGGAAACGTATTTATCGACTTTTAGATTTAAAAATAAGCATATGACAGTAATAAAAAAGAACCTTTAAAGCAATGAAGAACTAGCAACCTCTAAAAAAACTATCCAGTTTCGAATAAAGGGTAGGGTTGTCAACTGTGTTTTTTAATTTTTTCTTCTACCATAAGAAGTACCAGATAGTGGCCTACGTAGATGATGTAGCTTTATCGACTCAATCTAGAAAGGTAGATGTTTAATTTCCAATTACAAATTAAACATTCATTTCATTCATATTTAATAAACAAATCGGCAACCGCGCCACTAACAACGATCAGTATTGACAACCGCGCTACTGGCAACTCGCCCGATATATCTGAATTAGACGATAAAATAAAGTTAAAAATCTATCATTCGACACGAGTTGAAGTGAGAGGAAATCGCCAACTTTGAGATAGATAGGCATCTCGGACTTCCGTTTCCTGAACACCTGCACCGAACTCTCTCATACCCGCATTCTTGCACGTAAGCATTCTGGAAGAGAATAAACGCTTAGGAAAGCATTTTAACCAGTGTAGTTTTGATAGTTTAACTTACTGCGTCTGCGTTAGACCACATAAGTGATTACAGTTCACTTTACATCATTTTCAAACAATGTTTAAAAAGGCGGCATTTTAACGCAAAACTTGTATCGACCGACCTCGGAAACAGTTGGTATTTTTCTCATTGAAAATACGACAGTAGAAGAAATGATTTGAAGACCCAACTAACAAAGCCGAAATACAGATGGGATGTCGAATCCTGACCAATCGCTCAATAACCGATGAATTGAGTTTTAATTGCATCAAGTAGAACACAAACTCTTTCTGACGTCAACGGATCTTATTTTAATCCCTAATAATAATTAGATAAAAAATTAATTTCGCATTACCGTACATTAATTGAAGAAATGTTTTTGCCATATTAATTTTTCGATTTATCTATCAAATTTTAAAGGCTCTATGAGACTTATACAACTTTCTTATGGAAAATTTGTATATCAATTCGGATAAAACTCAATAAATACGCAAAAGAATGGATAAACAAGCTACAAATCATCGATATCTATAAATTCAATTTCCCAAAAGTTTTTACGGCCCTCCGAGAACTTAAATACATAAATATTTTATGCTCCAAAACACAAGCTTCTAGATTTTCCTTTCGCGATATTACTAAATCAAGAAAGCTCTTCATATTATGATTGCTTCTAATAATTTTAATCAAAATTTGCAGGCGACTCAAGTTTCAATGGCTCGCGCCCCATTGAATCTCGGATTGGAGGACAGAAGAAGAAAATGTGGCGCGCTGTTTTATGTCTGGTATTTAAGTTTGAGAGCAGAGTAGTGGAAAATCCTGTAGTATATTTTTCTAAATTATGTTTTTAAATTTATTCTTACCTTTCCTTTAAATTAATGAAAAACCTCGATTTAGGATTAAAAAATTGTTACTCCTTTCGTTGATAGAATAGCAGTGTCCTGTACACAAGTCTGAAGATAGCAATGCAATTAATAATTACAGGCTTGTATCCTGTTTGAATAATGTTGCGAAGGTTTTGGATTCAATTTTGTATAACCGCATATATGTCTCTTCAAAAAACATTATTTCTTCCTGCATGGATTTATGAATTCGAGATCCAAAGTAAGCAACCTAGCATCATTTAGTCAATTTTTGTGTGACTCATTAGATGGAAGAGGTCAGGTTGATGCGGTATATACGGATTTTTCTAAGGCCTTCGACAAAATTAGTCATGTGATACTTCTTAAAAAGCTATCATACCTAGGCATTATTGATATGGACCTTTCTTTATTTAGATCTTATTTATATAAAAGGAAACCATTTGTCAATTTCAAGAATCTAACTTAGGTCCATTGCTATTCCTGTTATTTATTAATGACTTGTGTGACATAATTAAAACTCACAAATTATTATTCGCTGAAGACCTTTTTATTTATACTTTAAATGATTGTATTGCTTTACAGAATCAGCTGATTTGTTTACAGAATTAGTGCAACATAAATAGATTATATTTGAATATTGGCAAATGTAAAGTAATAACTTTTTCACGCAAAACTAATACTATCCAATACCCGTATTCAATTAACAATGTAACACTGGAACGTACTGTAAACATTAGAGATCTTGGAATTATTTTTGATAGCCAATTAACGTTTAATAGTCATATCAATCAAATTGTTAATTCAGCCTACTGTGTCTATGGATTTATTTGGAGAAACTGCAAAAATTTTAATAATATCTCGGCTTTACTATCTCTTTCCTTCAGCTGGGTTAGGTCTAAATTTAAATATGGATCTTTAATTTGGTATCCCATATATTTATGGATACACATTATCAATTGAGAAAGTTCAAAAGAAATTTCTTAAATTCTTACAATATAAAATTGATGGAGTTTATCCTATTAGAGGTATGAACTACAATATTTTATTAAATAATTTTAATTTTGTTTCTCTAGAGAAACCTAGGATGCAAGTTTCTGTCTTATACTTACACAAACTATTAAATAATAAAATTGACACCTCAGAATTAAATTGATTTACATCTTCCTAGGCCGACCTCTAGACATAATATAACATTCCAATGTAAAAGAGCTCAAACAAACTTAATGCAGAAATCTCCTATAAATTTTATGTGTATTAATGCTAACAAGATAGTTGATATTTCAAAAATAGTAGATATTTCGTAGGCCGCGACAGATCAGAAGTTAACAAATAGCGGAAACATTCACAAATATTTTAAGCCAGCCCTGCATATTGTGGCTTGAGCACGCAATAAAGTGTCTCCCTCGCCTCTTACCGCTGCCCGACAGCACAAACTCTGAAGGATACAGAACGGAGTCTTAATTCTGATGTCGAATTTCATACAGATCGAACTAATTTGTACATACAATATTATAATGCTATAATAAATATTGTATATAATATACTGAGAAACAATCTCGCTGCATACGGAGATGCCCTTAAATCAAATTTTGGTAACAAATTAAAAGTAATTTTCTTATGAATATTGAAAAAGTCGCTAGCGGATAATTTGGTCCACCATCGAATAAACTTGACCGACTGGTCCATATCTTACTCCTTCATTTTCAGAATAAGAAAATACTGCACTAAAGGGACAACAAAAGTTGGTAAAAATAAAAACAAGTTCCAAAAACACGAATAGACCAAATTCCCGATAGAAGTAAAGAAAATAATGCAAAATGTTTTCCTCTTGCAATATGAGAGCTCAAGAGGAAGAGACTAAATTTGATGATAGATAGAAATTGTAACAAATGTCAAATGCACTGACAACTATTGGGATCTGACGTCTAGCGATACGCCATCTGGCGCTTTGTTTTCGAACACAAAGTAGGGTGAAGATTCTGTTAGAAATTTATTACCTTAAACGGGAAAATCGATTTATAAGATGAATAATTACCGAAATTGTAGTAAAACACCGTGAAAAATCGAAAAATAAAGTTTACTGCGCAGTACCAGATGGTAATAATAACTCTCATAAACGGCTGGAGGTTGTATTTCATTATTTTCTGGAGCCGGATAAACGTTTTGTACATAAGCAAATCCATTTCGGAGTGCGAGAAAAAATTGATCAACATGAAGAGCAAAAAGAGAAGAAAGAAATCAGAAGATTGAAACAAAGAAAATCAAACTTGATGAATCCAGTGAGCAAAGCAAGGAAAAAGTGCCTCCATAATGAGTAGAATTTAAGGTCAATCAGCCCACTATTGACATAGAAGTCTTGCAGGAACAAACAACACTCATCACTTGTCCATCTCCTGCAATTTTCCCATTAATTTGATGGGGATGACCTCGCAAATTCGACGTTGATAAACAGAAAGCCACTACGCCCACACAGCTACTGTTACTTTCATTATTTTTTTCCTGCATTTAAGTGTTCAGCATATAAAATGCGTTCAGCTTGTTCATAATTTGGTTTGCCGGGGTCTGTTGCAGCTCATTTGCAAATTTGGTCAATCGTGAGACTCATTTTAAATCTTCACCCTAATTGACGCCATCCTGGATAGGTCACGCCCCCATGTCAGATCCCAATATTAAAATATTTTGTACTTTATTAAATTTTAATTAATTTTAGATTATACAGGGTGTCCCATTAAGAATGGGACATAGAAAAACCGCAGATTCTCCAATTCAAAATAAAACAATTAAGCGAAATATGCTTAGATAAAATGTTACTCGTTTCCGAAATACGGGGTGTTGAAGTTGAAAACTGAAAAATTATTAATGGCCATAATTTTTTTAATACACCGTATAATTTTACTCAAATCGGCACACTTGTTAAATATCATAAAATGCACCTAACAGTAAAAAAAAACAGTTCAGTACGCTCTACCAGTAGCGTACGGCAGGAGTAAGTAATGCTTGTACCCCTTCTAAATGTTACGCCGGTGTCTAAATTTTAATTTTGACTATAATTTTAAATTTTTTTGATATTTTCTAAGTCAATAATGTACACTTGTTAGTTTGTTGTAAAGTCATTGTTTTTCGAGATATTCACAGTTGAAGATAGATAGACATGTACTTTTTATTTATTTATTTATTTAAATTTACGTCATAACTTCTGGTTTTTGCAGGATGGGGCGCCAGCCCATTACATATTAGATGTTCGGAATTACCTAAATTTACGTTTTCCACATCCACAAGTAAAAATTTCATTACATTAGTTTTTACTTTGTTTGGTTTTAAGACAAAATTGTAAAAATTATTAATAATAATACAAATAAAAAGTACATGCCTATCTATCTTTAACTGCGAATATCTCGAAAAACAATGACTTTACAACAAACTAACAAGTGTACATTATTGACTTAGAAAATATCAAAAAAATTAAAATTATAGTCAAAATTAAAATTTAGACAGCGGCGTAACATTTAGAAGGGGTACAAGCATTACTTACTCCTGCCGTACGCCACTGGTAGAGCGTACTGAACTGTTTTTTTACTGTTAGGTGCATTTTATGATATTTAACAAGTGTGCCGATTTGAGTAAAATTATACGGTGTATTAAAAAAATTATGGCCATTAATAATTTTTCAGTTTTCAACTTCAACACCCCGTATTTCGGAAACGAGTAACATTTTATCTAAGCATATTTCGCCTAATCGTTTTATTTTGAATTGGAGAATCTGCGGTTGTTCTATGTCCCATTCTTAATGGGACACCCTGTATAATTCTTATTTTGACTAAAATAGTTTACAAACCTCGGCCCTTCGCACCTCGGCTAGTCATTTTAGCGCTCGACATATTTTCCATCTCGGTTTGTAATATACTATTATACATAAAAATCTCATGGTGATTGATATATACCTAATTTACTCTAATAGTAAGTAATATGTATATCAAAAATAGTGGCCATATTTCTATTTGAATTAACAATTTTATTTATTACCTTTCGGTCTTTTGTTAAGTAAGTCATTAAAAAAAAATCTTTCATTTTTACCAATAATCTGAAACGTGATATTCCACGCTGTCTGACTCGATTGAAAACCTTCCGTTCCCAATCTCAGAATAATTTCGTCAAATGAAACGAATATTAAAGAATTATCAAGATGGGATAACTGGAAATCAGTTTATTGAATGGAAAAGTTTCATCAAACAGAAATATATAATTTCATTGAACTTCTTCCAGTCCCTCGCTGCGCGTCGATCTGATCTTAATTCAATTTATACAGTTTCATTAAATTCAGAAAAGATTCCTTTGCAAATATACTTATCATTGATTAATCTCCATTCTAAGATATCTTCTAGAAGAAGAATTGCGCGTCAGATTCGTTTATAAGATTTTTTATTTATTACACAAACAGAATTCCAAATCAGTGCGGACGAGATTTATTTACCATATTTTTGAATTTATCACTCTCGATTTAATACGGTAAACACTATTTGATTTATTGTTGTTTAAAATTGACAAGAAACTGAATGAAATAAAAAGTAAAAAATTAAATTACTTGAGGTTGAGGACAACAATAAATATTTGGAAAGCATCAATAGCTGCATTGGTCGATGTAAAACGCATTTTCCGTAACATATCTTTGACCGATGGATATAAAAAGAAGTCATTGATGTTTCGTTAGGAGAATGAGGTGTTTTTTCTATACTACAACCACCGCTGGGTTCATAGTGGCTCAATTTACCGTACAAACCAACTTTATTCACGAAATCCAAGGCTGTTTTCGTTAAAATTTTCCTCTTTTGTAATTCTAAAACAAAACGGGTACAGAGCCGTTTGGTCGTCACAGAATGGACAATTCGATGTGTTATTTAGACCTATCTTTCATCTTTCTCATATAATATTTATGATGACAATGACCTCTAAGTTGAATTTGCAATTTGCATTTGCTCCTTCTTCACCTATTTATATAGAGGAAGGCGGTGTTGCATACCCATTACTGCAGACACAAAGATTTAAACTCTACAAATTATTTATTGAAGGCCACAGTACAGGAAGTATTGGAGAACTGGCTTTAGAAAAAGTAGAATTTGGGGAATATGGAGAAAGAGTTGGGATAGGAAGTACTAGAGAAATGGCACTAGAAAGAGTAGCATTTATGGAAGATGGAGGAAGGGTTGAGTTGGACATTATATTGGTCCAAATTATAGACAAAAAATCTTTCAAACAGAAATATACTTGTCAAACTGGAAGTAGCTGAATATCCAGCCTTATAATCAACAAAAGTGATCACTATAAGTTCAAAAATTGTCTGAACTATTATTTTACTTGGTCGAGAAGTACGCTCTGTGTGTAGTAGACTTAGAGAAAGATATTTTTTTACAAAATGCGACAATTGACTGCCTTCTCTTCCATGGATAAAATAGTGAAGGGTCAGTAGTTGTTTCGTCATAAACAAGAAGCCTAACTTCTTAATTTTTTATCAATATATTTTAAGGTCATATTCTGTTGTTTAAAATACGTATTTGAATAACTTTATTGAAGAGAATTACACACTTAAGTCGATTGACATAATATAACCTATTTTTGTCCTACTCAAATTATTTTAGCTCATTTCACCGAAAAAATTTTCTATATTCAATATATTTTTGCTATTTTTCTATATAATATTTGCCGAAGATTTTTTGTTACTAAATATGTATCATTAGTTTAATTTTAAAAATATTCAGAGTACAAATACATAAGCTTAAAGATCCAAGAGAAATTATTTTTATATCAGAAGACCGACTAGGTAAGCATGGGTAAAAGAATCCAGATACCATCTTAAAAGCTTTTCTATTTATTACACATAAACAGAAATCTGAATCAATAATGATAATTACTACCCAGGTAATAGATATTTTTGTAACGGAATGTTGTTTATATCTGAGTATAAATATAGATAGAATACAAGTGTATCACGTGACTGTATGTAATGTTATTAAACTGAAAATATACAGAGTGGACCCTTTTTCAAAATATAAAAACGGTTAAAGATCTTCTACTATAACTTCTCAACGATTTTATACTTAAAGTTTCGTTTACGAAAAATTAAGGTAGTGAATATTTGGTCTTTAAGAGTAGTCTTTAACAGTTTTGTACAGTAGTTTATAAAATATTTCTGAGATAACCTGAGGTGATAGAGCTCTCAAAATATTTTATTATAAACGGTTCAAAATCTCTTGCTATTTCTCTACCTTCTAAAAAAATCGTTATATTTTTAAGTGAGTATGAACAATGAATCAAAAATTGTGCGTGCATTTTTATATTTTTCAGTTATCATTAAAACTAGGTAATTTTTAAGAAGAACATAAATAACTCGGTCAATATGTGACACTACATATTTAACCAAGTCTAGTGGGCGATTTGCACATGGTCAATATATCCTAAACAGTCGCCTACGCTGGTATTGGAAGACACTTGCCTTGACTTCTGCTTAATCAACGCACACTAAAATATTCCAACATGAACTAAAAACCTATATAGATCACTACTCGATATTACCTGTTACGCAATCTGGAATTCGGAAAAATTACAGTTGTACAAAGGCTCTTCTTTATATAATTGATGATGTTGTGAGAGCTATGGATCAAAGTAAGCTTTCGACATGATTAATTATAATTTAATGTTAGCAATTCTTCATTATATAGGTCTTTCTAAAGATGCTGTTCAATTATTCGAATCTTATCTCGGTGGTCATAAACAACTGGTTGAAATTGAAGGTGAGTAATCTACGTACGTACATTTAACATGTGGAGTTCCGCAAGGCTCTATTCTGGGACCTCTACTTTTTTCGATATACACATCTGGCCTAGTCAACAATTTACAATTTTGTAACATACATCTGTACGTATTACAGTTTTAAACCTGATACAATTGTTGATTCATGTAACAAAATAAATGAGGATCTTAAACATATCATTAAGGCTGCTGAAGAACATTGTTTAAATATTAATTGTATTAAGTCAAACATTGGGAATAAAATTAAACGAGATATACGAGATCAAATTTCTCACAGATGTCACATTTTCATTAAGGAGGAACGTCTTCCGAATCTAATGCATGTTAAGAGTTTAGGTGTCATGTTGGACTCGAATTTAAATTTTAAAAAACATATAAATCAACTTATACAACGTTCATATATTACCGTCAAAACAATATACGGTAGTAGGCATCTTCTTTATACAGATGTAAAGTTAAAATTATGTGAATCGTTAGGACTCTCAAATTTTAATTATGCTGACGTACTATCTGGTTCTTTTCTGTCCAGCCAGTATCGTCAGAAAATACAAAAAGTTCAAAATTCATGCCTACGTCTTATATTTGGAATTGGCAGAGGAGAACATATATCACATAAATTAAAAGATGCTGGATGGCTAAATATGACCAACCGAATAATTCTGCATGGTGCTGTACTTTTTCATAAAGTAATTATAAATAAAACACCTTACTTACATGGCAAAGTTACTTACCGAACCGACGTACGTAACATCAATATACGTAATAAAGGAATTCTCTCACCTCCGCCATTTAGGCTGGAAATTTTCAGACGTAGTTGTACCTATCAAATTTGCGATATCTATAATGGAATCCCTTCTGCGTTCAAAACTCTTGCTTTGCACAGGTTCTGGGTTAGTTATAAAGAAATACTATTATTAAGACGAAGAAGAACAGAGTATTATTCATTATTAATCTGTATTCTGCTATTGAAACAATAAAGTCGTTTATTATTATTAAGAATTGCTTCGCAAAAATTATTATACCTACATATGTTTATTTCATTTCTATTACTTTATTGTTATCTAGTTCTCTTCTACACTCTATTTTATCATCATTCCAACCCTTCGGTTTACAGGAACATGGCGGCTGTTTCATCCAGAACAATGATACTAAACCTAGCCACCCTATATGAATTTAGTAAGGTGATAGAAAACAAGAACAAGAGTATCACGTGACTATTTGTAATGTTATTAAACACAAAATGTATGTTTCAATGGTAGTCTTTCACTGACTTTCTAGTTTTATATTTTTGATCACGCTAGTTTTCTTATATAAAGCCATATTTTATGTGTTGATATAGTGTTGACGGGATAATATTAATCTTACATTTAATTTATAGGTTAGGTAATATTAATACTTTGAGTAGTAATTATCTGCATTAAGTTTATTGTTAGTTAAAGGTATGGTTCAGTAATCGAGAGCATGCATCTACACAATGAAATGTGTTTTGGATTAAATAGGTATAAAGATTCTAATTTAATCACGTGTAACCTAAAGTGTCCATTTATAGAGTTAGAAATCGTTGATTAATCTAAAATATCAAAGAATTTACTTTAGATTATGCTCTTTGACATGTTAATTTCAAGATAATATAAAACTCATCAGAAAATCAACAATATCTTCAACTAGAATCTCACAATTTCAAACGCAAAGTTAAAGAAGCGTCTTTGAACTAGGTAATCAGTTGGTAATTATTTTTTCAAAAGGTTCGGTGGTTATTTACTAATATGGACGCCTGTCTTGCAGAAAGAAATAATTTACAGAAGAATTATATTTAGTGAAATTATCTAGCAAATTCTAACTATGGTAATTTTTTATTTATATTGTCAATGTCACCTGCGAAAACGATGTCGAAAACATGAAGAACTGAGTTTTTTTTAATACTGCTAACGATATCCATAAATAGTAAAAACATACATTTACAAAACACATTAATATACAATGTGAATGAGGAAACAGGAATTAATCCTATTGAAAGTGAATAGTCTGAGGAGTAGATGTATGACAAGTGAATGACTTATCTCCAATTCTCTTCAACTGTCTACGTTGAAGTTTTTAGTAAATGGACCAACACTAGCAAACGTCTCCGAATTGAAAATGAGTTACAGAAAGGAGAACCTATCAGTCAACAGCCTGACATTCATAGATGCAGTTCAGAGCCTCCTAACATCCAATATATAGTTCATCAACTACACTTAAGAGAATTAATAACTCCGTATATTAACAAGATACTGGCTATGGGCCGCAGGTTTACTATACTGGAGAGAACCTAGCACCTTTGTAAAAACAGTTGCAGATTTAAAGCCTTCTGTCTTAACCCTAAATTACCACGCCAATACGGTTGTAAGACCATCGGTAGTGTCTTGAAAATGGCAACAAAAGGACGATGTAGGGAACTGAAAAATGGATCGAAAGATACCTAAACAATCATGTGTCCTAACAAAGGAGCTGAGTACATAATTAAGAACTCTACCATTAACTAAAGAGTATTACAAAAGCTGCGAGGTGGGGCGGGTGGGGATTATAGGGCGAAGAAAGATTTGATATCCCATAACTAAATCCAAAATCGACCTATTTGAACATTAATTTATGCTCTTTCACATTAGGAAGAAGTTACGTATTTATTTTAAATACAATTTATGATAACTGCATGTCAAAATCTCCATTATTTCGTGTTGTTTCATCTAATGGAACAAGCGACTCAGGAAAACCGACAATCAGGACATTTAACCTTTTTCCCAGGACAATACTTGTAACGAGTGTAGGCATGCACAGAGTTGTTTAATTCTCTGAGTCCAAGCACCAATTAACTTAATCATTCTGTGGTAATGACTGTCTGTCGTGTTGGTGGCAATACAGAGAAGCATGTTGTTACATTTCTGTCGTAAGCGTCATTAAAATTTCAGCTTGTCCATGTTAGTTACATATTGTTTACAACATGTTTAATTTAAATTTATTAGTCAGGATATTGTTGCGAACTTAATTTAATATAGAACAGCCTATATTTAAATAAAAAGAAAAGTTAAATGCTGGGCGAACAGAAAAATTTTCATTCATTTCAATCTAATGAATTCCTGTATTTAAGTGAAACGAAACTTTTTTATTGTAAATGTGGAAGGAATTTAAGTCCAATACGTAATAGCTACTTCGAAAAACCACCATATTCGCCCCAAACTCAAATTGGCTCTCCGTGGAACCAGGTTTGAGTCCATTGAAGCCATATAACAAAATTCGTGGAAGGAGCTGAAGTCCATTCGGGAAAGGGCCTATAAAAAATGATTTTAATATTATCATAATTCTAAAGTACACTTCTTTGGTGATATCAACTATTATGATAGTTTTATCTATACATTCACATCCATCAAGTTTTAGTTTATATATTTCCATTATTCTTTTTTTTATTCAGCAGTTTATTACAGTTGTCCGCGATCTTCATATAAATTGCTTGCCCTTTTATAAAAATTGTTTAAATTAATCAAATTAAATTCGATACGCTCCACGAAATTCTTTCATCGTAGTGTTTAATTTCTTGAGTAAACAAAAAAGAATGTTATTTCCTGTACACTGTCATAAAAGCTATATGAAATATTTCTCAAGCATTTGCTTATCACTTGGTTTTGGAGTGTTCGCGTGCTGTGGTTAAAGTCATTTCCGTTTGCGGCCAAAGCCGTTTTACCAGATTTCGCCCCGTATTTGTATTATTCCTGTAGCTATTAATAAAAACTGCCATATGGCGCCGGCGACTGTATCATGAAACAAAAGTGACTTAGAGACTTATTGTATTCGCAATTTTTCAAGTTTCTTCTGCTTTTTTGATTTTATCAACGTAAAAAAATAGTGGTTTGTTTATTTAATAGTTACATAAGGATTGATGGTTAAATGAGTTTTGAAAAACTAAACATTGTTAGTTAATGGTTAATACAGTTTTTTTATTTAAAAGGTAATTTTTAAGGCCTGATATTGTCTCCTCTTGTAGTATTAGAGATAACCAGAGAGAGCATCTCAGTTTCATTTTCAATCCTTGTCGCAGCAGCAAATCCTGCGGACGTCCTTGGCTTTATGTCCGATTTACTTTAATTTTCCTATCGTCACTGTTTTTTATTAAGACTGTTAATGCCACCTACAAAAATGTCTCATCTAATACTAGAGATAGTCTAGTTTTAAGATATGTTAAAAGTTTAATTGCTTGTCATCAAAGATTCCTCCCAATGACTTTGGACTTGGTTTAATTTTGTATGCATTCTAGTAAACGGAATGGCTCCTTTTCAATTGCTCGTCATGGGAGCAAGTATTTGGAACATCCTAGGCTGAATAAAAAAATAAATTGTAACAGAATAGCTTCACTAAAAATATTTTACATCAAGATTTATTTTGATGATAAAATTACATTCAGAAATGAATAATAAAAATTCAAAAGCCATGAATAAATCTTTTTGATTCTGAGTTGGGATTTTGCATAATTCAAATAAACACATTTGTAAGTATAATGAACATGAAATTATTAAAACAAAAGAGTCACCAATTGTGGCTTCCCAGGAAAACCGTTATGCACTGTTTTGTAGCGTACATTTAATCGAATTTTATTATTTATTTACATTTAGAAACGAATTAATAGTGTTCGCAATTTACGCATGCAAGGGTTTCGTAGTCTCTAAATTTTTAGGATCATTTTTCATTTTGAGAGAATGAAAAAAAAATAAGTACATATTGGTAGAAGTCTAAACTAGGTTTCTATGTTCTCACTTTTTCAAAATTTGATTTGGTTTTTTCTAAAAAAATCGCAAAAATTCCTGTTTTTTTATGTTTTGCCATTATTTTTTAGAAAAGAATCAAAACAAATTTCGAAAAAGTGAGAAAATAGGAACATAGATTCAATCCTAATCAACAAGTACAATTTTTTTCATCCACTAATAATGAAAAGTAAACCTTGAAAGTTAGGAACTACGAAACCCTTGCATGGCGACATTTTGCATCCGTAGGTTTGCGCCGCACCTAGAATTCAAAGGAAATAATAGTTTATGAATAGAATCAAAAAACTGGAAAATTAAAGAATGGATTATAAGAACAAAGTTAAATGTGTGCATATTTATTACTTAAATAGTCATTACAAATTGACAACATTTTATCCAACAAATTGCCTTTAAGTTACAAAACTCGTTATAAGATTATATAATTTGATAATAAACATGCTGGATTGAACATATTCTATAATTATAGCCCAAACAGGTTAATAATATTGTTTGGTATACATGGGTTTAACAAAATAATTATTTCAAAATCGGATTGAAGAACATAAAAATTCTTTTCTGTGGAATTTTAAGCGTTGTTAAAGCCAAAACGGTTTTTAGTAAATGAAAGTATTTGACTTGTTTCATTAAGATAATCAGCGTGCTTCTTCTTTTCACCTAATAAAACTATATTTACTCGTCATATAACTCATATATGTAAAACATAATTTTTTCAGTTTGTTCATATTTATTAGCAGGATTTGTTTAGATCATAAGAACTTTTTTAATAATATTGTTTGTGCTAATTTATAAAAATTACCAACCTGATTGTGCAAGTTTACAATAGGCGAAATGCTCTAAAATACCAGTTGTAGTCATTCTTTACAATTTTCGTTTGTTTTGTAAAAAATTAGATAATTGGTTTTAAAACCAAATTTTAGATTCTTTTAATAATCTAGCTGAAGATTTCCATCCTACTTTATGGTCCACAAATAGTCTACAACAAAAATCCCTAATATTCAAAATTATCGAAAAAAATTTAAAAATATTTGCTATAATTCTAATTTAACCAGTTTTCAAACGAAAAATGTATTTAAATATTTAAAATAAAACAAAATACACAAACTTCAAAACTGTGTATATAAAATTCCAAGTTGAATGTAATAAATTCAATATTGGAACAACATCCAGACCTTTTTAAATAATATTTAATGAACACAAATGGTATATTAGAAAAGAAATTCAAAAACTCAAAATTTGAACATATCTGTTGGGTCATAAAATGCAGTGATATTCTTTAGTTTGCATGACTTACTAATGATTGATATAAGGACAATAACATGAGTTTTTTATGAATTTTTCTTTTCTTATTATCAGGTAAGGTTAGGTTAGATAAATTAAATTATCCCACTCTTCACAAGCAAGAACCAAAGTGAGTGACGTCATAGAACAAACTGCAAAAAACAAGTGGCGTTGGGCCGGACACGTTGCGCGAAATGATGAGAAATGGACGAAAATCATTATGCAGTGGAGACCATGGAGTGGATTAATACAGGCTGATGAAGAAGAAGATGAAAAAACCCCATGGTAGAGGTAGAGGTAGAGTGTAAATAAATAATTTTTGGGATAAAATATGTCGAAAATTCGAACTTTAATGTAAAAATGCTCCCAAATTGTCATTTTTGCAGTTTTTCATAATATTTTAGGTATATCCTTCCTCTTAATATGTCAGTAAACGAATGACACTTGTTAAATCTCTTTCGGATCAACATCAAAAGAGTGACAACTGCAGCAGTTTTCGATGTCGCGGAAAACTGGCGCCCGAAGACCCTTAACACCGCCGCCATTTTGTTGGTCATTCCAAAAAAAATTTTTTTTTTCAACTTGGATGTTATAATAAACATGTCAAAATTTGAAAATTATTCGACTATTTTATCCCATCTAAAAAAATTGTCGAAAAATACCCATTTTTCACGCTCCTAAATGGATTGCTCCCCTTAATTTTGTTTTATTGCACTTTTACTCCAGGGGATTCGTTTGGCGCAATTCGAGTGCATCCGTACATTATTCCATTCATTCACTAGAGGACGTAGGACATATATTTAGTCAAATTTTTATAGAAGTTGAAGATACTGGACTCTTGTAATATTCGGTAGTTTTCCAAGTGATTTCCATGTTCAGGATTTTCCTTCCACGCACAACAGTAATAATAATAAAAAATGTAATTATAAATCACAATGTGATGTGGCTAATTACTTAATGGACAAAGCAGTGACAGGTAATTTTCCATTTGTACCACCTCCCAGGTGAAATAGGTATGAACATAGTTTTTTTTTTATTATTTATTCAATTTACCACAAAAGGTTTTATCAGCTGCGTCCCGATAATCGATAATATCCATTATATAGTTATAAATTTCTAATGATATTTCGTTCGGTATGAAAAATAAATTGATGTTATTGTGAATTCATGCCAAACATGTGTTAATTTTATTTTATAGCCATGATTTATAGGCCCATAAAACTAAATTTGTAATATAGTAGATTGAACGCGTTTGCTTCGTTTATTATGCTAATTTTATGCTATGGTATGAAACAAATGTGAATAAAAGTGATTTCTGATAAAACTTAATCTAGATTTTGTTGAAGTTTTCTACCCTCAGGATGGTAAAAATGAAAAAAAATATATTACTCTGTTTGGTGTAATGGAGAAATCTGAATTTCGTGTGTTGATAAATTATTGCTTTTAAATGGGAAAAATATCGTGTTTCTTGGACTCTGCTCCATCAGGAAAAATGGTAGAGAAGTGGTTTGGTGATTTTAAATACGGCCTTACAAACACCGATGATGTTCATAGGTTTGGTAAATTGAAGTTGCGTGAGATAGCTGACACCTTAACGATATCAAAAGGCATCAGCATTAGCATTAGTCTATGAGAAAGCTCTATTCGAAGTCGGTACCACGCTTGCTCACACTATTTAAGCACAATACAAATAATTTTTACAAACGGTATGTGACAATAGATGAAACGTGGATCTATCAGTACACTACATAATCAAATCGGCAATCAGCTGAGTGCATAGCAACATTAGCAAACGGCAAAAGCCACCCAAAGGGACCAGAAATGTAAAATCAGCTGGTAAGGTTTTAACCAACGTATTTTGGGATACATAGATTATCAACTAAAGGAACAACCATCAATAGCGAATATTGGTAACTTTGAAGGATGTTAGAAATTATTTTTTTGATTTGATCGTTTTTGGGTAGTCTCTGTCATTAGAAAAAAGTCACTGAAAAATGTCAGTGTGAAGCGTACGAGTTTTTTGATTTTATTTAGTTTTGTTGTTGTCATTTTACCAAGTTGTTATAGTCTACAACTATTAAACGAGCAATGTTTGTATGTGTGTGTGTATGTGTGTCCAGAGGATCTCGAAATCCACTCGTCACAATTCAATAGAACTTTCAGGATAGACTAATTCCTATCTAAATCGACAGAAAATGTAGGTCTCATGTCTGTGAAAATTCGATCTTCCGAGATATTTACAAGAAAAGTTAAGCTTTTAGTTTTATTTCCTAGCAACGGCAACTTGTTTCTATAGTAATATACTATAAAGGAGAGAGGATATAACGTCACATTCCATAGGCGTACTTTGCAAAATAAGTTTCTATAATATAAATAAGGTCACAGCATATAAAATATATATACCCACTTCGTAGATTAAATTTTGAAGTTATATTATTTACAAAAAATAAAAATAAACCTTATGCATCTGACACTTTAACATTGAACGAATTAAATTTAACCAATAAATAACAAGAAAGATTATATGTTGGGATTAAACTGTTTTTAATCTCTTGGCATTAAAAGTAACGCTTCAGTACTTACCTAAACTCAAAGATTAAAAAAAAAGTTAGTTCAAGAACTATCTGAAAAAGTTACTGTAATAATTGTCTTTTCTGAAGTTTATTATTATAGGTTCTATTAAATTATCCATTGATAGTGGATATACTTTCCTAAATGAATTTTCCACCTTTTTAACATGATCAATGCATTTTCCCCAATGTTCTCTATTTACATCTGAAAATGCCTTCAAAAACAAATTTCGCACATCAGGAAATTTAAATGTTTTAGTGGTTTGAGAAACATAACCTTTTAATAATTGTGACCAGATCAGTTCAATGGGATTTAACTCTGCGTGGTACGGAGGCAATCTGAGAATTTTAATTAGTTTTTCTCTGGCCATCTCATCTATAATATATTTTTTGAATTTTGAATTTGAATTACTAATAATTCTTCCTTCAAGGATTTAGGAGGACTGATAATATTTTTAGAATGAAGCCATTTTGAAATATATATTATTACAAAATTCCGAATCAATTAAAATACATACTTAATAGTATTTGAATACGATACGGCTATGAATAAATAAAGTCTGACTTATCTGTCAAAATAACAGGTTAATTACAGTAAAAACCATGGAAACAAGATTAAATCTAGACAAAAACTATATTAGGCCGATCAGATGTATTAAAATTTAAATTTTAACTATCTATCTATCTGTGATGGGGGTGTCGATACACTGCGACCTATAAGATCTATTGTGCCCCCTACTGCTGCCCAATCGTTGAGGATGTCTCAACGATTAGAGCAGTTCCTCCAGTCCTATTGCTTTCAAAAAGTTCAGGATGTCGGTAGGCTTCAGGTTAGGTAGATCTTCCTCTTCTATTTGATATTCTCCGAGGTATCGTACCCTTGGATTTTGCAGGGTAAAGCATTCTGAGAGAATGTGGATAGAGGTTTCCTCCTCTTCCTCGCAGAATCTGCATTCTTCTTTGTCTACTAATCCGAGTTTCTTTAGGTGGCCTCTCAGCCGGCAGTGCCCTGTTAGGATACCCGTTAGTATTCTGAGCTTATTTTTACTTTTACTGACGCAGTCGTCAGATCTCTTCTGGTTATAGTTTCCCAGTAGTGTCTTGGCCTGCCTCATTCCTTGTAGTCCCATCCAGTATTGGGATCTTTTGCTATTTACTTCTTTTCCAAGTTCATCAAGTATTGTACTGGTGCTTATTCCGCAGAAGGGTTCAGGACCCAGAAATGGTGTTTCAGCCCCTTTTTTTGCGAGTACGTCTGCTATTTCATTACCCTCCACTCCAGTGTGTCCCGGAACCCATAGGAGGGTAACAGTGTTATTCTTGCCCAGTTCGTTTAGATTCTCTAGACACTCCCAAACCATCTGGGAGTTGATTTCGTGGGAGTTCAAAGCATTAATGGCTGCTTGGCTGTCTGACATGATGATGATCTCTTGTCTGCGAAAATTTCTTTCTATGTTGAACTGGACACATTTTCCGATGGCGTATATTTCAGCTTGGAAAATGCTCGGAGATTTGCCTAAACTTTCAGAATATTTGGTTCCAGGCCCATATACTCCTATTCCTGTTCCTTCTGTTGTTCTAGAACCATCTGTGTACCATTTAATGGCACTTCTCTTGAGTTTTGGGATGGTATCTTTGTCCCATTCGCTTTTGTTACTTAGCTTTGTGTTGAATTCTTTCACAAAGCTAAACTTCTTTGTCATCTCATCTTGGGGCATGTCCCAGGTTTGATGATTTCCAGGAAGGAGTCGAAACTTGCGTTTAGTTGATCCTTCTCTGGTCATTCTGTAGGTTGTTCTTATCGCTATACTCTCCACTACTATATGGAGGGGTGTAAGGCTTAGGATTACCTCCATGGCGGCCGTTGGGCACGTTCTCATTGCACCTGTTATGCATACGCAGGCTAGTCTTTGGGTTTTCGCTAGATTTGCCTTTGTACTGGCCAGCTTAGTTCTGCTGCCCCAGACCACTGCTCCATAAGTGATGGCCGGTCTCACTATTGACGTGTACATCCACTGCAGGATCTTTGGGTTACATCCCCAGTTTTTTCCCGCAAAATTTCTGCACACCATTAGAGCTTTCGTGGCTTTGCTGGTTACTTCTTTTTCGTGCTTATTCCAGATGAGTTTATTATCTAGTATTAGTCCCAGATATTTGACATCTGGCTTCCATTCAATAACTTTCCCGTCCAATTCGATGGTTTTGAGGTTAATGTTTCTTTTCCGTGTAAAGGCAACTAAGGTAGTCTTGGTGGGGTTCACGCTAAGTCCCATCGATTGACACCATTCTTTGGTATAGTCCAGCCCTCTTTGAACTATATCGCAGAGGGTATTCTCGAATTTTCCTCTTGCGATTATGACTATGTCATCTGCATAGCCTTGACACGATATACCAATCTCGGTCAAATCGCAGAGGAGTCGATCCACTGTTAGGCTCCACATAAGAGGGGAGGCAACTCCTCCTTGTGGACATCCTCTGGTTGTGCAGATGGAAACAGTGTCTTGTCCCATTTTAGTCTCTGCTATTCTGGTAGACAAAAGTCGCGACATCCATCTGGTTGTCGTGTTGTCTACCCCTCTTTCTTCTAGTGCTCTTTTAACGGCTTCGTGTGGTGTATTGTCAAAAGCCCCTTCTATGTCTAGAAAGGCACACACTACAGATTCTTTGTTCTCTAGTGCATCCTGGATTTCATCTGTCAATTGCACCAATGCGGTCTCCGTGGATTTGCCCGTTTGGTACGCATGCTGATGGGGGTGCAGAGGCACCCGTTCCAGGATTTCTGTTCTGATATAGTTGTCAGTTGCTTTCTCCACCGTTTTCAGAACGAACGATGTGAGACTAATTGGTCGAAGGGATTTAGGATTGGTTGTATCCCTTTTCCCTGTTTTAGGAATGAAGGTGACTCTGGCCCTTCTCCATACTTCCGGTATATATCCCAGTTCTAGACTGCTACGACACATACTCACTAGGTGTGGTAGAATTTCTTCTTGCCCGCGCTGGAGTAAGGCGGGGAATATTCCATCAGCTCCTGCTGATTTAAACGGTTGGAAGGTGTTCAAGGCCCATCTTATGCGTCTATTGCTGCAGATATGTCTGGCCATTGCCGTATCTTCTCTGGTAGGTCTACTATACCGTTCTGGAGTATGCCCTATAGAAATAGGCTCATTCCCAGGGAAGTGAGTATCCAGTAAGAGCTGGGCTCTTTCATTTTCACTTTCGGTGTAGCTACCATCTGGCTTCTTTAGAGCCATTGCGTTATCGACTCTACCTTTTGCCATGACTCTATATAGTCTAGCGGCAGCAGGTGTGGAGTCAATATCCTCACAAAATTTTCTGAAACTATTTCGTTTTGCTTTTCTTAGTTCTTTGTTGTAGGTGGTTAGTTTCTCGGTGTAGCTCTGCCAATCTCCGCTACTCTTTGCCCTATTGAAGAGCTTTCGAGTTTCGGATCTTAATTTTGCCAGATTACAATTCCACCAAGGTGCGTCCCTGCAATTTCTGCTTACTTGTTCGGGGCAGCTCGATTCGTATGCATCGATTATTGCCCCATTAACTTCTTCAATAATATTCTCCAGTTCTAGGTGGTGCCTAGCCTTTTTATTCTGGACGTGGGCTAAATTTGCTTTCAGATTGGTGTTATATATTTCCCAATTTGTTTTTCTAGGGTTCCTTCTGAGGATTGGCTCAGGTGGATCTGTCTCTAGTCTGAACGTAATTATTCTGTGATCAGACAGAGACGGCTCACTCGATACTCTCCAGTTTATCACTAGATCTTTTAGGCTCGGTGTACTTACTGTAATATCTAATACTTCTTCCCTTACCCTAGTTACAAACGTGGGAGTATTTCCTATGTTATGTACGATAAGGTTTCTTTCAAAAATAAATTCTAATAATTGCTCACCTCTCTGGTTGGTGTCCTTGCTACCCCAAACAGTGTTGTGAGCGTTGGCGTCACATCCTAGGAGTAGTGGCAGTTTCTTCCTCTGGCAGTACTCTACTAATCTATGGGCTTCTGGAGGCGGTACAGGCCCGTCTCCTGCCATATAGCATGAGGCTATAACCACTTCTTGACGATTCTTCTTGAATTCGAGGTAGGCTCGGATAGGGACGAGGTCTCTCGTCATGAATTCTGAAAGACAAAAATAATTAATATTTTTCCTTACCATAATGCATGTTCTGGGTGTGTTCTCACTCATGTGGTGTATTACTTTGGAGTCCTGACAGTTAAGGCCCCTTACCTGGTTTTTGTAGACCCAAGGTTCTTGGATCAGCACGACCCCCAATTGGTTCTTGGTGAACGTCCTGGAGATCACTGCTGATGCTCCTTTAGCATGATGGACGTTCACCTGGGCGATCTCAATGCCCGCCATCTTGTTCTTTACCGATGGGGGTGTTGTCCCCACTAGTAGAAGTGCGGTCTTCCTCCCCCACTACTTCGACTTCCATAGTCTCCTCGGATAATGGTGATTCTCCGCTGTACATTTCAGAGATGTGGAGACTGCCCGTGCTCTCCACATCATCTTCTACTTCATGGGTGGTGGGAGTCACCACTTCATCCACTTTCACCTCTTCATCTCTCTTCAGGCCATGCACGGGTATTTTCCCAAACCTATAGTGGATGGTGTACCCGTTTTTCCTGATTTTTTGGCAGGATAGATCATCTATCCCTGCCCTCAGGATTTGCCCTGTACCCTCTTCTTTCAGGCTGATGACCTTCCATTGGGAAGTTCTCAGCCCTTCATTCTGAGCTTCTACTAAACGTAGAAGCTTTTCTTCTTCCATTTTCTGGCTTCTGGGGAGAAAGAGAGTGATAGTGTGTACCTTTGGGATGTCGTCTCCCGCACACACCATCAATTCTACTCCCTCCCAGCTTTTTAGGTGGGGACCTTTCATCCGCAACCATTCCGCTGACTGTGGTGTTTCACAGTCGACCAGGATCATGCCCGGACGGAAATGGATGCCTCCGAAATGGAGCTTATGCTCCCACCCGTCGCACATCTCTTCTACTAGAGCCTCCTCCAGTTTGGTTTGTTCGTCCGCACTGAGGGATGTCTCAGGGAACGCTCTGGGGAGGATGGCCAGCTTTTCACTTTTCACGGCAGCTGCATAGCTGCCGCCCGTGGAGGTGGTGGTGCTTTGTCCCGCCTTCCTTCTTTTGGGTGCTTGCTTTCCCGTGCTACTTTGCGGGGTGATGCTTGTCACATCCCGCTTTCGTTTTCCGGATTTCCCGTGCTCCGGTTCTTGGGTTTTGTGCCCCAAGGCTTTCTTCCTGGCTTCCTCAGGTACAAGCCCTTGGTTGAGGTAGCGCAGGTACCACCTAACTCCTGCCCCACTGAGTCCACGCCTCAGAGGGTCATCTCTACCCCCGGGTTGACCCGGTTCAGGTAGGTGAGGTAGATTTCTCCTCTGCTCTCTTTTCCGGGGAGCCTCCCGCCTTGTTGAAGGGACCGAGGAGGATGTGGAGGGAGCGTGGATGCTCTCTCTCTCCTTCTCTGTCTCTCCTTTCTTCTTTTCCCCCCCTATTCTTTCTTTGTGAGGAGGTCTCACATGAGATAGGGGTTTCTTTTGTGAACGGATGGCATGCTCCGTTTTAGAATGAGTAGCGGGGATGTCCCGCTTTGGTTTTGTGGTGTTTTTCTTTTCCATGTTTAATCCCACGAGAAGCAAGGGAAAAAAAGAGGTCAACTCCTGCAGAGCCCCGCATGCAGGAGCAAGGGTGTTGAAACTGGAGGTCCCCAGGTCTCCAGAGTTCGCATACTCACGATAAAGCTTCCCCTTTACCACGCATCCATCGGCGTATGATGTT
Organism: Crepidodera aurea; assembly: GCA_949320105.2. Classification (NCBI taxonomy): domain Eukaryota; kingdom Metazoa; phylum Arthropoda; class Insecta; order Coleoptera; family Chrysomelidae; genus Crepidodera; species Crepidodera aurea. Next base: position 21,587,357 of record OX439472.1, on the reverse strand, counting down.
CCACCTTGGCTTGGGGGGATTTTTATTGTGGCTCCCATCCACTTGGCCGGCCGGTTAAGGCAAGCCCCCACATCCAGTGAATATTTCCTCAACAACCACCAATTCACTGGATCCGGTGTATATCAGGCAGGCTTCCACAAAAGAGACAACTCTTTCTCCACGCTGTGTTCCCTGATATCTTGAGACTTCTGTGTCAGCGAGGTGCAATGCTATATAGCTCTCGGTGCATGACCACGGAAGTCTCGCTGAGCTGTCCTTGGTTTCACTGCCCCTCCCCGTCCCGTCAGGCTCGAGGAGGGGCGGCTACTCGGCCCCCCCACCAGCGTCGAGGTCTCACAGCTCCTTGGGGGAAAAATTTTAACTAAAAATAAGCATTGAAGGATGAGGTAAAAATAAAATTTCTACCTCTTGAACCTGCAAACTAAATACTGCACTTCTTTCTTCTGTATAGTATAGTAGTAAAAAGGTTTGACTTTATTTAATTTCTGTCGTTTAAATCTGAAAGAATTCAATTTTAAATTTGCCGCTTTTTATCCATAATGACCTACAAATTTTGACAACTACTGACACGAAGATCTCTGGTTAATTGTTAAGAAAATGGGACCGGCTGGGATTTTCATGAAATTTTCGCAGATGCTATAAAACATGATAAAATCAATATACTTAGCAATAGAAATTTTTGCGCACATTTTTTTATTCTACAAATGCCCAAGTAGCAATTTATAACCAGAATAAACCTGAAAAGTATAAAAAAGAAAAGGTTCATTTGACGGACATAAATAATTTGCTTGTCAAATGACAGCCATCTCATAAATTCTAAGTTGAAAATACAACGTTGCCAATTCAATTTCAGAAATCATGGGTTTAGGTAAATATTTATACGAACGTTAAGTAACACTGTTAAAATGGACACTTGTCAAAATGTGACACCTGTCAAAACGTGACAACTGTTAAAATGTGATACGTGTCAGAATGTTACAACTGTCAAAATGAACAAATGTCAAAATATGACACCTGTCAGAATGTAACAAATGTCAAAATGTCACACGTATCGTACTTTTCTTTATTAATTACACAGATCTAACCTAACCTAAAGCTAATCTTTTTTTTTTTGGCGGGTGGTAATGCTTTATGCACATCGGGTAAAGGTTCTTCCCTTCCCCGATAGTGTGAGACTACCCCTTACGGTTACTCACTAAAACCACCCCACTGAAACCACTATGCCCTACACGCTGCTGTTGCCCGTCCCGGAAACAGGGCCTGTCCGCCGTGACTATTCGCGAAGACCAAGCGTCAGTAGATGTTGCCCTAAAAGGGTGAAATCTCCAGAAACTAGGCAACTTTTAATGCATTTAACTAACCTCTGTGACAAGCAGTTGATAAACGTCAACAACACCTGCAGCAAATTGAAAATTAACACTGACAGCTTTTTTTAATTTTCCCGCCTACTTTCAAGCCAATCGCCAATCAACTTTCTATTTATCTACCTTTCTGTAGTTCAAGTAGATGTCGCCCACTCCGTGATTTTCACGAATTAATTAATAATTTGTCAGGTTATAAATATACTTAAATTATATACTCATTGGACTGCTTAAAAATGTAGATTTGAATATTAAGAGCGAAGCTCGGTGACCAGATATTTACTATTAAAACGAAGAGTAAACCATTTGCCTGTATTATTTAGAACCGTCGCAGATTCCCAGAACGGGTAGTTCTCTGTTTGCGCGACAACAAAGGAAGAAATTGCCTAAAACGACCCCAAATGCTGAAGAAAAACGTGCTCTGTCATAAAGACCGTGTCACAAGACAATCGCCGTAATGGAATAATTGTTTCCCTATCCACCATATTCTACGGATCTGGCTGCCAGCGACTAGTCTGTCCGTAGACCTAAAAAGAATGCTCCAGGGAAAGAGATTTGACTCCAATAAAAAAGAGACTGCCCAAAAGTGAAGCCTATTTTGAGTCCTAAGATAAATCGTTTTTTACAAAAGAGGCATAATTATACCTAAAAGTTGTTTTACTGGTCATCCTACCAACTTGAGTAAAAAACAATGCACTTAGTCAAAGACTGCATCAATGGAAACTGTTTTAATCGAGTAATTCCAGAAGAGTAATTATCGATAGATGGCAGTGAAATGCGCAGCAAAGGTGCGCAATGAGATATCTTTAACTAGATGTTTACTTAGGTAAGGAGGTAAGCACATGATTTCACTATCCTAACTTTTAAACACATTAGGTATGCTTTTCTTATGCTAAATACTAAGCATGATTTCGAAGTCAGAATTAATGTAGCATCTCTAGAGAGTACTGAGCAGTGAGTATAGTTACGCCATTTTCCTTTACGAGAGCAGGTAACTGTGATGTGCGGCGATATTAACGTACGTACGTACATCCCGCACTGTGATGCGGTGTACCTAAATGCCGCAGTTTCTTTTGTACAGAATTGCCGCGATTAATTTTGAATCAGGTGGAAGACCCCACGACAGTTTATCAGACATTGATGAATGTTCAAATAGTATCAAGTTTACTACACCAAAGGAGAAAAAGGGAAAAATAAAAAGTAAGAAAGATGCAAGTCAAGATGATAATAATGAAATTTTGGATGAGACATGTGACCCAGACGTTCTTTGCAAGGAATGTTGAGAAAACTACTCCAAAACCAAGAGAAAGTCTGATTGGCTTTGTTGCATTATGTCTCAAATGTGGTTACATGAATACTGTACTATTTTGGATACTTTTTGTGTATATTGAAAAAAACAGGTCGGTTGAAAAATAAAACCATATAAACACTACTTTACTTTTTTCTTTTTCCTGAACTGACGTTCAGGGTTGCCAACTAGCCTTTACTGATTTACTTTCAAAACTTTTGTGGATAACTCACAAATATTTTTTTTTATTCCAAATTTTGGCATTTAGCATATCCCTAGTAGGTTTAAATTTAACACAACCCACCTTATTTTTTCACACTTCTTCTGTTGCTATAAGAGCAACAACCGACTCAGTCTTTAAATTGTTCCGAAGATCTGTTAATATTATTGAGCTAGGAAAATATTTTTTCTGCATTTGCGTTTGAACAGGGAAGTTTAAAAGTAACCAATAGGATACGCCGTAAAAATCTTCAAAATTTGATAAAACTAGAGCGCGTAAACTTAAAGTGTTTAATAAATTATTAAATTAGCACTTTTCATAATTACCATTACCGATAGTATACTACTGACCTCTTGATTTTACTCACAATTGCCCTTTACTCACAGAATTACTTACAGACTAGTAAAATACTCACAAATTGGCAACCTTGCTGACGTTAGCTTGTTGCTGAAATTAACAATTAAAATTCAATCCTTAAAAAATAAGTTTAGTTGTGATCAGAGTAGGCAGACTAATATTGATTTAAACCTATCAGTACGTTTCGTTCTACTCATTTAGTTTCTTTTCAGACATATTTCGCGTGTTTTGAAGAAATACGTCGAGCAAGGAGGAAAAGTATAAAATATTATTTTGGTATGCTCGCGTGGTATTCGATACGATTATATAACGTCAAACGTATTGTTACTATGACAAACTTTTCAAGATGGAAGGATGCGAAAAACAAAAACGATTATACCACGTCGTCAAGGGTATAATCGCTTATCAATACATGGTAACTAAGTAAAAATTGCAACTGCTATTGGCTAAATTTATGATGAGTTGTATAATCGTTATTACATAATTAATTATAGTATAGATATGAATGTTTCTTATTTGTAACTTTATTCTGCTCTCAAGTACGGCGTTTCACCCTGAATGTTTTAGAAATCAATTGTTACAAAATGTTAATTTTTTATAATTTTTTTATCGCAGTAGACATGTTGTTTTATTTTTATGCATACTTTAGGATTTTATACACAAATTCAAAAAATTAGCGGCATCTCCCTCGGAATTACTCTATGCACCGCGAAACAAAAAATCTATGAAATCCAACTGTCTTGTTTTGTTGCACAAACTTCTCAGGTTACGTTGGAATTTTGTAGGCAGAAATCATTGAATGCACAATCAGTTTATTTGCAATATCGAGACCAATTGGATTAGTTAATATGAACATTGGGTATACACTTAAGTACGTACATAAGAACATTTATTAAGTTTCTTTTAAGGCAAAAATGAGATCATTACGGTGAAAGTATGCACCAGAACAGTAAATATGTCGCATTCTTCGGTAACAGTTAAAGAATTATAAAAAAACACTAGATCTAGATTAGCTTTAATCGGAAATCAATTTATCTACATTTGTAAGCAACTACATCAACTGTGGCACATTATTTGCTAGCCTAATAAAACAACCAAAAAGGAAATCAACAAGATTATTATGAAAAAACATTTTTAAACAATAAAAACTAATTTGCTGCTCCACATCTAAAGCATCTTTAATTTATACCGTTGGTACTAATGTTAACATTATCCATTATCCTAGAAAACCTGCAAGCTTTTTGATTTATCCATAAAATTACGTAAAGAATAAAGTAAATCCTAAAAACAAGGTGCCACTAACGTTCAATTATTTATCTTTCGCGACACGAAGCGAACTCTTGATAAAACGAGTGCTAATTGAGTTGGTTCATTATCAAAGGCTGATGAAGAAGTTAACTTGACAAATTTTCAACATTCGTGCATTGGTGATAAGGACCTTGAACGCATTGAGCTTCAGCTGATGATAATTATCAGCAATTATTTTGGAATTCCCTCAAACCGTGTGGGTATACTCGATAAGAGATTACTTTTTAATCAGCTGATAAAGAAGAATTGTGGCTAAAGTAATTGAAGTCATTTTTTTTAAATGTGTTGACTGGAATTTTTATTTTTCTAGAGACAATTTGTATGTTATTAAATGCAATAATTAGTCTGTATTTTAGCCAATATAATTGGTACTCATAATTTTTTTTTCATTGTAACATCATAGACCAGTGCAGATAATTTTTGAAACCAAATAAAATAATAGTAGGATGAAAGTCATTGGAAAAGGAAGAGAATATGACGAAAATGATAGGAAAAATAATTTACAGGCGCTCTGGGGTCGGGAAGTGGAAGGGGGGGAGTTTTTAAGGGTAGAAAACTGTTTATCTCGATTTCCGGCAAAACTACAAGTGCTATGGAAAAAAAGTTAAATGGCAAAGTTGTAGGTAATAAAAAGATCTACAACTTTTGTATTTACACTTTTTTCACATCAAAATTTATGTGAAAAATTCAAATAACCAGGTTTTTGGTTTTTTATTTTTATCTTTTACAAAAAAAAATTTTTTTTTCACGAAATTTGGTGTAAACTTACCTTTTTATCTCCCAAATCTGTAATTTTTTTATTTTAAAATATTTATTTTTTTAACCTTATTTTGACTTAATATCGAAAAAGCAGTCTAATTTTCAATCGAAAATTCTCACGTCAAAATATCTGCTTTTTTAAAAAACTCGGTGGGGTTTTTGTTCGTTCAAATCTACTTTTTGATGGTGTAAAAAAAATACATTACTATGGTAAATGTAATTAAAGTATAAAGTTAAATAAATAGCTCAAAATTGTACATGATGATTTAAAAAAAAGAAATTCGGAGTTTTCTTCGTTTTTATTTGCATTTTTTGAGAACATTTACCACAGTAATGTATATTTTTTTTACACCATCAAAAAGTAGAGATTTCAACGAACAAAAAGCCCACCGAGTTTTTTAAAAAAGCAGATATTTTGAGGTGAGAATTTTCGATTGAAAATTAGACTCCTTTTTCGATATTAAGTCAAAATAAGGTTAAAAAAATAAATATTTTAAAACAAAAAAATTACAGAGTGTTTGGGACATAAAAAGGTAAGTTTACACCAAATTTCGTGAAAAAAAATTTTTTTTTGTAAAAGATAAAAATAAAAAACCAAAAACTTGGTTATTTGAATTTTTCACATACATTTTGAGGTTATGTGAAAAAAGTGTAAAAACAAAAGTTTTTGTGATATTCTCTTCCTTTTCCAATGAGTTTCATCCTACTATTATTTTGGTTCTTAAAAAAGGTTCTTCTATGATGAAAAAACGAAGAGAGAGTATCGTATTTTCAAAAAAATAAATAAAAATAGAGCAAAATAATACAAAAATTAGAATCCGTTGAAGCATTTTAATTTAGTTTCCGCCAAAATCTCGTCCAAAAATAAATAACATTCTTATTACGCCACAAAAAAATATTAAAATTGTTATAAAGTCAATTAATGGCTCAATAATGTGCCTCTACCACCCAATTTATATAAATAGAGATGCCACGCCACTTTTCTTATAAAGACCGGTATAAAAAAATACTAAAAAAATATTCCAAATCTCTACAAAAAAAAAAAACATTATAACCTGTTAGACCGAAATGTTATATTAAGATTCAAGTAGAGCCCTTTTCTAATTATAAAATCAGTTGAATCTGAAAATAGACATTAATTAAAGAAAAAGATTTATTCGAAACGTCAAAAATAACCCACGCTGATCTGAATAAGATAAAATCGGGGGCAATAAAATGCGGGCATTTTAGGAGCTAGATTTCTAGATTCAGATCAGATAAGTGCCGTGCTTTCTATGTTTTGTAATGGATGAGTAGGGAACATAGAAGACTATTACTTAATGCCTTTGCATTAGTCTATATGTAAACAAACTAAAAATACTTGATTTACGATAATTCGACCTATAGTATAATCTTCGCAGCTAAGGTGGCAAGATTTTCTACCTGATGGGTTCTTATTTATAATGTTGATTTCACACAACTAGCGGTTTTCAATAAGCAGTTGGCATTCTGGTGGGTTGAGCTAAAAAAAACTAAAGAAGTCAGGTAGGATTTTTTTAAAATCAAAGTAAAAAAGTTGAAGAAATGTCGATTAGTTCCGTTTTTGTTTTAGATTTTACAGTGGCTCTCGATTTACAAAATATATCCGAAATCGTCTTCTCATTATTTTTAGAGATGCATCAAATCAAACTAGTAGCAGTAAAGTTTAATTTGACTTGAATAATCAATTTTTTTTATACTGGGTGTTTCATAGTTAAACCGACATACGTTAACTGTAAATAGAGGGTACTTAGTTCATTCCAAATAACCTTGGTTACTGTGTCTAACGCCTTTAATAACCGAGATACGGGGTGTTTCATCCATTTCGGCCAATATTTTGATAAGCCGTAACTTTAGAACCACCCAGTAGATTTCTGTCATACTTGGTGCAGGTATGGTGTGTAGTATAGCCCAATCCTACAGTGTAAGAACTACAATTAAAATCCAGTTTCGGATTAAGAAGAATTTGTAAAATTTGAAAATCCCAAAACAACACCCTGTATATCAGATTTTTTAAAATTCGGATGGATATTTGAAAAGAACGGAAAAATGAGTTAAAGTGAAATTTTTTTTAAGTGCACATCCCTTTCTACTACCGGAGTTTTAACGTCAAATTCCATCAAATGCATTATTTTCATTTTCACAAGCAGTAACTTTCGAAATACCTGATAGATTTCTTTCATATTGGGTACAGGTATCATTTTTTAATAGCCCAATCGTATAATGTAACGACTACACTACACTTAAAATCCAGATACGGATTAAGAAAATTTGTAAATCCCCAAAGCAACAGGCTGTACATCAGATTTTTTTAAATTGGATCAGACATTCGAAACGAATGGAAAAAACTGAGATATACTGACATATTTTTATAAATGCACATCTCGGTCTACATATTACTAAACTTATAAAGTTAAAATTCAATTAATGCAATACTTATTGTCATTTTCATAAGCCATAACTTTGGAAACACTCTGTAGATTTCTTTCATATTTGTTACAGGTAGATTGTTTAAATATGCCAATCGTATAATACAAGAACTAAAGTTAAAATCCAGATCCGGATTAAGAAAAATGTGTAATAAAAGTTGATAATCTCTAAAATAGCACCCTGTACATCAGATTCTTTAAAATGTAATCGGATACCTATTTGAAAAAAAAAGTACCGTACCTCGGTTATTAAAGGCGTTAGACCCAGTAACCAAGGTTATTTGGAATCACCTAAGTACCCTCTATTTACAGTTAACGTATGTCGGTTTAACTATGAAACACCCTGTATAAGTATTTGATTTGATAAACAATTCGGGAGTTTGGTTTGAAATCTTATTACGACTGCATCATAGACTGACGATTTAGATTTTCTGATAGAGTTTCTCACAGTCAGACACATAAATAAAATAAAATAAAATTTCCAGGTCATCGGGATATAGTAATAAATGTAATTGAATTATGCCACCAATGTCATTAATGAAAATATTAAACAGTAGTGAACCGAGGTTGAATCCTTGCGGAACACTTGATTTGGCGAGAACCTTTCAGTTTTCAAGTTGATTTGATACTAATAAGTTGAATGAATATAAGATTTAATAGACATTTTTTACTTACTTCAATGTTGTTATAAATAATATTCTCAACAGCACCAGCAGCAGAAACTGAATAATTTTATGTATTGTATTAGCAATGTCAATCATAATTTGTATAACAACAAAATTTAAATATTTATCTGAACATATTTTCGTTATATCATCGTATTTATTCAGCGTATTTGATTTGAAAACACAATTAAAACAGAAAAATAATCAAACCAATTATGACGAGAAATTCTGGCGTTTAACGACTTTGAAAACAAATCGCCCTAATTATAGATATTATTTTAAAAACTGAAAACAATTTCCTATGAGTAATGTTTATGATAGAAGAGCAGATGCTGTAAGAAATTTGTTGTCTAGATAATCATACGCAGCCATGTGACGGTTCATATATTTCGTTAACTTCCGAATTTTTAACATAATTTATATGTATAACTATAATAAGATTTTCCGAGAAAAAGCAACCCAAATTCCAGTTAAGTACATAGAAAAAATTAATTGGTTGTAAAATACGCAATAGATATTTAGAACTCAGATATGCTATTATTATTTCAGTATCTTGCCCCGAATTAGATATTAGACCGTAGATTATTTAGCTACTTCAAGCAGTTCTTCACTTCACCCTGAATATGTCTTTTGTAAATATGCTCATTTAATTTGTGTACAATTTCTTTGCTTATTGCCTGTGTCCTACGGTTACGTAGGTCGCATTCGACTGTTTCGTCTGCAACCAAGCAGAATTTACATAATCTATTGTCTCTATCTTGCTTATCTTATGTTATGAGAGGTGGAATATTATACACCACTAAAGGGTTTGGATATTACAAATGGTGCCATTGCTCCCCCTTTGTCATCGACAGTTTCTTTAACAGTTAGGGTGTATAGGTATCCACATTAGGTTTCTCTATTGTGGTTGGCCAGTTACTTGTCTTAGACATATTTGTAATGAATTTAGAGGCTCTAAAGCTGTCTGATTGTATATCATCATATAAATATTAGAAACTTGTATACCTTTATCACAAAAAATACGAGGCTGCCGTATTGAAATCATAAGATTTTTTATTCTTGTTTCTTGTGCCGATAGTGCTTCCGATTTTAGGATCGTCTGCTTTCACTTTTAACCAAATATTATCACCTTTTCTGCCTTGTTGATTTTTTCACATCTTTGATGTTAACACTCTGGTTCCTGCTTCTACAACTTGCTTGGTTAGTCTTGTCTGTCCATCCTCATACAATTGTGTATTTTCTATTTCTCTTAGTATTGGTCCCTGATTCAGGCTTTGTCTAATACTTTCGCTTCTCAATCTATCCTTTTAAGAATTTAGAGGCTTTAAAGCTGACTGGTTGTCAATCACAAAAATTATCTGGGCGTCATAGTCAATCAACAAAATTCTACGGTTTATTTAAATGTTTAAAAACAAATCATTGAGAAACTCCCTATATTCTTTTTAAATTTTTAATTGTTCTCTGGTTGGGAATTCTTTTTTGTCATTTTAACTGCGTGATAGATGGAAATAATATTGTTGCGGTTTGATGATACTAATAATGAAAATTTTTGAACTATCAATTTCAAAAGTAAATCGAGCCGCCAAAAGTGTTTCGGAAAGCGCTGAAACAATGGCTTTTTGCCCGAACTTTAACTAAACAAATATTAGTCATTCAACAACTTAAGAAAAAGAAACTCCATCCATGCCAGCTCCAACTCCATTAATAATTACTTAATAAAGGTTATGGCTAACGGATTACATTTTGGAATAACAGTTATAAAACTGGTGAATAGGAATTGACAGTAAGAAAACCAAAAACGATTACAATCTCCTTTTTTTTTTAAGTTTGACTGATGCTTCAACTATTTAAGTAGTTTCTTGTGGTCTCATTTTGAGCCTTAATGATTTTTTTGATATTTAAAACTTCTCTTCTGTGAATTAAATAAAAGTAAACAAAGATTATACCGTTTTAAAGATATTCAACGTTTTAGAACTGTTAATTTTAATCGTGAAATAATACGCCAAAAGCAATTCGTTGAAATGCAAGTTTTGGAACATATTTTTTTTTATTTCAAATTGCCATGGTCCTTTTTTTATTTAAAAATCTGACATTAACAAAAGAACATTTTCTGAATACGTACCATTCTTTAAGTGCTAGCAGTTAATTCAAATTCCCTTCAAATAACAACCGTAAAAGTAAATAGAACTATTAAAATATTTTAAAACAAAATTTATGTGAGCGCCCTTTTGGGACATATGTTGCACTTTACAGCCGAATAAAAATTCACTAAATTAATTTACCATCTCATTACACAAAATCAATAGCAATAGGGGAACAGGCCCTATTATAAAAAATAAATGACAAGCGCGCCATGTGTGTCACATTAAAATTGACTCGTGACAATAAAAAAAAATATTTTACAGTTTGTTGAACATCAACGATCTCGCTTGTATTTTGTCATAATATTTATACCGACAAAATTTTAGAAGTTACTGTAGAAAGGAGCCATAAACACATCTTTTACGGTTTATTTGTTTATTCCATTATTAAAATATAACATATCATTGTTATTTTATAATCTATTTGAATTTATGAAGTATGGTTGCCATGTGTTCCCGGTCTGTCTCAAAATTGCTTCTTAGTAATTGATTACATTTGTCTACTCTGTGAAGTAAAATGGGCATGATTGCATACCCTAAACTAGAATTTCATTTTTTATTCGTTGCTATAGTTCTACGTTTCTTCAAAAAATTACATTTATTTTTTTACCAAAAGCAGCAATTTCCGAATTTTAAAATACCTGTTCAACATACAGTGTATTTTAACGAAGTCTATCCTCTTCAATTCCTTCCTAAAAAAGATCACCAGGGAATGGACGTAACCCTGCATTCCATCCCTGAAAGATCACAAGAGAGATAATGACATAGTTAACTACGAAGCTTTGGTGCGCGACATATCTTCCCAACAGCATAGAGAAACCAACTGCAGCCGAAGTGGGCCTGAAGAAAATTTAGATCGTCGCCAACATATGTACAGCGTCAGAGTGGTAAATTGAGTGAAGAGAGTGAACAACAACAAACATTTAGCCTTAGACTAGTACGAGAAAGCTTCCAAGTACCTCAAGAACAAACACCACAGTTCCATAGTAAGAACCTTCATGCCGAGCGTAGTTGAATCTCTTAATATGACCGAGAAAATGCTAGGACCAATATGTGAAGAAGACAGAAGCTCCGTGATCAGGAGGAAAGATGAGTTATGCTAACAACTTCAAAACCTCACAATCTCCAAGAAATAAAGGTAACTAGTCTTTAATAAATCTATATAGCAAGGATAAATCCGCAGAGATTCACCTGCAGGATCCTCAGCACAAAAAGAGGGAAAGCTACAAAAGCGAAGACCTGAGCCATCCAGTAATCTCCCTAGAGACCATATACGACAGAAAGTGGCTTTACACAGCCCCTAACAGCCAATGGTTACAATGGGAGTGGTGGTAGACCCGAGTGGTCAGATGACACACTGTGAGAGAACGTACAATAGTTTCGTGGTCCTTTTTTCAGTCTACTTTTTGAATTTCTGAATTTAAACTTTGTTTATGGTGCTCTTATTTGAAATGGTGTATATACTTCTCCGATGTAAACATTACACACAAAGTATATATTTCTACTTCGTCCTTATTTTCGCTTATTCGCAGTCATTCCAAAGAATAGTAAAATCTCACGGTATTCAATGCTCATATAAATACTCATGTCGTGATTTTCATTTGCTGAAAAATTCTAACAAATTGGTATTCCGTGCATCTGAATTCCTCAAAGAAAATATTCAAATCGTTAAAACTATTATAATCGGCAGTAGATGTAATTAACAAACGCAATTAAAATGAAATAAGAAGCAACATAAACAAAATTCCTTTTGTAATTAAAAAAAATGGAAATTGACTTTTTAAAGTACATCACTTGTTTTTTAAAATAAATTTAATGAAATATTACAAACTCAAAAGCGTATAAGAAAATTACAAGAAAACAATGTTCAATTATTAAGACCTTTTCTACACACAAGATTTCTATGAATCTTTTGTAGAGCTATAGAGCTGTAATTGTGGGTAAATCAAGAGATAGGATAAAACCTCAAAACATAAGAATACTTTTTTGTAAAATCTTTTCGAAATCATATCCAACAATGGACCAAATTCTGCTGAAACTTAATTACGTAGAAATCAAACTCTCAGTCTAAGAGAGGCGCAAGTTGTGGGAAGTCCTTCTCGTATTGTCATACCTAATTTTTCCATATTTTTCCAATAACTCCGTAGCTCTAACTACTATTTAAAAATTTCATGTAAAGCAACAAAAATGCAATCAAACCGAAACAAAATTAAGATAAATCAAACCACCATAAAAACACTAATTCTTTAGTAAAATAAATTTTATTTTTTTGTTGCTTGAATCAAATGTAACATCCAAAACGAAAAAGTCAATTTGTTGTGTTCTACATATGGTTGAGCAAATTTTACATCATTAAAATGAATTTATACATGAACATTCTCTTTAAACGAAGTCAACAGATGCCATATTCAAATAGAGTTTTAATTTATGGAATTGTCAAAGCAGTTTAAAATATTTTCTGACTAAACACACTCCGGTGTTTGGTAGATACTCGGATAATAATAAAAATTACTAAATAGGTAGTTATTTGTCAAGTCGTGATATTTAAAAAAATAAAAAAAATGTAACTGTTTAGTGTCATACTAGATTTTTTTAAGAAAGTTCTTGTAGTATGTAGAATTTGCAAACTATATAGCCATTTTATTAAGAAGTAGATAACTCAGTAGAACTTCTTGGCTCCAAACTTGGATCTCTCCCAAAGACGAGTCATTTTTTCAAGGTCGAATTCGAAAATTGCTTGAAAGACTTGAGAAAGTAGTAGCTACCTATGGAAAATTTCAAATATATACCTACATTTTTGAACTAATTTGTACCTCTAATAACTATAGTTACCCAGGTTCCTCCGTGACACTTTAGCATCCCCAGTACTAGGAATCACCTTTGCACTTGTACTTCTTAGAGAAATCATCTATGGCTCTCGTCCTATTTTTCCCAGTTTTGTAGAATAACTCGATTACAGTAATTTGTTACCTATATCTTAACATTTCCTAGGTCGCCTCACCACTTTAAACGCAAAATAGTTTTTTATTTGCCAAGGACGAAAAACAGTCTATTGTAGTCGAGTCTGCAAATTGATAGCCGAGGCTAGCAAGCAGGCGAGACAATAGACAGTTTTTCGCCGAGGCTCATATTACTTTTTTTCGTCGTACTAATTTCCGAAAGAAAAATCGACCATTTTTAAAGGCAAGCATTTTTCGTCCGCAAACACTTTTGGCCGCAAACACTTTTCGTCTGCTGTGGTCACTAGGATACGGCACGGTGCGAGTCATTTGAGGACGAAAAGTACTTGCCTTCAAAAATAGTTGACTTTTCATTCGGAAATTAGTACGTAAAATGTCATTTTTTGTAAAGGTCGAAGAATAAGGGTATCTAATTTCAATTTTTATTGATAAGATCATGATATGCCTGTAATTAAGTTATTGGTTAGAGCTAATTAAGAGCAAACCGAACCACTTGAAAAATTTTAATAAACTTTTAAGCCTTTAGTTTTAGTCTGATTTTTGTGAAGTTTTCAGGAAATACTAATAATTATAAAACTTAGGGTGGAGAAACCTTGATTTTTTTGTAAACCTTCGAAAAGTATTTATTTTGTTAATTTTAAATGGAAAATCACAAAAAGAATCCGCGCCATTCTGCTTTAAATCTATGAAAATTTGCTCCTGTTTGTTTTAATAAATATCAAGTAGTTTTTAAATAATATGGTTTCCCATTTTTTTCTTAAATATCTTTGTAAAGTGCTGCCACATCGTTACATACATTTAAAGCTGTCGATAAATAGATAATTTTTTTGCCAAGGTATCAATATGAGTGGACCATTTCAGGAATTTGTCTATATAAAGACCTAAAAACTTAATTGAGTTCACCGTTAGAATCAGATTATTGCTTAGAGTTATAGGCTGTAAAGTACCTCTGTAAGACATTGCTACGGTTTTACTGGTGTTGAAACAAAGCCCATTCGAGTCAGACCAAGACTTGATAGTAACTAGATCTTTGTTTATGCTAGATTGTAATGTCTGTATATCAGAACTACTCCAGGTTACACTCGTGTCATCGGCAAATAAAGTAATTCTTCCACTTATTTTTAAGTCTGTGATATCGTTGATGAATAATAAAAATAAAATTGGACCTAACACTGAACCTTGAGGTACGTCACTGCTAATTGGCAGATTTGAAGAATCAACACCATTAGCACGTACCTGCTGATTTCTATTTTCTAAGTAAGTTTTAAACCATTGCAAAGGAGAACCCCGTACGCCATAAATTTGTAGTTTCTTACTTAAGATTTCATGATTAACACAATCAAAGGCCTTTGCAAAGTCACAAAATACTGAAGTTGTGAAAAGTTTATCATTAAGTGATGTATATATTTCATTAAGAACGGAAAACATTGCGTCACTAGTGCATTTTTTAGGAAGGAAACCATATTGATGAGGTTTGAAAAGAAAGGGCAGTAGGCGATTTTTCATTAGCCTTTCTATTATCTTCGATAAGGTAGGTAATAGAGCAATAGGTCTATAGTTACAAGTTTCGGTTTTGTCGCCGCCCTTATGAAGTGGGATTATTATAGCTGTTTTTAGACAGCTCGGAAAGATACCAAATTCGAAGGATTCATTAATCAGCAAAAATTATTCATCCGTATTAAAATTATAATAGATGAAGTTGAAACTTCTTCAAACCATTCTCGCTAGCTATAATTAATTAGGCAAATTATATTAGCCTAACTTTTTTGTGTATCTCTAGCCAAACAACCTCTAGTCCCTGAAAAATCATGATTGCAGAATCAATCCTCACCTGCGAAAAGTTTTAAATTCATCACTCATCCGCTTTATAAATTTTATATCACAATTTTTTTAAATGCGCATTTTTTACGAACACGAGTGTGAAATCGTTTTTCGATTACGATCTAACAGCATAAATAATTTAATTAAGATTATATTTTGACACGTAACTCCATTCAAGCTTTTAATTCTCGACCAATCAGCTAAGGGAACGATAAGTCAAGATCGTAACTTATCAGAATTTAAGCATAACAGTCACTCGGTAAGCAAGCGTTTTACCCCAACAACTGTTTTAAATTCATTTAATTTGGTATTTTGTTAAGGATCATTGGTAAACTAATGTCATTTGTCGTTTAATAAAAATATTGTTTTTTATTTATATATCAAACACGAGGGGTAAACCGCGAGGTCCATTTTGGTGTACAGACCTCGTCCATTAGTAGCCATTACTCAGCCATTACTTGTCATTAGTAGCCATTACTCGTCCATTAGTAGCCATTAGTAGCCATTACTAGCATTAGTAGCCATTACTAGCAATTAGTGAGCCATTACCGGCCATTACTAGCCAATAGTGAGGAGCCATTACTAGCCATTAGTGTACAAAAATGTACCCCTCGATCAAACATCTGGAATCATTGTTTAAGAAAAACAACTGTAAAACTTATAAAGCTGAGCATTCCTAATAGAATAAAACAATTCCTTTTTGTTCATTCATATTGTTCCATAAACTCAAATACATAAAACTATTTGAAAAAGTTTTAGAGAAACATGTATTTAGGACTTTTAAATGTCAAAATTCAACCACAGGATAGCCAACATCATAGAAAAGTAATACGAAAAATGAAAGTACGTTCTACTATTTTCCTGGATGTAGTTCAGACCTTCTCGAAGGTTTGGCTTTTGACCAAAGAAACATCTGCTTTCCAGATTGAAAAAAAAATCAACGCATTTAGGTCCTTCAGTCCTAAGTTGAAATAATAACGAATGGGAGGGCAATATTTTCCAAACCAAGACCACCAAAGTACTTGGAAGTTGTACTGAAGAGTTCTCTGACGTACTGCAGGAATAACAGGCAGAAAGTCTCCACCAGAAACCAATTACCAAAAAAGATTTGTAAAGGTAACTGGAGAAGGTAAATGAAGAATCACAGCACAAATCATATGCTTCTCCATTCAAGTTTTAAGTCCCCTGAACAAGACGAAACGAACTTAAATATAATATAAAGTTACGTCAATCCTTCGACCACAGACACCCGTTGTTCTATGCATAACAACCACAGAGTCGCATGAGGTTTTCTGAACACTGTGAACGTCGAACCACCGGACAATTTCCCTCTAAATCAAGAGCCACCTTAAGTGGAATGCATATGAATTGTTACCTAGTGAAATGGGGAATCAACAATTACAATGACCTCTATTATGAGTGCAGATAATGGAACACATCGCAAATGCAGGAGCTGTCCATGTACTAGCACCTACGAGGACCTATGGCTCGTAAGAGAAAATGCGAAAATTTTTTTAAATCTAAATTTATCTTATCTTTTCATGTTTTTGAGTTTTCTTGAATTTTTATATCGTTTTTTAAGTGTTATAACGATGCAGATAATGACTATTGTTTAGAATGTGTTCTTATGAGTATTTTATACTAAGTGTTGTTTGTTTCCTTGATCGGTGTTAGAGGGTTTACTATTTATTGATTTAGTAGAATCCTTTGAACTTGATTTTGCTTGTATTGGGAGTTTGATGGTGATATTTCACTTCAAAAAACTGATCCCCGTTGAATTTTCACAATATCACAATATTCTTTCTGATGTGGATGCGATTTTTATGTTATTTCTTCGACTATATATTCGATTGTTCATCTACTGAACACTGAAAATTTCCCAAATAGAAATTAGAACAATTGTCACCTGTCGGTAACAATAGTAATGGATATTAAATTTCAAGAAGAATGTAATACAAGGGAAAATATTGTGTTTTTATAAATGAACAATGGTCCTTATTGGAATTAATTTTTTGGAAGTATTAATATCAAAAGAACAGGTGCCGGTTCCGGAAATACGAAACGTCGCGGGGGTGTATGCGCATATTAAGTGTATTTTGAAAGTATTCAAATGAAGTGGGCCTAAGCAGCTGATCTTTTACTAACTTAAACAGGTGAGAACAAGAGCATTACTTTGGATATTCATAATGGAATAGTCAAAATTTAAATATAACAGCCGAATGTAGGTACAGAAAGTTTAATTCTGAAATTCTAAAATATTGCTACAATTGAAAGTATATTTGTAAAAATTATTTTTTAAAAATGAAGTATGTATACCATTTTTTTAATAATAGTGATAATAACTTTATTACCTCCATTACTAAATTAAGGATCTTGCAAAGGATAATAACAATTAATGTGACAAAGTCATAAAAATATTTATAGATTAATGGATATTCAAACCACTTTTTTATATAAAAAAAACGTTTAAAAGGACAAACCACTATGAACTATAGAAATTAATCAAATCTCTTTATCTCTAATTTAAAAAATAATTTACTTACTCTTATATTCGTTGCATGTTTGCTACAATTTAAGCTTCTTGGCTTTGAAAACGTTTTATTTTCTGTTATGGAATATTTTAGTTATTCTAAACATCATCAATGGAAGTCACATTAAATGAGAGTTAATTTTTCATACTATTGTTTATATTTTCTATATCTTATTATATTTGATAAAATCGTGAACTTGTTCTTTACCCTTTTTTGTAAGTATCAACTACTTGTTGATCGTTTCTTTTATCGTAATCTATGAAAAAATTTTGTTTTATACTTTAGTTGAGGTATATACAATCATATTTCAGCACTATTAAACTAGCAATCACTAGCGGCAGCACTATATCAGGTCCAGCAGGTGATTTGTAGCTTTTTTGTAGCTACAAAAATGTTACCAACATAACAAAAAAGCTATAAAAAAGTTACAAAACACTAGCCGGGCCTGAACTTGCGTCGCGCCGCTACAAATTAAATAAACGCTAGCATATTTTCGCGTCTTTCTCGGAACTGTTCAATGCTACGTAAGTGGAACCAGCGTAACAAAAAAGCTACAGAAGTGGGAACTAAAAAACTACAAAACTTTTAGAAAAAATTTACAACAAACTAGTCGGGCCCGTGCTTGCGCCGCTACAACCTTATTTGGCATATATTCGCGTTTTTCTCGGAACTGGTAAAAGCTACAAAAGTGGGACCAGCGTCACAAAAAAGCTACAATGCTACCTGATATGATGCTGCCGCATAGTGATTTCTAGCTTCATGTTTCTATAATACATAAATTTTCGTGGAATTGATTCTTATTTTTTTCTATAATACAATAACAAATTGTAGAATACGGATATACCTACAGTAGCAAAGTTTATATTTTTATCTATTGATTTTGTCTGTTTGTTATGAAACGAAAAGTGGGTGGAATTTCTAAACTTGGAAGTTAACGCACAGATTTCTCTTCTAGAGATGCCGATGTCACGAATTCGCGGTTTCTTCGTGAAACTGATACGTTTCTAGGTTGAAGTCATAATTTAATAAAAGGTCTTAGAGGCACAGATTTCAATTTTATGTGAATAAGGAAATATCGGAGTTATCCGATTGTCATCGTTTTCTTCCTGGTTTTGTTCTAATGTTATGTATAAAATACTTCAAATATAATAAATCAGACAGTACGTATTTTCATGATGTTTATTGTAAATATACAACTATTTCGTCTCTTGTGATTGAATTAAAATATTAAAAACTGTTTTAGGAACGAATTCTTAATGATTATTTTTGCACAAGATATAGCATAACATACACAATATATAGTTTCTCTCTCTTTCCACTGGATTAAAACCACTTAGTTGTTAAAAAAGTTTTTTTATTGACGTTTCGGCTTTCCAGATCGAAAGCCGTTATCAAAAATTCTAGAGAACTGTCAATAACATATTATTTTATTTTGACATGTAAGTAGGCAGTAAGTTGATTGTACAATTTTCCGTGCAGTCGCACAGAAAAAGCCCATTTTCGGTGCGCTAAATAAGCAAGTAAATATTGTGTTTTCAGATAGGTATAATGAAAACGGATTTTCGGGAACTCTAGAGCCGCTTTCCCACCCTTCCACAAATTCCACGTAGCTGAGATTTTCGGAGGTAAATGTACAGTACGACACAAACACCTGAAAGGGGTTAACAAATGGGGGTTAACAAATGAGCTGTTACATTTGTTAATCTAAAATTGTTAATAACTTTTGAGAGAAGCGTCCAATTCAGAAACGGTTTTCGAAATTGGATTCTGGGGGAAAAAATACAAAAGAAAAACTTGGGTGGAGCTCTTGAATTTGTTCAAAACAAATTGTTGTTAAAAAATTGTTAATAACAATTGATGGCCCACCATTCGGGCAAAATGAGTTGCATATTCGGATTCAGCGACCCCGAAAACATAAAATCCTCTTGGTTTTATCCTCGGACACCAATTGGCCGGTTTTACCACCCTGGCCAATAGACTAATAACCTAAAAATCCACTTTCGATTGATCAATATTGAAAAATTGCAGTGGAAACCGTTTTTAAAGCTGCCATTATACAAAATGTATACAAAATAAATTTTAAAGAAAAGATCTTAATCCATAAACATTTAAAAAAGATAATTCCTCAGATAATTTGCAGAAGTCCTTGTAATGAATAGGTTTCAACACGCAAAATTGATTTTTGTGGCTATTTTTGTCCATTATTACTCGCTTTATCATTGAATAAGTGAAGTCATTTGCATGTCTCTGTTATTTTTAGATATAAACTTTAAATGGTCATTTATTTCAGTTTTTATAAATACAAATTATTGTCAATAATATCTTTAACTGCTCTTAGAAATCATAAATTACTAATTTCATCAACTTGTAGCAAAGAAAATTACAGTTATGCAGAAGAACGTGGAAGTAGTATCAACAATAATTCCCCACTCGATCATTCCAATTAACAGTGCAGTTCCTAAACTGGAACTGGGAAACTGTAACAAAGCCTACACAGAACAGAGCCTACACAGAAGTGAGCATAGAAAGTAGTTTTTAGACTTAAAGAGAAAGAACTAGTAATTTTTCTGCAAGTCCATGTTACTATTATAACATAGCAAATGTAGAATAGTTATTTATGTACCAAGGGTATAAATAGATATTTATGCCCTGAGAGCGACAAATTTACAAACCCGAGGGCATCTGGCCCGAGGGTTTGTAAGTCGCTTCGTTTTAATATTTACTTGAGGAAAAAAGTAATAATGTGAAAAAAAAAAAATATTACAAAAATTTTAAGAATTTTCTAGACTACCTGTATTTAGTTGGGTGCTAATTTTCAACACCATTCCGCAACTTCTAAATCTACATAAAACGTTCTGATATATTTTTTGGTAAGTTTCTTGTACATAAAGAACAAAATTAGGATGTGATCCGGTAATATTAAAAACATACAAGTCAAATAAGTCTCATGAAATCAAGATTAAACCTGCAACCTTCAAATACCTGCAATATGCAATTTTCTAATTTTAGATCGTACGGCTAGTGACAATTTGGACACTCCCAACGGTCCTTTGCATGCAGTTAAGTTGCTGATAACAGTTTTATAATTGACAAGCTTGAAACATTGATAAACGGATACCACTTTTACTTTTACGGTCCGTATTTTACAACAGGAGGTAACAAATCCTTTTTCTCAGTGTTCAAACGTGCAAACATGCCTGTCTCGATGTGGTGCATCTTTGTCCTGATTTTGGGCAAGCCGTTACCGAAATGGAAAACGTCAACATATTTGCATACGGATGGATGGAACAATGGCGTAATAACCCGACGAAAAGATCAAAATCAATAAGACAAGATGAACAGAAACCGGGCAAGACCAATCAACGAGTCGTCCCATGCCATGAACACTTTAAGATATTTCAGCCAGATCCGGATAGTTTAAAACATATACTAATTGGACATGTGTCAGTTCTATGGCTGCCTACTCCTTTTTAAGTCTTCTATTCTGATTCATATTATATCAAATAAATAACGTTGCATTTTGTTGATTTCATTCTGTCACTTCGGTTTTAATAAAACGCTGGAGTCAGCTATTTACTCGGAAAACAAATTATATGGGTTGGACATAAATTGCTTTAATAAAAATTTACGATCTTGTGTTTTAACGTTTCATGAAACAGTTTTAAGTAAATTGTTTTTAAAAATACACTTAACACAGTTTTAAGTCATTTATATTAAAAATTTATAGAAAAGAGAAAGAGTATAACGACTAATAAATGATCAAATGGAAAGCAATTTAAAAAATGTACCTAATGTGGTACAGCCATTGTGTAAGGCTTGACGTGTAAAGCGTAATTAGTTCAGGGATTAATATTTAAATCAAGACGTAATGAATAATGATAGACAAAGTAAAAATAGTGGCACAGAAAGTTTTGTGAGAGAGTCGACGAAAGCAAGAGAAGTGACAAACCAAGAAAACTGTTCCATAGAAATATTGCAATGAAAAATAATCACCCTGTATATTAAAAAGCGTAACCAGAGAAATAGAAAGAAAAAAGATAATGAGCAGATTGCGACGTTGATATAAATTGAGAGATGTAAAACCATCCTGTTAATTTGGCTAGATTCTTTTTTTAAATTATTTAAAATACTCCTTGAAATATCATTCTCCAACACAATCGAGAAAAAGCCTACATTTGTCATTTGTCAAACCGCAAATTTAAGGAAGTTTTACGACGAAAAAGATTCAAAGACATATTCATTATAGCAGACGGAAGCAAGAAGACTTCAAGGACAATAGACGATAGACGATAGAAGAAGAAGTATAGTAAGTATTTAGTTTGAAAGAATATTGACGTTCAGTTCGTTTTTTGGGGTTTTGTAGCTCAGATTTTTATCTGACGCTACGACGAGCTCTAGCTCGCCACGCTGTATTCAGGGTAGCTCGGACTTCTTCAAGATTTGAATAAAGTCTGCCCGACCCAAAATACAACCTGGAGAGGCTTGTCAAGAAAAACGCTTTATTTTAATTACCGATTAGAACCAGAAATAAAATCATTGATTTAAAAATTATATACATTTATTTACACAAAATTATTTACAAGTGAAACAAAACAAATGAAAAATGATTTATTTAAGACAACTAAAAACTTTTTATGCCAAAATATAAGAAATTGGAAAACTTAAAATTTGTCTGTTTGTCCAACCAAACAAAAACCAATACAAGCAAAAATGAATTATTACAAAAGTAAGGACTCTATAGTTCCCAAAATAAAAAATGAAAATAAATAATTAAAGTTAACTCTAACCACATTTATCTGCTGGGGCACTTCACAAATTCTTTTTATTTTATTTTATTTTATTTTTAAAGGCGCGGAGCTCTTGGCACTTGAATATCAGGAGAGTCCTGAATTCAGAATCTGAATGAATCAATTTGTTCGTACAGTTACCTTTACAACTCATTTGCTGAGATCTGCATAATATTTTAGGTTGATTCAACGTGATGATTTTTGTACCTTTAGCAAATTGCTAGTTCAGCTGAATTAACCACATTTAATATTATGCAGAATGAACGGAAGTATATGAAATAAAAACTGAAAATTGTTTATAATTAATTAGAATATGATATGTTTTATTAAAAAATTCTCATGATAGAAATAAAGGTAAATGTACTTGCAATTATATTGTAGACGATTTATATATGAAATTTTAAATAATTATATATTAAATTTTGAAAATTGTTATTAAATGGAATTTGGAAAATTATTAGTTAGAATTTGTGACAATATATAGTTATAAACTAATTTTTTTTAAACTATATTTTGTAGTGTATAAACGTCACAATATTCACGTTTATCGTGACAATTCGTGTCAATATATCACAGGGTAATTTCACAAAATATAACAACATAGAACAAAATAAAAAGATTTTAACATATTTTTGTGACGTTTCTGGAAACGATTTCTAAAAGGATAATACAAATGCTTATTTTTTAAAATAAAATCATAAGAAAATTAAGCAAATGATTGGCTCCTCTTTAACTTTGTGTTTATAATTTTTTAAATATATGTATATTTGAGCTATTCCGCTGTATAGTTTAAGTAATCGCTATAGTCCAGCCATCTGAAAATTTCTTTAAAGTCGATGTCGAGTGTTCTACTTTAATATGTAGTTCGGGAGCTAGAGAATATTTCTCGAGTTGATAAAATAGAAACACAACTGGTCTTTGCGTCCTCGGCAACGTAGCGGCATCCTTTGCGGCAGTCTCAAAGGATGCCGCTACGTTAGAAGTTTTTTTGGTAGCCACAAAGGCGCCGCTTTAAAGCTGTTTAATTGGGGCTACTATATGTATTACACGAACTATACTTTATAACCAAAATCCTAAGCATGTTCACATATTTTAGATTTCTTTTAATTGTTTTTTACCAATTAAATATTAATGTTAATTAAGTCTTATTTCAAAAGGTGTAGATGTTTCTCCAATATCGAATATATTATATTCACTTAGAATTTTTTATATCCTGAAGAAGGTAAAAACATGAGAGAGTTAAGAACATTATTTTTGAGTTACAAAAATGAATTTCTTTGTTATTGTTCAATTTAATTTCCTACTGGCGTAAGTTTTAGATTTTCTATAGTTGCTATTTTATCTTTTGTGATAATTCCCTTAATTTCTTTAAAGTTTACGAATGTCTCAGTACTTTTTTATGTACTTTGACGTTTATCTTTATCAGCATCTTAAAATATTTATCATCTTTACAGGAAATGATAAAAATTCAAGTGCAAAAAAAGAAAAAATATAAAATACAATAAAAATCAGTTTCTACTACTACAAATATTATTAATAATAAGAATTACAACAATTAAAAGAAATTTATAAATAACAGTATTTGATTAATTTCCCAATAACTGATTTTATTTACAACAAAAGATTTATAAACCGATATCCTAAATATAAATTATGATCCTTTTATGCTTTCTTTATGTAGTCAAACAGGAAATTTTATCTTAAATCTGTTGACAGGTTATTTGCCTTAATTTTGAATAATTATCCATATTTACGATTAACACAATAAAACAAGTTTTACTTTTACGATCCGTTATGCTTAAATCCTATTAATTCCATTATTTTTTTTATTTATTTAACGAACTTCTCAGTGCATACGGTTATAAATTTAAAATTACAACTTTCGATAAAATGATTATGGAAAATGCTAAATATCATTTTTGTAGGAGCTTATTTAGGATTGACATAAATGTATGTTGAATAAAAAACTATTCTTTCGTTGCCAACGTTTCGAGTTTAATTAAATTCATCCTCAGGGCTCTGTAACAATGGTTTCTCAAATTTCATAATAGTTTGTACTTGCCACGTTGTATTATGTATTATATTAAAAACGATTATGTAAAAATGTTATGAATATACTCACCAAAACTAGTTCCTTCCGAGTTAAAATACTTAAAATTTAAAACATGGTTAGACATAATAGATACACAAAACGAAAATCCACGGGCACAGTAAACATATACTCTAACGAGACACACTGAACACTGAGGTATAGTCGAACTCAATCCTTTATGAGAATGAAAAAACAGCAAAGGATTACCGCCAATAGAACAAATGCTCATGAATCTGGACATTTTTGAGCACTTTAAAGTCGAAAACACAGTACACTGTCCATATACATAAAAATAAAATAATATTTTGGCTATTAGAACCACTGTGCAAAGATTCAATAACCAACTTAGCTGGATATCGTTATAGGGGAGAATGGCGTATAATTATTAATTATGAGTTTAATATGAATTTACATTTTAATTTCTATAACGCATATTAGATTTGAATTACTAATTAAAATTTTGTCTTAAATTAATTTAACTAAACTGTGGGGTGTGAGGTTACACTCATAAGAGGCGACAATGGAAGTGTGGTTATAGTTTTTACATTTTCAATTGCAGAAACAAAATTCTCAGATGTGCAGACAGGTGACTTTGGCGGCTTGTAGATGTGCCGACAAGTGGCTTTGTCGGTATTAGCGACTTGTATGAAGCGGGATCATTTTGTTCTGCAATTAAAGTAGGAAGTAGGAAGTTAGACAAATATTGTCTTCAGTAGTGAGGGCTAGGAAAATATTCATACAGTGATACACTGTGCTTGTGTTCACACTTGATTTTTGATTTAGTGAATAGTAGGTGGTAGGTAATTTGTGGCGTTAGTTTATTTCAATTAATATTATTCTTGGCTTCCGTGTATATACATGCTTTTTTTTATTTTGAAACATTATTACAGTGTACTTCTTATTTATTTATTCGGTGTCAATTTCAATATCTTTCGTCCTTGGGAAAATACAGTTTTTTTTAAGTGGATCTAAAGAATCGGAACAATCACTAACTGATATTCCAATGGATTATGTGGTATCAGGTTGTAGTCCCAAAGATTCCTGGCATCAAAAAGGGGCCACGAGGTATTGCGCCTTCCGCCCTATTTTTGTGTATTTAACCCCATAGAATTAATTTGGGGACAACTTAAAAAAAGAATAAGGCGTCATAACGTGTTTCCCAAATTTGATGGGTTGATAGCAAATTTGGTAAAAGAAGAAATTAACAAAATTTCAGCTGATGATTGGCAGAAAAAAATGTCATCAAAGAAGAAAATTCTTATATAACGAGTCCGACCAAATTTATTATCAATGTTGATGACAGTGATTCCGATGGTGAGGGTTGAGATAGGGTAGGTAAGCTTAATTAATTTATAATATTTATGACTTTATTCACCGTGTTTTTAATTTTAGAGATCAGAAAATGAAGCTATAGGCCAGGTGGAGTGGTCAACCTCTATTCAAATCTAATATGCGTTATAGAAATTAGAATGTAAATTCATATTAAAGAAAGTTAATCAATATAGAAATTTTACGCAAATTACCCCTAACGATCTCCAGTAACTTGGTTATTGGATCTTTGCACAGAGGTCCTAATAGACAAAATATCCTTTTATTTTTATATATATGGACAGTGTGCGGTGTTTTCGACATTAAAATACTCAAAAATGTCCAGATCAATCAGTATTTTTTCTGTTGGCGGTATCCTTTGCTGTTTTTATAGCGTTTTTTCTTTCTAATAAAGCGGTGGGTTCTACTATAACAATCCGAGATTTTGATGGAATTTCAATGTAAAAATATAAAAAATATATACAGGATAATTCATAACTGTTGAGACATACGCTAAGGGCAGGTTATTTGGACCAGAATATGGCGATAGGATCAAATATATACCTTAATAAAATATTGCTGTGAAATAAGATACAGGGCGTTAAAGTTGAATTTTTTTTTTTCGTTTTTTTCTGATGATGTCACTGTATATTTATCATTTGTTATCAACATCGGCACAGAGGCATAGCTTTGGACATTTGATTATTTTTTATGTATATGCACAGACTTTGGTTGGATCGCGCAAAATGGGTGAATCATAGCTTTGCAGATCTCCTGACAAGCTCATGAATAAATGTACCGATGTAATTTTACGATGTTGCCATTTTACAGAAATATGCTCTAATGTTTTGAAGCAAATTGATTTTGTGTTGAAAATTATGAAATGAAAAGTAGTTAAGAAATCTCTGAGAATGAATTTAATCAAATTGGAAACATTGGCAAAGAAACAATAGTTTTTTCTTCAACACAACATACACAAAATAGATTTTGGATCACCAATTTATCAGATTTATAATATTAAATATAATTATTGATTTATTATATATTTTTTGCAATAAAATAATAACAAACATAGGTCAACAACCTGTTTACTCATAATTTTGTTAAAAAAATACATTTTTTTGCCCGTTTAATCCGTTCTTCGGGAAAAAATTCTTGACAACTAAAAAATTTATGACCGTGAGTTTCCTGTAAACCGAAAGCCATAAATTTAAATATTAACATCACAAAATATCATAATAAATAAGTGTAATTAAAGGATTAAAATACTCCAAATTATCTTCCTTTTTTTAGGCGATTATTTTAAAAAGAATCTTAACCCCTTTGATGAACGGATAAAACAGTACAAAAGACGAAATACACGCTGAAGTGTTGGTGTTCTGATAACGAATTCATAATAAATTGTTGAACACGGCCTAATTAAACAAATATTTTAATTTTATTACAATGAGTGCGAAGAAACAAGCTATATAAGTTTTGGTCTGTTAGGTTTCGTTCTGTTAATTGAAATGTTTGCCATATTTGAGATGTGCTTTCACTTGTTTGTATATATAAGGCCTTATTTGTTAATCCAGAGGTTGATGAAAATTTTGCGTCAGACCGAAAAGAGAAATGCAACATACACCATTTCTGTTTAAGCGTTCGTTTCCTTCTTCCAAGTAATTGTTCTTACTAGAGCTGTTAATTGGACGATGTATGCGTGTTGATTGAAGAAATAATTAAAAATCTGTACCATATCGAACTAACAGACTTTTTTAGATAAAGAAATATTTCGATTGAAGTCGACAACAAGAAAAAGTACGTAGGATGAACCAATCGTTAGGTTTAATGAAATGATTTTTATTTACAAATACCGGATGTTAAATCAAAACAAATGTTTGTAATAAATTAAATCCGTTTAAATTTAAAAGGAATTAATAGAAATAAAAACACTAAGTTAGAACTCTCTAAAATTAATGTCGCTTCAATAAAAGTTAAACTTTATATAAATTACAGCGAACGAGTTGTACGTTCAGCTTCCTTCTAATTAATCCCTCCTTAAAACATAGTCATAGTTGTGATACCGTGCGTTACATATTAACGATAACATTGTATTTTTCTTTCTCTCCTCCTCCTCCTCCTCCTCCTCCTCCTCCTCCTCCTTCTTCTTCTTCTTCTTCTTCTTCTTCTTCTTCTTCTTCTTCTTCTTCTTCTTCTTCTTCTTCTTCTTCTTCTTCTTCTTCTTCTTCTTCTTCTTCTTCTTCTTCTTCTTCTTCTTCTTCTTCTTCTTCTTCTTCTTCTTCTTCTTCTTCTTCTTCTTCTTCTTCTTCTTCTTCTTCTTCTTCTTCTTCTTCTTCTTCTTCTTCTTCTTCTTCTTCTTCTTCTTCTTCTTCTTCTTCTTCTTCTTCTTCTTCTTCTTCTTCTTCTTCTTCTTCTTCTTCTTCTTCTTCTTCTTCTTCTTCTTCTTCTTCTTCTTCTTCTTCTTCTTCTTCTTCTTCTTCTTCTTCTTCTTCTTCTTCTTCTTCTTCTTCTTCTTCTTCTTCTTCTTCTTCTTCTTCTTCTTCTTCTTCTTCTTCTTCTTCTTCTTCTTCTTCTTCTTTTTTTTTTTTTTTTTTTTCTTACTCTTCTGGTTTGACCTAGTACCAGAATTTTAACTTCATTCACTTCAATTCAGAACCGTTCGTTCGTTTCTTAGACAGAGTTTCTTCCTGCCCTAGCTATCTTTTTAATATTGTGTCCATGATTACAGACTCTTTGTTCATTATCCAAGTTAATGCTACAGTTTTTTCTTTAGGCTTCTTAGAATTTTCCGATACTACAATCTTTCGTACGCTTCATGTTTAGATTTCATCATTCAACTTCAGAGATGTTGTGCGGTTGCTTTACGTTTAAGTTAGGATCTTTTGTTGCACCCTGAAGATTCAAATGCAATGTAACATCGTGTAAAGCAACTCGCTCTCTGGATATAGCTTTAGATATTGTAGAATACCTTTCCCGAACAAAAAAGTATTTTTAATAACTTTTCAAATATAATAAATTATCTTTTATCATCATCCTGGTTACTAGCAACGCTCGCTCAAAAGCTAACAGGAGGCTTGTCCGAATTAGAAATGACGTAGCCTTACCTTTTAACGTGAAATTTTTCAGCACGGCCCAAAGGATCCGCATGTCACCCATCCACAGTCTAACCTTAGCGAGACGTGTTTAACTGTTAGAACGATATTGAGTTCGTACTGAGGACTAGAAACTTATTTATCTTAAATAATATATTCATTAATTTAGAATCGTATTAGTTATTTTTGTATTAAGTGCGTAAAATGAGTGCTTTTTAATGGCTCATGAGAGTGTTAAATTCTCTCAAATGTGCCACGAAAACACGAATTTTATACACGAAATACAAACAGCATTTTTTGTACAACTGTGAATGTGAATTTACATCGTTTGAAATATATAAAAAATAAATACTTCCAATACATCTTGACGTGGTTTTTTATTCCGATAAGTTATCGCACAATTTTACAGTATCCAGTAGTCTTTCGGTGTCGTTACTATAGAAACGGTTTGTTGGCACGCCGCGTGTTTGACTGTTTGACTGTGTTTGCTCGTAGTTGCTTCAATTTCAAGTTATTTTCAAGAAGATGGATGTTGATTATGATAGTGGTAGCGATAGCCCATCAGATATATCTGAGAAAGCAAATGCAATAGTATCTAATATGTTAACGGCCAAATCCAAGTTAGTATATGAGAAAACATATGACCAATTTCGTGAATGGTGCGACAAGAGACATGTAAAAAAGGTTTCTGAAAATCTGGAAATCTACCTCCGCAGCAGAAGCATATATAGAAGATAGTTTGAATAACAAAATTGTGATTTCTAACAAAATATTGAATTTTCCATCTTCTTCCAAACAAATTAAAATATCTGATAAAATTGTGGAATCAACTCTTCAAGAAGTATCTAACGTTTCTGATCAGCAGCAACATGGAACATCTTCGGGAATTTATGTTGGAAGTAATTGTTCAAACTTTACTATCAATTATTACTCCAATAATTGAAATTGTTTTCTGATGAATAATCAATTAATAATTGACTCTGTTAAAAATAAATCCTTCATAAAGTAATATTTCATGTTTATTTTGTGAATTATTTTGGCAGTGAAAAAAGTAAATATTTCCTCATCAATGGAGATGCAGAAATGTCGTTTTTTTGATAGTACAAAAAAGTTATTTTTAATTTGAGTCATTTTATTTTATAATAATCGGATGATTAAACTATGATTCATAATATTATATTATAATAATATTACCTATCAGTTACTCCTACTTATATTTTAATTTCATTCAACATTTCTTTGTTTCAGGTTAGTATTTGAAATCTCCAAAGAACAGTCTACAGATTTGTTTCACGTATGTATAGAATATTATATATCCCTTCGTATTTTGAGCTGCTAAATGCAAATCTGATCTCAGAATTGCTCCATAACGTCAGGATTTCTTTCTAGGCTCAAAAAATAAAAATACTTTTATTTGGCTTATTTTGTTTACATAATATAAGGCAATTGATTATAAATTATACGGTAAAAATTCCAGCAATGCACTCTAGTTGTACCTATTGCATTTTTTTTATAATTTAAATTATAGAATTCATCTGCGAAATGGTTATGGTTATGTGCGTTTATATTGTTTTTGAAAGCAGTTGTCATAAAGTACAATTTGCACCCAAAGGCTTTGCAGTTCCCGTGCCAGTCGACGAAAAAGCTCAAAATTTCATTACCAACTTTCAAATATTTAGGGTTTTTCAATTATTAAATTTAAATTTGTTTATTCATATAGGGAATTTTTTTTTAATTGCAAGGCAAAAATAACTTAGGCAACACCGCTATTATGCAAGCAAAAAATAATATTAAAATATGTTTCTTAATCATCACTTTTTTCAAAAATTAAACAACACGTTTTTCTTTAAATAGACTATAACTTTTCGTTCCAATTCTGACACAAAAACTAAACAATAGAATATTTTTCTAAAAAGCAACTCTATATTTCTTCTATTCCAAAATGAATAACCAACCCAGTTGGAAATTAAAACCAAAAATTAATAGTTTCCTGAAGATAAGAAGAATTGCCCCAGTTCAAAAGTGACACTTATTTACAAGCCTTTTGTGCCCCGAAACGGAAAAAGTGTATTTTCATGTTACGAATTCCCTTACCATCGACCAACATGAAAAAATAACAAAAGAAATACGTTGAGATGCCATAAAACTTAGGTTAAGGCATAAGAAACAGGTGTAAAATTAAATTGGAGGTCGCAGTGAGAATGAAGGGTTTTATTTTTATATTCTAGCAATTCACAAGTTTCACATTTGTGATGAATACAAAAAGCCCGATGGTCGTGGTAGGTTCTATGAAAAAAATTACAAAAGAGAGACAAATATTTTACTTCCAAGAGTCATTTCATGGTTTTACAGCTCTTTGCAAATTTAATGATCTAGAAACCTACCTGTGTTGTATGTATCGAATATTTATTTTTAAAATTGCAGGTACAAATATATAAAAGGTGATTTTTCTTTAAATATTTTACATAAACAGAACTAAAACGATTTGTTTTCTTGAGAATTCATATAATTCTTGTTAAATTCACGACAAAAAAATAATTGGTGTAAAAACAAAAAACTTGTGACATCTGACACAAATCTTGACATATATGAAAGCCAACATAGTTGTCAAAACTTATAACAAGTTTGACATGTGTCAAAACTTATGACAATTGTGACATGTCAAGACTTATGACAAGTTTGACACGTGTCAAGACTTATGACAAGTTTGGCACGTGTCAAAACTTACGACAAGTGTCAAAACTTAAAATGGATTTAACATGCATTTTTACGAATATAAACAAGGAATTTCTAAAACACAATAAATTTCTTTTAGACGAGATAATTTAATTTGATGTTACATGCTCAGTTCTTTGTTAAAAATTCTAATTTTCAATAAATGTGTCAAAACTTCTGACAAATGTGACTTCTGTCATTCAACCATAAATGCTCTATTCCTATCTACAAAATGTTTATTTTATTTTTAATTTATATTATTAAAACTTTTGCAATTAAATTGTCAAGTAGTTTTCTCGTAAGAGGCGCCCAACGTTGGCATCTAACAATATTAAAATCGAACATATATTAAGCATATGGTTTTCAGTTCGCTCAGCATATCGGCCGAGACATCATGCCTCCACTTTAACCTAGGCATAGCAACCGTGATAAGTAAGGAATACTTTACAGTTGACTATATAAAACACTGGCAATGGTGGCAATCGTTCTATCTCGGAGTTTTACTAATTAACAGGGACGAGTTTGCTAAGTAGTGCGCTAGAAAAACGCTTACCGAGAATCGCAGATCTTATTAACCCGATCGTCTGTATTACCTTATTTGTAATAGATTAAAAGTTTGTAATTGTAAATGGCTCTAATTGATTCAGACAATCCTGCAAGGGAATTACTAGATAATGTAGACGAGAGGCTTTGTTCCAATCATTAACGGTGACCATATTGCTATTTTTATTAACGGATTAATAATTAATGACAGCTGGAATAGTTCAAACCAATGTTTCAATCCACATCTTTAAAATACAACATTGTAACTGCGTTGTAAGAAAAGTTGTGGTTAGATGTAAAGAAAGTTTCTCATGTTTCAAGTAAACAAACCCATTAGGCATGTATTGGTTCGCATTGATTTTTGTTCTCGACCTCTTAGTTGAGTCATTTACTCACATATTTCTTATAGTTTGGCAGCTATTTCATCAGTCTTGTTGCCAATAGCCGAAATAGTTTCAGCAGCTTCAGAAAAAATAGCGGCGAAAAAAATAATAAAAACTAACAATATTAACAACTACATATTTAGACCAAATTGTGCAGTTGGGCCAATGAAGAGATTTACTTAAAAATAGATTGATTTTTCTGCTTATTGGTCAGTTGTCATTTCTAAAAAGTTTCCCACATTTAAGGACTAATGAAGGAAGAAACAACGCTATTGTAGATATTGAAATTTTCCTTAGAATCAAGCAAATAATTTTTTATCGTTTTCTACACCCAAAAATGTACCTAAAAGTCTAGTTTCAGCGATATCACATTTTATGAGAGATTTTGGTCTAAATTATTCTCTGGCAACTGGGCTATATAGGCTGTGAAAAAAAAACCAGTTGTTTTAAAATATACATAATGTTTGAAGTCTACTCGATAGACAGATGGGGCTTAATTATTTCCCTATTTTTTACTTTTTATTTATAAATCCACGAAAATAGAAAAAACTCTCTTCACGTCATTAACATTACTTTATGCTACGCCTTTTATTTTTGTCTAATTATATTCGGGAAATTAGGCATATCTGGGGAAACTTTACATTGTTTGATGAATGCGTTTCTACCTCTTAGGGTAAATGTCACATCGTTTCAAGAAAATATTCTAAACGCTAAACACGTGCCAGAATTGCCTCATATACAACTAAAATTAGCTGAAGAATGTTGTTTTATGGTAGAATTTCACATATTTCCCAACAAATAAATACACTGAGATGTCTTAATCCGTGTTAAGGCTTTTGAAGATAATATAAGGAATATTTCGTTGAAAGACATAAACGGCATCATATTCGTTAGAAGAGATATTTTCAATTTAACCTTTTTCGCTTCTTCAAAATTAATCGTTTGGAGATGTGTAATTTTTTAAATTGTATTATTTCATAGTACACGTTTAATTACATTTTAGTATTAAATAATTTAAATTTTGATTTACAATTAACAATAAAATTAATTTCATATTAAACATCTACTAAACTTTTTAGTACCGTGTTACATCTTTAAATGAAGATATTTAATTAATATTCTAATTTAAATGCACAAAAATTGGTTTGGTATTCAATATGCATGAAAGTTAAATGAATAATTCATCTTGATGATATTATAATGCACAATTAACGTAATTTATATTTACCTTAAGTACTATCAGATTGATCAAAGCAACATGCTTGAGGTGACCATTAATTCCAAAATTTTTGGAAGGTCGACTTACTGCTACACGCACTTAGTCAGCCTAGTCTTCTACCATAAGGTTGGATGATGCGTGAAAAATATCTTATAAGTTCATCCTTTTGTCCCCAGATACAAAAAACCCTGATCTAGTGTTGAATATGTTCGCCCACATGCTTGATAACCTCTATCGTCTACCTGTTATATTGATGCAACCATTTGCAAGATACTGCTCACATTCCTACCATAATAAGTAGTTTTTAGCAAACCAGATGCAAACCTAAGTAACATGCTTGAGGTAACCATTCATTCCAATATTTTTGGAACGACGATTTACTACTACACGCACTTATTCCTCATGATCAAGCCCATTGTACTACCACGCACTTGGTCAGCATAGTCTTCTGGCATACGGTTGGATGATGCCTGATTTTCGGCACTCTTTGATTGTCCTGGATCTAATCTAATAATTGTTAAGCGAAAGTAGAGTTGCCTCTATTAACTCAATAGCGTTGTCCTTGAGCTTTCGCTATAACTGTGCATTATTCCTGGCGCTTTAATCAAGAGAAACAGTTATTTCGAAATGTGGTCATTTTAAATTAAGGATATTTCTCAGATGTCTTAAACATTATTGAGGGGATTTGTGGGATATGATACTTCACCTAACGGAACACTAAAATAAATGAAAATAAATTCCAAATGAAAAGGTTTTATAACAATTGTAAACGAAGATTCGTCTCGGCAGATACTATTGTCGCAATGATAGTAAAGACTCAAAAGAAAAGTACTAATATCAGTGTCGGAGATGCGCGTTAATTATTTGCAATAAATAGGCAGTAAAACATAAGAGCAATGACGTTCGCCACATAGTTTGCCATAAAAACGATGCAGATCACTGAATATTACGATCAATGTTCATTCGCTACAGTAAAGGGTGCAATCTATATGCTAATGACAGCATGTCATTGACTGCTGGTTAAGAGGTTAAGTTGGCAACACTAATCGCCGCTCGACCTGCCCATAAGAAACAATTGAAAATACTTCATTTGGACCGTACCGAATCGTCACTTTATGACATAGGTAATGGGATGAGTCGCTACCATCTGGGAATGAGAGTAATAAGTCTAAATACTTTTAAAAGCCATTATGAGGATGCAACTATATGGTATTAAAGATATTATTGCATTCGGTCGCACGGCCGTTTAGTTAATTTTTTTATAGTTATGCAATTTTAAAATTTAATGTTTATCGCGGATTAATTTTCATTTAGAACGTCTCCAGCGACATTCTTAATCTGTTCAATACTAATGAAGAAACTATTTTAACGATCTGCTCATGAATAAATTATTGAGTCTAGATAGAGGTTAGTATTCTGTTATTGAAGATAATAGAAGACAATTCAGAGGAGCAAAGGGGAATCTCGATGGTAAAGTGAGCAATAACGAAATTTAGAATAATAGATGAAAAAGAAATCCAAGTTAATGATTAGAACCAAAAAGATTAGTTTCTACTACATTAATCATGAAAAAGTCTGAATAAAACAGAGTATCAGACAAAGGAGGTCAGTCTCTACTTGAGTTGGAAAGTTGTTGGCAATTACTTGCATCAAACTTTTTAGAGTTTCTTCCAACTCTGTGTTTATCTATTCTTGTAGTGATTATATTTTCTAATGGTTAGATAGATAGAAATATATTACAATAGGATGGTAATTTTGGCACAAACAATAACGAAAATTCAAATATTCTGCATGGAATATTGATAAAGTGAATTCAGACATCTGTGCATTAAAATTTAAATTTAAATATAATCCTGTTCCTTAGGACTATGTTTTGGTTTAGCTGGATTACTCCGAGTCAATAGGAGCTTGTTGGGTTTAGAGGAGATAACGACGAGTGACGCTTATGCTGGACATAATTGTTAAGCGTGCTCTTACAAAAAGTATTTTTCCATTGAACATTTGGTTTTGTATTTATTTCAAGGTTATGTTTAACCCTGTTAATGAAACGCCCATGTCGGACATAGTCTAGCTGTATTCATGGTAACAAAAAAGTGATTGAAAAATGATATTAAATTAAAAAAATAAAGTCTTAAAAAAAGTTTGGAAAGCAAAATAAAATCTTCTAAAAGACGCTGTATGTCTGGGTGTGTGTGTGTATGTGGGTATGTATAACATATATTCATCATATAAACCATAAACGTAAAGCGTAAAGCGTAAATGCGCAAATATATATAAACCATAAACGTAAAGCGTAAAGCGTAAATGCGCAAATATCGAGTTCGCTCTAATCAGGTTAAATTCCCGCTAGCTTGAAATCTGTACATAGGATTGACTTGGGCCCGTGGACACTTTTGAAGTTTGGGAGAAATCGACCGAATGCCATTTCCGTATCAAAAACTGCGGGGTACTTTCCGGATTGCAATCGCGTCTAAATTTATGGGGCAGTTAAGGTCTTACTGGCATAATGAAGTCCTCTCCAATGAAAGACTCTTCTGATTCCTGTTAATTTCGCAGGTCGTCGTTTTAGTCTTCTTATATCCTCATCTTCAAGTAGTAGAAGATATATAAGGGCTTCTAATCTTTTGTGAAGACTTTCGTGATGGACTTCTTTTACTGTTGAGATTTTCAGGTCATTCACTGCCTCTAGTGAAAACAGGAATAAGTTTAGTTATGCCCTTATGTTTTTATTTGTTTTTTAGCACCGGCAGGTCCAACTCTATACCCTAGCAAAAGGGTATAACTCTATCTTACTCCTAAATAGTATTTTCAAAAAGCACTAAGGGCATAACTCGTCGTGCATATCGATCTAAATATTGGTTATCCAGACATGAGTAGGTCCACAAAGGCATAAATCGCGCTACGTCAGATTTTTTAGATACCTTAGAGACATAACTATAATTATAAAATAGTTTGATGCTGTTACTAGGGAACAACTAATGATGTGGAAAGCAATAATTCGTTCATAAGGGCATATTTCAAATAAATTGCAAAAAAAAATTATTGAATTGCAGGATTTCAATACATAAATATTGTGCTAAGAAATAGTAACCCATAACCTTTTTATGACAGCAATTAATTTACCTAATATTGTTATGGCTTAGGAATGGTTTAGACTATTTTATTGTAAGCAGTCTCCTGAAAAGTACCGTTTTCCAGTTATGCCGTTTTTCACTAGAGCCAGTATATTGATCATATCGTTTGTTATATACCATGGTTCTTAGTATTTTAGACTGGCTCCTTTGTATGGCTGCTATGTTGGATTTACTAACATAGTAGGTTTAAATATTGCCAGATGTTATAGAATTTTATTTTCAATGGATAAAGATTTCCGTTAACCAGTAAATCTCTTTATTTATTAGGTCCATTTGTTTTCGTTTCTTCTTGATATATTCCTTCCAGTTCATTTTGGTATCTAGAAGTAGACACAGGTGTTTCACTGATGAAAGTAAATGTTAGATGTATAGATTTTGTCTTATTTATTTCAATGTTCCAATCTTTTAGCCACTTCTCCAATCTTTGGAGATATTTCTGGAAGATATGGTGGACTTTTACCACATTACTATGAGAGGATAGTACAACAGTGTCATATCAGCAAATGTTGCCATTGTAATGTTTGGTGATACTGGAAGATCTGATATAAACAAGTACAGTAGTGGACCCAGGACACTGCCTTGAGAAACGTCTCCTTTGACTCTGACTCTGAATTGTTGATTGTTTATCGAAGTGTTTCACATCTATAAATACTGAGGTAGTTCACTCCAAATGAAGAAACTATTTGTTCGAGAAATAAGTTATCAAATAAGTTAGTGTTTTATCGTTGCAAACATAATAAGTGGAAGAAGGAAGTCCGTAGTCACTTTTTGTAATAATAAAAGCAATACTGAGAAGTAATAATAGTGAAATATAAATTATCCATTTATAAAATTACATAATTCAAATTAAAAATATAATATAATATTTTTAATAGTTGTAAATTACGTATATGTCAGTAATAATAATAAATTTATGGCGTTTAATATAAAATATAATAGTTATAGCTAATTATCATTTCATATTAGCATTTTTATTTAAAAGAAATATTTATGCAAATAACATAAACGCTTTAATTTATTTGGTATGTACATATTTTACAATTAAAACATAAATGCCTTCAGTAAAAAGTATATACAATAAAATCTATTAGGTACTGAAACTGTTAGAAATAATAATAATATTAATGATAATATATTATTTTATTGCAACAATTAACATAAATTAAAACCAATATAGTATATAGTTTCAATTTGATATCAATATGGATATAAGTAACCTATAAATAAAATAACGAATACCTAACTATATGTATTAGTTTGCATTCTTTTTCACCTAACAAATTGTTACAGAACAGATTTTGATAGAGCATCAAAAAGTAAGCTTAGGGTTTGATGTGCCCCTCCGTACCTCTTCGGGAACACTTTCAAAATGGGGTCCAAAATATGAAAATTTCGAAGTTTAAAATGATATTGACTTTAAAGTGACACATAGTGAATGACTATTTTGGTAAAAGTGAGTAGACTGTGGCTGTGTTGATTAGAATGAGAACTGTCAATCTAATATGTTATTAATACTTTTGTTACAATTTGTTCGGTCTATGGCAATGCTAGAAGAGCATTATCAACTGATTTCTATGTAGTACTACAGATAAGACAGGTGTAAAGCAGGTAATTTAATATTCAGGAGTAATATTCTACACAAACAAATACAAACAGATTAGCAAGAATTTTAGAAATTTTAATCCTTGAATAAGTGCTATTTTTAAAGGCTTTTTAGTTAATATAGTACCATAAGTAACATAAATTCGAATTAGCCAAACAAAACTTCTATGGACAAACAAATTCCAAATCAACCAACTATGAACATCTATCACAAATAAAAACGTTTTTTTGGGGCCAGGTAATTATTCCGCGAATACAAAATAGGTATTCTTGTGCGGCAAGCTTTTGAATCTGTTCCAGAATAAATTAGGTCAAACAATTAAGGCAATTATATTTTCTTTTTTAGTGCACTTGTACAAAAACTTGTCTCTGAAGATATATTTTTATTCTTATTTTTCATTCATTATCTTTTAATTACTATTTTTACCAATTCATTACTGCCATTTCTTCCACGTTAAAGATATCGTAGATATTTGTTCTCTTTTCTGCTCATTTCATTCGATATATGTATTCATATATTTTGTAAAGCTCACAAAATTCCTCGATGCTCAATTGACACTACACATGTACGCGTGTGTCGTCAGAATACAAGCTCCTAAATGAGATTTGGAAGAAAAAAAAAGTTTTCATCAATTTAAAAAATCGGAATATGTTTTCTTGGTATTTGAAATCCGATATCAATGCGCGCTGGATTCGCTGAATTTAGAGTCCCCCTCGTAAATGTTCGAAATCGGTCTGGAAAAATAATTTTTGCGTAGTATTTCCCCTTAAGAAGGATAATTGTGTTAGAAAAACTTCAAAATTATTATAGGAAAAAAGTTTCTTAATTCATTAAAGTACCTGAATTATTCTTGGAACTATCAAAAGGTAATGTTATCTCAGAGCAATATCTAAATAACACTGAAAGTAATGTTAATGTAATATTTAGTATTTTGTAGTGTTTCTGTTGTGATATATAAAGTAGTGACTATAGCGAAAATGAAAAATAGTTCAGTTTAGCTCTGTGAAACGCATGAAAGGTAGTAAACTATCGCTAAATGACAAAACTATTATAAAAAATGTATATGTAGAGAGTTTTCATCATTTATTGTTGTTAACTTTAATTTTGGAATTAAACTTAAATGATTTCGTTGTTTTATGAAAATATAAATTCTTCTAAATACAATTTAAAATTTTATTATATCCTTTTAGTATTTATTTAATAAAAGGGTCGCCTATTGTTATATACCCGGTATACAGAGCGGCACTAATAAAGCAAAATAAATATTACTGTTAAGCATTAAAGATTCCGAATTATACGTTTTTTTGTTTGAACCACTTGTGCTGTCGTTTGCATACAAAATTAGGTTTTAGAGTTTAAACTAAATCTATTTTCATTTCAAATTAGGTATAACAAGTTACCAGTTACCTAAGCAACTAATTGTTATTTCCTGGCCTACCTCACTACAAGGTATATTGATATGTATTCCAAATACAAGTCTTTACGACATAAATACTCAGCGGTTGGCACGACTTCTATCGCTTGGACTGTCTATTTTTAAATTGCCAAACTCTAGACAGCCTTGACCGATTCTCAATGATACTTAAGAGTGATTAGACGTCACGACATGTTGAAGAACTCTAATTTGATCATTGTTCGTATAGTTTATATATAAAATGTACAATGGGTCTTCATGTCATTGTTCAAAGTTCGACATTTTCAAATTAAAATTCATTTATTCATATCAATTTACAAATGTGTAACAAATGTTAAAAATTGTTTAAAAACAAAAAGTTCAGATATACAAAATTCAAAATTGGATTCAATACAAATTTAAAAAACATAAAAGTGCCTAAATATGCTAGTATTTCACACTAAAATTAAAATTAAAATTGGGTACCTAAGTACATATACAATGGACACAGTACATTACCTATAAAATCATGCTAAAGTACTGCTAAAATACAAATGTAAGAAATTCCTCATTACTTACTATAAAAACATTTTCTTTTAAAACATCCTTAATTGTAGTTTTAAATTGATGTAATGGGAGACATTTTAAACTAGCTGGAAGCTTATTGTAAAATTTAACAGCCCAGTATCCTGGCCCAGTTTGACATATCTTCAGCCTCCAGTAGGCTGGCACAAGATTATGCTTATGTCGGGTGTCACGTTGATGTATGTATTCATGGGATTCGAAGTTCCCCCCAACTCCCTTAATAAACATTAGGTTCTCCAATATATACAAAGATGGAACAGTGAATATTCTCAAGGTCTTATATGCTTGTCTGCAATCATTCCTATACTTAAGGACAGCAGGAATCCTGATGGTCTTACGTTGCCAGCCAAAGACTCTTTAAATTTCTGCCGAATGGCATAAGCTTGATCACTAACAACAATAGAGAGTTACTATGAGTGAATTTAAAATAATCGAATAGCTAGTCTCCAAATGTGTCAGCAGAAATAAAATGAACAATATTTTAACAAAAATATATGTAAAACTTTAAAATTTTAACCAGGTAAAATGGGTAAATTGATAAAGAAACAAATATGTAGATTGATAAAGTTATAATCGCAATTCAGCATAACAGTTACCGAAATTTTGATAAATCGTTGACCTACTTTTACCGTCATTTATTATTTGACGTTTGACAACGTCTGTGCGAATAATGAACTTTACCGTTTTACATTTTACATAATAAACATATGACTTTCATTTTTGTTTGAATTTTTTCCATGCACCTACACACTGATGCTAATTTTCTAATTTTCAAAACAATGGAAAAATCTGAATTTTCACTAAAAAAACAAATGTCTCTTATAAAAAGTTTCCAAAATAATTGATCGCAGGTATAATCAGTAACCAGACATCAAATTCCTTGTGCATTTAATCTAGTGTATCCCAAGGTATCGATTTAGGGCCTGCAGTTTTCGTTATACACCTCTATTTTGATTAAGCAAACTCAATAACGTTTTACGGAGTAACTTGCATTTAAATGTAAAAATAAATAAAAGAAAATGTCTTGTAATTATGTACGCCTGCAAACTAAGAATATGCATAAATAGAGAGAACATACAATATCAAGATGTTGATAAAGTTAACATCATATATTCCAATCATTAAATCTCTATAACAAAATAATGTTATTCAAAAGTAATGAAACTGTATACATCCTTCTGAAAATGAAAAAGTAATACATAATATCCTAATTTAGTCTTTTAACCTTTATTGGTTTCAACATTTGGTCGTTTGGTTCCTAATTAACGCTCTCACCTCCTCTACATGCTTGACGTTCCTTTCAACCGAGCGGAATGAAAATTCCCCGCAAAAATATTATACCCAGATGTGTGAAATATTTATTTTAGTTTAGGGAAGTGTGTTGAAGTGGAAGTAAATTAGCTGGCAAGGAGCGATTGATTGAATGGCTCGCGCGTGGGTGACAAAAGAAAGTGCAGCTGTCTGACATGTGTCCAGAGCCTACCTAGATGGACATCGGACGCACGTGCCCTTAGCCACCCCCGATTTTCGGCACAAAAGATTAGATTTTAGTTACGGATAATAAACGCAGGAAGCTGACCTCTTATGGGTCAATGTATTTATGTTCAATATAATACGTCTTTGCTATCGCTATTTCTGAAATAACGGGGTGATTTGGGGGACAATCGCCGGTAATCTCGGGCTATATTGAAGTTCACAAAGAATTCGGTAGATTTAAAATTGTATACATTTTCAATTATCACTATTTTTGGTGCTTTAAATACAACAGCTGTTGAAAAATATATACCTTTAGTGAAATACTAAATATTTATCCTATATACCCTAAAAATTGAAACAATATTTTTATATAATATATTGAGGTGGTTAAGTAATTTTTTTTCAAATTATCACTTTGACATTGAAAATACCAACATCAACAACCATCAAATTTTTTTTAGGTTATCTTTACATAATTTTTTTAAATAAGCAAATTCATACTCTAAATGTCATTACACAAACTACAAATTTTTGTATCATAACAACTTTCCCACTACAAATTCCTCACAATTTCCCCTAAAATTTATTATTATAAATACGTTTGTAATACTGAATATAATTTTATTTTACCTATTACTATTGAAATATTTTTTTTAATTTTTATTATTTCTTTAATTTTATTTTCGATTTATGATAGTTTATTTTATTTTTATCTCTTATAATTTTTATAAGTATTTTTGGTCCTAATCTTCTTATGTTACCCTTAAATTTGTGATTTTTCCTACTACATGCCTTTATTCTTGACTTTATGTAAATTTCTCTATTGGATTTAATTTTCCCTTTAATATCTTGAAATTTTCTTTGATTTCCTTTCTTTTTTTAAATTTTTTTCCTCTGCTATGGCATTATTTGTTTATTGTTGATATTTTCTTCTAATTTCAGTACTTCATTGTTCATCAAATCATATTTTTTGTTCGTTTTTATCTCTTTCTCAATTTGTCCCATTCTCTTATCCTGTTCCATTATTTTCTATTGTGTCAATTTCTGTTTGCTTTCAAATTCTTCAAATTTCCTCTCCATCTTCTCTATACCCTCCTTTAACATATTAGTATTTTCTTTCATATCTTGCTTTAATTTGTATTGATTTAGTTTCATATCTTTTTTTACGTCTTGTTTTAACTCTTCAATTATTCAAACATTTTCCATATATAATTTCCTTTTTTATTTATTTCTATTTATTTTTGTTCTTTTTCCTCCAGTTTGTCAACGTTCCTTTCTTCTTTTAATTCTACAACATTTCCTGTTTCTTTTTCCATTTTTCTTTACTATTACTGTTAGTTTTCAATTTAAATAAGTAATTTGAGTGGTTTATACTTTTGAAGCCGCACGTTGGGCGCCATTTTAGATGGTTTTTTGTTTTTTTTCAAATTATCACTTTGACATTCAAAATATTAACACCAACAACCATCAAGTTATCTTTACAT
The DNA here is from genome assembly GCA_949320105.2 of Crepidodera aurea. Classification (NCBI taxonomy): domain Eukaryota; kingdom Metazoa; phylum Arthropoda; class Insecta; order Coleoptera; family Chrysomelidae; genus Crepidodera; species Crepidodera aurea. The sequence continues at coordinate 21,543,685 of OX439472.1, read as the reverse complement.
CTCTTCTTCTTCTTCGTCTGACTAGGATTGCTCCTGTTTGTCTGTCTCTCATTCTGTTTCTGTTGTTGTTGTCAGTAGGTTGTCCTTCCATCTTTTCTTTGGTCTTCCTGTTGGTCTTTTGCTGTAAGGTTTATTGTTTTTGCAGATGTTAGCTAATCTGCCAGGTGCCATTCTGTTAACATGTTAACTGTCCCAGTTTCTTTTCCTTGCTTTTACCCATTTGTTGATGCTCTGGATGTTACAATGCTCTTATTTATTTGTCTGTCTCTGAGTGTTATACCCTTTATTGTTCTTAGAATCTTCATTTCTGTGTTACTCATTATCTGTTTTGTTCTTTTTGTGTGTTATCTTTACATAATTTTTTTAAATATACAAATTCCGAACTACAAATTTTTATATCATAACAACTTTCCCACTACAAATTCTTCACAATATTAATAAAAGTTGTAAAGATGTTTCACATATCTAATAGGTAAATTTAGTGTTGATACCAAAAAATAATCTGTAGATTTTGTTGTAATTTCAAATTCTGTTAGTGCAGGTTCACCCCAAAAATTCTCCAAAACACACAAATAAGTCGCTGTTTTCAAACCATCATCCAGATCTATTCCCAGTTCCCAGTATGAGTTTTCGATCATCTTTTTCTCGCCCAAGCTCAGCGCGACCGAAAATAACCCGATCCCCATGTTAGTGGTCACCCTTCCATAGTCTAACCGCGGCTAGACGTGCTTCCTCGTTAGATGGATACTTACCAACCTTAATTATTAATAACGTTGACTTGTCGTATCTATTTGTATTACGTAATAGATCAGATCTTTCTTAATGCTTTTTAAATTTGATCTGCCCCTTTATGATAATAATCTATCAAATCGCTATGTTTTCCGTATGGACTAAACTAACTCATAAGCTAATGGTTTAATCTACCTCGCTTTTTCCATCTTAGTATGGTTTTTATGCTGATGATAAGTATCTTCGATACTCCTAATTTTTGCTGACTTCCAATACGTCCACGAAATAGACCTTTTCAGTGGAATTAAAGTACGTCAGTGCGTGTGTTCAATGAAAAATTTATTCAAATTATAAAAAGAAAAATCAAAATATATATTCAAAAACCACTTGATTACAAAAACCGATGTCTAAAACATATAAATTCACTAATTCATCACACTTTATGCTTCTCACTTCAATAACAGGCAAATAAATTAATTTTCCTGGAAATGTACAATTTTTTGTAATAAGATTCCATTATTTTTAAATATCACGAATTTTATTCCTCCTCTTTTATACACCCTAATAATGAAAACTATTCTATTGGATATTGGATAGGCTACCTTGATAAAGACATAAAAAACTTATGAAACGTACAGCTCCAAAAACCAATGAATTTAGACCTGACAAATAAACGGCCATAAAAGACGCCATAAATAACTAAAATAGCTGCTAGCCCCTTGATATATTATTTAATTATTGTTAAATTGTGATGGGTACGGCCGGGCTGTCGGCATTATGATATCGAAAAGTAATGTCCTTATTAGTGATTGGAGAATCCTGGACCATTGTAACATTGCAGTATATGAGCCATAAAAAGTGACCGCACCTTCCTCTCTACCTGATATAGATTTACGTTTGATAGATTAAAATGTTTTCTATTTGGCGAGGGGTTCGAACGATAACGCCTTTATGAGGTCAATTTTTATTAATATCGTTTCTGAGAACGAGCTTCGCTTTTTAACGATTGGTTACAATGTTACCTGTGTGTTTTTCTGAGGTATATTTTCAGTAGTAATACCCCTAGGGCCTTGATAATACCGAGATAATTTTGTCATAGAGAATGCTGAAAGCGTGTTGCTTGATAATGGCCCGAGGCCGAAGGCCGAGGGCTATTATCCTTAAGCAACACGCTTGAAGGATTCTCTATGACAAAATTTTGAGGATTTATCAAGGCCCGAGGGGTATTCGATAAGATAATTTTTTACTTTGTAGATTTAAACATTTTTAAACTAGTTGTCAGTTTGACGTTTAATTAATTTTTAATCAAAAACTTGACTTGCTGAAAACACCAAACTGAAAACACCACATGTAGGGTGTTATCGCTGTAATCCATAGCTGATTGGATGAAATTTGACACATGACTCTAAATTAAGTAATTTGATTGGTTACAATAGTTAGTAAAAAATTATCACTGTCCTTTCGTAAGAAGTGATTTTTCGATGTTCCACTACTAAAGGATTGAAAAAGAGTGTTCAAGTATGTTTAAAAATACATCGGAATCAGGTACAGTTATTTCAAAAGACACCTTCATTAAAGAAGTAGAAGAAACTCAAGTTGCCTTATTTAATCTGTCAAATTTGAGTTGCATTGACTTGGAGAGAAAAAATCAATGTACATACTTAATGGTGGACAATTTGATCAAGAGTTACAAAAAGGGAGATACTAAGAAAGCTTGAGGAGAGCTGAAGTGGGTATAAGTCAATAGCGTGCTGAGGTCAATTTAATCCTTACAGATTATAAAATGGCTCCAAAAGGAAGAGGTCCATTGCGCGCGGACAAAACCAATATCCTATAAATGTACCTTCATCCCAAAGTTAGGTTAGGTGTTTGCTATAACCAAACTCAAAAAACTATATGAGCAGCACAGAATTAAGAAGTTGTGTCGCAGAAAAAATGTGAAATAAACAAACACCAGTTCAATATGGAAAGGACCAGTTTATTACGCGTCAAGTATCTGCTGCATTTACCCATGGTCAATATGACGAACTATGACAACAAAACAACATTCATTTAAATATTATCAATAAAATACCTATTAAATCCATTTGTTTGTAATTTATTTAATCTCCAAGGGACAAAAAGTGACACTTCAGTCCCTGTCATAATGGAGTGAAGTAAAGTACGAAAATTTAGTTTTTTAATCGTAAAGTCGAGTTTTGCACGAATTCTTAATTTTGTGCACGAAAGGCGAATCTTTGACAAAAAATTCAATATTATTATTGAAATTTACGAAAAAAAATATATGATTTTTCATGTGGGAAATAATGTATAATAGTTATTTATGGACGAAAAACTGTCTATTATAATCGAGTCTGCAAATTGATAGCCGAGGCTAGCAAGACATATTAATTTTTTTCGTCGACCTCTACAAAAACGCACCAATTTCCGAAAGAAAAACCTAGCATTTTTGAAGGCAAGCATTTTTCGTCTGCGAACACTTTTCGTCCGCTGTAGTCACTAGGATACGGCACGGTGCACGCTGTGGTCACTAGGATACGGCACGGTGCGAGTCATGTGAAGACGAAAAATACTTGCCTTCAAAAATAGTTGACTTTTCATTCGGAAATTAGTACGTAAAATGTCATTTTTTGTAGAGGTCGACGAAAAAAAAAATATAAAAAAATATAAAAATGTCTGGAAAATGGAATCAAGTCCTAAACTTAACACCAAAAAAAAGTTTTTTCAGCAAAAACATATAGAAAAAATGCAGATAATCTAAATAGTACATTTTTCAAGAATCTTGAAAAAAAAATGTTGGAAACAGGTGAAACGGTATAGAGTAGGCTAGTCGGAAAATTAAAGAAAAGTTGTATTTATTTTATTTCTATAAAAATTAACAAAAATTCCAAATATTTATTCATTAGATCTTGGATCATTTTAAAATGTTTGTACCTACTATTATCAAAGTTACTTGTAAAAAATGGTAATAATGTGTGATATTGTTTTTCTTTGAACTCTAATATTGTAAGTAGAGTCTGGGAAGCATAACATAATATAATAGAACTCCATTTTTAGGTACTAAAAATTTATAAAATCGTTACGAATTTTACAGCATCAAAGTACAATTCTTTACGAACAAAATGCGCCCCCGAACCATTTCTTCGAAAACGCATTTTTTCTAAAAATCCATATAACTCAAAAAACAAATAATATTTTGCAATTTTTGAAAAGCGTATATTTTTGGATAGCCAAGAGCTATATTTATTGTAAATATCAAGTAATTATATGAAAAATTTAAAAATTTATAGTAAAACCAAAAAATGACGATTTTTTACGGTTTTTTTCGATATATCTCGAAAAGTATTTCGACAATCGATACTTACAACTTCCTCATTGACTATTTTTAAATTCAACGAGAAGTTTCTTTTTTGTTTAGAAAAAACCGTTTTTTCTTTTTTCAACTTTACGAATTTTTTAGGTTATATCCACTGAAATCCGTGACTATTTTGACACTATCTTTCTCAGAATTTTTTCCTACATCACTGTATTTGTGGTTTTGGTGTAGAAATTTAGGTAAATCTGCTTGGGGTATAAATGCTTTAGATTTGATTGGAACTTTTCCATAAAAATTATAAAAATATTTTTGTCCATGTTTTATCCACCCGGACCCTTCTATAAAATTTCTATGATTCCGAGATTTTGCTGTTACATTATTCTTCCATTACCTTCAGTTTCCAAAAAATAACATTTTTAAATTATACACTTTCAAGAATTAAAAATCACTTAAAAATTGTGATAAAAAATTAAAAAGTGAAATGAGCCTGAACACAGTTATTGAAGTCGTTTTATGACAAAACGTGGTAACACTGGGATTAGAACAATTTGTTCTAAATCAGTAAATGGGTATCTCATGTAGTAGCCTCAATGCGGTTGTGTGGCAGCGCGGTTCTCTATGTACGCTCGACTACAAATAGGTGATGCTGAGTGTTATCTCGTCCACCAATAAGGATTTATTTATCGGCTAGAAGAGTATGCTGCTATATGCTATGGCACGCTATCGGGACTTGTTAAATGCGGACATTACAATGCGAAGGATCGTTATCCTGCGCTGTTCCATCGATACCAACGATTCTACATCAACATTATTGCTAAATCGTGAATAGTCGCGTTGTCGCTGCCTACACGACCAACTTCACTGTCGATTCGCTCAGTGTTGCTTTCTTCATTTCCAAAACTAATCTAAATCGAGTTACCAATCTTCGAAATTAGATTTTTTAACATCATTCGATTCAGTCTTACGGTGATTATTATGAAAATTTGACGCCGCCATTTTTAAGCCAATCAGAGTCTATTTTTTGTTTGGTTACCATGGAAACCCAAAATATTTCCGGCAACTTTTATCCTCCTGGATACCCTGAGCGAAATTAATAAGTGGAAATTTTTATGTCAAAATGACATATTTTGATTAAATGAAAAGAAAGATTTTTTGTTTACTTTTTGTGCATATCAAAATTAAACAATAACTACATCTTTTATTGTTTTTTTTTCTAATTTCTTTTAAAATTAATTAGATCTATTAAATATTTTTCAAAATCAAAATGAAAAAATCTTCTTTCGAGTAAGAAAGGACACTCGTATTAACTAAATGTATGCTTAAGTAAATAAATATAATATTTTGAAACAATTCGGTTAGACTTAACTTTACAAATTCGAGAAAACTTAGATACATTGAGTAAATTCTTCTGTATTTTACTAAACATATTTTCCTCTGCATTTTGCAAACTGCACTCCAAACTACATCCATCAATGAGGTACGTCAAATACTTTAAATATGCGTGATACACTTTTAGATCACAGGGTTGCTACAATGTTTGCATAACGTATATTTTTAAACGTTTTCCAGATTAATTCGATTTACCAAGATTCTTTAATAATGACACAAAACCTCTGCCACAAATTACATTTATAGGTTATTACTCGCACTGCCAATAAGTTGAACTGTCAGCAAAATAATCGTCTAATTATTCCATAGCCACCTAAGCTGTAATTTGTTTCATCTAGATATTTGGAAATGACAATTACGGCATTTACAAATTAATTAAAAAAACACGTTCTACCTACTTTAGTGAACCTAACTTAGGTTATAACTGTAAAATAAACTTATTTTAAACAATTTTTACTAAATTTATTAAACTAAACTCAGAGGAACATTGTTATTTTGACGTATAATCTTTGACATACCAACAAACACTTATGGTCAACTAGCCTTTGCTTCTTCATGTCCTTAAATAATCTTATTGTCAAATTAAAATAATTACTTTAAAATTTTGTAGGTGTGAAATTTTCTTACTGAATCCAAGCACTTGGGAGATTACAAGTGAAAATAAGAAAGTTTGTAAACTTGTCTTTTTGTTATTTGCGTAATAAAGAACTGATTAACTAATTTTTTACAATCACCTTATTTTCAGTGGAATTAATAAATAGGTTTACGAATATGCAGAATGGACCATTAATAATGAGACGTAGAACAAGGGAAATTTAGTAAAATGTTGCTGTGGAAAAACATATAGGGTGCAGAAGTTTTTTTAACAGTGTTGCCGATTACCAATAACTATTCTGCTTCAAATTTACGGCATTTACCAATGTTTCATAAATATAAACATTTTTAAGTTCAACGTCCTACATATTAATATTACAGAGCTCTTCAGATCGGCGTGCACCAGCTAATCCAAACACTTTCTTCTCGAATGGATTTTTTCAGAAAGCACCCAAAAAATCGATTGATTAAATTCACAAAACTCACTTTTTTGGAATAAAGGATGATATGAACTATACCTGAACTGATATGACCTCACCTATTCCTAACCTTTAACGCTGGTGCCCTAAATGTATACGAGATTATCGAAGCCTCTTAGAGGAGAAGGTACGAAAAATTTATCTGTATCAAACATCGTTTTTTTTAATTAATCACTTTACTAAAATTCACAAAATTTAGTAGAGATGTATGCTTAAAGGGAATACAGTATAATATGTACTGGAAAAATGGTATTTACAGATAAAAAATGGAATATTGCAAGTAGATACTAGAGATATTTTTCGCGTTCCCAAGATCACAGGCTATAGTGCGTCAATTCGTCTAAACCTCCCAAATATACGTTAAAATATCGAAAACACACTCGTTTGATGTTTTATTACTCATTTTTGACCCACGGATTTGACGTTTTTGACGCAATATTTTGTTACGACATCAATAAACCTACAAAACTCCTGAAGGCCAAATAGCAAAAATACATTCTCGATTTCTTTCCAGGCGCTTTGCCAATCAAAAGTTTTTTAAGAAATATTTACCTATTTTTGCACTAAACAGTCAATTTGTCGACACCAATTTATTAAATCTCATCAGTCCTCCACTTTACTAGTTCCTGAGAACTTGCGTAACCTTCTTTAAAGTAAAGTATTTTTTCTGCAGCCGTCTCGAAAACAAAATTTTCGGTATGATTTATTAAATCGAAAGTAACACAAATCGTACCGAAATAGTATATTGTGTCAACAAGGGCAGAAAATGAGCTTTAGCAGCCCGAGGCTATTAGCTGCTAAAGCGTTTTCTGCATGTGTGACACACAACTGTTTTTCGCCTACCAAAAAAAAACAAAAAAATAGGAAAATATAACAAAAATCTTTAATTTTATAAATACAGACAGAAATATTATTTCCAGTTGTTAAACAATTCATAGGACTTTTCGTACCATTGCGCGTTGTCTTGTTAAGTAACAAATTTAGAGAAACATTACTACCTACCTTCTTCTTGCAAGTCTGGTGGAGTATTCGTAAATTCTTCATCACTGCTTGAATTAGGTACTATTCATTTTCACTAATTCACATAATCACAATTATTCAGAATCAGAACGTATTTTAATTCTCTTGATTCTACACTGACGTTTAATGAAAATGTATGTGAAATGTCAAAGTCAAAGGTACGTTGATAGTGAAAATCGTGTTCTTTTTGATTTTTGCGGCCCAAGGGCCGGAAATATTACTTTCGGTCTGATTTTTAGGGTTGATATGATTCATTTTCAGACATGGTAGGCGAAAAATGCTATTTTCGGACGATTTTTTTCACTTTCGCAACGATTTCTTTACTTTCAGTATGATTCTTGTTACTTTCGGGACGATTTTGGATATCTAGTAGTCGGTTTTGACAATAACATTAACTTGTATTTTATTCTGACAGCGCCTGTCATGTAACATTGGTGTGTGTTCTTTCGTTTTTCAAATCAAAAAAATGGAAATAAGTAGTGAAATGATTCCACATGAGATTAGTGGATCTGCTAAAGCGGCTACTTATGAATTATTGCATAAGTATTGTATTCATAAGAGTGATTGTTATATGTAATTGTTTAGATATATAAATTTCATACGTTATTATCCATCGATATCCTTTTTAACATACAAAACGGCTGCAGAAAAAATATTGTACGTAACACGATCCAAAAGTGATTTTACGGGACTCGCAGGATTCTAGGACTCGCCTACGACTCGTCCTGAAAATATCACTTTCGGAACTTGTTATGTAAATTACTATTTTTAAATACTAATTTGATTACCTATTAAAAATTTTTTCATAAATTACTTTTTATCTACTAAAATAAGAGCTTTGTAGAAAAGTAAAAAACAAAGAAAACACCTGGATATTAAAATAGAAGGCTAATTATGCCCAATACATTTAATTTTAAAAATTGATATGAAACTTTTGTTGTAACCAAAATCTCTTCATCTGCCAAGACAATAAAATTCAAATGTACCTAATCTAAAATGTTATAACTGTCTGAATATATTCATTGACCGCTAAATTTTATGTTGCCGTTTGACCGATACATAAGTCGTTTTACTTAAAAATCCAAAACCTAAATTGAAACTTTCCTTATCAGATACCAACAATGAGAGACTGGCCTCTCGGCTCGTACCCATAAACACCCAGGCTGTCCGGTACATCTCCCTCACCTAAAAAAAATCTGACTGATGATATGTTCGCAGAGGACAAGAGCAAATATGTAGTCGTGAAGATATGGCACATGTAAGTCGTAATTCTGTCTTCAGAACGCGTAATCCTCGCTTGTGGTGGTCAGGTTAGCTGAGAGCTGCACCTTCGTATTTTAATTTTAATTAAGCGAATTCGATCATTAACCCAACAGTCTTGTAAGTATTGATCAGGCGTAGCGATTACCTTGAGACTAAAACCACCAAGGACTTGAGAGGTCGCGTAACTACTGGACTGCTTCTTCTTCGTTTTCGTTTTCTTCTTCCACTTCGTGTGCGTGAGTTTCAACTCTTCTTTTCTAGGTACTTCATAATTAAATATACGCAATAGGAAATTGAAGTAAGGGCCAAAAATAATTAATTAAATGAATTAAGGGAGAAAATAAAATTAACAATATATATTTTGAGTTTTTTTTTAACATTTTTTTTTGTGTTGTGATATAATATATTCTTTAAGAAACAAATTCATTATAAAAATTATATTTCTTTGTTTGTTGATTTATATTTTTATGTTCTACAATTCGGCTCTTTATATTTTTGCCACTTTGACCTATATAAACCATGTCACAGGAAATTTTATAAGCCAGATATTTCAGTCATTCCTTTTTGTCCTCATTGCTAACTAATATGTTTTTTTTTATAATTTTTAATAGTTTAAATAATTTTACCATTTGTTTACTTTTTAAAAATGCTTGTAAAAGGTTTACAAAAAAAAATTGATGATTTATCGAAGTTTCCAGAGATCTAAAATAAAAAATTGCTGTGACACTTTATTTTGGTAAATATGTAAACAATTTAGATCAAAACAAATTTTTAAAGAAAGCTAAACTTTTAGTTAAAAAATTATTCGTTTATTTAAATAAAAACGACTTTCAAATGATTTTCATAACTCGGCTTCTAACGTAATTCTAACCTCGAGGGATCTACCAAACAGGAATTAAGAAGAGAGGGATTAAAGATAGAGACGGAAAACTGTCAGTCAGGCATAACAAGAAACGCAAAACCTGTACGTTTAGATATTATTTCAAGCGACAGGAAACATTTACCTCTCCAGCCCCATTATACCATTAAGCTTCAAATAATATGCATCTATTTAATTAGAACTGAAACTAGTCGCTGACAATATCGAAGAAATTACATTAAAAAAATGTTATTCAAGCATTCTCAGCATTATCTAGCGACTGCATCTGTAAGAACATTCCCGAGAATGGAAAAAACGAAATCGATAAAATCTGACGTTAACATGGCCAAACGAAGTCCAGGCAACTTGTCGAACTATTATAAGAGCAATAAACATATTAGTTGGAACAAAAGTGTCCATAGTTCTTGGCCATCTTCGACCTTATACTTGGTGTGCGCTCAAGGATGAAAACGAAAACAAATTAAAACATCACGTCGAACAAGAATTTGCTGCTATAATATCCATTATCGAAAAGCAATAAATGTATGACATTTAGTATTTAGTTTACCAACTTGGCGTCGATCGCTTGGAACATGTCTACTGCAGATATATGCACATTTTATCGCATCATACTAGACACGTATTAACAGCATTTAGTAATAATTTCATTAAAAACACTATTCCCTATATATTTTATGTGGCAAAGAAAATTCAAAAAAGTTTTAAATAATTTTAATAGCGAGTAGTTTCGGTCCCACGAACCATCTTCAGGCCTAAATACGAAAATAAGTATACATTATAAACCTCAAAGTTTATAACTTAAAAAATAAAGCTTTGAAGTTTAAACTTAAGTTAAAACCAAATAAGTGCAGGTCAAGTTCATAAAAACAGTTGAAGAAACTTGTTGCTCTATTAGATATAAGGTTTTTAATGTATACTTATTATTTTCGTTCACTATTAACTTCCATCTTTAACTTTTTTAAATCTTTTTTGTAGTATTTAATATATACGTCACACCAAAAGTTCAGAACCGTCAGCTTAGTTTATACATATAGCTATGTAATAGCTGCCCAAAAAATTTATTGGGGATTTCACATACATCACAATTTCGCGATTATTGAATATGTATTTTGTTGGCTCTTTCCAAAGCATTTGTATTTGATCCAAGAATGATATTTTTAAACCAAACAACGATTGTGTCATTTCTCATAACCCACTATTTCTTATTTGGTAGTAGTAAACATAATATTAAAATTTCACTCATTTTCTACTAACGTTTTTAAAAATGCTGTAAAACAAAAAATTAAATTTACACTCAGCGTGACGTAACGCTAAAAAGTTTTGGCACTATGGAAAATTCTTGTTGTAACAATAGAAAATTTGTTGTGACTGATCCAAATTCATTTTTCACATATTTATCATTGGTTCCTAAATGAGCTAGCAATAATTTAGGAATGGGTCAAAATAAGATTAGTAGTTCATATTAGGCCATAAAGATCACACCATAAAAGAATCTTTAAAAAAAATAATTTTTGATAAATTCGTTAGAAAACATTCTAGATTATTAGATTTCAACTAATTTTTATTTTAGCGCAGCTGACATTTTTACCTATGGAAAACATCTTCATCTATAGGGTTTTAATGGTAAGTGTTGTGGAATCATAATGACTATTCATACAACTGGTATGCTCAGATAAGGATTGTTAGAAGCGGTATTGTTTAAGGCAGCCCTCAACTAAATTTCTTGTAGCTGATTTTCGGTTTAAATCGAGCTATGCACAACAGAAATAGTTGCACGTCATAACTTTTATTCCGTATTTGATACACAGCGTTGCCAAATGTTTAGAATAATACTTGCATTTGCTAATATATATTACTTTTATTTTAAATTATATTTTGTCCAATACAAATTATTTAGTATATATATATATATATATATATATATATATAATATTCTTTATTTATCAATATAGTAGTAGAGGTACATTTCAGAGTAAGATTAGGAAATAAATAATGAAGATAACTACTTGTTTGCGGTAATATTAACAAGCACATATAGGATTTTTACAAAAATATGGATATTAACGAAACGAAACGACTCATTTTTAATCCAATTTTTGCTTTGTTTTTTGAAAAGCGATAAAGAATTGATTTTTTTCAAGTCGTAAGGCAAAATATTGTATACTCGAGGAGCAAGGAAAAAGTAACTTCTTTGAGTAATAGTTTTGGAAACCTAATAGTACTTGTATCTAACATTATTGTATTAGTAATTATCTTTTGCAATAAAGGTTTTTTGGAGGAGATTTCAAAACTTCAGTACGTTTTATTGCTTGTGAAATAGAACTAACAGTGACAATACTTAAATCTAGGGCTACTACAAGCCACAACACGCTGAAATAAACAGGAAATTTTGTATATGTTTTTTAAACATGCTATTATGTGTAATGTAACTTATTTCTCTATACTCTTTTTGCAACCAAATTGGTTTCACGTCATCAGTTACGTCATAAATGTTATTACGCTGCCAAATCGAAAAAATGACATTTAAAAGCAATAAATACCAAAAATTTATGGTTATTAAATTTATTATTCTTATATAACATTCTTTTAAACTATTCAAGTATATTTTCAAAAATTTTATTTTTGCTAAAACATAATAATACATTTTTCTGCTGAAATCAAAATAAATTGTAATTTCTGCAAATAAATTTTAAAAAATTTAACGTGATTACCGTGCAACGACTGGTAGAAGTCCATATTTAAACATATTTGGTGAAATATCAATTTTTCTATCTACTGACCATTCTTGTATATCAGACTTTTTCAAATTGTTGTTTGGAGTCTTCTCTAGTAACATGTTATGGTATGAGGCATTGTCCATAATAATTAGTGAAGGTTCATTCAGGTTCTTCAGTAGTTGATTCTCAAACCAATGTAAAAAATTGTCTTTATTCATTTCGCCATGATAATCACTTAGTTTAGTTTTTGAACAATATATAGCTTGTGTTCTTTCAATAAATCCATTAGAATTTCCAGCATGAAGTATGATATATCCATAAAAATAATTTTTGAGAATTTTATTTTTTACCTCTTTCCATCAACTTTTGTGCTTCTGACTGATTTCTTATTGTCATTTTGCCAAGAACGACCTATAGTACCATTCTTAAATATCAATGTTTCATCAATTAAAACAAACTGATATAGGTTATTTATTTTAGCCAGGTAGTGACGGCACACGTCAAAAATCTGCGGCGTTGCCAGATATAATTTTTTTTCGTTCACTTAAAGATAAAATTTGTAATTACTCCTAAGTGAGTAGGTAGCCAATTTGTGATGTGCAAGATGTTTTGCGTGATAATTATAGCATGAGAACATGGGAATTCAAATTTATAGTAGGTACTTATGCTAAAACTTCTATTGTTCAAGCTATTTAATTTAAGGGTTGTATAGGGCGCCATACCGTTTATTTTTTTAAATTAACGTAAAAAAATAAAGTTAAAGTTAGTAAGTACAACCAAAAAATAATATACCTATTAAATATTTTTTTAAAGAAAAGATTAGAAACAAATATCGAATAGGTAAAAGGGTGTCGTAAAATAATAGTTGTAAAATGATTCTATGTAATGAAAAAATAAAATAAATAATAATAATAAATTAATGTGCTGGGCTGAAATACGATGCACCGTTCTAAGGCTTATTTGTAAGGCATCTGCAACTCTCTGAAATATATAATATTTATATACTTTATATAGCATAGGTAGTTTTTTTATTTATTTTTTTTTTTTTTACTTCAGTGTCAACGGCATCGACTACTCTGGTCATTAGCCTCGTGTTCTGTGTAGGCTTTGTTACTGTTTCCCAGCGCCACTTTAGGAACAGCACTGTTAATTAGAACCCAACAGTGAATGGTCGAGTGGGGAATCGCACCTGGTATATGAAAATCAATGTCTAAATTTTTAATTAATTAATTTTTTTTTTTATTTATTATATGTAAATATCATTACTTACGTCTTTTATAGAAGTAAGTGGAATTTTCACGATCTCGTTGAAAATAGTTTAACAGAGCTGTTACCATTTCTTGACTTTGCCTGGATAATGGTTTAGCCATTTTAAAAGTTTTTGAGTTTTCAGCTCACCCTGAAGACTGACACAATCAATTAGTTATGAAAATAACTGTTTGGTAATAAAAATTACTATTTCTTGTAAATTTTAAAGAAAACTCAATACACAAAAAATTAAACAGAAAAATCTTAATACATAAACTACAAACGAATGTAGATTAATAAATCAAGTATTTTCGATATATCACAACGGCAACGTGGTGAAGTGTTGCCAACATTTAACTGTTAATTTCGCCTGCACGTTAAGTTTAAATCGTATTTGATCTTAGTGTTTTCGTGTTTATTCCGTTGACAACAGAAATAACTAGAAATCGCATCACTGCCTCGGTAAAATAAATAAGGTATATAAACAATCTTCTTTCTCTTCCATATAATTTCTCAAAACTCTACCCTTTTTATAGCAAGAACAGAAAGTTCCATTAGTCTCAGCTGCTTCGCCATTTTTTTTTAAATATTTCCTTGACAGTATATTTGCTCTTAAAAGAACAGTTTTTTGTAAATACAACAAAAATTCAATTAAATATGATATCAACGTAATCTCACTTAATGACACTTATAAAAAATAATAGCGGCAACGAAAAAATAAGTACAAAATTCACAAGTACAATATTTAAATAAAATAGCAATACGATGTCAAGGTAACCTCACTTAATGACACTTACTTAAAAAAATAAAAGTGGCAACCAGATAATTCATAAAGCAATTACACCAACCTTAAAAAACAATGAGTTCAAAACGCAGCAATTTTTAACAAATATTTACTGTGAAGTAAGATCTGATGAGTATTAATAATATTAATATTAAGGGAATATACGTTTATTTAAATTTAATGAATATTCATGTGCATTTATGACATTTAAAATCAATTTCGCATGATTAGTTTTATTGTTAAAAATTCTGTAGGTGATGGTTTAATTACTGTGAAGTCATTGGTGACGTGCAACTATTTTTGTAATAAAAAGCCTGTTAATGAATGATTTAATGCGAAATCTATTAATAACAACCGTGAAATTACAACAAAAATTTTATTAAAAAATTTCCCACACTCGGACATCATTTTTACTGTTATAAAAACCGATTAGTTCAATGTTTTTAGAACATTTTTGCAACAATAGCATATACACAATTTCCTACTAGATGAGAAGCGTAACGAGATTTGTTGTTGCCCATTTAAGACCATTTTAGAGATCGACAGTGTTTTAATTTAGAATTACGGTATGAAAGTGGTTTTAATATATTAATTTTAACTGAAAGTATTCATTTAGCATATAGTTTATCTCAAAATATCTACCTAGCTTTATTGTATCTGTAAATAAACTCAGACGAGCGCCTTTATTGATACCAAAATTGGACAGAGCTGGTAGAAAAAGTATTTCTTGTCCCGATCTACGAAAATACAATTAAGAGCTTTTAATAATAGTACATTTTTCATCTGGTGGTTTTTTTCTATTCCCTGTAGACTAACTAAGCATACTTGAATGTTATTCTAATTCTCATTATTGTCAACCGCCGAGAGAGCCTTGTACCTTTTTATATCGAATGTGTTTTTAAGGTTATCGATTTACTGCGCCGTCAAGAAAACTCACAACGACAACCTCAATTGTAACTATGCCTCTGCATTGCATACTATATGTATATTAACTCGAAACAGCTAGTTTATGTGAATGGTCAATGAGAAATGCCTTTTCCCATTGGCCTATGCCTCGAGTTATGATGAGTCGAGATTGGCTCTACCTGCCATAGCACCGCCTTCTTTATACCTGCGTCTCTGTATGTCTTGTTCATAAGTTGCTTTATTACCTTACCTACCTTACGTTCTTGGTATACCGGGTGCGTAAAAAGTAATGAATACATGTCGAAACCGGAATATACGACGAGGATTGTTCCTCGAAAAGAAGGGGTAAACAGGGTCGTACTCAAGATTTTTACATAGAAGTATACGAGTTCATCTGGAAATAAGTAAATTATATGTGTTTAAAATTGTACCGTTTGATGTCATACCTGCTTTAAAAACATTATCTCCTAAATGGAGATTGTTTATAATACATACGTAAATATTTTAATAGCTCTTAGAATTGTTGAATTAAATGGTTATTGGGGAAAATTTACGAAGGTATTAATAAGAATAAGGAGAACAATATTTTTCAGTAACGAAATTAACCTTATTTTGCTCAACAAATTAAATATTTTGAATTTAAATCTGGATCTCTATTTCTATATAGTTATTCTGAAACGAATAACAGAAAAGAAACATTCTCGCTCTTGAGATTGAAAGAAAATTCTGAAACTCTTGTCGCTTATGTATTTTATACGTATTTCATTCTATCACTAGAGATAGAATCTTTATTCCGTAATTGTTTAAAAAAATAAGGTTTGCCATGAATGTCAAATTAACTGTCAGTATTCGTTGACGTGGTCTTAATATTGGTTTGTAAAAACTTTTAATTTATTAAAAAGGAGTAGAAAATCAAACGATTTAGATGTAGAATTTGAAAATACTCCTCCAGAAATATGCCGATAACATAAATCAAAATTTGCTACCGCAAAAATCCAAGCTTGAATATAAAGATACTACACAATGTTGAGAGATTGAGGTTTCATTTTACTATATTCAATTCCTACTTCTTGTGGTCGTGGAGAAAGTACAGTCTGTTACTCTGTTGGAATGAAAATTCGATACGAGTGGAGGAATCACGAGTGTCGAATTTTCATTCTCATTATTATATAACGCTCATGTCAGGACTACGAAAAAAATAATTGAAACAAGATTGGGTAAAACCAGAAAGATATGAGTAGACAAAATGAAAGAGGTAAGTAGTGGTTCAAGAAGTTATGGGGAAGATAACAATATATGAAAGAATGGAAAATAATCCAAAATTGAAACTTACAAACACAAAATCCTATGCCTACAGAGGTATAAGAATTAAAGCAAAGAAGAGAAGACATGAACTTTCACGTTTAACACCCAAACATGTTAAATTTCAATAGGTAATGTCATTTTTGTTTAAGTGAAACAATTACCAGTATAGGTCACATAGTTAGCGAAGCAAATTTTTTGTTGATAAAGTTTAAGATCCAAAAACATTGTTTATTCCCCAAGTGTCGATAAAACGCATTTATTATTTAGAATTGCATTGAAAATGTTGACAAAATAGTAATTTTCATTTTACTGTTGACCAAGAAACGTATAATGGATAAAAATGATAAAAAGTAAGTCACAAGAAAACTTACTGTAAGTAAAGAAACATCGGGTATTAAATATTTTAATAAAAGTGTAAAATATTGTTTTTTCATTTTACTTTAAAACAGCCTTTTACGTGCTATTGTACTCTTAAGAAAATAGCAATGCTTTAAAAGGCTTTTCTAATATATATAAAAGCTTTGTCACAGGCCTTTTAGGCCCTTAGCTTGATGGTTTTTTCTAGAGTTCTATATGCTTGGTCTTTGGCTTCCAGATCTTGATTTTGATTTTTTGTTTCCTTCTTTGGCCTCCATCTTCTTCTTTTCCCTTCTACCTTCTGACATTCTCTCTATATGTCCCAACCACCGAAGTCTCCTCGTTCTTACTTCCTCCACAATGTTTTGTTGTTCAAATAACTCATATAATTCCTTGTTTGTTCTTCTTTCATAGATATCTTCCACCTTTTTCCTTTCCCATCTCTTCTCATTTTTATTCATCATCCAAGTCTCAGCTCCATATAATAAGGTTGGTCTTAAGATCTTTTCATATAATCTTATATTTAACCATATAATTAATCAAATTTTTTAGTATCTTCGATCATTCTTTCATGTTCAAATGCATCATATCAAGTTAAACTTATGCTTAAATCACTTGGATGACGAAATTAACGAAGAACAAGAAACAAAAATAGTTTCGTTTATTCTCAACTATTTCTCTAAACATCCTAGTTAAATACTATCCACATTCTTAAAATATATTAAAACCACGTGTTGATTTATTTAATCTATATTCTTGAGTAGTTCGTACGATTCGTGCATCTCTTACATATTCAAATGGACTCCTATTATTTCCGAAGAACAATGTTGGTATAATCAGTTGTGGGTGTACTGGCTCTAAGTACTACCTTTGCATGTTATAAATCGAGATAGTTCTGCACGCGTTTGCCCTCAGCACTCTTTTAAATGCTCGACTTTTATTGAATTTTAACAGACTGTATATTTATAAATCAGTGGAATTCAGGAGTGGTCACTCTATAACTACATTTTTTGTAAATACAGTAATTAGCATCTAACGAAACAAATATCATTTACATACTGAGAATTTCTATAAATACAGAAGCTGTAAACGATAGAGACTATTTAATTTATATGTTAAACTTTCGCTTATTTTCCTTGGTGTTTTTATTTATTATATATATTTATATATAAATTTCCTCTTCCTCGACTGCTAACATTGACATTAATATTAAAACAATTTAAATCAGTATCAGTAGGCCACGGAAAGTGATTTCTAACGAGTCCAAAATTGCTAAATTCCGTTGAGTGGAACCGGAGTAATTGATATTTAAATGTATACCCAGTTTTTCCTGATTTGTTGATAATTTAAAAAAAATTAAACTGCGCCCTCTAGCATGCACGTTACTTATTAGATTGGTTTGCAAGATTACGAAGAATGGATCTTACAAGCATTAAATCAAATCACAGTTCCCACTCCCACTCTCACATTATTCCAAGAAAAAATATGAGAAATTTTCTGGACATTCCAATTTTGGATCGTCATCTAGCGATCGTCTTATGATTTTCTAATTAATTTGCAAGGTTTTGTCGTGGCTACTTTTTTTCCCTGAAGCTGTACTATAAACGGCCGAAAGCAATTCTAATTGGGCCACTCCGTACACGCGTCAGCCTTGTAAAAGTTGATTCTAATTTCATCACTTCCCAATTGCAAAAATATATTATAAGTAGAATACAGTGACCCTGCTGGAGACATTTTTATTGCTCAGGATTTGCCCCAGTTTATTAGAATTCAATTCTTGTCTTTTAGCATCCTGTAAGGGAACTATTTGACATTAGGTTCGTTTCTATGCTGCGTCTGTAATCCTTTAAAATGTAACTTTTGACAGGTGACATTTCCTATAATTTATTATTTGGAAATGAGTTTCTAGCCGCCATTTGTATGTGCAATGCGTATTTATAATTCACAAATGAAACATTTTCCATTAAAATTACAAGTAAACTGCAATTCTCGCATTTTGTGTCTTCATATTTTTGAGACCCCTTAAAACCGAATTAATTTTGCCAAATTTATGCATTTTATGCATATTTTTGTGTTGGTTCGATTCCAAATTTACAAAAACTTTACGTCTTGCCATGGCAAACAAATTCATAAATTGTCTAAAAACGCCACCCATAAAAAGCTCGAGTAAAAAAAATCAGCAAAGCAAAAATAAAAACGTAAAAATACCAGGCTATTAAATTAAAACAAAAGTATGGCGACAACTGCTTCAGCATGGCGTTGCAGATTAAAGCGAGAAGGAGAAAAGATATGGGCATTGTTTAAGAACCACTAATTATAAAAGGATGCTGAGGCTGAGAGCAGAGAGCAACGCTGGAGATTTATTTTTCTTGCATATTGAAAGGCCTTGCTTCGTTGTATGCTGCCAGGTACTTGCCATATAACTCAGATCATCTGACAAGGCGTTCCTCCAGAGTTGGATTTAGTTATTTCACATGAATTCTTCAGCCAAAATTTACAATTGAAGAAAAATAGAAAATTGGGTTGAGTTATAAAGGTTGAATGAAGTACGTGAGAATATAAAATAAATATTTAAGTAATATGTTTTCAACATCAAGAGATATCCAGAGAAAATATATTCTTTATTTTTATTTTTAAGAAACAGTATCATTTGGTAAAAACAAACAACGGCTACAAATCTTTTTATTTATTTTTTAAATCTCTATGGAAACCGTTTCTTTCCTGATGCTACCTTGCCAAATTCATTGCACATGTTGATATATCCTTCAGGCGTCCTACCTTTGCATATAATGCAGCATGTTTTATGAAACTCTACAGGCAGCATTGCTTTCGAAAAAAAATATTTTTTTGTGGGTTCACCTGATAAAAAATAGTATATTGTGCAACAAGTGGGGAAAGTTCAACTTTTCTCACGAGTGTGAAAGTTTGCGGCACGAGCCTGAAGAATGTTAAGACGTACGTCAAACGTCAAAACCGTGCGTCAAATGAGACATTTATTACCCAATTTTTTTTAATGCCAATAGATATTTTTTTATCTACGCTTAACGTTCGTTTTTTCTACGTTTGACTATAGATTTTGTTATTAAAAGTTCATTTTTGACGCTTGTGATTCGTTTTTTGATATTTGGCGTAAACATACTAAAAATAAATTAGTGTTGTTTCCCTGGAAATTATAAATAATTAGTCGAAATATTAGAATCACCTTTTTTCTCTAATTATAATGTTTGATTCAAGTAATGTGTTCAAATAAATAAATAAAAATATTTATAAGAATTGTAACGTCCATGTTTGTTAACGTTGAACCTCGGTCGAAGTTTTATTACCTAAAGTTTCAATTTCTATTTGCTTGAAAGGGTTTTTGTTGTTTAGTGAGTTTTCTTGTTAGCGCATCAATCGATGTCTTAAATATACATTAAATTCAAAGGTCATTCCTCATCGTAATTAATGGTGGTTGGGCATTCAAACTGTTTGATAGTAATAGCTCGATTTAACTTTGCCTAATAAATATTCATCAGACGACGGACGTTCATATAAATATTCGTCTTCCATTAATTAAAATGATCGATACTGGGACACTAAATTACTTTTTGACTTGATACAAAAGAAAGTAAATTAATTACAATAAATCAATAAAGATGTATTTAAATGCGGCTCTTTTAGAGATTTATTTGAGATAAAAAAATTATTTTTTTGTCTCTGTACTTTAATCAGAGTTTAATGCTTTATTAACCTTTTTCAATTCTGATGAGCAGGAAACGATATTAATTATATGCTAATAACAATGTCAAATCTAATATGTACTGACTCGTATAGTTCTCTAGAATCACTAATAAACAATTTCACCAAGGATCCACTCGTTAAACGAATACGAGATACTTTACATTACCTGGAGAGAAAAGGTACGAGGGCAACTTACCTTTGAACACCCAGTCACATTGGAATACCCGGCAATGAAAACGCAGATAAAGTCGCTAAAGAAGCTCTAACGAAAAATATAGAGGATATTCCAATATGGGCCGATGACTTTAAGATCTTTATTAAACAACTTATACTTAATAAATGGCAGGATGAGTGGAATCAATATCCATCTAAATTGAGAAAGATCAAGGTGTCAATAAAACCTTGGCCTGAAAAAATTTCTTTGAATAGAAGAGAGGAAGTTGTGCTTGCCCGGATTCGCATTGGACATACACGTCTCGTCACGTTTTCCTCACAATTGAACATCTCCTTGTGGATTGCCAAACATACAATCCACTTCGAAATCTTTTGAAAATACCGGGAAATCTTAGACAGTGTTTGGCGGAAAAAGAAAATATTTCGAAGTGTAGTTTTGTTGCAGTTTTGTAAAAATATCTATAGGAATATTCAATAAAATATAAAAATATAAAAGTGTACGGCTAATGACCATAGCAGTCGATGCCGATTCCCCAAAAAAAAAAATGTCAAAGTACTTGGCTGTAAACATTATTTACTTGTTACTGCCATCCCAGGTAGCCCTGTTAGGGTGCTAAACTTTACTCAGTAAATTTTAAAATTTAAGGTTATACTGTGCACATTTACTGCCATCTATCAGGAATACTCATGAAGGAAGCCGAAAAAATAATTTAGACAACTAACAATGCCTAAATCCTTAACTTTACCAACCTCCAAAGGGGAATTTTTGCAACTTTTAGCTGATCCTAAGATTTTACACCCAAATGATCATCGAAGGAACCAACACAACCGCCTAAAGAGGTCATGGAGACCAGAACAATGCCCTCTCACCAAAATAACAAAAAAAAAGATGCCACAAACCAACATCAGGATTCTACAAATCGCCACCAACTTTCCAGATGACCTACAAGATCTCCTAGAGATATGACCCCTCTCCATCAGATTACCTAGAAGACGATGACGACTCAGAATACCCTCAGAGCTAAGAAATAAACGACCAAGAAAAAAGAAACGTACCTAAGCGTTGTAGAGAGCCAAGGCCTGGATTTTCTGTGGTTTTCCCAGGTCTTGCATGCTCAGAATTGTGGGTTCTTAAACGGCAATAGAGTGGCAACTACCTGTACCTCCCTCATTAATTAGCTAATAATTTTTTATAAAAACGTTTAGTTTGAAAAGTCTATTTCTAGAGCAGGGACATAGGAAAATGAACCATATACCTGAGAAAATGTAAAAAGATTGAAACAATAAAAGATTTTGAATTTTAATTTCAACTATATTGTATTTATTGGATTCGAATGCTCAACTTAGAAATCAAACTCGTTATGAGGTTTTTTGTTATCTTTTTTGACAATGTCAAAATCTTGCTTCTTGAAGAAATTAAATATTTTGGATCCAAAATATTTTACTGGGAGTAATAAAACTGTACAAATGATGTGAAATGAGTTAAAATCACAGCTCCCAAGAAATATCACACACTGCATGCACCAACGTCTGGACTTCAAATAATATATGCCCCAACAGGTATTGAATTCTAGACGCGGGTGGAACCCGAATCCTTTCGGGAATTAAACCCAACAACTTTGATTTTGTTACTAAAAGAGCCTGTCATTCTTAGACCGGTTTCGGAATTATTGTGCCTCATCAGTAAGAAGTAGACCAGTTCGACATCGTATCTTTAAACGATGTCTGAAGACTGTATTGGACCCACCAGTTACTTAAAACAACTGGCTGAGTCGAAGTAAGTGGAGGAGAGTCCGACGCCATCTTCATTTTAATAAAAAAATCAAAGCTTGCAATTATATAGAAAACTTTATCGCATGAAGAAATGAAATATTTTCGAACCAAAATATTTCACTGGGTGTAATAAAACTGTACAAATGATGTGAAATAAGTTAAAATCACAGCTCCCAAGAAATACGACATTAGAAAATGTCACACATTGATTTTAACTTATTTCACATCATTTGTATAGCTTTCTTCTTCTTATGAAATGGCCCTTAAATTTTACGTTGGAATATTCCAGTACATTAGAAGAACTGCAACACTGTTGCCGCTAGTTCTAAAATCAAATAGGGTTTAGAAAACAGTAATCTTAAAATTTTTCGACGTGAGACCTTTTTCAGTATGTATTTCACAATTGTATTGGGTCTGCACGATAGTTTTCGTTTTTGTTAATCATTATTCAAACCGTCTTTCAAAATTTTTTTAATCGTGTCCCGACCTAAAAAATAAAGTTATTGTTTTTTGATATTGATTCAAATGAACTCCAAATATATATGATAATTTTTAAATGTAAAATTTGATTATGACATGTTGTCTTCTTGAGTGCATCAAAAAAATCACGGTTCGTTACACGTTCTGCTCTATTTGGAGAAGATGGAAATCACGTTCTAAAAATGAAATTTTTATTTGTTCAGTCTTCGCGCTCTATTCAAATTATCGGTTTTTATTGGTTTAGACTTCGCGCTCTGTTCAAATTACGGGAAACTCTTTGGGCTATCTATTCCGAATGATACCGGACCGACCCGAGCCTTGAGCTCACGGTCACTGTTTGCAAATGATCAGGAGCGCGCGTAATGAAATTTTTATTGGAAATTTAATTATTTTATTTTATTTTAATTTATTCGATTTGATTTTTATTTACTATACGGGATTGGCTTTTATTATTTAGATTAGTTAAATATGTTGAATATCTAAATATAATTTAATTAATTTTTGAATGTAATATGATTGAAATTAATTTTAATTAAATTATTGGAATTTTGCAATGCCGATTCGATTTTATGACAAGTTTATTGAGTTTTCAATTTTCTGAATAGCATTTTAGAGGACCGTAATTGTTTAACTACAAAACAGAAGTGGCATTATATCGGCCAATAAAAAAAACGCGTAAATTGTGATTTTTATTAGTATTAGTAAATATTTTTTACCTATTTTAGTGACTTTTCATTTTAAAACATTGCTGTCTGGGTCACCGGGTCGTGCGAAATGCGTTCTTTTGTAAAATTTATTTAAAAGTCAAAAATATTAATCTAAAAATTTAAACGTTGAAATATATAACTTTTACACCTGTTATAAGTGACGTCATATTATCATTTATTTATTTGCTTTAACTCAATTCAATATAAGGCACAGACCAGTTATTAATTTCAGACTGAAATTTGGCTTCTTTAGTATCCATTATTTACAGCACAAGTCCACTATTCTAAAACCAATTTTACTTTTTACAACAACGATGCTATAAAAAACAAAAATTTGATTATACTGAAGCCGCGATCGAGTCGGAGTAATATATCTGTCAGAACAGGAAAGTTCAGATGTGGGTGCCTATATATTTTATTTAAAATCATAATTTTAAAATATATTTTTGTTGAATATGTATTATTGAGTATTAATTTCGGTATGTAGGTACTTTACAAATTGAAAATATTGAATTTACCAAGTTTACCCACCAAAAAAACACAAAAAACAAAAAATTGGCCTTAGCCAACCAAAAAAAAAATTTTTTTCAGGGGTGAGTGGCGAGGGGAATAAATTACAATTATTTAAGTTTAAAATAGTAACAAAAAAATAATACAAACAAATTCACCCTAATTTACCCAACCGTGCGCTCATCAGAGTCTTAAAATGGATTAAAATAAGGATAGTCTATTGTTATGTCCAATAAAAACCGGGCAGCATAGGCAAAATTCTTATTTTTAATACACCTTTTAACTACCGGCTATTTAAAATGTTGTTTGAGCCGCCTGTGCTGTAAAACTCCCATACAATTTTGATTTATTACTCCGTGTCGATCCCGATTTCACTATAATTACAAACAGACTGACATACTCAAAGACTTCTACCTGGGAATTACAGAACCAATAAAATCTTTCCCGACTGCAATATTAAAAGTAATAGTGGACGTCCACCCTCTTCATTTATTCATAGATAGCTGCGGCCCTGCATGCCCACATACTACAACGGTAATAAAAATCGGTCACATCAATAAAGTTAATTTTAACGCTATCAATGAATTGGGTAAAGTAGATGCGTTTGTACATTTGTAGGTACAAGTGAGGGAAATATAAAAGTACCTTTTAAGTAACACTTCTGATTTTCCGTCTATATTGGACTGTCTCTATAAGAAGAAGAGATGATAAAAACAACAATATATGGGACTGAGGAGAATTGTCACTAAAAAGAGTCACTCTGAAATGGTATCCAAACAGCTCGAAGATAGAGAAAGAAGTTGGAGTGGGCGCTGTTGGTCCAATTTAATCCACTTTTAAACCTACCAAACTATTGAAAGTAGCTCTCAACAAAAATTATTCCATAAGAGTCTCGGAGAATTGATCACGAATTGGATTATGATATTTACAAAACAAAACTTGAGTTGATGTAGCTGAAGGTCCTCCTTACAATATTTAATCTACCAAGACGTTGGAGGTGTTAAACAATTCTGATGTAGTAATAAACAATCCAAATCTTCTTGATAGGTTAAAGAACTTTTGCAAAATGTTTCCAGGAAAGCAAGAGACTGGCCTAGAACAAACAGTATGTAGAAATAAAATAATCCACTTGGATACCCTTCCAAAATAATTGTGACAATAACAAAAAACCACATTTTCAATTCATCTTAAAACTATTTAATCCTTTACTTCATACTAGTGGAAACTTCTGAAAGGAAATTAATTATAACCGCTTCGTATATTTTTGTTGGTATCGAAAATAGTTTTTATGAGATAATTACATTGTCTTCCACTAACAATTATGTGAGCAATAAAAGAATAATCTCGTCTTGATATAATGAAACTAAAAAAAGTTTCTCTTAAATTGTTCTCGTGTTTATACTAAGCCCACATGCCTTGCCTAGTTAATGGAATGTGTTAAACAAAAAATTAAATATCCATTTGTATTAATATCTGTATTAAATTTGATGTCATTTAATTAAAAACAAATATTTTATCGTTATTACCGAATTAGTTGATGCATTTTAAAAATTTTGGAAAAATCATTCGTATCGTACCAATGATACTATCGTGACCATAATTCTTGGATTCACGCGTGCCTTATTTGGAATAGCCAAGTAAAGTTTCCATTGTTATCAGCCGAGTTACATTTATATTTACACCTGCTACATTGCTTTGTTATAAGCAATTTATTACATTATTCTAATATAATGCACCACACCGACTTTAATCCAAAACGTGGTATACTGTTTTGTCAGTTACTTAAGTCGACAATATAAATAATTCTTATTTTATTTGCAAAGCTCCCAGATTTTTGTTTTGACAAAATTTTAATTTCAGTTCACCAAGACGCCCACGTAGATTGACATTGACGTAAATATTTCAGAATATACAGTGTGCGCGTAAAGTATGAAAACATGAAATTATCTTTGACACCCCGTAAGTTTCTGAGATATACGAAAAATATGTTTATTTTTAAATGGGACAACCCGTACATTTTACAATTTTCTGCAACAGTTTTTTATTGCAGATGGCAAACAAACTGTTAATGGCCAACATTGACCATTAATTTCAAGAAATTATAGGAAAAACATTTTTATTTTGCAATTAATATTGCAGTATAATCAGAAAACAATACCTAAAGAAGATGTTCAATATGACCTCCTCGTCTTTGGAAACAGAAATCCATTCCGAATGAAAATTCATCCAAGACATTTTTAATCGTTTCAGTCCTTGGATAGTATACGTGGCCTATTCACATACACTTTGCTTTTTAAATAACCCCACAAAAAAATCGAGATGTTTCAAATACGGAGACGTTGCCGGCCTTTCGATAGCTCCTCTTCTTCCAATCCAACGATTTGGAAATGTAATGCTGAGAAACTCACGAACGCCTCGAAGATAATGAGGAGACGTTCCATCTTGCTGAATCCAAATTGATCTACGTACTCATGAGATGACGAAAGAGTCTGGCTAATGACATAAAACCGATATTCACATCGTGTTTATCAATACAAAAACAGTAAAGATTTTTTTAAACTTTAACAAATACCAAGTGGCTCATTTTATTTCCTCTTTATGTTAACATCAACGGTTGCAATATTCTGAACTACTTTTTCTAATAAGTTTCGAATGACTGAAGGACCTCGGTCGATGACCATTTGACAGTTTTGTCAATAAAGTATTATTATTATTAAATTTCGAGAATCGGCTCCATTTGTCAATTCGTAGGCAGTAGGCTGAGTTTAAAGTTCAGATTTTAACTGATTATCTTAAAGAATGTGAACCATGACTGTGCAAAAACTCAAATCTGTATTCCTTTAAGTAACGAAAATATGAGGGTGTCTTTAACTTAAATGCGACACACTGTATATATTTCCTAAAAAGATTTTATCAAACGGGATTGGGATTGTGTCTTTATGGATATTCAGATCACAGGATTGAACAAAATAACGCGATCCGTTGGCCATTGCGATCGCGAAGTTGTACCTTAGATTGACATTTGAAAATGTTTGCAGGTGTGCAAGAATGAATGTAATACAAGCATAATTTCCTCAGATATGATCAACGGAGTATGCAAATTTAGGATAATTAACGAAAAGTTTAAAAAACATCTTCTATATGCTTAAAGATACTAAAGAATATTTGTATTCAATAAAAATTTTCAATTCTGTAACTTCCGTATTTTTTTGTAAAAAACATTTTATGAGTTAAAATTATATTTTTTGGACATCAGGTATACATAATTTCTGAATCAGTCATCTGGTAGATCAGTCTGTCCTTGAATTCTCATCGTACGAGATTTATCAAAGATTTGGGGGAATAAATCAGAAAACTTCTTCTAATTAAAATAAACTGGATGGTTAGTGAGGCAGACCATACGTTTTATTGCGCTAGGGTAGGACGAGTTATTTTTATTCTATTTATTTTCGTTAAACGTGGATTCTGTTTTTTAAACGCCTATTCTCCTATAAAACGTTAGTAAGGTAAAATTCTGGAGTTGTTTCTGGGGACAGTGCCTGATTGAAGGGGGGGGGGGAAGGGGATGTATTGTACGTTTTCACTTCTCTACATTCTCTCTACATCTAATGACATATAATGACAGTTGGTCGGTTTTTATTTATAACCTCACTTACAAATTTCTGGCATAGAACAATCAGCACCAAGGCATCGTTCCAAAGTTCATTTCTCCGTTTCCCTCGTCCCAAGATCGAAGTTCATCACCCAGCTACTAGGGAACAAATGAATTGTTTATGATCATTCATTATTATATTTTTTATTTTTATATACAAATGTACATATTAAGCCTTTAATATATATTTATACATCTTAAAATTTATTCATCTGCAACGGATCGTTAAGAGATCTCGTAGTATTCGGCCATGGACGCCCAAACCAAATACCAGCCGAATACTATAGGGGACACTTGCACCGGGCGGCCAAATGGGATTGAAAAAATGTTTCTTTTTTTATAATTTCTTAGTGCCATAAAAAAACGGGGCGGCATGGAGTTGACTTGCTCCCCCTGAGAAATTTCCGGGTTAGAATTAGATCCGGAACTGTCTATGAAGTGGTGAAGTATCTGTTAGTTGGCATAGAGGATTGCTGGTATTTGCAGATCCGCTTTTGGTATGAAAGTAACAGACGTTGTTTGGGTATCAAAAGACGCGGTTCACACGATTCAATATAGAGACATGAACATTTTTTGAACGATATTTGCTAGCTGACATGAATATTTTAGTGGCGAACGAATTATAGATTTAGAAAAGTTTCCCCATCTGCTCCCATGGGCTAAGGATTTTACTATGCTAAAACTTTTGAGGCAATTTCCTTTTGTTTGTGCTATTGGAAGTTTCTACGCCAGGATTTTGTCGAAAATAAGTAAGAGTTCAAGAAAATGCTAAATAAAAATCAAAATTTTATATATTTCAAAACACTATATTCTCAAGCAAAATGGATACCATATATATAGCTTAACACCTCATGTGAGGTTACGCCGTTTTATTCTTCTAAATCCATTTATCGGGGTAGATCTGCCCTCATCCTCGGTTTATTATTGCACTTTTTCGCTGATTTGCCAACATTTCTTCCGGTCTCTTGTTTTCTTCTTCCATCTTGTAACATCTGCCCTGCTTAAGTCGTCTTCTAGCTCTGCCAACCATTTCGATCTGGGTCTTCCCCGCCTTATTTTTCCTCCTGGCTGCCATTGTAGCATATAGCCTTTGTTACAGCCTCTGGTCCTTGTCTCCATATATGTCCCAGCCACTTGATTCTTTATTTTATCTTCTCCGTTCAGTTCTTCTAATAGCTCTTGATTCGTTCTTCTTCTATATTCCTGCTCTCATATCTTCACTGGGCCCAGAATTGATCTTAATAGTGATAATTTCTGCTGCATACATTGTTATGGGCCTTCTTATTATTCTGTATATATTCAACTTTGTTTGTTTAGCCAATATTTTGCTTTTTAACAGATTTTTGTTAGCTTGATACGCTCGGTTTGTTGCCATTATTTTTTCTTCGATATCCGTTCTTCTTTCCCCTTTATTGTTTATCATTACGCCCAGGTATTTAAATTTTTGTACTTCTTTGAATTTTTTATTTCCTATTCTTATTTCCCCATAGGAAATCAAATAGATGTCTTGAAATCAGTTTCTCAGCTAAATATACCTTCAAGATATCTCCAGATCTAGTTAGATCTAAAATTAAACGGATGAAAGTGCACTTGCCATGAAAACCAAGCTTTCAATCTCAAGAGAAACCAAATAATTTCCAATACACATATTTACCCAGCATTTCAAGAAAAAACCAAGAACATGCATATTCCTATTAATCTACTAAATAATCCTTTCTGATTTAGACTCCTGAATCTATAAATTTTGCAATTACGTTATCTGAACTGAATGTAACCATTTTTATATAAAAAATAATCATTTGCTGAATAAAGTACTGTGTGCAATTGTAGATGCACCATGGTATGTAAGGAATGTCGGCCTCCACAGAGATCTGAGGATGAGAACAGTCGACGAAGAAATAAAAAAATTTGCTGTAAAACACGAAAAGATACTGCATGACCACGTTAACACCGAAGCACTGCAGTCCTGACTCCTGAGACAACCAACATCTGACGAGAAGACTCAAAAGGACAAAACCGAGTTAGTGACTGAATAGTACACAAGAATACTATGCGAAAATTAAGTGTGCAGGTTCCGCTTGAAATACCATAACGAAAAATTGCTGGTTGGCTATTTTAGCTGGTGAAATATAAATGGTGTTTAGTTTTACCAACACAACTTTCTGTAGGATCCAGGAGAGGATTACAGGGTCATGTCATCTTCCAACACGTCTATATCAAATATAGACTGCTGGATACCCGCCAGATTAGTTGGCTTCTACTAGTAATTTGTAAATACTTATTTAACTGGAAAGTAGGGTCAATTTGTTTAAATTTAACATAAAAAAATGTGTACTACCCTCTACATTTTTTTAACCGTTAATTCAATTATTTAGATTCACTAGTGGCATGCATTAAAACAGGTAACAATGACGACGAAAAGAAGCAGATGTGCGGGAGAGGGGATATCTCATCGACAGGGGGTTCCAAATAATTGTCGATTCTTATGTGACAGTTGTGCAATTGACCGCGCATACTGGATCTATTAAACCGAATTACTCCCCCGCAATTTGATGATTTATTGTCATGTATCACACGGCGCATAAAGGATATAGAAGATGACCTAGAATGCTGGTAGTAGGAGGGTGACTTTTGTCAAATGAAATGATAAATTCCGGAAGATAATTGAAGGATATCTTTCGATATTTGGGGAATGATCGCTATACATGGTTAGGCTTTTGTTAGGACCGCCGCTGGAAATGGAAAAGTGGATAATAGGTAATGGGAGGGTGGACCATTATTGTCAGTTAGAATGTAGTTTTAATAAATTTCAATAAAGACTGGATTTATTTTAATAGATGTAATAGATTAAATGTCTAGAATGTCTTTGTATAAATTTGTACTCTCTAAATTCGAGTCAGTCAATTTTCACTGACAATTTTTACTGACTCATTTATATGTGAGCCAATAGGAACTCACCGCATCGATAAAAATCTTAGTGGTGCCGATTAAACGATGACTAATCCATCAAGAAACAAGTTTAGAAGTACTGGTTAGTCAGTAACTTTTGAACTGTCTACTGGGAATTGATTGATTTGAGCATTGATTTTTAATTTTTACTGACTAAATCATTTCATAGGGAATCTGTAGAATTTGACTAGCCGAACCAGTAAAAATCTTAGTAGTGGTGATAAAACAAACTTCTCTTTAAGTTTAGAAGTACTGGTTAGTCAGTAACTTTTGAACTTGCTGACAATAGTCAGATTTTTATCGGAAATGG
This sequence comes from Crepidodera aurea, assembly GCA_949320105.2. Classification (NCBI taxonomy): domain Eukaryota; kingdom Metazoa; phylum Arthropoda; class Insecta; order Coleoptera; family Chrysomelidae; genus Crepidodera; species Crepidodera aurea. The sequence continues at coordinate 21,512,423 of OX439472.1, read as the reverse complement.
ATTAATTCCTAAGTGAGTCAGTAGAATTTGACTGGCCGAATCAGTAAAAATCTTAGTGGAATCAATAAAAGGAACTTCCATTTTTTGACTGATTCATCAGGAAACTTTAGAAGTACCTACAGATATAGTCAGTAACTTTTGAACTTACTGAAAATTTTGTCAGATTTTTACTAGATATTGATTGACTTTAAATTTTAATATCCTAAAAGTTTCATAAGAAATCACGGAAACGTCAACATTTTAAAGTTCTCATATAAAATCGTCAACGCATAAGGCAAATTTTTGTTTATTCTACAGACAGATGGGTTAAAAACAGCCTTAAACAATTTTATGTAATAACGACATTTTTAAGGGTCCTTAAGGATTAAAATTCCCAGTATTTGTCAAGCAGCTTAGAACACAAAAGATCGCTATGGTAAAAGAGAGACTACCTGTACTGTTACAATAATTTACAATACTTGCGACAATCCTCTCTTTAAGCTTATCTAATATCTACAGCATCTTTACCAACATCGATATGGATGAACTCGTACCTATTATTACGTGATTATTTTTCAGGATATGTCGTCCTTAGTTATCAGTGGCGTAGAGTGAAATATGAAATTAGAATTAGAATTGATTTGTTTCACCTTATTTTTTTAATTAGATTATTTTATTGAAGTAATATACCTACATTTATACGAAAGGGCTTAGTTGGTCCAGCGGTATAAACTTAGTCTCGAGTGTTTATGGTGATCTGTCCTTACGCCCACTTTCACTTCTTTCGCTATTGGTAAATTCGAATCATGTTGCTAGTTCTTGTCGTGTGTCGTGTGTCATAACATAATAGATAAAGAATAGTATAATGATAAAGAAAAAAAAATTGAACAAACTCTTTTTTTGTTTTATATATTATACTGATAAATTATTAGGTATACAACTTTGCTTCCGACGTTTTGCTATAGATGGCATTAGCATTAGTCAAAGAAGATCATTGGGAAACAATTTTAAAACTCCTTAGAGACAAAAGCAAAAAATTGGGTGACGTACGAGTTGAAACCGAAAGATGTTGATCTGCATTTGTTTGCTTGTAAACAGTAGTTTCCCTAACCCCACATAATATTTGTAAATTTTTTCTGTAAGGATAGAATCTCTACGTCGTCCAGCACTGTCGCCTTTATTTCGAGTTCTTCCTCTTCCCTCTTTCTTACTAGATTCCTTCTTTTCGTACTTATTTTACGGGTCTTGTATTTATCTATAAATTCACAGCTTTCCTTAATAAGTCGTTAGTACTTAAAATTCTTACCAATAATCCGTTACGTTCATTTATTATAGATTTTATTCTTTGCTATAAATATATATAGTAAAATTTTATTGTTTTTATCTTTTTTCTTACCATCTTCAATTGCTTCCTTTATTCTGTCCCACTATAGTGGAGTGAAATTAGACGAAAATATTCTGAAAATGGAGGTAAGAGCTCAGTCAAATTTTTTAAATTTTTTTGATTTTATAGATAAAGAGAAGTTTGAAAAAAAATGTTCAATCAATTTTGGCTGGAGCTTCGTGAGATATCGTCCCTGTAATTGCAAAATGTCGTATGTCAAAAATTCCGTATGAACACAAACACGTTAAGTTAACGCCTTAAATGCCATATAATATGATGTTACATCATAAAAATAAGCTATAAACTGATTTCTGAAATAATTGAAACAAAAAAGTAAAAAGATATTAAGTTTTTTTGCTCTCCTGAAAAGTGGCCTTTTTGACATACGACATTTTGCAATTACAGGGACGATATGTGCCAAAATCGTCATTTTTCGAGTGGAGTGCTTCACTATTTTTTAAATAGCTCCGGCTCTAAGAGTCGTGAAAAAATTAAAAAAAATTAAAATGATGAGTAGGGTTTTTTAAAAATGTATCCTAACCTCAAAAAACGAATTCGCGCATATTTTTTTTTTACTGAGTTGTGGTTTAATAACCAAAGAATCTGAATTTTCTTAAAAATTGGAAAAATATGTATTTTTATGTCGGAAAGACATGGTAAAAGTAAAAAAAAATGTATTTGTCCAGTCAAAATCGGCATTTTTCGAAAAAAAATTGAATTGGCCGCCATTTTTGGAAAAACAATAGTAGAGAAAAAAATTTTATCCTAAAAAGAAGGATTTTGTGTGTACTTTTGTCTAAGAAAAAGAAAGTGCCCAATTTAGTGAATAATAAAAAAATAAAAATTCGATTTTCATTTTTTCCCAATTTTTTATCGCGAGATTTATGCTTGATTCTTTTAGAAAAACTGTTTTTCAGTCCAAAAAATGTTTAAAAAAATAAAAAAATATTTCGTGTTCTAAAGTAAGATTTTTGTGAGAGAATGAATCAATATAAATCAATATAAAAAAAGGAAAATCGATTTTTTTATTTATTCTCTAAATTGGGCACTTTAAATAAAGAAATAAAATGTTGGATTTTCTTAGACAAAAGTACATAGAAAATCCTTCTTTTTAAGATAAAAAATTTTTCTCTACTATTGTTTTTCCAAAAATAGCGGCCCATTCAATTTTTTTTCGAAAAATTCCGATTTTGGATAGACAAATACATTTTTTCCCTTTAAATTTTTTACTATGTCTTTCCGATATAAAATTACATATTTTCTCCAATTTTTAAGAAAATTCGAGGATTCTTTGGTTATTTATTGCCAATTCAGTAAAAAAAAATAAGGTGCGCGAATTCGTTTTTTGAGGTTAGTCTGCATTTTTAAAAAACCCTACTATACGGATCGATACTTTACTTTATCACGGTCATTTCAATTTTTTTTTTATTTTTCACGACTCTTAGAGCCGGAGATATTTAAAAAATAGTGAAGCAATCCACTCGAAAAATACCAAAAATGCCGTTTTTGGCACATATCTCGCGAAGCTCTAGCCCAAATTTATTGAAATTTTTTTTACAAGCTTCTCTGTATATATAAAATCCAAAAAATTGACTTAGCTCTTACATCCATATAAAATTATAATTGGATGGAGATATAGAACAAAGAACCAAGAACCATTTATAAAATCATAGTTTCGGCTTTTTTAAAATTTGATAAATCATTTTAAAAATAAAATAATAAATATCAAAAAAAATAAATGGTACATAGAACTCTTCAGGAAAATAAAAAGCATTATTTTCGAGATTTTTTAATATTATTTTTTCAAAAATTAGTGTGTTCCTCTAATAGACTCCACTACTAGCCCCACTCATAATTAATGTTTCTATTTGAATTATATAAATAAAGTAAATACAATCTAAATTAAGAAATACGAAATTAGAATTTTAAACACTATAAATATACCTGGACTAAAACAACAGCATATTTTTAGAAAAAATAAATAAAATAAAAAAAATAGTAGTACTTGATTCACTGAGAGTACGCCACTGTAAAAATCCAGCAATTATATTTTAGACTAATAACAGGGCGACCTCTTCGTATTTCCTTTCTTGAGATTCACCGCAATAAATTGTCCCCAATGCTGCTTTTGTGTAACTTGAATGCAACGTAGCTGTAACGTGAGATGTTTATACCCCACCTGACCGCGTAGGCAAGGCTCCAAGCAATCCGCTCATAATGCTGTTCGATATCAAGACAAACAACATCTATATTTATGTCATTGTAATGTCAACGTTGCATCTATTGTGATGGCCTAAATATATGAGGGATTTTTGTTGGTCTCTTGGCATGTCGTAGGACGGACTAATTTTTATGAAATTTGAGAAGACGAGTGCTCAGGTGATGGATGTTCCCTTTTTGATTTATTCCAAAACTATTTTGAATGCAATATCCATGTTTATTGTACCAATGATTTTTAATTACCGTACTAAATAATAATAAATTTTAAAAAAACCTCATTGTTTTAGGTATACCTACAACTTTGCTTCCGCCGTTTTATTTCCGAAATTAATGGCTTTATTGTAAAAAACTGATTATACATTTATGACTCAAAGAACACATGAAAATGTTAAATTCCTAGTAATGATGTTAGACAGGACCTCTTCATGGTCTTACTTACAAAATATTTGGAGTTTTCAACCTTAAAAATGGTCTACCATGTTGCCATTGAAAGTAATATTAGATATGTTATTACATTATTTGGAAGCTGCGCCGATGTCGGAAATAGTACATTGTTTACCGAGTAGGAAAAAGTCTACATTCCTGGACAACTGTGAAGATTGTAAAATGTAGCTTTTCTTACGAGATGAACGTACTATTTTTCCGCAAATCGTTTAAAATTCGATAGATACTAACGGTTTTGAAAAAATCGCGAATAATTTTATTCACAAATAAATGGTGCTTTGAAATTCGTAATAAAATTGGTTGCGTTACTATGGAAACGTATCATTGTTGAATTGTCAAACTTGACGCGTATAAATTTAATTGTTGTTGTTTTCGAAAGCAAAACAGTGTAAAATGATAAGTGATGATGAATTTTCCATTCCTGAGACTCCTCCAGAGCTGGTTGAGGCAGTGAATACTGCTTCATTAGAATTATTGCCATAGAAATCAAGAGAAAAGTACGAATATGCATATACACATTTATGTAGAACACCTACAACTGTAAGGAAATCTTGACTTTTTCTTTAAGAAATTATGTCTGGAATGTCAAAATTTCCCACCGATTTGCGGAAATAGTTATTTGTTTTACTAGGCAGGCATAATTTTTTCTCCGATTGTTTATAATGATATATGTATATTGTATTTGTAAATTATTACAATTCCCACAATCTTTTTATTTTCCTGTAGTGATAAATTAGAACAAAATTTGATAGAAATCGCAATTGTTGGAATGGTTGGTTGCTATGGTTGCGATCATTTTGCTGCCTAGGCAGGAAAAGTAATACTTTGCTGATAGATGTGTCTGCAAAATTAATATTTGCTGTCAATCAGAGAAAAACTATTTATCTGTCAAAAAACAGCCCTAAGAATAATATTGGGAATGAAAGTGACAGATTCTTGTAGGAACAAATTCAAACAGAACAAAATATTGACGACTACTGCAATCTTTATAAAAGAATCACTGTTATTTGTCTTCAAAAATCCATCACTTTTTGAGAAACATCAATCTCAAAATAACTATATAGCCAGGTCAATAAATTATACGTATCCATCCAATAGCATAGACTTTCAATGATAGAACATTAAAACATATACCTAGACAATATTACCGAATTAAAAAAGAAGTTATTTGAATTTGTAGTTGAATTATAACCTTATACATTAATTTTTGGTTAGGACGGTTCTTGAATATTAATTTATGTTTTTCTTTTTTGTTTGTTGGGATTAGGATTAGTTAGTTAGGAGTTAAATAAATAAACAATCATTGGCAAAATTAGTATAAAATAACTATGAAAAAAGAATTATCAAAGAAATGATTTATATAAAAAAAAGCAACCCTGCCATCAATAACAGAACAGACATTAATAACCTAAGCAGAATCTACCGTATATCAACACATTTTTACATAATCCCTAATGTTCCTTTTTGATGTATAACAAGGATAATTGACAGTTAATACCAACAAACAACTAGTAAAATTAAAAGTTTCCTAACCCACGACATAGGAAAATAGTTTCATTAAAATATTAAAAATATTGAAATTATCATCAAAAATAGTATAAAAGTAAATACCAACGTACGTACTTTTTCATATTATTATAACGTAAAATATAAAAATTAATTTTACTCTCACTGTTGGCTATTTTCTCTTAATCAAAAGTAAAATTTAAATTCCTTTTCCATCAGCTTGGATATGACTAGGTACACAATAAAATTGCTTCAATTCAACTTTTTGTAAAAATTTAAAATGAAAAAAAAATAAACTGATGAAGCCTCTGGGCAGAGGCGAAACGTATTTTGTACTAATTTTGCCAATGATTGTTTTGTTTATTTAACTCAGAATCCTAATCCCAAGAAACAACAAAGAAAAACTTATACTTTAAGTTAGTTCTCTAATGTATAATCTATTTCTGTAAAATAGGTTTTTTCTACTAAATTTTCAAACGTTTTAAGTGTTTTCTGTAAAATTAGTAATTTAACATATGCATATGCAATTTGAAGATGTTTGAGTTTTTCAATGAAAACATAAATAGAGGGATGAGTGGCATAAAAAGAAGAATTGAATTTTGAATGGAATGATTTGCAAGCTCTTGTAGTTCTTCATATTGATGGCGTTTTTTCTGCCCATGTGAATGATTTGAAAACTGGACTTTCACCGATATAATTTTCTTACTTATTTACCTTAATTTTATTAGCACCTATATACAAGCCTTGACAATTTAGGTACCATGATCTTTAGACCTTTTACGTGGTGTCGAGAAAACCTGTCGTATTATTAAGATCCTTCTACAAATTTAGGAATACGGTAACTTTGGTGCAAAATCCCTTTATCCTATCTCTCGTTAGGTTATTGTTTTTGTAATCAGATTTAATCAGTTTCTAAAATTTTGGATTTAAGATTAAATTAACTTTCTCATTGCAGTCGTGTCTTTTGGTTGTATATTTTTCAGGCTCTTTTTTCTTATTTTTTGATCTCCTTTGGCCACCATTTTGGTTTTTTTTTCGATTATTTTTTTCATCTGTCAAAACAGTCAGATTTTGTAGTTTCAGCCAATAAGAGCTAAGTATCCTAACCAATCATTGTGTTTTATACTGATTATTTTTTTCATCTGTCAATACAGTCAGATTTTGTGGTTTCAGCCAATAACAGCTCAGGATCCTAACCAATCATTGTGTTTTATACTGATTATTTTTTTCATCTGTCAATACAGTCAAATTTTGTGGTTTCAGCCAATAACAGCTCAGGATCCTAACCAATCATTGTGTTTTATACTGATAAAACCGCTTCTTCGTATTTGTTTCTTGATTAAACTGTGTTTACCTTTTTGAAATGTCAAATGTAAACATTTAACAATTTTTATTATACTAAAATGTATTGCAAATCTATGTTAATAACCAAATTTCAAAATGTATTTGTAAACTAACCTGTTTTTATTAACGCCAAAACGCCTTTAACATTTTTACATACCTCACTTCAACACTAAACTTAAAATTAATTAAATTAAGAAAGACTTCATTTCATTCTTCTTCTTCGCTTTTATTTACGGCGTTTCGCGGGGTAGCCAGTCAAAAAATCGCCTTGGTGGCCCTGTATGTAAAACTATAACAGCCTAACAGCTCAGGTTTCAATTTAAATTGGTAAAGAAAATTTTCAATATTTGTGTGTAAAGTGTCTTTTGCATAAATGACTATGTTCTCTGTTTTTAATACAAAATGATTCAAAAAATAATCCTTTCAAATACGACTCGTCCTCTGAAATTTTATAGATTAAATTTTTGATCTTCGTACTCAAACGCCTTTATTTTAGGCAAAACCACTCAAACAAACTGATTTAAGATAAAATCACTCGTCCTGCGGACTCGTGATTTTATCAATCAGTTTGTTTTCGTGGTTTTTCCAAATAAAGCCGTTTTCGTGAAAACCAAAAATTTAATCGATAAAATTTGGAGGACTCGTGGTATTACCTTTGATAAAACCGCTTCTTCGTATTTGTTTCTTGATTAACCTGTGTTTACCTTTTTGAAATGTCAAATGTAAACATTTAACAATTTTTATTATACTAAAATGTATTGCAAATCTATGTTAATAACCAAATTTCAAAATGTATTTGTAAACTAACCTGTTTTTATTAACGCCAAAACGCCTTTAACATTTTTACATACCTCATTTCAACACTAAACTTAAAATTAATTAAATTAAGAAAGACTTCATTTCATTCTTCTTCTTCGCTTTTATTTACGGCGTTTCGCGGGGTAGCCAGTCAAAAAATCGCCTCGGTGGCCCTATATGTAAAACTATAACAGCCTAACAGCTCAGGTTTCAATTTAAATTGGTAAAGAAAATTTTCAATATTGGCGTGTAAAGTGTCTTTTGCATAAATGACTATGTTCTCTGTTTTTAATACAAAATGATTCAAAAAATAATCCTTTCAAATACGACTCGTCCTCTGAAATTTTATAGATTAAATTTGGAGGACTCGTGGTATTACCTTTGATAAAACCGCTTCTTCGTATTTGTTTCTTGATTAAACTGTGTTTACCTTTTTTGAAATGTCAAATATAAACATTTAACAAATTTTATTTAGCATTATTAATTATTATTCCACTAAAATGTATTGCAAATCTATGTTAATACCCAAATTTCAAAATTTATTTGTAAACTAACCTGTTTATTCGTTTATTCACACACACAACATCAGTTTTTGAATACCCAAATACTCTATATCCGAATTAAGCCAAACGCAATCACGTATGCCTTGGTGGCTCTATATTTAAAACTATAACAGCTCAATATCTTTTGATGTTTCAATTTAATTTGATAAAGAAAATAATGAACATTTGTGTGTAAAGTGTCTTTTGCATAAATGACTATATTTTCTGTTTTTAATACAAAATGATTCAAAAAATAATCCTTCCACACGTCCTCTCAAATTTTATAGATTCAATTTTTGGTCTCCATACTCAAACACCTTTATTTCAGGCAAAACCACTCAAACAAACTGATTTGAGATAAAATCACTTGTCCTGCGGAGTCGTGATTTTATCAATCAGTTTGTTTTCGTGGTTTTCCAAATAAAGCCGTTTTCGTGAAAACCAAAAATTTAATCGATAAAATTTGGAGGACTCTTATTACCTTTGATAAATTAACTCCAACTTGGAAATGCTTTTGTCACTTTGACATCGATAAGAAAGGTGCATCCTTTTTTATCGCGATAAAAACTTTTCTTCCTCAATATCTGGTAAGCGGACGTCACTTTATTTGTCAACTTTAGTTATAATTATATCAATGATTAGTTTTTGAATTTTAATACATTGTTAGTGATTATAACTGTTTGTTTACAAAATAAACATTCAATATGAATCGATTTGGAAATGTTTCTGTACATCACGAAAATCTTGTTAGTATTATAATTTAGAGACTATATATTTTTAATAAATGCTCTTTTAAAATTGTTCTGTTAATTATTAATTGTTCAATAAAAATAAAGTTTTTGTTTTTTATTCTAATATATTCTGTCGTTAATTTATCTAATCAAAAAACACGCAACCTTTTCTTTTATGGATAAATTTCTTTTTATCTCAGTATTTTTCCATCACTGATTTTACTGATTGGCAAAATGTTTCGATACAAAGAGAAATTTATTAAAGGTAATACCACGAGTCCTCCAAATTTTATCGATTAAATTTTTGGTTTTCACGAAAACGGCTTTATTTGGAAAAACCACGAAAACGAAAATCAGTTTGTTTGAGTGGTTTTGCCTAAAATAAAGGCGTTTGAGTATGAAGATCAAAAATTTAATCTATAAAATTTCAGAGGACGAGTCGTATTTGAAAGGATTATTTTTTGAATCATTTTGTATTAAAAACAGAGAACATAGTCATTTATGCAAAAGACACTTTACACACCAATATTGAAAATTTTCTTTACCAATTTAAATTGAAACCTCATGATGAGCTGTTATAGTTTTACATACAGGGCCACCAAGGCGATTTTTTGATTGGCTACCCCGCGGAACGGCGCCGTAAATAAAAGCGAAGAAGAAGAATGAAATGAAGTCTTTCTTAATTTAATTAATTTTAAGTTTAGTGTTAAAGTGAGGTATGTAAAAATGTTAAAGGCGTTTTAAATAAACTAATAAAAACAGGTTAGTTTACAAATACATTTTGAAATTTGGTTATTAACATAGATTTACAACACATTTTAGTATAATAATAATTGATAAATGTTTACATTTGACATCTCAAATAGGTAAACACAGTTTAATCAAAAAACAAAAACGACGAAGCGGTTTTATCAAAGGTAATACCACGAGTCCTCCAAATTTTATCGATTAAATTTTTGGTTTTCACGAAAACGGCTTTATTTGGAAAAACCACGAAAACAAACTGATTGATAAAATCACGAGTCCGCAGGACGAGTGATTTTATCTTAAATCAGTTTGTTTGAGTGGTTTTGCCTAAAATAAAGGCGTTTGAGTATGAAGATCAAAAATTTAATCTATAAAATTTCAGAGGACGAGTCGTATTTGAAAGGATTATTTTTTGAATCATTTTGTATTAAAAACAGAGAACATAGTCATTTATGCAAAAGACACTTTACACACAAATATTGAAAATTATCTTTACCAATTTAAATTGAAACCTGAGCTGTTATAGTTTTACGTACAGGGCCACCAAGGCGATTTTTTGACTGGCTACCCCGCGAAACGGCGCCTTAAATAAAAGCGAAGAAGAAGAATGAAATGAAGTCTTTCTTAATTTAATTAATTTTAAGTTTAGTGTTAAAGTGAGGTATCTAAAAGTGTTAAATGAATGTTGAAATAAACTAATAAAAACAGGTTAGTTTACAAATACATTTTGAAATTTGGTTATTAACATAGATTTGCAATACATTTTAGTATAATAATAATTGATAAATGTTTACATTTGACATCTCAAATAGGTAAACACAGTTTAATCAAAAAACAAAAACGACGAAGCTGTTTTATCAGTATAAAACACAATGATTGGTTAGGATCCTGAGTTGTTATTGGCTGAAACCACAAAATCTGACTGTTTTGACAGATGAAAAAAATAATCAGTATAAAACACAATGATTGGTTAGGATCCTGAGTTATTATTGGCTGAAACCACAAATTCTAACTGTTTTGACAGATGAAAAAAATAATCCGATAAAAAAAAGCTCTTCTGTTTTTACTGTTGATAATTTTGTTTATTGTTCTCCTTCCATGATTCTTTTTACCAACTTCTGATATGACATGTAATTTTTGTTTTCTGATCTACTAAACACCTTATATCCATATTCCAGTATAAAGGGTTCATTTATTTATAGTAAAGGGCAAAATTTTAATCATAATTTGATTAAATTAAAAAACAGATTTCTAAATTAGTTTATTTTTATCTAACCCTAGTTTTAATTAACTGTATTGCTTGCCTAGTAAACACTTAACGACATATTCATGAAAAAATATGTTTTCCTTCATTAATACGTTTGTTGAGACTGGAAATTTTCAGCCGCCGTTTGATTTCCGTCTCTGCATGAAATTAAAAACGCATCGTACCACCCTTAGGGCTTCAATGCAATAATAAGTAACGTGATATTGAAGCCCCTGATGCACCGCGTCGTAACTTCCTGCCGTTTAATATTTTTTCCATAAATTTAGCATCTTCTGTGTCTCATCAGTCGAAAGCAAGCATTCCCGCGGATATATTTAATAAATAAAAAAATACTCTAATTCTCTGTCGCGTGCTGTAAATGGGGTGAAATAACACCTAAAAAGCTTGCACTCCCCCTACAATAATAGCGGGGTTATTTAACTGCGGAAGCGTATTTTAAATATTAGGCAGAAAAGTCGTTCCAGTGGCGTTTCTAGTTGGTACGTTTCTTTTAATTACAGCTGACATGTACCCACTTATAATGTGTTCCGCAAGGTTCCGGTATTTCCATGGCTTTTAGCTTCCTTACTAGTCTTTTGTTTTCAAATTACGTTTCTCATATCATTATTAACTTCTAGTAGAATATATTTTTCAATTGTTACCAGTATTTAGCCAGTTTTTAATCTTAATTTAATCAGAAGCAGGCAATTCCATCTTAGATTATCAAATGCGTGGCTAGATCTAGAGAGAACCTATTGACTGACAGGTGTGTCACAGAGCATTTAATATAGCCGCAACATATCAACTATAGCAAAGCAGTGGACAGAACATCTCATGAACAAGGCCATAGCCAGAAGGGGAACACCATAATTGTTTATGATAATAGTAAACACTATAAAAATAAGGAAACAGGACTCATTTTTTACGAAAAAAAAAAATACGTAGTAAACTGACGAAACCGCCTAAAAATTGTTTTACGTAAATCCTTTTGGATTTAGCTTTGTACCTGAGGTGCAGAGTCCACCTTATGTACATGACTATATACCCTGGTTTTTATTTTTTCTTTAATTTAGGTTCCGAAACCAAAAATTGTTTTATTTAGATTTCTTTTTATTCTCTCTATTAAAATGTCTATTCTTTTGTGTCATCCTACAAACTTATTGAGTGACCAGGTATATAATTGACAAATATATGTGTTAAAACTGTACCGCCACTGCTAGACATCATAAAGTCACATGTGACAACAGGCTGTTTTCAGCTTTATGGAAACGGAAGCAGATCTTTCGGCTCGTGCTTCGAGTTCTAGACCATTTGTCTGTCAAACAACCCCTCTCGATAAACACATATATATATGATCCCATTTCTGGTAAAAATGCAGGCGCTTTAACGCATCGAGTAAATTACCTTGACTTCTATAAACTCTTGGTCCATCTAAAAATAACCAGACTTTAGTTGTTTTCTGTGAACGAACGGTTTGGAAGCAACATTTTAATCTCTATATCATGTTTTTTTGGTTCCTGATGAGTTATGCTTGAGTTTCCTTGTAAAATGTAATTATAAATGATAAATGTATGCAAAAATTGACTGGATGAGATATGCTTCAGTACACTTCGAAATTACATCGAATTTTATAAACATTCAAATTTGAAAATATCGAAAATAAAGTCACTATAAAAATGTATACACTGGCTACTAATTTTATTTATAAGATTATATTTTTTGAACATACGAGCTTTATTTATTTATTTAATTTTGACTTATACGCAAACAGGACATCTCTTAACGCGTCTTCTGGCGGCCAGTGCCGACAACAATTGTCCGAGTCAGATTATATGGCGGTGTATGCTAGTATGGTGATTCATACATAATCGTGTATATTTGTTTGAAAACGTTGTGATATTAGTGAGTTTGGAGGGGAAACGCAAGAATACTACCAACCTCATTTTCTTACAGATATCATATGTCAAAAGGCCAAAGAATTATCAATAGTAATACCACAAGTGATTGAATTTTCGCGATAAGTCTGTCGATTCATTTCATAACGAAGAGTTGCTTAAAAACACCACGAGTCCGCAGGACGAGTGATGTTTTCTTCAAGCAACTCAGTTGAGTTATGAAATAAGAGACAGACTTTAAAACTTTAAACTATTTCACAAACAAAGTAAAAGGTCTCATTTTGACGTCTGTAGCTGTAATTATTTTTTTCAAAATGTCAAATTTTGTTTTGCAATTCGTATCCATGGTTACGCCGTGAAAATATCTCGCTGATAGACCAATCAGGATTGAAAGACAGCTAGTATTATCGCGATAATACCAGCTGTCTTTGGTTTGTGATTGGTCAGATTTTGTGAAAATTCGAAGATGAGTGAAATAGTCAAAGGTACATTCAGCAATTATGTAGGTAATACTTCGTATAAATTCAACAGATTCTCCATAATTACTTTTATGTCAAGGCAAAAGAATACTGAAGTTTTAGGTTAGGTAAATAGAGAAGGTACATTGTATGATATCTGTGATTCCGTGGTTTGTTTCGCAGAAACTTCAAATATTTGAACTTTATTGCGGCAGGTCTGGCCGCCATTTTGTTCGCGGAAAAATTGCGTCATTCCATTATTTCCGCCTTTAGTAAAAGAAAAATAACGAAATATCTAGAACAAAAAACAAAAAATGTTACCAAGAAAAGTTGATGTTGATAATGAAGAGAAAAAACAGAGTAAAGAATTAAAGAAGAGATATTCTTTATCATTTTTGAGTATCTTGAATCCGTTTCGATGTTTTTTAAATAGGGCTTATACCCTAACAGATTTCTCAGTTTCCATTTGTTTTTTAATTTATAAGACCTTTGAATCTACTAGAGAGAACAATATTTGACAAATGAAAACAACTGCAATGCGAATCTTAAATCATTTGTAACGAATTTATAAATACATCATGAAATGAAGGCAGTGAAGTAGTCTGAAAGTCTTCAGGCAAGTTTTAAAATAAATAAAGTGTCAAATCGAAGTAAAATTAACATTCCAGAAAAGTTATTTATTAAGTTTTACAATTTTTTAGGAGTTATGGAGTTACAGTTCAAATAAAACCGTTGCAGACTTAAATTAAAAATATTACAAAGAGTTTTTTATATTATTACCAAAGAAAATATCACAGTTTTTGAATTTTGATTATTATTAACAAATTTTGTCTGTGCTAGTTGCTGCTTAAATATTTTTTTTATTAAAATTTCGTCATGACAATGAAACAATCAGTTTTTTATGTGGACATCAAGACATATTTACAAAATAATCGGAAAAAATATATTTTTTAGAAACAATGAAATTAAAAATAATGTAATTATTATAAGCAAAGCATGCAAAATAATTTAATACCAAAAACTATAACTTGTAAAGTTCTGGAAGCAAAATAAAGAAAGTAACATTTTGACAATAACCGCATTTTAGAAATTGTATCCACTGATGGCGCTCTGATACTTTGTGGCAACTTTTACCAACCTTTGTTGATTTTTGTTGGTGTTGTGGATATTTGCTTCTAATAAAAAGTCTGAGAGTAATTATTTAAACAATTTTATTTGCAATTTTCTCCGATTTTTGGTTAGAGCTTGCTCAAAAAATTAAAACTTGTTAAAATCTATCGTACTAATTTGATTTGGAAACAGAAGAAAACGTAAATTATTACACTTAAGTGTGGATATGTTTGATCCTCTTGAACCTTTCGCTAATGACAATGGCCTCGTTAAAGGTATCCATTTCCAAGTCATTATCGAGGTCACTGTTTCTGTGGATTGACGGTTTGGCTTAGGATTTTGTTTCGGAGTCACTGCATTACTTTTCAATTGTTTTTTTTTGGCATAGCTTGATAACATATTAATATTATGGAAAAAATTCTCATTTTTTTTATCTTTGACATATGTTCTGTATCGTAGCGTAGCGACCAATTGAATACCCAAATAGTTTGGTGTATTATCATATGGTACTTGTATATGTTGATTTATTTTGTTTGCGAAATTGACAATCGTACTGCTGCATGCTGTCTTTCAATATATCCAGTATGGGCTTACAAACGTTTCAATTATCCAGTATCAAGCCATCGATCGTCCAGTATCCATTTTCTAGGCTTATATACTAGGTTGGGCCGAAAAAACCTTTTTTTTATTTCGAAGTTGTAATAGCGCGGAAAACTTGCGAATCATATAGACTAAAAAAAAAGAAAAAAATAATCAAAATCGGTTGACATCTTCCGATCGCGCATAGGCCCTAAAGTTTTACAAAATATTGAAAATTTCACATTTTTACGCATTTTGGGTATCACAGGCACACAAAAAAAAGTGGAATGAACTTTACATGTGAGTATACTACACGTTTGGATTTTGAGCCACTGAACCCGAATCTGGCCTCAGAATTCTCCCTGGACCCCTCAGTTTTCCCCTAGCCTAGGGGAAATGCATGAAATCTTAGAAATTTCAGTATCTGTGAAAGCAATTTCGATCTACGCAAAACGATGATGTTTTCACGTATCTCGAGTTGCTTAGTTCTAATCTTACTGTAGAATTTCCCTAGAGTACCTCAGAATTCCACTAGCCTAGGGGAAAAAGTGTTAAGCTGAGCAAAACTTGTGATTTCTGGATAGTTCTATTTTTGTGCAAGAAAGCTTACATATTTTCGTATTTTCGTATTCATATCTGACGTACAAAATGTTTCACAGTACTTCAGAATTTCCCTAGCCTAGGGAAAAACGTAGAAAATTGTGCCAAAAACCGAAGTTTCATGCAGGCCTTTTTCGTACGGAAAAGCTGATATCTTTCCATCTTGTCAGTTGCCGTGTTCATTTCTGTCATCAGAATTTTCATCCAGCTCCTCACAATTGCGCTAGCCTACGGAAAATTCCATTATTTATATACTATTAGTTTGTTCGTCTTTTCCTTGTTCATTTATCATCAAACGTCCGACGGAGCAGATTCCTCTTTCTTTTTTTGCTTTCACCTGCAACATCACAAGTTTTGCTCAGCTTAACAGTTTTTCCCTTAGGCTAGTGGAATTCTGAGGTACTCTAGGGAAATTCTACAGTGAGATTAGAACTAAGCGATTCGAGATACGTGAAAACATTATCGTTTTGCGTAGATCAAAATTGCTTCCACAGATACTGAAATTAAAATGTTTATATAAATATGACAAATTAATTTTTTTTGTAGGTCCTTTTAGATACGCTAATGAAATAACTCAACACTGTTTACAGTAAACTTTTACTTCTATTGTAAATACATAGTTATAATTAAATTTAGAATCACACATCATCTGGTCATTATTCGAATATACTGAATGGTGCATCGGGCCATGTTCTCACATTCAATTCTATTTATTTTTGTAAACCAATTGTCTGAACTACAAATGGTTGCAGCCACATGAACTTGAGTTAATTATTAGTAGCATGATCAACAAAAGTACGTGCATGCGGCTAAAAATAAATTTTTAAAGGTTAGTAAATTTAGATCGGCAATCGCGCGGTTATTCATTTATCCCAACAATTGTACGATAAGGGTAGACTAAGATTAAAGTTGTAAAAAATTATAATGAGTTTGCAACGACTGCGAAAGAATGTTTATTTGATGTTTTAGCATAAAAAAGTTAAATTCTTAGCGAAGAAAGAATTGTAATTGTATTTATGAAATACGTGATTCTATTCAAAGGTTACAGACCGTTTGCAAAATCGGCCCCAAGCCAACAAAAGCACGTTTCTTCAATTAAATATTCATTTGTTTAGACGTAAATGAGACTGATAAAAAATATTCTGATGTTTTCGCTTTTGGGACTTTATTATATCTGAAGACAAAAAAATTATTTAAAATAAATATGAAATGTGCGACATGTTTAATCTTTATTAGTATTTCAACTTCTTTTCCACAAAAGTCTAAACATTTCTATATTTTACTGTTTTTTTTTGAGATATACACTAACTAGATAACAATTGGTTATATTATCATGACGGTCAGGCCCGGATTGGAAGACATTTTCGGCCCGGGTATTACTATAAACCTTAGCATAACCCACAACTATTTACATCAATTAAAACTATTATAATAGGAGGTATACTCTTAAAGACTGCAAATTAAAATCTGACAGTTTTGACTCACTGAACGAAAAAAGTACGTGTAATTAATAAAAAAGTATATCAAATCAATGGACGTCAACATTAATTTTCAGCCGATGACATCTATAATCAATACAATAACCGTTCGTACGTAAGTTTTCTTAATCCTTAAGTTACGATTTTTGTACGTAAAATCAATAAAATCTGAGCATAGATTGATATGATAGGCATATGATAGCCGGTTATCAACGTTACGAACGATGGATATTAATCTATTGTTAATGTTTTTAAAAACAATGAAAAGTAAGTATACATCTATGATCTCTGTACATTATAACCATAAATAAAAAGCATGGGTCTACGATCGTCATTTATTAACGTTAGGGATGATTGACATTAATCTATAACACCAGTACATTAAAACAATAAATAGTGGGCATAGATTCATAATCACCAGTTATTATTAAGTTTTATTTATCAGACCTCGCTAAATTAGGTATACTGGTAATTACTTTATCAAAAATATTAAAACAAAACGATATTTCTAAAAAAATTTAAAACGCCTACCTACTAATCAATGGCTAATCTATGTCTACTGATTTTCCCAAAACCTATATTTTCGAATTTCCCATATGAACAATCAAGATTCAACCAACTGGAAAAAATGTATTAGGTAGTCATTTTTTATTGTTCTAATGTTATTGATTTACAAATCATGTGTACCTACCCTAGGGCTTTCAAAGGGAACAGCATGTTTATAAAAACACTTTTCCAAAAAGTTCCAAAACATTTTGCTCTCTTGTGGAAAATCTAAATTGAACAAGTAAATAATTTTAAAACATATATCAACTGCCTTAAGTATATGAAAAAATTTAAAACGAATTTCGTCACAGTAGACGCAAATATTTGAAATTTTAGAGATGACGTCTCAAAGGCATAAAATAAAGGTTTGAATTGCTGATTTTCCCAATTTCCAGCTCTTGTTAGGTTTTAGCACAAAACAAAAATGATTCCTGAGAGTCCTATTGTAAATTTTATATGGATCGTCTTTCCAAATGAATTTTTGGAACAAAATTGGGTCGATGGCACCAAATATAAAAGTGAAGCATATTTTCAATCTAAAAAAATACAATAGTATGTTTCATTAGAAGTCCAGAAAATAGACTTTTTCTGTGCGCGCGCGACGGGTTCCCGCGGGAGGCGCAGCCAACCACGGGAAGTCGTGCAAGCACGGAAAAAGCATTTTTGGAGGTGTAATGAACGATATTTTTCATTATATCTATCTGAAAACCAGATTGAGAAACATTTATTTTTAACAATTTGCGATTTCTAGAGAACTGTCAACAACATATTATTTTATTTTGACGTGTAAGTAGGCAGTAAGTTGGCTGTACAATTTTCCGTGCGGTCGCACAGAAAAAGCCCATTTTCGGTGCGCTAAATAAGCAAGTAAATATAGTGTTTTCAGTAGTAATACCCCTAGGGCCTTGATAATACCGAGATAATTTTGTCATAGAGAATGCTGAAAGCGTGTTGCTTGATAATGGCCCGAGGCCGAAGGCCGAGGGCTATTATCCTTAAGCAACACGCTTGAAGGATTCTCTATGACAAAATTTTGAGGATTTATCAAGGCCCGAGGGGTATTCGATAAGATAATTTTTTACTTTGTAGATTTAAACATTTTTAAACTAGTTGTCAGTTTGACGTTTAATTAATTTTTAATCAAAAACTTGACTTGCTGAAAACACCAAACTGAAAACACCACATGTAGGGTGTTATCGCTGTAATCCATAGCTGATTGGATGAAATTTGACACATGACTCTAAATTAAGTAATTTGATTGGTTACAATAGTTAGTAAAAAATTATCAGTAGTAATACCCCTAGGGCCTTGATAATACCGAGATAATTTTGTCATAGAGAATGCTGTAAGCGTGTTGCTTGATAATAGCCCGAGGCCGAAGGCCGAGGGCTATTATCCTTAAGCAACACGCTTGAAGGATTCTCTATGACAAAATTTTGAGGATTTATCAAGGCCCGAGGGGTATTCGATAAGACAATTTTTTACTTTGTAGATTTAAACATTTTTAAACTAGTTGTCAGTTTGACGTTTAATTAATTTTTAATCAAAAACTTGTTGAAAACACGAAACTGAAAACACCACATGTAGGGTGTTATCGCTGTAATCCATAGCTAATTGGATGAAATTTGACACATGACTCTAAATTAAGTAATTTGATTGGTTACTATAGTTAGTAACAAATTATCAGATAAGTATAATGAAAAATTAATATGCTGCTTTTTGGCATATTATAATTTGAACTTACTTTCGTCGCATGTTTCCTTGAAGGCATTATCTAATAGAGCTCTAGCAGCTTTATCCTTTCTGCAAAAATGCCACTATTTGCGGAAAACATTTTTCCCAATTTTTTAAAAAGAATTCCTAACTTTCGAACGCGACATTATAATCCATATCAACCTAAAATAAATATTTAAGTTAAAAAAAACAGCAATTTTTTATTTTAACATCTTAGACATAAAATTTTACTATAGGTATAATGTGTGCCAAAATAATATTTACCAAGTGGTATCCCCAGTGTTTTTGTAACTATCAGAATGTACCTTCATTTCTTTGTCGATCTCCAGTCCAGAATTAGTTAATTTGGCACAATAATTATATTATTTGACTGTCCACAAAACACAAACTGTATCGGAACACCTAACATCTGCATGTGGTTGCACTTATAAGGGCTATGGGCGCGGGCGAAGAGTTAAACATCTACGCTAGTTGTTCGTAATATTAATGTTCGTAGAGATTGATTTTCTATTTTGGCGCGTTATTAAGCAGTCAATGGTGGCATTCATAGATTTAACGTTTAGAGTTCATCAAAACAATGAAAACCGTTAATTAATTTTTAAAGTTTGTAGTTCTTGGATTTATAAAAAGTTTTTATGGTTTTAATGGTAACGTACATAGGTTTATAATCGCAAAACATTGATTTGATTAATCATTGTATTATATTAAGGATACAGTTAATTCGTTTTTGATGTTTTGCGTTTATTGCTTAACGATTTTTCGGTTATTGTTTTAATGCTCTAGTTAATTGTTTTATGACGTGAAATTATTCTCCCAATCACCGAATCATAGCATTAATGTCCAAAAAATTGATGACGATACTTATTCACACAGTTTTATTTAAATAAAAAGCTGTCAAACAACTGTCAGCCCAAAATGGATCAATTTTCGTTAGTTTACAGACTATGCCAATAAAAAAATTTTTTCGAGAACATTTCTGTATTTAAAACGTTCGTAAGACCCGGCCTAGCAGCCCCTCCGGGCGGCGGCCATCTCGTTTTGCCCGCTTACCCGCCGGCCCAATCCGGACCTGATGACAGTATAGGAAACGTTTTTACCAACCCATAGAAAATTTGAATTGGATATTCGATTTTAGTGAGAGGGAAAAAGGAAACAAGCTAAAAACCGATATCCATCAGTATACTACTGAATAAATAATGACGAATCAAGTACGCCACCGATCGATGGCAATTAATTTAACATGATAGTTTTGTAATCGGACATAAAGAGCGTATCAATTTCAACCGGTTAGTAATAACGAGTCTTCAATAAGTAATAAGCCGTAGCGGTAATCGATAAAGAGTCTACAACATAGCAGCGCAATGGGGAACCTATTCGATCAAGGGCGTATCCATCACTCCTAAAACACTGCAAACAGGGTATTCCTCGCTATTTTGAGGAATTAAATTGTAATTTTAGAAAAAAAGTCTTAAATATCTCCTCTCTTCAGTATTTATTCTTCAAGGAAGTTTTGAGATTATTACCAGAGTAATGACTAACAAATTTTTTTTAATTTGAGAGCTTAAAAACTGTTCGTTGTTTATAAATATGTAAAAAAACCTTAACGTATATTTCCATAGTCGTAGATCTTTTATCTTATAAAGAATACATTGCTTGGGCTCACGTAATATTCGGTCCATTCAGCCACACAGATTTAGAATCAACAAAATTCTACAAAACGACCCCCAAACCAACAAATGTATACCCGACAAACTTTTAATGATATAGGTTGGTGTAGAAGATGCATATTTTTAGGCGATAATGGACCAAAAAGTCGTCCTTATTAACACTCCTTCTTTAAAAAAAATAAATCTAAAAAAAATTCTTTTTCCTATGCATTTTAATAATAATTCTAGTCAAATATTAGTGCGTTTCTCATAATTCGATAACGAACTCTTATTTTACTAGTGTTCAGATTCTTTCTATACTATGTATGGGTTATTGTTATTTTCTTCCTGGAACATATTTTAGTGTTATTGTGTGTTTTAAAAACTTACGAAACTAATCTTTTATTTTTTTATGTTATTTCGTTGCAGTTGTTTAAGGTCCTTAATAATTAGAAAACAAAAAGATTAGCAGCCATTATTTGATTTAAAACGAAAAAATTGCTTTATTACTGTAACTTACTGCTGAAGTAGGTTTTTTCGATAAAAAAATGGTTAGTGTACATTAGATACCCTTAACATAGATCTTTTTTTGGAATTTGATGTTTCAATAATTATTCCTATAAATATTTTCAAGATATACTGTTATTTTATAATATTTAACAGTGATTTTATCATATTTCGATTTAACTCTAACATTGAAAATTCCTTGGCCACTTGAAAGAACACGATTACTAAAAATGCTTAAATATAGAAAAGTTATAGGGAATCCCTTGAAAAAAGTCAGAGAGCGACCGTGTATGACGGTAGTAGTATCAGAATCACCTCACTTGAAATTTCTCGGAATTACCTTCAGCCCGAACAAAGGAGTAAAGCAGACCTGTCAGTCGACGGTCTCTTTATGCGTTATGGATATGGAACCTGGGCGTATCTGAAAGGCGGAGATTATAAGTATGCAACAAGTGTGTTTTATTTATGAATACATGACACCGCCCAGCTGTCATAACCGAGGCCCTGGCTGGTTCTCGGTAGGCAGTTTATCATCTCTCGCGCTTGCTCTTATACCCCTGATATCAATCCCCTCCACTTTCATATCTCATTTAATAATATCTCGACCTATACTAATCGAGCTCTCTCCCGCCAGTTTATTGTACCGCGATGTACTCGACGGAGCAGACGTGCCTGCTTCTCCGATTGTATTCACAGTTAACTTACAATCGCTTTTTGTTCGCAGATGGACCGTGTCTCGGTGCTACGAGTGCGCCTGAAGAAGTTCACCCCGAGGTATTGATGTGTCAACGCTGCCAGGAACAGTTCACGGAAGTACAAGAATACGTAACGCATAAAGAAGAATGTGACAAAAAGGCTATCAAACACGACGATCCCGCTCATTCAGATCCCGAAGATATGGTGGTGTCCGAAGATGACGATGAGGATGAAGAAACGGGTGGTAAGAAAATTGAAACTATGCGACATCGACAAGATGCCGCTAATAACAATAGTATCGAGGATAATGCTCCGGATGAAAGTAGTCAACGATTAGAGTTTCCGTTTCCTATACCAGCAGCGCCCGGTCATGTGACTTTAGAAGCATTACAAAATACCAAAGTTGCTGTAGCACAATTCGCTGCTACGGCTTTAGCAAATAATGCCGATAATGATGCGGCTTTACAGGAATTTGCTGTATTACAATCAACTTTATTATCATTGCAACACCAACAAGTATTACAACTTCAACTTATTAATCAATTACAACAACAGTTGTCAATAGATCGAACACGAGAAGAGGAAGAAGCTTCTGCAACATCTCCGGCACCATCAGAAAATGAAGTAGAAAATGCACCTGTAGAATCTCCACCGGCGCCTCAAGCTCTGCCTGTAATTTCTCGGGAACCAACACCAGCGTCTCTTCCACCTCCAATCGTACCTCCTGTGCAACCGTCACCTGCAATTCAACCTCCAACGCCTGAAGTAACTGCTCCAGTTACTATGCCTATGC
This sequence comes from Crepidodera aurea, assembly GCA_949320105.2. NCBI lineage: Eukaryota > Metazoa > Arthropoda > Insecta > Coleoptera > Chrysomelidae > Crepidodera > Crepidodera aurea. Next base: position 21,489,440 of record OX439472.1, on the reverse strand, counting down.
AAATCCATTGTTCAATTTCATCTTCTTTAGCATCTACAATTATTACGCATGATGATCAACCTTCAGAAGAGACAAATAATTTAGAAATGTTACAAAAAAGGGCGCAGGAGGTATTGGATAGTGCTAGTCAAGGTCTATTAGCTACGAATTTAGCTGATGAGCTTGCTTTTAGGAGAAGTAAAGGATCGATGTCTCCATATGATTCAAAAGGAAGAAATGAACCGTTTTTCAAACATCGTTGCAGATATTGTGGTAAAGTATTTGGTTCGGATTCGGCCCTTCAGATACATATCCGTAGTCATACTGGTGAACGCCCTTACAAGTGTAACGTTTGTGGTAGTCGATTTACAACAAAAGGAAATTTAAAGGTACATTTCCAACGACACAGTCAAAAATTTCCTCATATCAAAATGAATCCCAATCCCGTTCCGGAACATCTAGATAAATATCATCCACCTCTACTAGCACAATTAGGCCAACAATCATCTTTATCTCCTGGAGGACCACCCCATCCTCCCCACTTAGGTTTTCCTACGGGTCCTCATTTTTCTCCTGCATCAATACCCCTATTTAGGCCACAAGGTCCACCCCCACCTGATGTACTTGGCAATAGATTACAATCTTCACCTCATAGGCTATTAGATCCCCCACCTAGATTGTTTCCACCTCATCCATTGTTTTTAAAACGAGAACAAGAAATTCCTGCAGATTTAAGTAAACCACCAAGATCCCCTTCTCCTAACCAAGAAAAAATAAACTCATCGGAAATGGAAGATAAACGAGATTCTGAAAATGTCGATGAAAATAAACCATTAGTTAGTACCCCTGACGTAACACCAAAACAAGAAACACATTTCACTGATAATGAAAACGAAAACGAACAAGAAAGGTATTCTATTCCTTTACCCTACGACGAGTGTAGTAATAGTACTAAATATTCCAACGAAGATATGTTGGATCAAAGTCTTGGTGGTGAACTAAACGAAAATATTCAAAATGAACCCGAAAATTTATCTACAAATAACTCAATCATAGGTCCCTTAAGCATATCAACTATCGGCCAGAGATTGCCGGCAAATTTTTCTTTTGGCCACGCCAGCTCTCCTCCAAGCAGTACTTCTTCTGGAAGTTTAGGTCCATTTCCATGTAATCCTTTAGCTGACATAACGAAGGATCCTTCACTTTATACGAATCTATTACCTAGACCAGGAAGTAACGACAATTCGTGGGAAAGTTTAATCGAAGTAACTAAAACTTCCGAAACTAGTAAACTTCAACAATTAGTTGACAATATTGAACATAAATTATCAGATCCGAACCAATGTGTTATATGTCATCGAGTGTTATCATGCAAAAGTGCTTTACAAATGCACTACAGGACTCACACCGGTGAAAGACCTTTTAAATGTAAAATTTGTGGTCGAGCTTTCACTACCAAGGGTAACCTAAAAACTCACATGGGAGTTCACCGCGCGAAGCCTCCAATGAGGGTCCTACACCAGTGTCCTGTTTGTCACAAAAAGTTCACTAATGCCTTAGTGCTTCAACAACATATCCGCCTACATACCGGTGAACCAACTGATCTCACTCCGGAGCAAATTCAAGCAGCCGAAATCAAAGACTTTCCTTCACCCGGTGGGTTTCCCAATCTACCAAATTCCATTCATCCATTCCTTAGTCAAGGTTTTCACCCACCCGGACTTTCTCCATTGGGTCATTCTGGAATCCCATTAAACATGCGATGTGACAGGGATATCAAGTCAGAACACGGGAGTATGGACGATGACGACGATGACGATGACGACGATGGAATGAGTTCTATAGAAAATCAAAATATGCCTCCTTTTTCCTCATCGCCATCGGACGTTCAACATTCTGGTATGCCAATTAATACGATTGCGTCCCAGTTTTCTGGAAGCGGACTCAGTTGTTCAGCAGAAGATTTATGTTCTAATCGCACGACAGCTTCCACACCGCCTCCTATGCAGAATGGTGACAAATCTCCTAGTCAATCTGGAGTTACTAGTCCAGGGAGCACCGAGTTACGATCTTCACCCAATCACACTCCCGTCCAGGTAACTTATTTTTTTTTCTATAACTATTTTTTAATTTACTTTTTATTTGATGGGTTTCGGAATAAATTGTGATAATTTTGTTATTCATTGTTTCGGTTTTTTCTGTAAAATGTCACCATCGAACTCTGCAACATTTGTTCTTTTAAAACTTTTCATACAAGATTAAAAAAATTTTAAAAAATATTTCCTTCCGAAGCAAAAAAAATTTGAGGGAAAAAGTTGTCCAAAAAACTGTAAGCGCGCCTTTGGATATATTTTTCAACATGTTACTTTCGTAAGGAGCAAATAATCTACAAAATTGAAAAAAATATTTTTATCACCCTCTTGTAGCGTTAAAAATATTACTTTAAGGCCTTAAAGTAAATATTAAATTTTGACAGTAAATTTGCAATACATTTAATTTGTATTTTCTTTATTAACACACAATTTGAAAACTGAAATCATTCCACAATTCTACCACTATCAACTGAAACGACTGCATTGTAGTCCAATTCCGTGTTCATTCCTTGTGGGTGCTATAGCCTAAATCTAGTAATTGCTGATGAAGCAACATCATCAGTTAAGTCTACATCTTTATTTGATATTTTACAACGCATCTTTACCATCATCTCTAGTTCAATGAAGCGCTGGTGTGTAATAAGCGATTATACTAAAGCACTTACTTTAAAGCGAGTGAGTGGAACGCGTTGAAAAGCTCACATAAGTCTCTGAATTTTTGACTTTTCCTTCATCGTAACTTTGATCTTACGGAATAACATTCTTCTTGAAGTTAATTCGCTCAGTAAATGCATTCAAGGGAAAGAAGTAGACATCAGTGAATGTTCTGAAAAGTTTGGTGTTGTTAAAGAGATTTAGAGAGAATGGATATGTGGACGTAGTAATCTCCGCTAAAGAAACAGCCCCTAACTTGGTATCGAACCTCTTTTTCCCGAGAAAAGGATTGATTCGTAAACGAAAACGTTTTTTTTGTTATGAGTCTTCTGAGTAAGTGCAATCGTCATCTGAAGAAACCTTTATGAGAGAAGCTTTTTATCTATTACTGGATAACGTTTTGAACTCACTTAAGAACTGCGTTGAAAGAACACCAACAAGTGTGGGGATTTTTCGGTAATGTTGCTCAACTTCCAGGGGGTGGAGCGCCAATTAAAGCCTTGCTTTGGGCGCCTACAACCACGCGACGGCCCTGTTGTTGGCACTGAAATGTTCTGCGTTTTATCAACCTCTATAATTTTAATAACCAAGGCTGTTTATTTTAATTTATTTTATTATCCATTGTTATTTGTGTATATTTAAAATTGTATTTTTTTTTAATTTATTGACACTTGGTCTACTCAGGATTCTTTCAGTTTGTTCTATTTAAAAAAAGCCAATGTGTTTTAAAATTTTAAGTAACCATGAATTTGTGGTAATAGTTTTTTAGAGCCTGAAGATGATTTTCTATTTGCAGAGAAAACCGAAACGAATCAAAATGTCATTTTTTAAATAATTGTCATTTTAGTGCAAACAGTGAAAATATTAGGAAAGAAATTCGTCAAAAACAAATTCTTAGTTAGTAGATAAATGCATTTTTTTACTTCCACAAATTTGTAATGTTAATATTCTAAAAGTTTCATCTCATATCGGTTACCTTTCTACTTTATTTAGTTCGAGTATTTTAAGCACTGTATCCGAATTGCATCCCACAAAGATTAGGTACATTTTTACCTTCCGAATTGCATCCCTCGACTACCAAAATTCATCCTATTGGCCAATCTTATTTTTGTCGCAAAACTGGTAGATTTGGGTAATTATTTTTTGAAACGGGAAGCAACTCGGTCAGGTTAAACTTACATTTTTGGAAAAATGCGTCGTGAATTAATTATTTTAACTACTTTAAAATGTTATTGAAGGTATAAAAAAAACTTTTGTGTATACACAGATTCCTCGACCTCCGTCATCACAACCAGCTAGTAGTCCGTCACCCTCCGACAACTCAATGGGAGCTCTCGATTTAACACCAAGAAGTCAACCTCCGATAACGAGTCCAGGACCTTCGACTCCGAGTAGTGCACCACCGCTTTTTCCTTCATTTGGACTTTTACCTTCGGGCGGTCAATCTCCGCTAATATCGTCAGCGCTGTCATCCCTCACGTCATCAGTTCTGACGTCAACTTCATTTAGTCCCCTCAGGTTAGCCGTTGGGCCCATTGGAACTTTAGGTAAATATTTAGTTTTTGATTTATTTGTACAGTTGCATTTTCTACAACTGCAACTGTCATCTCAGTAAATTTAAACTAATGGCCAATTGTGGGTGTGAAAATAAAAAGAGAACAATACATATGCAGAGTTGTATTTACCTTTTAAATGACCACAAAATGTTATAAAAAGTAAATTTACGACATAAAGAGGTCGTTTACACTTTTCTTTATAATTTATTTCAATTTTACGTTAAATAGCTGCTATAAGAATAACTAACCTCGTGTTTGAAATGATGCGGCTATAAAAATTAATACATTAACCATTTGTGGTTTATTTCGAGACACAGGAAAAAAAGATTTAAAAACACGTTGATGCTTTACGTTAAATATGACCTAAAAATAAAAAAGATCTCATGATTTCAGAAAAAATGAAACAATTTAAAGGCTTTTAAGCTCCCAAAATATAATCTCGAATCCAGGAATCTGAAATAGATACTAAATGAGGTTCGTGCTCATAATGAAAATATTTTGATTTTTGTTTGCATACAAAGGATTTACTAAATTTGAAATTTATTACTTTTTTCTATTTATCGGAAAAACTGTCTTATAAAATGAATTTGTCATGTAATTACTTTAATTTACGCATTGCACTGTAAATGTCAAATATTGTAGGTACTGTCAAAAAGTCAAAGTTTTAAACCGCTAATTTCCGAATGATTGTTGTCCTAGGATATTTATTAAGACATTACAATAATCAGATATAAAATATACAGTGTACCATTTAAATTAATCGAGAAAATTTTTGAATGACCCTGTACATAATTGTATATAAATATGGGTCACCCTGTAGTATCAAATATCTATTATATTGATAGACTTATTGTTACCCCGTTTTTCTTATTTAAAATAGACCTCAGCGTGTTTACATCCAACTTTTAAAAACCCGCGTGGTTTAAAGTTACCATGACAACATCACCAACCCAAGAAACGTGAAGTCTAAATGTCAACTATACTCTGAATAAAAGAGGAGTGCTGTAAAAGTGGGGATGTAACGTCACATTCCATAGGCGCACTTCGCAAAATAAAAATAAAAATAAACAAATAAATAACACGGAGGATTATGTGTTGTTAATGGGTTTAAACTTTTTTAATCTCTTGGCATTAAAACACTTCAGTACCTAAAATCTTTAAAAGTCACCGTCTTCACTATAACTACTGGTATCATTATCATTGTCTTTTCTGAGGTTTATTATTATAAGGTCTATTAAGTATTCCATTGCTATATCCACTTTCCAAAATTAATTTTCCAATTTTCTCAAATACATCTGAAACTGCCTTCAAAAACAAATTTCGCACATCAAGTAATTTAAATGTTGTATTGTTTTGAGAAACGTAACCTTTTAATTGTGACCAAATCAGTTCAATGGGATTTAACTCTGCATGGTAAGGAGGCAATCTGAGAATTTCAATTCCTTTTTCTCGGGTTATCTCATCTATAATATATTTTTTGAATTTGTTTTTATGTTGCTTTGCTATTACGAGTAATTCTGCCTTCAACGATTTAGGAGGATATAATATTTTTAGAATGAAGCCATTTTAGAATATATATTAATACAAAATTCCGAATCTGACTTATCTGTCAAAAGAACAGGTTTATTACAGTAAAAACCATGGAAACATGATTAGATCAAACGAAATCTTTTATTGGGCCGATCAAATGTATTAAAATTTTCATTTTAACTACAAATAAGCATTGAAAGATGAGGTAAAAATAAAATTTCTACCTCTTAAATCTCTACTACTTATACAAATTAAATTACTGCACTCCTTTCTTCTCTAAAATATAGATCATTCTTAGCAGGAGTATCTTGTAACGTCAAATAAAATATTACTAACAAATATTTCAAAATGTCTATTTAAATATTTACTATTTAAGTAATGAATGCTAGAACCCATTTTTAAGCAATATACAACCAATAACAACTGTGGTGACAACAATAATTAATCTTATGTGACAGATTGCAAATTAATTTGTTTTTCCCATTTCCATGACAACGAAAGTTATACTGTTGTCACATTACGAATTCAACCATTTTACATTATTAGTTCTTATTCCCAGTTTTTCAAGTAATAATACCAGTATGTATGATTTCAAAATATACCAATAAAAAAATATCGTAAAGTAAAACATTCGCTAATAGGAAAAAATTCTACCTTGTAGTACTTCAACTGTTACTTCCTTGAAAAAAGAAAACTCAGTATTTTATTTTTAGATGTGCTACCATCTATGGTAAGAAGAGAGTATTGACATTAAATTTTGACTGAATCTAGTCAAGATGTCACTCTCTTCTTTTTATCCCTTTCAGAGATCAATACAAAGTGAGTAAACCAGTAAGGAATTTTAATTTATTAGATTCGACATCCTAAGACCGGTTTCTGCCTTTCGGCTTCATCAGTTAGGCTTTTCGAATCCAATAAATAAAAATTCCAAACTCGTACAAGTCAATAGCTATATCCGCTATAAGATAACATTTTTAGATGTGCTACCACTTTGTATTGATATCTGAAAGGGATAAATTTCTGTCAAGTGTCAAATTATAAGTATTACGAAAATGTCATTTTCTAATTTTATGTATTACTTTGGTGTGAAATTTTCTTACCGAATCTCCCACGATCTTGAATTACTATCTGGAAATATCTTCTCAAGCATGAATTTTTTTAAAAAAGTATCCCTCGTCTTCGACTCGGGATACTTTTAAAAAATTCATGCTTTCGGAAATATTTCCGATAGTAATTCAAGCTCTAGGGAGATTACAAGTGAAAGTAATATTATTTTATCTACATTTTAGGTCGTGGGAACACAACCTGTAACTTATGCTTCAAGACCTTCGCGTGTAATTCTGCCCTCGAGATCCACTATCGAAGCCATACCAAAGAACGACCCTTTAAGTGTACCGTCTGTGAAAGAGGATTTTCCACCAAGGTATTTATACATTAGCACTTAATTTACTTGTAATATATCATATAACAATTCGTTATATGTATTAAAAAAAGTTGTACACACAAAAAACATTTCCTTAAATGAAGTTTAATTTAAAAGTATATTCGAGAATATTTTTAAATTGAGAGTAAAAAAATAAAAATAAAAAAAAACGGTTTTCTCTTCTTCTTTTTCTTTTTATACCAGTTGCTTACTCCAATAACATGTGTATTTTCTTCTACTTGTGTCTTACTCGCTGAGGGAGTTGACGAATCCTTTTCTTCTACTTATATCATTTTATGACCTCCACCGATATATTTAGCCAGCTCCAAATTTCTGAAAATATATGTGGAAATTATCTACCTTCCCAACATAGGAATGAACGCCGTAATTTTTTTATGGCAGATAAGTATTTTACTTAAAAGTTGAAATAGCTAAAAAGAAAATTAAATATTCAGTTTAACCCTCGAGCTTTTTAGAATTACACGAGAAGGCGCGCCGCGCCAATCTACCGCATTTGGTTTTTCAGGTTTGTAGTTTACAAATAACGAAGACAATTTATTTTACTTAGTAAAATAAGACAAATATGCCATTCATTTTATTATAGTAAAAAAAATATATATATAACATTTCCAAAACAAACAATCTAGGTAAACTGAAAAAATTAGTAACAAATAAAACTTACACGACCGGGCGCGCCCGCGGCAATCTACCGCAAACACGTTGCAAATTCGATCTGGTTTGGAACTTTCGCTTGTACCAATTGAACAGAAATATTCTATTGCACCAGATGTGTCGATAAGCGGAGTCAATAACATAAACCAGAACAGAAAGATTCAGTGATTAGACCTACTTCTCCAAAAGAAGTTTATGTGGAAATCGAAACAAATATAAATCCTAAAAAAGCCCCTGGATTTGATCTGATTACCGGGGAAATCTTGAAACAACTCCCACGTAAAGCTGTTGTCAAACTGACCAACCTTATCAATGCATTATTTAGGATGAGATACGTACCTCAGCTATGGAAAGTAGCAGAGGTTATGATGATACCTAAGCCAGGTAAACCTCCCCAAGAAGTAACGTCATACCGTCCAATCTCTTTGTTGCCTGTTATTTCGAAACTCTACGAAAAACTGCTTCTTAAGAGATTAAAACCTACAATAGAAGAAAAGGACCTGATTCCCTCCCATCAATTTGGTTTTAGAGAAAAACACTCAACGATCGACCAGGTGCATAGAATCACAGACATAATTGAAAAGTCTTTAGAGGAAAAGAAAGTCTGCTCCACCGTCTTCCTAGAAGTGGCCCAGGCTTTTGATAAAGTCTGGCATGAGGGCCTTAACCACAAGTTAAATTTGTTACTACCACGTCAGTATTCAGAACTCTTAAAATCCTATTTATCAAACAGATATTTCAGAATAAAACAGGAAGATGTATATTCTGATCTAAGAGAAATTAAGGCAGGAGTACCCCAAGGTAGTGTACTAGGTCCAGTACTCTACTTACTGTATACCAGTGTGATATTCCTAATCTTGAGCACGATACTATTGCAATATTTACTGATGATACTGAGACCATGAAGAAGCCAACCGAAAATTACAAACATCTGTAGACCAGATTAACACCTAGACTAAAAAATGGCGTACTAAGTTAAATAAAAATAAATCTGTTCACGTTAAATTTACTGATAAACGAAACCAACACATTCCCATAAGAATAAATAACGCTCAGATTCCCTATGCTAATACAGCAAAATATCTTGGAATGACACTCGACACTAGACTTCGCTGGAAAGTCCACATTAAAAAGAAACGTGAAGTGCTTGGTATAAAATATAAAAAGATGTATTGGTTATTAGGAAGAAACTCCAAGTTGTCCACACATAACAAACTGCTCCTCTACAAGCAGATATTGAAACCCGTTTGGACGTATGGTAGTCAGCTTTGGGGCTGTGCCAGTAAAAGTAACATTCAAGTTATTCAACGTTTTCAAAATAAAGTATTAAGGAACATCGTCGATGCACCCTGGTACTGTCGCAACAGTGATCTTCATAGGGACCTAGATGTAGAAACTGTTGACAAGACTATATCTAAATCTGCCAGCAGCCATGAACAACGGCTGCTCCAACATGGGAACGTTGAGGTCATCCAGCTCCTCGATAATACCATTTAGTAAGAAGACTCAAGAGGACCAAACCTTTTGAACTAGTTCAGTGACAGTGCTAGTTACAAACAGAGTATTGTGCGGATTTGTGTTACACGTTACCGGTAGTGTTACTAAAATTATCAGACCCTAAGGTACACTAGTGAGTAGGATCTTAGTATTTAAGAATTCTAGTTAAGTTAGGTTGGAACAAAATTGCTTATTGATTTTCATGATCAGATTGTAATTATAGAAAACATTCCCACAGAGTGTTTTGCTACGAAAAAAAAAATAACATAAACAAGGAATACCTAAATGCTCAGTTTCGAAGGAATCGTCACATTTTAATTATAACACAAAAACAAAAAGTTGCGGCAATCTGCCGCCCGCTCGAGTGTTACAATTTCCGTAAAATTAACTATTACTGTTAATATTTTTATACCAAATAATTCACACCAGTAAATTTTTAATTCAATTAAATCGGTTTCAGTGGAAGAAATTCCGGGAAATATTTTTCTTCATTTGTAATTTTTGAGACTGTTTTTAATACATTATGAGATTTCATGTTGATAAAATGGATTGAGAATTTCTTATTAGCTTATTAAAGAAATGGATCATTTATTGCACTCAAAACACCACCCCCTATGTTTTTTCTGTGTACAAAAAATCGGAAATAAATCCAAATAGTTTAAAAATCTATCAAAAAAATTTACCACTAATGTGCAGTACGATAAAAAATTTCAAAGAATTTTTAATAGTATGTTGAGCGTTTGTGAATGTTTTTCTATGAGCGTATTTCTGAATGTTTCAGTTTTTGAGTATAATTCTTAAATATCGAACGTTTGTCGAAAAGTAGAATATTTTTTATCTTCCTAGATTCTGATGGCATTGAAAGATTCTCAACTGATCTGCGGGATTCTTATTTTCTATTTAGCTTTCTTACATCCAAAACAGAAACTTAAACACCATCGTTGACACCTTTCTTAATGAATGTCTTACAGTATCAGAATAATTACAATATATTCTATAGCCTAATATGATTGCTTTAGAATACAGTTGCCCTGGTGAAGTGTCCTCCAGTGACGAGACGTCCATCTTTATGTCAGTTTTGCTCCTTTTCCCTCACTCTATATGTATAAATATCTGAGATTAGATGTCCAGTTCGTTTTTAATATTCTGGTGCAGGAAGTGATTCTAGAATTTAATGAATTGGAATGGTCCTCTAATTTGTCCTGGTCCATTTTGATCTTTCTCACGTTCTTAACAAAAGGCACTTTGATATCATTGTGTAGAGTATGGATCAAGGTGCGTTCGTGATAATTTGCAGTATTTTCGACTATCTCCTCTGGATTCTAGCGACATTAGACTTGCTGGCTCATCGCTATGCCATTAAGTCCAAATTAGCTTGATGATCATTTTGTATATTAGGAGTTTGATTTCTAGCGACAATCTGGACTTTCTCGGTCGTTACCTCTATCGGTTTTTTTGTTTTTTGGAGATGTGATTTTTCCATTTTAATTTTTTTGCCATGTCCACCAGATATTTGGAATTCAGGATGTTGGAATTTCTATATTGTTAAGGTAAAGAGCTGGACACTTTTTTTAGTGTGAGGTTGTGCTGATCATGTTTCATTAATTCTGATTTTCCATTTTTTATCCATGCTTGTATTCTGTTAAGATGATGTTGCAAGGTATTTGAAGCATCAACTGGATAGTCCTGAATGCGAGGCTCACAGTGTCATCCGTGAAAGTTCTATTGATAATATGTACGCTTGTTGGGTGATCTGCGGTATAGAGTAATGGGCAGAGATCGCTGCTACTCCAGCTTTAATGGGAAAGTTTTAGTTGGTTGAGTTGATGATAAATTGATAAATGATATGAAAACTTAGTAATCAATTACTGGTCCAGAGATGGGTAAATGGGTCAGAATATTAGTTAAAACAAACTATCACAAATTGGTCTCGTCTCAATGTACTCTTCCATTTATCTATTATTGTTTCATTTATATTTTGATAACAACCTTCATGGAGTTTGAAAAATTAATGGATTCAAACGATTATGACTAAGATGAAGATTCTATTTCAATTAAATAAAATTATAAAATAACCCCTCTTGACATTGATTGATTGATTAAGACGATGTACCTGACTGAGGTTTTTAAAAGCCTTAATACTGCAGCCTTAAGACTTATTGTATTATGTCAGTTACATCATTATATTCAGGTGAAGAGGTTTGTTACCTTTATCAGGCTGAGTAGCCTTTTCACCAGATTTTCTTTTGGAAAGTCCTCCTGTGGGTTTACCGGCCCCAGTAGGTTATACCTCCAGTGCGTGAGTGCCTGGCACTCTAGTATGATATGAGAGGCTGTTTCCTCCTCCTCATTGCATAGTCTACATATGGGTTCATCTTGAAAAATGCCCATTTTATGTAGGTGTTCCCTAAGGTGACAATGTCCGGTTATTAGTCCCGTGACATGCCTTATTTGATTTCTGCTTAGATTCAGAATATCACCTGTCAGTACTTTTGATGGCGCTTTAACCATTCGTTTACTGTTTTGTTGGCCCGGCACGAGATCCCAGCGTGACCGGTGTTCTTTTAACATCCACCTAGTCTGCGATAGTCGTACCGAGGATTTGGGAATGCCAAACGCCGGTTCAGGACCAGTAAAGATGGTCGCTGAGGCTTTCCTTGCCAGGGCGTCTGCTTCCTCGTTGCCTTTTATCCTTTTATGCCCTGGGACCCATCTAAGTGTTACCTTATTTTGGTTGGCCAGAACGAGCAGGGTTTGTAGGCAGTTCCAGACCAATTTTGATCTGATTTTGTTAGATGATAGGGCCTGTAGGGCAGCTTGACTGTCAGAGTAAATGAGGATTCTTTTCCCTCTATGCCCCCTGTCAATATTCTCCCTCAAACAAAGCTCTATAGCATGTACTTCTGCTTGAAATACTGATGCGTAATTCCCCAATGGTGCGTATAGGTTGCATCTGGGTGTTTCACCATATATTCCGGCTCCATTTCCACTTGCGGTTTTTGACCCATCAGTATACCAAACCAATGTTCCTTCCCGAAAGTTGTTTGTTTCTTCACCTTCCCAACTCAGCTGCACGCTGAAGGGCTTTGTGAAGTTGTTTTTTGGTGCCATTTCGTCACTTCTTATCTCCATCAACGAGTTTGTGATGATTTTTGTGATTCTACTGTGTCCTTGTTCATAAGGATCCCAGCAGCCATTGCATTCCAATCTGAATGCCCCAATTCTCGCCTCTCTTGACATACATGTGCCAATTTTTCTTGAACATTTTCAGAAAATTCCCTCTGTTTAAAAAAAAGTTTTTCGTTACTGTATTTTGTCATATAAATCATTTTTTATATACATCAATAGCGATTCAAATTGAATTGTTGAATTGCCCGTCTATTTTTAATCATACAATAGAAGTGGAGATATCTCGAATTAACTGTTGGCTTTTAGCCAGACATAAGTTATGTCGCATGTCTAAGTGGTCTATTTCTGATTGAGATTCTTTTTATACGTTAAAGATGATTTTGTCGACAATCATTATTCTTCTTTGACTTTAATTGTGGAGCAAAATGTTGAAAATTTTTCAGGCGTTCCTAACGGTCTGAAACAACTCAAACAAAAATAAATAAAGATTTGGAAACCAAAAAGTCTTTAGTGCAACCAAATTTTCAATGGTCTTGTCTAACTTCATCAACATAAATAAAACAGAACCGTAGTTAATTGATTTGATAATTGGCGAGCGTTTGTATAGATGGCAGCATTATAAAAAAATAATTTATTGACAGTTCCAACCTTTAGTTGGCAATATTTAAACTTTCACAGCAATCGGAACTTTTCAACCAAACGCTTTTTGTTATTCAATAAGGATAAAGGTGTCAGGTGAATATGCTCCAGTATATTACCAGTTTGGTAGGTATTTCAGAAGAGGGATCCTGCAATATTGTCACCCAAAACTGTGAAAATCACTTTCACATCCACCATCTATTTGTTATTTCTAAAAGTCAAAATTCTTCTTGCTGGGCATAGTTTTTTCATCGATGTGTTGGCCAAAGTTGCAGTAAACGCAGATTTCAGCTTTGATATTTTTGAAAATATAGGTCCATTGTTTCATTGTTAGGCAAATCATTTATCATCAAGAAAAATTGAAATATCTTGAAAACTGTTCTTGATTTTCTGAATTTCATCAAAATAATCCTCTCTTGTAATTGTTACTCATCCTGTACTATGTTTGTTGACTACTTTGTGTTTCAGGATGGTTGTCTTTGTACGCAGAGGCGTATCCAGGATGAAGTAGATCACTGGAGGGCGCAAAATCAAAAATCAGCCCTCTTCAACTCCATTCCCTCCATTTTTTGCTTACCGATGACGCCTGGATACGCCTCGTTGAGGACAAAAAAGGCGGTAAGACCCGCCCACAAGTCGATCTGCAAAATTTATAAAGAATTTTTTGTTACAGGGTAACATGAAGCAGCACATGCTCACCCACAAGATCAGAGACATGCCGCAGCACATGTTCGAGAATAAACCGCCGAATTTGAGCGGAGACGAGTCCACTCCTTTACCACCGAGTCTGCCTAAGTTGGAAGCACCGTGTAGCGATGGAGAGCGTGAGCAACAGCCGTCACAGCAACCTTTGGCTGCTCAACCTCCTCAGAACATTCACCTACCGCAGCTTCCACCGCAACTTCCGCCACAGCCTGAGAAACACGAAGTGGAATCGCAACAAATCAAAAGAGAGCCTACTGAGACTGAACTACCTTTACCAAAACGTCCTCCTAGTAAGTATATTTAGTTATAATTCATAAAGCGTTTACCTTTACAAAATAATTCCATAAATTTTATTGTCACTTCGATTAAGATTTTATAACACATCTCAGAATATTTTTTATATTTGATTCAATAATAAATATACATTTTTCTACATAATTAAGCTGGAAAAAGTTGTAAATTGAATTAATATCTTACGTGCTTAGTTTCCATCAATTTTCTTACAATGATTTAAAAGTACATTACATGATATTTATAGATAAATAAAAAAACTGACTAGAGAAAAGTAATCAGTTGAATAATTAATTGCAATTCTGAAGTATGTATGTCAACATCTGTGCCAAATACTGTTCATGATTAAATAATGAAAGTTGAGTTGTTGCAAAAATAGACAGCTGCTCTGTTTAATTTTATATTAATTCAATTTTAATTAACCTTTTCAAAATACGGGTAATGCGTAAAGTTACTTAAGGAGGAATGTTTATTTTATATTTATCGGATTCTACTTTTCTTTACGATTTTGTTCATAAATACTTTTGTACAATAATTAATTTTATATTTTTTCTATTTGCTGTATTGGTCAGTCTACTTTTAAACAACTTTATTCAAGTTACGAATGACTAAATAATCTCGGTTAATTTTTATTAAAATTTATGAAATTATTGATAAATTATTTGTATTACACCTCAGAAGGGAAAAACAGTGTTTCAAATATGAAAATTCAGTAATTAAAGCAGTTCTAAAAAACTTTCCCAAATTGGAAACTGAAATTATGAAACTACATAATTTAGGGGAGATTCTTCTTTAAGTTACCAAAAAATTGGCAAAGGTTAATCTTGTTGAGGCAACCAAAAGACATTCAGAGAATCTGTTTCAGGATTATTGTTGAGTGTCATTTAAACTTAATTTCGTTTGTTTTGATGTTGAAAAAAAATCAAAATGGCGACCGTTGTTCGTGTTTGTTCGCAGGTTTGTTCGGTTGCTCACCTGCAGGAAGCTTAGTCTGAAATAAAAAATCGATTACATAAGCAAAAACTACCTTAAATTTGTGATATCTTATATCTAAGAAATAATGAAATAACTTAAAATTTCTTTTTGGGTTTTTCGGTTATTTTTTCATTTTGTTTGCTTTAAAAATATAAAGATTTACTTTTTGAGGCCCTACAATAGAAGTTAATAGGTGGAACCGTTTCCATTTTTTCTATCTTGTTTAGAGTTAAACGTGTTCAATTTGCGAAACAAGTACATCGGTTTTTGGGGCCTCGAAACACGAATCTAAGGTTAGATTAGCAAAATTCAAAATGGTGGACCAAAAAAAATTGTTTTGAGCAATTTCAACCAAAATTTAGATAAAAGTGTTTTTGTAATGCGCTGACCAAAAAAACCTTTTCACAGCAACATTCTACACACTTTTAACTTTCAGAAAATGAATAAAAATCGATTTTTTCAAAGAGCAATTTCAACCAAAATTAAGATAAAAGTGTCTTTGCAATGTGCTGACCAAAAAAACCTTTTCCCAGCAACATTCTACACACTTTTATCTTTCAGAAAATGAATAAAAATCGATTTTTTCAAAATGTTAAAGAAGACCCTCCTCTTAAACAATAATTTATTTTAATAACAATTTGTCGGAACTGCTATAATTATTCATATGATAATCAAGCAACACTGTCACTATCCACATGGATTTTTTTGAATGTTAATATGAGGGCAGCTGCTAAAAATTCGGGAAAGTAACGCCATTGTTTCTCAAAGTACTTACTCACCTTTGAGTGCTGTATACATCTCGATTTGTTTATTTATGTACCAATTTAAAAAAACTATGTTACACAGAAGAAGGTTTATTCAAAATACGTGATTTACATGGTTCAAAATTCAACAATGTTCGCCCATATAACGTTTACAACACTGCGAGACGTCTGTCCTCAAGTAAAAATAAACAACACGCCCATACTCGTCAAAGCTGAGGTGAAATATCTTGGACTCCACATGGATCAAAAATTAACATTTAAGTCGCACATAAATGCTAAACAACGACAACTCGATTTCAAAACATGAGCTGGATAATAAACAGAAGATCTCAACTATCCTCGGAAAACAAAAGAAACTTACTCAAACCAATCTGGCCTTACGGCATAGAACTGTGGGGATGCAGTAAACCTAGTAACATAAATATTCTCCAAACATATCGATCAAAAGTGTTCAGAATGATAACCGCCGCCCCTTGGTAAGTTTTAAACCAGAGTCTGCACGACCTAGACATTCCATACATAGCAAAAGTGGTAAGAGCCAATACCAATAAGTATAAAAACTAAAAACCGTACCACTGACCGCAATAAAGAACTGATTAACAAACTCATCAATCAAACAGTCGAAAGAAGACTTAGAAGATTATGGCCAGAACATCTCCTTGAATAATCATTCCATAGAGCCATTGCTGGATGAAACTTGCCCAAGTCACCTTTCCTTACATCGTATTTGCTAATTACTCTGAGTACTATGAGTAGATTGTAAATTGTGGGATTAAGTAATAATAAAAAAAGCACTAAATAAGAATGACAAAGGAAAATTATTAAAGATTTTTACAAAAATAGCCAAAGAAAAATCCTGGAAAAGCGAAAATAAGTATTTCGCACTCTTGTACTTTCCTTGATCTAACACAGTTTTTATTTTTAAATCATGGTGTAGCCTTTTATTTGTGATTAGAAAACAAAAATTATGGTTTTTAAAAAATAAATAAAAATAATGAAGAAAATATTTCCAACAATTACTAAATTCGGAAGAAGAAGACCGAAGAGAACGTTAGATAATCAAGATACAGGAAGAGTCACCTGAAAATAATAAAAAAAATATCCCACCGGATCTCATAAAAGTCATCCAAATTCTAAAAGGAGGTAATACACCAGGACAGGATAAAATCACTACGGAATTGTTAAAGGATATGAGACAAACAGCAATATAATAGGGAAGAAGAGAAATAAAACAAAAAACTGCGAGATCAAAGGGGACTGACAGTTTTTAAAAAGAGAAGCAACAAAAATTTCAACCACTATATCTGAATTCTTAATGTATATGACAAAATGGAAATGGGTGAAAGCGGCCTCTGTTCAGGGGTGAAAAAACGAGGGCTGAAGAAGATGAAGAAGAAGATGATGAAAAAATATAAGAGAGAAATTAAAAAAAGTTATAGAACCTTCGCTAAATGAGTCTCAAAGAGGATTTATGAGACTAATAAACACGCATGACCGAATATTTACTGTATTAGTAATAATTACTAAGACAAAACATAAATTGCTTTTGTACATCTAGAAAAAGATTTTGCGTGCCAAGGAATAAAATACGCGAAAGCTTAACTAGAAGAGAAGTAGCCTTTACCGAAACAATGAAAGTTTTATGATAAAACTTGAAATCAGAGACCTTTATAGTAATGGAAAGATTACGATAAAGGGCAGTCCAATTTTATGGATGACATTGAAGTAAAATGATACCAAAAACATCAATGACCGTTTTGCTATAAATGGCTTTAGCGGTAAGTAGTGAACGAAATATATAGATCATAGAAGTCAGGCAATCAACTTGGACATATGTCAACATACCTACTCCCGTAGAAACATTAGTCGATTTGTATTTGCATCATAAAGTTCTACCCCGCCCACCTTATTCTCCAGACATCTCTCTATTACTTGTTTAAATCAGTGGTACACGATCTGGCTGGCCAGCACTTTCGGTCTTCAAGCGGCGTTTTCATTGGTATAGTAAATAGGTTAGTTACTTTCGCCACTAACTTGCTAGACAACTACTAAACCAATGTTAACTGCATAATAACTTACTTCTACCAGTACTTGTATCAGCAGACTGGCTAGGTAAGTGAATAGCTGCGTAGGCTATTTACTAGCCTACTAACCTTCCTCTACTACAGTAAAATTTACTGTCCTTGCTACTCATCGCGCTACTAACCTCTATGCACGCCGAATATAAACAGTGCCAGTGACATTTGTATTTTGTACGTGGAACAATATTTTCTAGAATCTGCTACTAGAACTAGTATTGAGAAAATAGTATTATGTGTAAACGCCTACTAAAGCGGCGTTTTCAATGGTACTGCTACTTGTACTAGCTAGCCCCAAGTCCAAGATAAGTAGCCGTTTACACATAATACTATTTTCTCAATACTGGTTACTAATAGCAAATTTTAGAAAATATTGTTCCAAGTACCTGTATACAAATGTCACTGGCACTGGCTGGCGCAAAACTGTTTACATTCGGCGTGCATAGAGGCTAGTAGCGAGCAAAGACAGTAAATTTTAATGTGGTGGTGGAAGGTTAGTAGGCTAGTAAATAGCCTGACCGGATATTTACTTACCTAGCCGGTCTGTTGGTACAAGTACTGGTACAAGTAAGTTAGTATGGAGTTAACGTTGGATTAGTAGCTGACTAGCAAGTTACTGGCGCAAGTAACTAACCTATTTACTATACCAATGAAAACGCCGCTTAATCTTGGACTTAGGGATAGCACCAGTTGCTAGTACAAGTAGCTATACCAATGAAAACGCCGCTTAATAAGAAAGATAGAAATTGTATCGATTCATGATTCGCTTCAAAGCAAAGATACACCAAACTTATACCTATATATATACCTATGAATTATAAATCGTATGGTAGTTACAGATTTTCGAATTTTTAGCAGCCGCCTTCCAACTAAATTACCATTAAAATGAAAACTTTTAATCAGACATCATAGAATTTTGTCACCAAACCGAGTATTTGTAGAATTTAATAAAACCTGTTTTTCTTATTCTAAATATGTGTACATAATACAAAACAAAAGCGAGGCAATAAGATTTTAACACTGTCATCGCTTGCACTAACTGAGCTAAGGTTGTGGGCTAATGTGTGTTGGTGTGTGTGTGTTTTGCAGGCTTACAATCAAGTAAGCATTTGTGCCACGTATGCAATAAGAACTTCTCGTCCAGTTCCGCTCTTCAAATCCACATGAGGACTCACACTGGAGATAAGCCCTTTAGATGTACCGTATGCCAGAAGGCCTTCACCACCAAGGGCAACCTCAAGGTAAGTTCTGTTAATAGAAGGCTTTGGCTTTACTAATGCAGTAACTAACTTTAGGTGTAGGGATTCATTTGCCACGCTATAGCCGATAGTAGATTCACTACCATTCACATCACAAAAAGTTATACTTTGAAAGATTATAGACCAAAATTGGTTTTGTGACGTCAGAAAAGAAAACTGAGCAAGGCATTCTTTTTCTATACTGACGTCAAGACTATGACTCAATCGACTTTAATTTTTATTCCTCAATTTCTGACTCAATCATCTCGCAGATTACGAAGATTATATAATTTAACGACAATCTTAAGGCACAATTTTCCTATTCTGGTCTGTAAAGATTCTAATATTTTCAAGATCTGTCAGTTTATTTTCTAAATTATAACCTAAAAAATCAAAAATTTTAAAGGATCTATGGCACATTCCTACAGTATTTGATCTGGCATATTTTTGAAAGTTTTTATTAATACAAATTTAGTTTCACTTGTTACATTTAACTCTAGTCTAAACAAGTTTCCCAATTTTGGAACGCGAAACCTATTTAAACGTATTTGTATTTTGCTAAAATCTGTACCTTCGAGTTAAATATTTCTATCCATGTACTGTCATGTTTTTAACTTACAAGTGAGTCAAGTTACCCCGTGTAATAAATATTTTTAGTGTAAATTAGAAGATATTTTAGTTTTAGTTAAATAACTATAGATACTCTTTAAACTTTAAACATTTTAAACACACAAGAAATACTTTAAAATTTAGACTCCTTGCAATATAATTATATCTTTCAGGTTCACATGGGCACGCATATGTGGAGCAACGGGGCATCTCGAAGAGGTCGGCGCATGTCCCTAGACCTTCCTCCCATCCCCATGACCCCCAAGGATTCCGAATTTCTGCAGCGGAGGCCAGACCTCTTTTACCCGTACCTCCCGGCTCCATTCCTTAACGGAATGCAACAAAAGGTAAACAATTTTTTTATATTTATCCCCCTTAGTCATAACTTATCTACGAACCGACCTTTTTCCAGAACTTACTTTAAATGAACTGATCTTTTTCCAGAACTTACTAATTAATCGACCTGACCTTTTCCCAGAACTTTTTCCAGCATTTACTAATTAAATGAACTGACCTTTTCCCAGAACTTACTTTTCTATTTTTATAAAAAGAACATTTAAAAGAAAGAATCTTAAATGAGTATAAACATATCGATTTGTTCCTTTTCCAGAACTTACAGTTTTTCAAAACTTGCCTAGAAATTGTAAGTTATTGTTTTAAATTGATAACACCTTCGTTGTTCCAGCTTAACGAAATTACAATGGTCCAAAATAACCACAACGGACTGACAGGCGCCGGGAAGTACAGCGGTCTCCTTGGCTTCGGCTATCCGCCGCCAGAAGCAATCCGATCTCAGGCGAGCTCTCCCGAACGCACCGAGAGACCGCCCAGCCACGAACCCGACACCAGAGGGCTCTGGGATCTCCACTTCGAGCGAAAGAGCGCCGTGGATGCGCCCAGGGAAGATCTCCTGCCGCCGACGGCCAACAGGGAAGGCTTGGCCGCTTGAAATCAGCGCTCGCTAGGCGCTATTCCTACTTTGCTAGTCTAGAATGAGGTGTTTCAAATTTAAATAAACATTTTGTTGAGATCCGAAAAAATTGGAGATGGTAAGAGTGCTCACACTGATTTTTTGAGTTTCTGTAGAGTTTGGTTGGAATATTATAAATATGTAAAACATGCGTTTAAAGAATATATTATCTAAATTGTACTTACTTCAAATGTTCTGTTATAGTACTCCTAAAATAACTTTAATTTAATTTTTTTTCGGTAAGAACCATAGACAATGTTTAAATATAGTATTACACCAAAGTTTAATTTGTCAAAGAGAAACTAATTCAAATCATCTTAGCTTTTATCTGTGGCAAGAAACTCATAAACATATAATGCTTGAAAAAAAAGAAACAAGGGGATCATAGGAACATGAAAATAAAAGGAATAAACCAGGCAGTGGAATGAGGAAATAAAAGATGAAGTAAAAGTTATAAAATACACGTAAAAAATAAAGAAAATGGGAAAACATCAAAAACAACAATCTTTGATAGTCCTCAAGATACTTAGAATCGAAAAACAGTACAATAGTACAATATATAAAAGCACAACATGGTAAAATACTTTGAGGATATCTTAAACGCAGAAGGAGTAATAAATGAAGAAATTACAGAAGAAGATGAAGCCTCACGAAGTAAAAGAAATAACTAGAGAAGAAATAGACGTAAAAATGATGAAAAATGGTAAAGCATTAGATCTTGATAGTATCCATAACCGAAATTATTAAACACCTAGGCAATAACGGAAAAAAAATCATATTCAGCAAAATCATTACAAACAACAATGCCAAAAGAGTGGAAACCGGAAGTAATAATGCCCGTCTGCAAGAAAGGGGATAATAGGGAATACTAGGAATATCTTAAAGATGTATGAGAGAAAATTAAATACTAGATTGAAAAATCGATAGAAGCGTAGAAGTGAAAATATATTTGTCGCACTTTTAGACCTTGTAAAACCTTTTGACAGCGTAATACGAATCTCTGGATGTGTATTTGCTGAAGATTTAGTTATATATACATTCAAAGAAATATACCAGTATGTACAACAGGAATTCGGCGAATTCTACTGGAAATTCCCCCTATATAAGTGACAGCAGGAATATTTGTTAATTTCACGTGACGATTCCGGTCTTTTAATTCGTCTAGAAACAACCGGAATATGCTGTACTATTTACAGAATCGTCACATTCCAGTTATTTTAACGAACTACCCTACATTTACCGGAATTTCCTGTTTAATAAACTAGTACTCAGTTTTTACAGGAATTTCCAGTAATTAATCGGAACTGTAGTATCGATTTAACAGTAATTTTCCGTTGAATTAAAGATCTTTCATTCATACATTACATTAATATTGTATTCGAAGCTCATAACCTGAGCTTTTACAGGAATTTCCTGTAGTTACCTAGAATTTAACTGGATTTTCTTGCATTTCCTATTGTAGAAAGTATATTTATTTCAATACACAAATCCAAAAGTATCTCATAACAAATAAGAATTAAAATTAATTAATTAAAATTCAGAATCGGTATTAGAGAATATCCCTATGCCTTCGCGAGACGTCGAAGTGGAATACAATAACTGCTACACTATTTAACGAACCAACACGAATGATGAATGACTCAATAACGAGTTACCGCGTCGGCGCGTACTGCTCAGAGTAGCTGATTGAATTGTGGTATTTACAGGATATTCCTGTAACATTCACGGTGGTTTATTCCGGTTGCAGCTACGTATGTTTTACAGTAATATCTTTTAAATATAGCAAAATATTATTCTATATACACAGAAAATATTCCTGATAAATTAACAGTACCTTATTACTGCTAGACCGGTTTTTCCTGTTCATACAACTCAAGTCACTTTAACTGGAATCGGCCTGTTAGATTGCAAGATTGTTCTTAGAACAGTTTTTTCTTGTTATAATAACAATAGTTGCATTTAAACAACAGGAATTCAGTTAACCGGAAATTCCCTGGATTCGTTTTTTTAAGTGTACACAGGATCACCCACGAAGGAATTTAGAAATGTGGAAGAAGTCGTTGGATACTGGAAAGTTAAAGACTAAAGTGGTCATAGTTAAAGAATAAATCGATAAAGCTAGACGAAGAATTAGTTGAACAGCTAGAAATCTTTAAGTAACTTGGAGCGGATATAAACAAAAATGTTAAAAACGAAATAGCTAAACGGCAGGATAGAAAGAGCTTTTAAATTATACTAATTTAACCGTTTTTAAACCAACGGAAGTGAGAGCTGGGTACTAACAAAACAGATCAAAAGTAGACTACAAATAATAAAAATAAAATATTATAAGAGAGTAGCTAGAAAAAATAGGATTCGAAGCGAAATTATAAGGCGAAAGTTACTAAGTAGAACCACCATTTAAATCAAAAAGACACAACCATTAATCAGGATGCTTCTTTTACATTTTTTCCCAGTAGCATAGATTAATGGGCAATCACTTTTATTTGTGCTACGTAGAATACTATACTAATTAACTAAACGGATTGCCAATCTCTGACAAACATATTTATATATGTGTTATATTCCATAAAGAGTTTGACTACTGGATAAATATGTACTTTGAGCAGCTTTTGCAAAGGCACCATGCGGCCAAGATAAATTGGTGTTACTCTCGACTTTTTCCTTTAATAATTCAGTATAATTTTTACTTCAAAAACCAAAACAATGGTTAATAACATTTCATACTTTTTTCATCTAATGAGGTTTATGTGTATTTAATAATAATAACATTAAATACGCGGTTAATAAATAATTGTTTACATGGAATTAAAGTGACAGGTATAACAAGTAATATGCGTCACAAATTTTTTTAAATAATTTAATAATAGATTTCAATTAATGCAGTTAATTTATCTATCTGTGACAACAACGGCATGTTTTAATGCTAATTAAAAATATACGATACGTTTTACCATATTTAAGTTTTAAAAACCAATTAAATATTCCAAAAAAATACTTAAAAAATCAGTACGCGCACTTTTCAAGTAATCCCTTTTATCGAATGATAAAAATAAAATATTTTATCACTGCACTGTTACAAACAGACACAGTTTTTAAATTTTATCTCAGCTGAATTTGTGAAAAGGTAATTGTTGAAACACCTTTGATGTACGGATCGGGGCAATGATGCATACTGTGATACAACAGCTGTAAAAGGCTGCGATGTAGCTGCAAAGCTGCTGTGTAATTAGAAATATTTAATTAAAAAAATATAGGTTTTAGCGTCTTGTACTATAATAGCTGAGTGTATGATAACGGGATTATTAAATGGATGATTTATAAATTCTAAATTGACTAAAGATTATATTTTTATATATTTCAATTAGAATATTTTTCTAAATAAGAACTAATTTTTCAGATATATCATATAGAACCCAAAGATTTGAGCGTTTTATACAAAAACAAAAACGGCTTTAACTTTATCTAATCGTAATTTTGATGTTTCGTACGCCCTTTCTAGTGACTGTAGTTTTCGATTTCTTCTCGCGTGCAATAATTCAGCTTCTAATTTCTGCCTGACTTCCACTTTGTGAGCTAATTTTCCTTTTAAATTTTCTGTTACATTCTTCAATTCGTTATTTTGACTTAAAGTTTCTATAAATCACAATTGTAACGGTCCTATAGACATCCTAAAATCAGCTGGTATGAATTTGGCGTCTTTTTACCTTCAGAATTTTCCACCCAAGGTTTTTTCAATTCCTATTAGAATCAATAGTTTGTGCGCAAACGTATGTCCTTAGGATCGCCAGTACTATTGGTGATTAAAGTGTTACGGTATGTTGTTTCCTTCAACGAATGGAACTTTTATAGCATTGAATAGTTTGTATTCATCTGAAACACGCCTTTCTGAATAAACTGCGGGGTTTCTATGATGAAAATTTAGCACCCCTACTTCAGGAGTATTCAACTTTTATCATAGAGACATTTAAGTTTGTTCAGAAGTGTATCTACCGCAAACTGACCAATGCTACACAAGTCGTTCTTCTGCAGGTATTCCCCAAATAAAAGCAGTAGATTTTTATTGGGTTACTGACTCTATCAACAATTATATACAGGGTGAGTCACGGTAGACGCGACGGTCCATTGTGGTAGACAGTTAATATTTTGAAAATTTTGTTTATTCATGGATATGTGAGTTGATACAGGCTTTTCATTATACAGGTTGTCACAAAAAAGTCTGGCGTATCAAAGTTATATTATTTCTTATGAACCCTATATTTTGATGCATTTATAGATTATACGTTAAAAATAAGATACACTTTCTTAAGTATTCACTACACTTTTCGAAAAAATGATGTTGCAATAGTCTAAGCTGATCAAATACAGGGTGTTATATTTAGGCATTACGGCGGAAAAATATTGTAAAATTTAACAAAAATAAAAATAACTCAAAAATTAATAGATTTAGGCATAGTAGACCTTTATAATTTTTAAAAGGTAATGGAATTTTCTTCATAATAGGATTATAAAATATAGGGTGTCCTATTTAAAATGAGAACCATATTGTTGTTTGAATATGTTATTAGAGAATCGCCCCATTTTGGACGCCCTGTATAATTTTAAACAACTCTAAATACATTATTGCTTTCAATCATTAGTCTAATTTTTTTCAGTTAAAATTGGATTTGGCTGAGTCCATAGGTTTCCAAGTTATTGGTTTTCTTGTAACTGCTTCCATTTTTAGAAATATCAAAATATCTCGAAAAGTAAAAAGCTTAGGTATAGGGAATACTTATTTTTAACGTATAATCTATAAATGCAACAAAATATAGGGTCTTCCATAAGAAATAATATAACTTTGATACGCCACGCTTTTTTGGGACAACCTGTATATTTCAAAATAATTTTATAATGTAGCGTTATCAACCCAGATATCCATGAATAAACAAAATTTTCAAAATATTTAGCCACAATGGACCGTCGCGTCTACCGTGACTCATCCTGTAAAGTACCCATACTAAAAACATCCATTTGTTGAACGAAATAACATAAATTCTATAAACAAATATTCAGAGTAAAGCTATTGGTGTGATCTTACAGATACCGCACACTTTAATCACCAATAGTTCTTCTTTCCCTCAAACGATTGATTCTAATAGCGAAAAAATTGAAAAATCCTTGCGTGGAAAATTCCTAATGTAAATAGCTTTCTTTGACAAACACTAAGTTCACACCAGCTGATTGGAAGATGACTATAAAGTATAAGAAAAATTAAAATATATATAAGAAATACGATAAACGTGTAGTCACTACAAAGGATATACGAAACCGAGATGGAGCAACACTACGATCAGAGTAAAATAAATAATAATAATAATAATAATAATAATAATAATAATAATAATAATAATAATAATAATAATAATAATAATAATAAGAATACATGAGGTTAAAGGCATTTATGAACTCAAATTAAATAAAATAAAACAAAATGTTTAATCCATACCTATTTCTAGTATAAATTTTATTTTTTTTTATTTAAATATTCTTCTAATCTACATTTTTATTATTTTTTAATTACTTTGTTTACAATTTTATTCTAAACGTTTTATTTAATAATTAATATCTAAATGTTTCATAAAATCTTAAATCTTCCAAATATGCTAATTTCAGATAAATCCATAACGTTTAAGACAAAAATAAACATTTTAAAAAAAATTAATTTAAAAAACAAAATAAATGGGAAATGTTTCAGAAATGACATTCTCTTATAAAAAAAAATTAGGGAAATATTTTATTATTTTATTAACTTTTAAAGAGGCGATTCCTCAGATCTCAAATATTTTTAAAATAAAATATTATTAAATTTCCCAACGTTTCGAGAGCTCTCAATTTTTTTACAATAACTAGTAAATTTGCACATTTCTAAATTATCCATTTGGTAAACCTATTTTGCAGTGTTAATATAAATGTGTCCAATGGACGCTGTGGCAATGCCAGTATTTAGCTTTACACCCTGTACATATAAAACTAGAATATAAAGAGATCACTGTATTGTTATAGATGTTGTCCATTTTTGTTTAGCATGATGGCATTCTATGTAAATACTTTCACTGTGTACCATAAGACTGTTTTTTATTATTATATTATTTTGGAGTATCGTCTTCATATGCTTGTTCTCTATCCCCCTCTATCAGTGGCGTACCCAGGAATTCCCTCTAGGAGCGGGCACAATAAATTATAGTAAATATCAATAAATTATTTAAAAAAAATTAATGGAAAAGGAGAAATACGAAATATCATATTTTAATATAAAATGGTTAAAAAAACCCTGAATATATATTTTTAGATGTGCTACCATCTATGGTAAGAAGAGAGTATTGACATTAAATTTTGACTGAATCTAGTCAAGATGTCACTCTCTTCTTTTTTATCCCTTTCAGAGATTAATACAAAGTGAGTAAACCAATAAGGAATTTTAATTTATTAGATTCGACATCCTAAGACCGGTTTCTGTCTTTCGATTTCATCAGTTAGGCTTTTCGAATCCAATAAATAAAATTCCAAACTCGTACAAGTCAATAGCTATATCTGCTATAAGATAACATTTTTAGATGTGCTACCATCTATGGTAAGAAGAGAGTATTGACATTAAATTTTTACTGAATCTATATATAGCTATTGACTTGTACGAGTTTGGAATTTTATTTATTGGATTCGAAAAGCCTAACTGATGAAGTCGAAAGACAGAAACTGGTCTTAGGATGTCGAATCTAATAAATTAAAATTCCTTACTGGTTTACTCACTTTGTATTAATCTCTGAAAGGGATAAAAAAGAAGAGAGTGACATCTTGACTAGATTCAGTCAAAATTTAATGTCAATACTCTCTTCTTACCATAGATGGTAGCACATCTAAAAATGTTATCTTATAGCGGATATAGCTATTGACTTGTACGAGTTTGGAATTTTATTTATTGGATTCGAAAAGCCTAACTGATGAAGTCGAAAGACAGAAACCGGTCTTAGGATGTCGAATCTAATAAATTATAATTCCTTACTGGTTTACCCTGAATATATAGTTTAAATTTATGTAATACATTAATCTAGAAATACACACTGTACTTACAGTGTTTTATTTTATAAAAAGGTCACAGATTTACATTCACTAAAGAGTTTTAAACAATAATTAGCAATACAAGACCAAAAATGTTTGTTTCTTTTTATTATTTTTCCCCAAAAGAATACTCGATTACATTAAAACACCATCAAAACTAATTGAAATTTCTAACTAAAAAGTGTCGTTCTGATATTGTATTTCATCACTTTATCGATTTTTTAAGAAACAGAAAATGCACGTTTCAAAAGAGATTAGATTCTGTGTGCTCCACCTGTTACGCCACTGTCCTCTATTCCAGTACAAACTTTCCTCTTGTATGTAAATTTCAGCAGATATAAAGTTAAAGCCTTTCGGGCACTTACATACGTATCTAAATTTCGAAAGGAATCAGAATCTTTGAATATAGATGATAAATTGTAAATGTAACTATACCCTGAGATTTTTTTAGTTATTGATTGAATGTACAAAATATTTGTAACTGGTAATGAAACTATGTCTGTATTTATAAATCCGTGCAGCCAGTTGAATCCTGTTTAATTATCAAAATATAAATATTTATCACATATGATATCTGATGTTTTATTTATACCGATATACACTTTCTTACTCTTAGCATAAAAAAAATTTCATGATATAATTTTTTAAAAATTAAAGATAAAATTCCAAAACTGGAATCTATAAGCTTTAATGTAATGATTGTCCCGTATCTTATGTTGGCAGAAGTATACGACCTTTAAATGCGAGACTTAAAGAACATTTATCTAACCATAAGAAATCTAGCTTCGGACATCGTAGGGTAAAACCCCCAATTGTTGGCACCTTTAAGGAGGATGTCAAACTAATAATATTCCCAAATAAACGGAGAATTTTATTTTGTGTTCGTTTTTTCATCAAAACGTTCGCAATATACAAAACTTTCTAGCACCTATTTTGAATATAAACTGAAAATATTGAATATATGAAAAAAAATATAATAATTAAAAGTTTGGATTTTCCAATTGTTGGCACCCAAATCCTAAATATTGTCACCCATTTGTTGACACTGATGCTAAATGTTGACACCCAATGATTGGTATAGGTAGTTCATATAGAAAAAATTAAATTGCTACTAAAAAGATATTTATTTATAAAACAAACACTGCTGTAAAATATTGCATTATTTAATTCAATTTAAAAAATTAAAAAAACACAAACGTTTTGTAATGTATCAAAATATTCACATCCTTAAAAAACAAACATCTAGAACGCGAATTGGAAGAATGGCAGTTTTTTTGGGGTGAAGGTAGTAACTTTTTTTCCAAGACATTTAGAATAATCTAGTTCATCCACATTACATGGATAAAGACCGCAAGCTTTAAAACCATTGATAATTGTACTAGGTTTTAAGTGTTGCAAGGCTTCCTTTAGAATTGGAGCAAAGTGTTCTTTTGTCAAATTGCAATAAGGGTTTTTCCGTCTCCACTCCAAAACGCTCTTCTTCCATAAACCTTTTAATGGTTTAAAGCTTGAAACGTCAGCTGGTTACAAAATTCTTGTGGAATTTGGATATAGGGCAATTAGTACTATCTGAAACTCTGTGCACAGGTCACTTAGTTCCAACGATAAATGTGTTTTGTGTCCATCCACAAAAACAATTATAGAAAATTCGACTTTATTTTTTAAAGACGTATAAAAAACATTTTTCATGTAATCAACGAAAGCTTCCACTTCATCCAACCGTTGTCGGTAAGACCAGGCAGTATGTTTTTTGGTAAACGTTTATTAGATAATATAATCATGGGAGGAGTAGTATCACCAGCTGCCGAAAAAGTAAACATGTTTTGCCTTGCCCAATTCAACCTCTTATACATTTTTTTGCCGTATTTTAGGTCTACAAACTTTTTAGAAACACCTTTCTGTAACCTCTTCTAAAGAATTCCTCTGTATAGCCAAGCGATTTTATGTGAAACAAAAAAATTAACAACAATATTAAGAATGTACGTTAAACACCTATATTTTTTGATACTCTATAAATTGGAAAGTGTCGGCAGGAAAATAAGTAATAAAGTACTTAAGTAGAAAAACTAGTAGTGCGAAATTAAGTAGTGTCAACATTTAGATTATAGTCTATTAATTACACTAAATATTGACACACAATATTAGATTTAAAAAAACATAATGATGCATATATAATTGAGAAAAACAAAGAAATATTACAATATTAAACAAATATTTGTATTTAAGTATTACTAAATAGTTTTTATTCAATTAAACCATAAATTAAACTTAACAGACCATATTGGCATACAATAGTATAGGATATTTTGCTTGCTATCTGTTTTTTATCTATTGGCTTTTTTTCTTGCCAGTCCTATGCTTGTATATATTAATTTTATTTTCCGGTACCATTTTATCTAAAAAATTATATAAATTTAAATAATTTTTTTCCAATGACAACAAATAGCTGCATCGGTTGTCATACATGTGTCAACATTTGGAAATTCTTAAAATTTGGGTCCAAATATTGGCACCTTAATTTTTTAGTAAAATTATGAAAGTTTTTCTTAGTTTTAGATTTGTAAAGACAAAAGGGATCATGCTAATTATATTAATGCACTTGTACTTTT
Source organism: Crepidodera aurea (assembly GCA_949320105.2). Taxonomy (NCBI): domain Eukaryota; kingdom Metazoa; phylum Arthropoda; class Insecta; order Coleoptera; family Chrysomelidae; genus Crepidodera; species Crepidodera aurea. The sequence goes on along the minus strand of OX439472.1, from coordinate 21,458,931 downwards.
AAATGTATAAACACTTTGTAAACTTTACAAATTTCTTAGCAATTTTGTAAGTATCTTACCTACTTTGAGAAACACCGACAGAAAACAATCCCTTCCATTAGACTGAATTAGACTGAATTAAAAGGCGCATTCAGTAGGCGATATTTACATGAAATATATAAAATTGATAAAAAACCGTTGAGAGGCCAATAAATGGCTAGGTGCCAATAATTGGGGGTTTTACCCTCTAACTTTTAGCAATCATAACTTTTCTCCAAACCAAAAGAGCTCCAGTTTACAAAATTTTCCAATTAAAATTTTCATAAAATCAATCTTTTAGAAGATCTTGAAATTAATATAGATAAATGTGCGAACTTAAGTCAACTTAAATTACAAGTTTGAAACAATTTTTACGTATTTTGGTACAATCAGAATGATTAAACCTTTTAACACGTATTTAAAATTTATACAAAGAAAAATTATCATTTTTAAATAGTCACTTCTAACTAGTAGCCACTACCTTGTCATTCTTGTCAGTCAATAGTCAATGTCTAATGACAACGTTAATTGTGAATTGTCTATTTGTATTTTCTCGCGATGGAAGAACTCATTAATTTTTAATCTGGACAAATTATTGTCTTTTCAATAGGGACTTTTCAATTCTCTTTTCTCTAAATGTCCTACCTCATCGAAGGACTATTGGTATTTCTTTTTTGATTCGAAATAGTTTCTTTAAAATTAAAAGCATAAGTAAACTTAACCTTAAATTTAAATACATTAATTTTTCAATGTTATCTTTTTATCTAGTATTTTCGCTAGTCCGGCAATAAGAGGATATTTCTCAATAAAGTCCAAAATTTTATTATTAGAACGGCCCCACAGTCAAATGAAGTTAAGAGTGAATTTGCATGTTTTGGAGAGGAAAATTTGTTTATATTATCACTGGGAAGGGAGAGGCTTCTCTAAAAGCTGTCAAGCGTCCCTGCAAATTCCTTCCCCAAAATATTAAACTTTTATATATTGTTACGAAACTGGGGTTCGTTATTTTATGAAAATAACTCAAGAACTTTGCAAAACGTTTATTCTCAAAAAATACAACTGACAACTCAAAACTTATATTTCATATCCGTCACTGTCCAAAAATATCCAGTGGCGTTTCAAATACCAGGGGCGTAGCCTGGATTTGTAACATTGCCCCCCTTCTAATTTTGATCGTCCCGATCAAAAGCTTCATCATGATAGGGCTTCAATCTTTCCAGATGAACAACCTTCATCTTGGTCCCAGGGCTGCGTTGGATTCTGTAAACCACGTCGTTGATTCTCTTCTTCACCTCGTACGGTCCTTCCCAAAACGGTGTTAGCTTTGGAGACACACCTCTTTTCCTACGTGGATTATACAACCAGACCTGGTCACCTTCTTTGAATCCTCCTGAATCAGCTTTCAAGTCGTAACGAGCTTTCATCCTATCACTTGCCAATATCAGCCTCTTCCGCGCGGTTTCGTGGATTTTCAAGAGGCTGTCCCTCAGTTTATCCGCATAGTCCCGCACGTCTACCTCTTCGGTGCTTGGTGATCCGAACAACAAATCACAAGGCAATCGAAGTTCCCTTCCGAAGACAATGCTAGCCGGGGTAAGCTTGGTGGAATCGTGGACGGCCGCCCTGTATGCCATAAGAAACAGTGGAAGGTGTCTGTCCCAGTCCTTCTGGTGTTTTTCCACCACCTTGGAAAGATGTTCTTCCATAGTTCGGTTGAACCTTTCGACCATTCCATCTGACTGGGGGGTGAAGAGCCGTGGTTCTGGTCTTGTTGATGCCCATCAGTTCGCAAACTTTCTTAAACAACTTGGATTCGAAATTCCTTCCTTGGTCGGAATGTAACTCCATCGGTACTCCGAACCTTGAAAACATGTTGTCCACCAATGACCTGGCTACTGTGGATGCTTCCTGATTTGGTATGGCATAGGCTTCCACCCATTTGCTGAAATAGTCCATGGCAACGAGGATGTATTTATTGCCATCGTCTGTCACAGGAAAAGGTCCAGCTACATCAATGGCAATCCGTTCAAATGGTGCGCCTACATTGTATTTCTTCATTTCCCCCCTGGACCTCGTTTTGGGACCTTTTGTGGCGCCACACTGTTGACATCTTCTGCACCAGCCTTCTACATCGTCTCTGCATTGGACCCAGTAAAATCTCTGCCTGATTTTGTCCAAGGTCTTGTTGACTCCAAGATGTCCTCCTGATTTTCCTTCATGAATTTCTTTCAAGACTTCGCTTATTCTCTTCCTGGGTAAAACCAATTGAGAAATTGACGACCTTCCATCAGCTGATTCCCATACCCGTTTGAGTAATCCATTTTCCACAACCAGGGACTTCCACTGTGCCCACATTGCCTTGAAGATGGGATCTCTATCCGAAATATCTCTCCAAGAGGGTCTGTCAGTTCCGTTCTCCTTCCAGTGTAGAAAGTCCCTAATGCTTGCATCTGTTTCTTGGTCATGTCTCATGTGTTCGGTAGTCCAGTCATCCTCAGGTATTAGTGTCGTACGTCTTATATCGGCGACTCCTTCATGACATTCAATACGCTGGCAATGCTTACAGGCTTCTGGACATGGTCTTCTAGATAAAGCATCCGCATTGCTATGCAGCCGTCCTGGTCGATGTTTGATTTTGAAATGGTACTGGTTCAGTTTTTCTATCCATCTAGCTATCTGTCCTTCCGGGTTTTTCATCTCCAGTAGCCATTTCAGGGCTGCATGATCAGTCCTGATGAGAAACTCCCTTCCATATAGGTATCTGTGGAAATGATCTACTGCCTTGACTATCGCTAGAAGTTCCTTCCTGGTAACACAGTAATTTCTTTCGGGCTTAGACATCACCCTGCTGTAGTATTCGATGACTTTCTCTTGACCATCTTGCACTTGTGACAATACAGCTCCAAGCCCCATATTGCTCGCATCTGCGTCCAGTATGAACAGTCCTTTTTGCCGCGGGTATGCCAAGATTGAACTTGAACAAAGTGCTGCCCTCAACCTGCGGAAAGCTTCATCACATTCAGTAGACCAATGGAAGCTGACTCGATCTCCTATCAACTTATGAAGGGGAGCTGCGATGTCTGCAAATCCTTCCACAAAACGGCGGTAATATGTACACAAGCCTAGGAAGCTCCTCACTTCGTGTTTATCTTTTGGTCTCGGCCAGTCTCGAATTGCCTGTATTTTCGATTCATTTGTTTGAATTCCTTCTGCGGAGACTGTATGGCCCAAGAACTCCACTTGTTTTTGGAATAGAGAGCACTTCTTTAGATTCAGCTTGAGGTTCGCACTCCTTAAACGTCCGAAAACCTCACGTAGGTTGACCAGGTGTTTTTCGAAATTCCTCCCCATCACCATAACATCATCCAGATATACCAGGCAAGTTTTCCAAGTCAGTCCGCGCAATATCAGCTCCATCAATCTTTCAAAAGTCGCCGGCGCATTACAGAGCCCAAACGGCATAACGGTGAAGTGATATAGTCCGGTACCAGTGGTAAACGCAGTCTTTTCCTTATCATCTTCGTGTATGCCTACTTGCCAATATCCACTCTTCAAGTCCAGCGTTGAAAACCATTGTGAACCTGCCAACGTGGTTAGTGTGTCATCGATTCTGGGTAATGGATAGCTGTCCTTCTTCGTGACGTCATTCAGTTTTCTATAATCTACACAGAATCTTGTAGAACCATCCTTTTTGGAAACCAATACTACAGGGGCGGACCATGGACTCGATGATTCTTCGATAACGCCATCTTCTGTCATTTTCTGGACAAGCTTTTCCACTTCTTGTTGTTTGGCGAATGGCAATCTTCTTGGTGGTTGTCGAATTGGATGGGCTTGACCGGTATCTATCCTGTGTTGTGCCAAGTTAGTTCGCCCTGTTGATGACCCTGTGGACTCAAATACGTCACTTTCCTCAAAAATGAATCTCATGGCAGCTTCGTAATCTTTCGGTGTTAAATGAGTTAAGGATTTTCCGATTGTTCCTACCACATCATAAGTTGTGTCTACTCTATCTGGATATCCGCTTGTTTCACAATCTGCTACCCATTCTACCGGCTCGCATACCCCTATGATGTCTCCTTCCCGGACTGTTATTCCATCAGGAAATACATTGGCAATTCTTACAGGAATGTCTTGTTTTGTCCTAATTAAAGCTCGTGCAAGTAACAATTTGGTAGGGGATTCTTCACATGGCTGTACTATTCCAACGCAGCACCCAGGGTCCTCTTCTAGTCTGGCCTTAACGATCTTCTCAGATGAACCAGGTATCCTGACCGTTTTAGCAATTCGCAGTCTCACAGAGTGCCCCCTTTCAGATGATTTTGTCAAAATGAATTCTTCACCTCCGAAATTCATGGTTCTCTGCTCACCATCGAAAGAAAATCCATAGTCACTTATTAGGTCCATCCCAAGAATGAATTCGTCTTCTATGTCTGCTACGAAAACTGTTTCCAAAATTCGTAGTCTTCCGAGGGTTAGTGTGACGTCAGCCTCCCCTCGTATTGGTGCATTCTCTCCAGTGACCGTTCGTAGAACGAAATTAGATGTAAGTGATCTTAGACTGCCTGGTTCAAGGATACCGCTGCGAACTAGGGAAACTGACGCACCAGTGTCTACAGTGCATATAACGTCTTTTTGGTTCACCTTTCCCCTAATAGTCAAACTATCGGTGGATCTTCTTATTCTGTTGACGTGGATGACTCTGGGGGCTTCGTTATCACTAGCCAGCATACGCCCCGATATGCTGGCTAATTTTAGTTTTCCTGGTACCTGTTCGAGGACCCTCTAGATGTTCCTGTCCTCACAGGTGAGTACGAACGTGGAGGTGTCCTGGAAGGTGATAAAGAGCGTAGTGGCACCCTTACCCTGCAGTCTCTCTTGAAATGTCCGCTCCTACCACATCTGAAGCAATTTCCTCTTGGTTGGTTGGTGGCGCTGATATTCCTGGATTCCATTTTTTCTAGTATTCTTAGCATCTGTGATATAGTCTCGCTCAGCTTATTTTCCTGAGGTTGCTCTTCAATTGATACCGCTCTCGCTTTGGGCCTTGTGAGGATGTTGAAAGCCGCTTCCACTTCCAGTGAGCGAACTAGAGCTTCACTGCATCTCTTGAAATGTGTCGATCTTAGGGTCCTCTGTATTTCGATATCCCTCAATCCATCAATGAATACTTAATCCGCCAGTTGTTCTTTGAAATCCTCCGGGGCCTCTGGATAAGCAAGCTGGATGAGTGTCTGGACATCGGCTTCAAACTCCTGCAGTCTCTCACCAGACTTCTGCACTCGTGTTTTTAGCTGTGCTCGATACAGTTGCTCCCGATGTTGATTGCCGTATCTTAATTCTAAAGCAGCAATGAGATCCCCATACTTGTAGTTTTGGTCTTTTGGGATGGTCTGTAACATTGCCAAAGCAGGTCCCCTCAAAGCCACTATAAGTGCAGTAGCTTTTTCTTCATCGTTCCATCCATTGGCTGTTGCCGCAGCCTCAAACTGCTTTCGGTACAGGTACCATGCTGACTGACCATCATAAATCGGTGGTTTTACGGAATTGTGCAGTGTTGCAACTCTGTCAGGCCGATCTTGTATCTTCAGTGAAGCGATTTTCTTTTCTAGTTCTTCTCGCATTGCACTAACTTCTTCTGTTATTTTGCAGTCCATTCCTTCTACCGTTTTCCAGACTGTTTTGATTTCGTCCTTCAGGTGTGTGATTTTTCCTTCGGTTTTCTGGAACATCTGTTCGAAAAATAGTTTTTGTTGGTCTCGTTGTTCCTTCTCCTCTTGTTTTTCTTTTTCGCGTCCTTGTTTCTCTTTCTGCCGTCGTTCTTCTTCCTCCTGTTTCTCTTTCTGGCGTCGTTCCTCATCCTCTTTCTTTTGGCCCGCAAACGGTTGTTTAATTATTTCCACTATGTCCTCCATGTTGTCGTAGGCTGTACTTCTTGTATTCACCATCAATTGCTCAGTAACATCCCACTTCTGACACCAATTGTTACGAAACTGGGGTTCGTTATTTTATGAAAATAACTCAAGAACTTTGCAAAACGTTTATTCTCAAAAAATACAACTGACAACTCAAAACTTATATTTCATATCCGTCACTGTCCAAAAATACCCAGTGGCGTTTCAAATACCAGGGGCGTAGCCTGGATTTGTAACAATATTATAACCCTAACAGCCGACGACGTTGCCCCCCCCCTCCCCAAATCTCTGGGTTGGCGAAAGTTGCAAAAATATTGTTAAATACTTAATTGTGAATTCTAGGTTTTAGCTACTTTGCCCCAAAAAAATAAATAATTTTTTTTCTTCACTTAAAATAAAATGCTAATTGAAAAGCTTTTCCATCGCATACACGCTACTGGATGTTAACTGTATGGTTCTTATATTATGGTTCTGAAAGGTAAGGAATTTATGGATTAGATTAAAACAACCTAAATATCCCGTGATCGTTAGTCAGAAAAACAAACAGAGTGTGTTATAGGTTATAGTACAATGTTAAAAATACCCAACAAGTTAGAAATTTTAACTAACGACTTACTTATTCTCTTAAAAAATCTTCCGATTCAAAACAGGTGCGCATGTGGCGTCAGCAAGTTGGTTGTCTAGCTGTCCGAAATTATTTAGAGATTGCATTTCCAGGTAAGTGAAAGGAAAGATGATGTATTTTTCGGTGGCCAGCAAGGTCACCAGACCTTAAGGTGTTAGATATTTTTTATTTTTCGTTGCCACAAAATAATTTTTTGCCCAAATTTTTTTCCAAATTTTGTCTACAGTTCCTGTTTGGCTTTTTTAACTATAATTTTAACTTAATTTATTTGAATTTTTGATTTTTGTCTGAATATTTTCCACTTTGTTCTGCAAAATTTTTTGTCAGTTCATTCTTGAAACGTGTTTTGACATTCTTTTCTAGCCTTTTGTAAAAAACGAAATTATATTTTGCCATTGATAGATTGCGCTATCTAGCGGGAAATTATACACTTAACTATATTTTTAAATATTTTCTTATGAACAATTTTATTATAAGAAAGTTCGGTATCCGAAATATGGCCGGTTGCCATACACCCTTAATTAATCACCCAGGATATTTTAATTTATTTTTCAGAATTGTTTCTTTTAAAATTATTTGGTTAGAAAATTTTAACTTAAAAAGAAAAAATCATCGAGTATTTTTTATTTTGTAACCCGAGTCAAAATTAAAGAACAAAATTTAAATGATGGTATATATTGATATCGAACAGCATTTTAAAATTGGGTGAGCGCGCCATTGAAAATTTTGGTGGATACTCTCTAAGCAATTTTGGTGAGAGTACTAGAAAAATGAATAGCTTGTACAAGTAAGTGGACATATTCTAAATAAATAAAATACATTGTACAATAAGAAGAATATATTGAATGAAGAATCGGCGGTTGGTCTGGGATCCGTATGCATACAAACAATTGTATTTGTACTAATTATTTCATAATAAAAAATTACTAAATAAAATTAGATCCAAGTGTTGTTCGTGTATAATTTTTTAGTTATTCTGACTTGAAATATTTTATTTGATTTTATTCATACACTGTTATATAAATTTACCAGCTAATGGACGTTTATATAATCTTTCCGATTTACTTATTTTTTAAATAATCGACAAAGTAGCTTTAAGAAAACTTTTCCAATCCAAATTCTATAATTATACTAGAACCAAAAATGATTGAGAGTTTTATTGGCGCTTGGCATATTGAAGGCAGTGGCGTGCTTATTAATTTTTGATAGGGTTAAGAATTAACCCAAATAAATAGTTAATTATTTTTACAATAAACTAAAAACATTTTTTTTGATTTTATATTTTTTTTGTATCTTTAGACATACCTTTCGTCTAATCTTCCACCTCAGATTCGTCAGATGCACTGTCGCTACCGCTATCGTCAGCAAAGTTGATAAGTTCAATAGGTATTTTGGTCAATCCGTTGGTCTATGTCCCACATTTTTTGTTCTTCTTTCAGAACGTGCTTGATGCATTTCTTCCAGTTTTCTGCAGTGACGCTTTGAATGACTTCTTTTGTACATCCGCCATTTTAAATGTTCTGTTTTCTCGTGCTACTTGTCCTTTTACTTGCGCCCTGATCAATTCTATACGATTAAATTCGCATAGGTAAGGAGGTAATCTTAAAACTGCCATTCTACGACTTAACGCAATTTCATCAACTGCCAATTTTTTATATTTATAAACATGTAGTTTTGTAATCTGTAGTAATTGCGCCTTTAGAGTATCTTTGTTATAATGGATGTTTTTATCTAACCATTGTTGAATTTCAGCTTTTTTCCATGATTGTTTCGGTAATGGCTCTAAATGCCGACTATGATAGGGGGCATGATCCATGACGATGACAGACCCAGGTTCCAAAAGTTGAATGATACCTTAAAACTATTTTTCAAACACTTCTGCATTCATCTCCTCATGGTAATCGGCAGTTTTTTTAGATGAAAATATCAGTTCACCGTTTGGTAGAAATCCACTGTCGCTCCCTATATGTGTAACTATCAGACGGCTGTTTTAACCCAATTGACAACCCTTGAATAAAAGCTTGTCGTGAACTGGTTATTTTTCCATCCTGCCATACTTGTTTGACCGTATGTCCCTGGTTAACCCACGTCTCATCCATGTAGTAATTTTTTTTTGTTAAGCTTCCGAAGTTCGTCAATTTTTCAATGATAATGCTTTTCCTATTGACTTTTCCATACTTAAATTTCATTTCATAAACGTTAAAATGTTAAAAATACACACAAATCACAATAAGCACACAATAAATAATAATCTTTGAAAGCGTCTGTATTGTATCAGTACACAATCAAGACTGCCTCTTGACCAGACACTTTCTATTTGTCACTTATTATCTGTCTAAGCTAATTTCCTGATTGCATTTATTAGCCATTAAATAATCGTTATTCTAAATCAACCCTATAGTAGAAAGGTAAGAAAGGAATTCCTACTTATTCTCTCCTTAAAATGTACTTATCAGTAGTAATACCCCTAGGGCCTTGATAATACCGAGATAATTTTGTCATAGAGAATGCTGAAAGCGTGTTGCTTGATAATGGCCCGAGGCCGAAGGCCGAGGGCTATTATCCTTAAGCAACACGCTTGAAGGATTCTCTATGACAAAATTTTGAGGATTTATCAAGGCCCGAGGGGTATTCGATAAGATAATTTTTTACTTTGTAGATTTAAACATTTTTAAACTAGTTGTCAGTTTGACGTTTAATTAATTTTTAATCAAAAACTTGACTTGCTGAAAACACCAAACTGAAAACACCACATGTAGGGTGTTATCGCTGTAATCCATAGCTGATTGGATGAAATTTGACACATGACTCTAAATTAAGTAATTTGATTGGTTACAATAGTTAGTAAAAAATTATCAGTGAAATGGACAAAGACAGAAACATAGATCTGTACAGCGTTGCCATGCGTTCTATAAAAGAATAAGCAATAAATAAAATTAGTTATTTGAAATGAGGAGGAAATGATTTATAAGTATTACTACTCATTAATGTTTTTTTTTCCTAAATAATGTTGTTTAATCATACTTTTATTGTGTATTATCCATAATTAGCCACAACCTTCAACTTTACTGTTTATGTATAATATAATAAGAATGAGATTTGACAACGCTATTTTGCTTGTTTTATGGTCTTGTAAATTCTAAATTGCACTCGAACATTATTTGTTATAGCATAATAAATGAATAAAAAGTATACAATTAAACCATTTTTCTTTCAACTTTACATCTACAGGAACTAGACCAAATTTATTCTTAAAAATCTGTAGTATAATGAACCCCATTTCAATAGAATTAAAAAATATATAAATAGCCAGAATTTTTATTGTAATTTATCTCGACAGTTCATATTTATTTAATTGAGTCATAAGGTACTGAAAAAAGCCTAGTAACGCAAATGAAAAACTTAATGGAAACCATCCTGCTTTTATCCACGCCCAAAAAGTTAACCTGCAAATAAATTGAAATGATTAATGATTAAAATCTATAATTTCGTTTGGAAACTATTTATTTGTTTTTTTGCATTTTTTATTCTTTATTGGGGGGATGTCTTGTACAATTCTATTCATAGGATTCTTTAGACGCTCAAGGAAATAACGTATTTGGATCAATAAAGCAAATAGTTCATAATCAATAAAAAAACGCTGGGTAACCTAGCAGATAAAGAAGGAACTTCCCCTAGTAAGAATCAAGGTCAATTCAATGTCAAATAGTGGCGTCTGTGAGTCGGAAAAAACCATGAAATATGGACCAAAATTTACGAGGATTAAGAGTACCTCTACCCCCATTTTCGAGGATGCTGAACACGATGGAGGTATCAGATTTACTGTTTTCAATCGATGAACCCCCTAAAACGGCCAAAAGCTACCCCCTAAAGTGGTTAAACGGGCAGCGCATCATTTCCCTGTAAAAACAGTCTTTCCCCCTGTTTTCGAGGATGCCGAGAACGGTTGTGGTGTTAAAGATTACTTCCGAATCACACCAACCCCTCCACCGGCCAAAATTCACCCCGACAGGTGTTTTTTTTCTTCCTTTTAACAGCGACAAAACGTTTTGGAGGGGTTGGTGAGGTTCGGAAGTAATCTTTAACACCACCACCGTGCTCGGCATCCTCGAAAACGGGGTGAAAGACGTTTTTTACAGGGAAATGATGCGCTGCCCGTTTAACCCCTGTAGGGGGTAGTTTTTGGCCATTTTAGGGGGTTAGGCTGGCGAAAAGAGAAATTCTGATACCGCCACCGTGCTCAGCATCCTCGCAAACGGGGGGAAAAACGTTTTTTTACAGGGAAATGATGCGCTGCCCGTTTAACCCCTTTAGGGGGTAGCTTTTAGCCATTTTAGGGGGTTCAGCGATCGAAAACAGTAATTATGATACCGCCATCGTTTTCAGCATCCTCGAAAACGGGGGGAATACGTTTTTTTTACAGGGAAATGATGCGCTGTCCGTTTAACCCTTTAGGGGGTAGCTTTTGGCCTTTGTAGGGGGTTCAGCAATCGAAAACAGTAATTCTGATACCGCCATCGTGTTCAGCATCCACGAAAACGAGGGGGGAGGTACTCTCAATCCTGGTAAATTTTGGTTTATTTTTCCTGGTTTGTTTCTTCGAATATTCAAATGAACTATTTTTTATGCACAAGGTAAGGAAGCAATCATAATGCTGCATAAATCTACTTTTAGCTTCCGAAATGAATTACTTTTAGTTAGATTTCACGCAAATCAAATCTTAAAAGTTTCGTGAGTTTTGCCATTATCTTCATAAAATTGGTGTGTTTAAGGTGTTATTTCATCATCAGTACAACCTGGAGATTCCAGTATTACAAGAAAATATAGTCCACTTTAATTGCTAGTACTACGTGTACTAGATAACGATTTGGTACCTACCAAGCGATTGGTACTCAATAGCCCGACCCATGTTTAACTCAATATTTAAAATTGAAAAACATCCTTTCTAGCCAGTCTTCTAGTTTACAGAAATTCATTCTGTCTCTGCTTCCCCAAATACAGAGCAAACAGGCGAATCTGATGAAACCACTGTTTTTCCAGAACACGTTTTTTTCAGGACTTGCTGATTGTTCAAAATTGTCACTAGAACTTTCTTCAGCTTCTAGATTCTAATTACCGTTTTCCTGGCTATTCAATATCCTTTTTATCGCCTGATTAATGAACATTAATTTAATGATGCTGGCATTATTGATAAGCTCAATAGCACCTTTTTGTCGAGCAAGTGTTTCCTACTATACGGCTTTCAATACAAGCGCGCACACTAGCGACGCGAGAGCGTGGCGACTTTTTAGTTGCCAGCTACAGGAAACAAAAAGTTGCCCAACAAAAGATTCCCAGTGAGTGACTGGCCTAAATGAAACTATCGTGGTTTTTACCAGCCACCATAAATAACAAACCCTTTAAATACCCTTATTGAGATTGCGAATTTTTTTTTAGCTGCTAAGATTCATATTGGTTGTGAAAGCCAAAGCCATAGCGTGCAATTTATGGTTTCTACCAAAGTTTTATTTTTTCTGATATAATTATAGAATCCAAAAGGTACTAAAGAGGAAAATTGAAAATCTAGCTATCTTATGGAGTTTTGAATGGAGCGCAACGATTTTTTTTTACTTTCAAATAATTTTTTGCTCTGTCAGAACTTCTTTTCCAAAAAATAACAAAAATCTTTGATTGGCATTAATAAAAAGCGACGTGAGAATGTGTGTCGGTAAGTACAAAAAAGATAAGAGATCATTCTAATTATTCTAAGATAAGCGAGTAAATTGCTCCAACTTTACTGCATGTCTGCAAAATTTCACGTTTCTAGAATATTCGTTTCCTCGGGATAAAGCGTAAAGACAAACAATAGATTTACTTACTCATAGTTTTTTGACGCTTCATAAAAGGGCTTAGTCTCTATACTCCCAACGCCAGAAATAAAAACGTGTTTTAAAATTTTATCATTTATGTCCGTTTTTAAGTGTTCTATTCTGTGAACAACCTCTGCGCCTTTAATTACCTACAAATTAGTTTTTTTTTAATAAATACTTGCATAAACACACAATAGGACTGTTTTTATTGAATACGTTTCTTATTCTAGCAAATAAGACCCAACTATGATCGATTTTCACAAACGCTTCTATTCTTATCTTAAAAAAGGTGTGCTTCGAAACATATGTCATGTTTAAATATTTAATTTTATTTAAACAAAAGTGTTGGGGTCCTATTTCCTAAAAAAATTATGGTTTTTTCATCAAGTAAAGGCCGAAACAATCAAGAATACGTTTCTTTTTAATCCGGAATATAATACTAATAGGTAATAATTATAGTGCAGTTAAACGAAATAGTGCGGGGTCTATCCGACCGCAAAGATGTGTTCTCCTTTAATTTATAGCTCGGAGGCCAGAGTGGAAAGAGTATAAGTTGGAATAGTGGTACGCGATCAAATGCATTTCAATCGCTGTTAGCCACAGCGCTCCATATGAATATCCAACCAACAGGATGAGTCGGTTTCACGTGGACTCAGGCTTTCAGATTTCAGTGAAGTTGTTTTCGAAGACACAAAGGCTGGCGCTTACGCTTAAAGGGTCGTACTTTGGTAATATCAAAGGAGCCGCGATCTTTCTACCTGCGCTACTGAGTCTTTGCGCATTGGCAGCCATATTAGCGCGATATTCTTAAGTTTGTCCGACTCTATCAAAGAATCCGCGTTTTAAAGCTGATAATTGGGAATACTATACCTTGCCAAATATCACATTCTTGTCATCCAACCAAGGACAGGCCATGGTAGTAATAAAAAACTGGCATCCATTGGTATTAGGTCCTTCAAATAAAACAATTTATTTTTATGAATTAAAAATAAAATTACAACACTATTTACCTTGGTTTGCCATCGCTAACAATCCAGGAGAATTGTGCTTAATTGTAACATGTTCATCATCAAAGTATTGTCCGTAAATGCTTGTTGAACCAGTTCCATCGTTATTAACTATATCACCTCCTAAAATATACAAAAACATTATTTTTTCCAACATCAAACATCTTGACGTTTAGTAGATCGCTTATAACAGATTAGCTATACAAAAAACCTCAATGGAATATTTTTCTATGTTTACAAACCTTGAATCATTATCCTTTGAATTGCTGTATGAAATTTTGTTCCAACATACGTTTTACCGTTAACGCCATTTAGAGCCAACTCCTTGAAATTTTTACAAGTTTTCGGAGCTACTTCACCAAATAATCCGAAAATTATCCTTCCAAGATATTCGTTTTCAATTTGTATGTCAAAGTATACCTGATCCGTTACTTTATATTGAGAACACTGAAAATTTACAAAAAAAAAGCTCAGTAGGTCTGCATTGAGTGTAGGTGATAATTTCTCGAAAAAACTTTTTGCCTGCCTCTGTCCCAGGGATTGTTCCCATCAGCTGATTGCTTTCTTAAATCTTGCTTTCTATTGACACTTATTTACGAACAAACTTTAAAAAGATCGTATGATTTAATTGTGACAGAAGCAGTAATACTTTAATAGCGGTCCAGTGAGCGGCGCTAACAATAAACAAGAAATAATCATCACAGGAAACGCTTCCACAAACAGAATAAGAACAAATTTAGAACTGAAAGCACTATTTACCAGACAGAGTTCGAAGTAAATAAAAAGTAAAAGAGGATATCCAATGTGGACACTAAAATGGATGACCGAAGAATAGAAGCGAAAAGCAGAAAACAGAAAAGAATGAACAGAAGTAGTAAAGAATGCAAAGGAGAATTAAAATAAGACCAGCTCGGCTTAAATAGTAAAATCCTTAGGGATGCGATGATACTTAAGAAGCTACAAAGAAGAGCTCCAAGGATTAATTTGCAGGAGATTTTTTAAAAATTTATGGATGAGATAACTTACTATGGACGAAAATCTAGGCTTGTAAGTATTGTATTATAAAAATATTCCTGACCTCATTGCTCATTATAGATATGCAAAGATCTTTTTTACAGAAATGTTCCCAAGTAGATTTAGTTAAAGATATTTATTTAAAGAAAAGTTCTGCAAACCGATCTATACTCTGACAATCCCAACTCGAGAGCGTTAAATTTTTTTATCGCCTTTACCATTTGCATTTATATTAACGTCTATTTTTATGTCAAAACAGCCATAAGTACCTAATTGCATAAACGCGCTCTCTTTGTTCCGACCCAGCAATTAATCTTAATAATTGAATAATAAATTTACTTGGCAATAATTTTTAGCATAAAAGATTAGATGTAATACTCATGTAAATTCCTATTATGGCGCTGTCAAAGTAGCTAATAGCTATAAAGAATCTTTGTGGTATAGTGGCAGAAACAGCATTAAAACATTCTTGATGTCAGGATGAAATTGATGTGAATAAATAGAAAAATAAGAGAAATACTATTTCTTAGGCTTGCAACTAATTCTGCACTATATTAAATAATTAACGAACATTTTATAAAAAGACAAAATAAAATTGAAATGGCGCCTGTAAATTGTACGATTTACCTAAAATTTTTTAATGTGCGAAAGTTCTCATGAACATGGAAATAACATATTGTGCAACGAGTGCGCAAAGTTGTCGATTGCCCACGAGAGCCCACTTCGTTCGTGCGCTCATTAGCTCGAGTGGGCAATAGACAATGCCGCACGAGTTGCAGATACTATTTTTTTTTACGAATGCGGGGATACAATGAGAAATGAAGTAGGTGCCGACGACAAAAAAATCAAAAATTAATCAAATAAAAAGTAAAATATTTGGAATCAAAATAACTTTTTATTTTTAACGATAACTAGGAAACTAAAAAAGGCAATTAATTATTTTTTTGCACCTATGATTATCGAAACATTTGAACAATTGGTGAAATTGAAATTTATATTTTTGGAGTTTCTAGAGGAAATCGTATTCAAGTCAATATTGCCTTTGTCTTCGTCACTGACTCTGATGAGTACTTCAGCCGTTGTCTCGATATTTGGGTTGATTTGGTGTACATTTTCACATGAAGTATTCGTAGATGGTCTGTCCAAAATAGCGGTCGCAATTTGATGGCCGATTCGTTTTATTGCCGGTCGATTCTTTAACGTAACCTTCAGCGACAGTGTGAAGTTTCCAGGTGGTACGGATTCATCGTTAGAACTCTCATCAGTCTCCGGTATCATCACAGAGTTGAAACTCATTATTGTACATTTTAATTTTTTAATCAATCAATTTATTTGTCACTTAAACGTCACATTTTTTTGGGGGGTCTGTATAGGCATCTGAAAATAAGAAGGCAGCGCCACGGTGGTTTATATTGGAACCCTTTTCACAGACATTGGCTCTTTGTTATGATTTGTTTGTGTATGTCCGATATTTTTATTTTAGAATTTTTTTCCATTTATTAAAGACTAA
Organism: Crepidodera aurea; assembly: GCA_949320105.2. Lineage (NCBI taxonomy): Eukaryota > Metazoa > Arthropoda > Insecta > Coleoptera > Chrysomelidae > Crepidodera > Crepidodera aurea. The sequence goes on along the minus strand of OX439472.1, from coordinate 21,442,993 downwards.
TTTGTGGGAAAAATTTATTATTAGTTATTATTTATCATATAGGTAAGTAATCTTTTTCATTTCATGTAAAAATAAGCATTTATTTTGATTTTAAAGTTGCCTTTCTAATTCACAATTTAATCAGTGTTTTCTTATATTTAAGGATTTATGGAGGTACAAATACATCTAGATGTGTATATGAAGAGGAGGAAGTTTTAAATGCTAGTCATTTAATTGTGTGGTCAATTGGATTCTAATAGGCAAAGCCAAAGTAAAAACATCTTTATATGCGGTTTGTGTTTGCAAACAAGTGATTTGAAATCTAGTCCACATAAAATAAGAGGCCAGCTTAATAATATGAGGAGCTCATATAAGGCAGGAAACGGTGGGAAGTGCAAACATTTCTGCACTTCTAATTACTTGTACAAGGTGTAAGAGGTTACAGCAATTCAAAATACTGGAAATTGATTGATTAGGAGTTTAATAAAAATAAGTTATGGACAGTAAAATATAACTTTTTAATAAAAATGATTCATAATTTATGTATGTAACAAATTACTTATAAATAATTTCATTTTCCCAACACATTCAATAAAACATTCCCATTTTTTCAATTTTATTTTAACAGCATTGCAAGTATTGCTTTTAATATAACATTTTCTAAAAAAATATTGACAAAGGTTATACGATAGTTGTATAAAACAAATAAGGCAAATTGTCAGTATAATTCATTTGAACTGCTTCCACAATTGTATCCAAAAGCTGAAAACTGAAAATTCCAGTAAAACTATTAAGAGCACTATCTGTTTTTAAGAGATCACTCAATGTTGATATTTTTTTAAGTATTTACTTGCACCTCAAAGTCACGAAACTTAGTGGGTCCTTCATATTGTTCTTGCTCATTTAAGATCATTAGCAGGCTTTGTGCACCTTCCAAATCATCGTTAGTACGTTCAGGCCGTCGTTCTTCATTGCACTGACAGTCTGTTAAATCTATAATTTTAACAGTATTTCTCCTGTTTAACCTTTCACTTCTTTCAGCGGCTTCTCGTTCTGGTTCTGTAGTTTAAACTAATGAAATCGACAAATTCTGACTGGAAACAGCCATCAGCTTTAAACTTCTTCTTCCTATGGCATATAATTATTTTATTTACCTCTTCGGAAAAAATCGTCATCAATAAAATGTTTTGAATAAACAACCATATTCTTAGTCACAACTTTTCCAATTTTAAGTCCTAAAATCCAAGCTTAACGCCTACACATCCATGTGGGGCGTCCTAACTCAGATTCTACTTTCACGCGACATTTTCCAGCATCTGGGAACAAATGGAAACTTAAATCTCTGTTTGTTTTCGTCAATGAAGAACACTGAGGTACGGAACAATATGAATTACTCATTCTTATTTGAAAAAACTACACTACACAACTGTTTTTTTCAAGCAAATATAAAACGACCTGTTGAGGGTTCTGGAACCAACCCTATGTTGTGCCAGTTTACCAGGACGACCGATGTGTTATCATCGCCTTTTTAAACTGCATCGTAGCTTCTAAATGGCTATAGATTTTATATTGATTGTAGATGAATTGTAGTATTTTTATCTTCCCAACTCCATTAACAAAAACAACGAACACTTTTTATTTAACGGTTTATTTAAAATTTTAAGTAAATGAGTCACAAACGACTGAGCAATACATTACTTTAATAAGTAATCAACGACAAATTATTAGTTAACATATGTGTTTAACAAACACTAACACATATTAGTAAAAAGAATTAAAATGATCACATCATTCAAAAAATATTTGTGCTGCACTAAGGAGCGATATGTTGTATGTGAGTGTTGACAAGGTACTGAGCTTAAAGTTTGCGAAGTTTTTCGCTTCAAGTTTACCCCCGCCGGTCCGCGATTCTTCTAGAAAGAAATATTCGTTATTTGATGGACGAATCGATTTGTTAGATATGTAAGTTTTTTATGTCTGTCTCTCTCTCCCGCTTGAGAACACAATGATTAATTTAATTACGTCGTTGTTCCTAGAAAACGTTCGTTATAGATTCTGCGCGGTAGATATTGGCATACGTGTTTTTGTACATGTAAACTAAAAAAAAACCGTTAGAATCTGCGTCATATCGAATGGTGTGATATTGGCGTACATGACGATCGTGGCGTAATAGAAAAAACTATTTGTAGAGGCTTCGTGTCTGAGCGCTGTTTCCAAATGTTTGGTGCGATGTTGCCGGTTGAATGGGTTTATATGTTTAATTTGTTTTGAAAATTAAACACGACCTATTCAACAAGTACAAAACAATAAAATGAATGTCTGTGAAAAGGGTTGCATTTGCCACCACGAGAGGGCGTATTAGTTATTTTGATTCGCCTATTGTCAATTTCCGTGCGAAAAGTAAATTTTGCGTGCGCAAAATCTACTTGTCGCACGGAACTAATTAAATAGCCAAACAGCCATTTTACACCCGAAAAGGCGGGCGCAATGATAGTACTTTTCCCGCATGAGTAAAAAATTAAAAAAAGTGAGTATTTTTGGTAATTTTTTAGGATTATTGCAATTGACTCTAAAATTCAAATTAAATTCAACTTCAAATGTTTTATTGATCTCACAATATCAGATAATGATTATAAGACAGGTCAAGTATAAACAGATTTAAATTAAAAAGTCTAGCTAAAAATGTTCTTAAATTAACATTAAAATCAAGCAAATACTTAGGTTAACAAATACAGTAACGTAAATATACAGAAAATATTACAAAAAAAAACTAGAAACACACAGGTACCGAAGTTAAAAATTTATATCCAACAAAGTATATGTTGCAGTTTAGACATAATTCAACGAGTATTTTCAAAATATTCTTCAACCGAATATGGACACATGTCAAATGAGATTTTTAGTTTTCTCTTTAAATTTATGCACTAAGGAAGTATTATAGAGTTTCATTTCCATTACTGCAGGTGATTTCTTACAGATTTCTATACGCTGGTAAGGTATAGAGAAATCTGATTTATATCTTGTGTCATGAGCATGAATATCACTATTCCGTAAATAATCGCTTTTATTTCTATGAACTGATGTGATCAAATCCAATATATAAAGACCATACACAGTTAAAATTCTCAAGTTGATAAAAACAGGTCGACATGAGTCTATAAATGAGACGTTTGAAATACACCTTAGAATTCTTTTCTGTGTCAAAAAAACATTTTTAGCATGAGGAGAACTCCCCCAAATACTAATTCCATAACTAATCCTAGACTGTATTTCACTAAAATAAAGTAAACGAATGTGATTTATATTAAGTGTTTTCCTTCAATTTCTTATTTGAAAACATTTAGAATTTAACATCTTTGATAAATTATTTAAACAGTGAGTTTTGAAGGACAAATCTGAATCTAAGAAATTTTACATTTTCTGTTTTTGTTATATTTGAGTTGTTAACCAATATATTAAAGTTAGGGGAAAAAGTTTTTTGGCGAGAATGAAATGAAATGAAAATCATTTTAGTTCTTTATTTAATTAGGAACCCCTAATATACATATAAATAATAATAGAATAAAATTACATAATATGAAATCACTCTGAGATAAAAGAAACTAAAACTAAAAGAAACTACAACTAATAACGTTTAAACATGATATTTAGAAAAGAACAATAAATAAAGAATAATACGAATAATATACATAATAATATAAAACCTAAGTTAATAAAAACACTGAAGTTTTTTGAAGCTACACCTTGCTTCGTAAGAATTCTTTCATTTTACTTTTAAAACTGTGTAATGTATCATCATTTTTAATATTATTTGGTAGAAGATTAAATTGGCCAAAACCTTTAAAAAAAAAGAGTTCATAGTACTTCTATACGCCGTTCTTTGTATATAAATATTATTTATGCCTCTAGTGTTGTATGAGTGAACATTCTTATTGAAAGTTATATACTGCTCAAAATATTCAGGTGTTGTGCCGTTTACTATTTCTACTATCACTGAACAAAAATGTTGAATCATCTGCGTAAAGAGTGGTAAATGACTCTGGTATAACAGAAGGTAACTCATTAATATATAATAAAAACAACAGAGGTCCAAGTATGGATCCCTGTGGAACTCCTTGCGCTTTCACCATAAGATCAGATATATATGTATTTTCTTTATCAACAATTTTAACGGATTGTACCCTATTATCTAGGTACAGGGATAACCATTCGTACGCTTTTCCCCTCACACCATATTTATGAAGCTTGTCTTTCAGAATACTGTGTTGAACACAGTCGAAAGCCCGACCGAGATCACAATATATTCCAATTGGGCTTTCGCCCTGGTTAACCAAATTCAGAACTTCATTATAGAACGATTCCAAAGCTGTTGAAGTTGAAAATGTTGCTCGAAAACCAAAAAATTTCAACATCTGTTTCAGCATGGCATACTCAAATATTTTTGACAAAACTGGTGAAACAGAGATTGGACGGTAATTCGACATCATTTCAGCTGCACCCTTTTTTTAAAATAGGGGAGACAGTTGAAACTTTCAGTACATGAGGGAAAACTCCCTCTTCAAAAGAAGTATTAATTATATGAGAAAGCGGTTTTATTATAAAATTTGCAATTTTTTAATGACAATACCGGATATGTTATCAGAACCACATGAAGGTTTGTTTTTATTTATATTCTTGATTATTTCAAGAACATCTTCTGTCATTATGAAGAGGATATGTAAGATAAAATAGACTTACAGAATCGTAAATAAAAATTGGGTTTTTAAAAAGTAACTACAAACTTTTCCAAAAAGTGGAACTTGAATACGTGAACTTTACAGTATAAAAGTAAAATGTAAAAGCTAACAAATGCCGATTACGTTATCACAACTATAGTATTGTTCTGTTAATGACTACATGCTACTTAATTCAACTGTTTTAGTTAGACCATAAATAAAAAGAAAAAGTCTAATAATCTAGGTGCATTTTTAAAAGAAACAGAATTTTTTTTTATAAGACAGTACATTTCTTATTTCATTTAACCTTGTGACTTGTGACCACTTCAATTTTTCTTAGTTTCATTATTTATCTTTCACGTTTACGTACGAAGAAATGAAATATTTTGAACCAAAATATTTTACCTTGGGAGTAATAAAACTGCACAAATGATGTGAAATACAATCACAAGCTCCCAAGAAAAACGACATTAAAAATGTCATACACTGCACCAACGTCTGGACTTCAACAACTACTCCTTGGTCTATATGCTCCAACAGGTATTGAATTACGTAAGTCCAGACGCGGGTGTGCAGTTTTACTACCCCCAAGGTAAAATATTTTGGTTCAAAATATTTCATTTCTTCGTACGTCACAGTTTTCTATATATCTGCAAACTTTGATTTTGTTATTAAAGTGAAGATGGCGTTGGGATCTCCTCCACTTACTTCGACACAACCAGTTGTTTTAAATATCTGGTGGGTCCAATGCAGTCTTCAGCCATCGTTTAAAGTTACGATGTTGAGTTTGTCTACTTCTTAGTGATGAGACACAATAATACCGAAGCCGGTCTAAGAATGAAAGGCTCCTTTAATGACAAAATCAAAGTTGTTGGGTTTAAGTCCCGACATCGTCGGGTTCCACCCGCGTCTGGACTTACGTAATTCAATACCTGTTGGGGCATGTAGGCCAAGGAGTAGTTGTTGAAGTCCAGACGTTGGTGCAGTGTATGACATTTTTAATGTCGTTTTTCTTGGGAGCTTGTGATTTTATTTCACATCATTTGTGCAGTTTCGCGTTTACGTTTAATAGTGTCAATTTGTACTGGGAGCACAAATTAGTACGTTCCATTTTTTGTGTTCAAAACTATATTTATTTTAAAACAAAATAAATGAACAGATCAACTAAGATATTTCCCATCGTTGGCTACAACTTTCCCCCAACTCTTAGGCAATTTTCCAATTCCAATCTCGAAATAATGGCTCTTCTTTTTAAGGCGATCCAAATTTGGAGCCTGCCAAATCATGCTGCATCCTCCGGAACAACCAGTAACAAGTAACAATGTCTGGAGAATACGGCGAGTGCCATATAAAACATACCATTTGGGCGTTTCAAATTATTTTTTTACGGCATAAGGCCGAACGTTGTCATGAAGAAGAATAACTTTGTCATGTCTTTGCTCGTATTTCGGCCATTTTTTTCGCGATGTACAGCTCAAATGAGTCAATTGAGCGAATTGGACCAAATTCAAGGAAACATGGTAACGAGGATCAGCGAAGAAGAAAAAGAGAGAAAGACCCAAAAAGACTTCGAATCAGAAAATATAAAAGGTACCACATGGAGCGAAGCTGAAAGACTGGCGCATAATAGAAAAATAACTAATTAAACTATATAAACCTAAGGACAAAAACTGAGTTTCGGATAAATAACTATTTCTCAAGTAAATGTCAATAAATTTACGAACTTTTTATTAACTTCAATATATGGCATTTAAATAAACACTAAATAGCAACTATTATTAAACTATTTTCGGAATATTATTAGACTTACCTTTGAGAAAGGCGCCACGGTTAAAAAAACAACAAGAAACTGAACTTTTCTGAAAGCAATATTTAAATACATTTTGTTTTAATAACCTGTAGTCGTAACTATCGTCAAATCTTTTTCTCGTTATGGTTTGCAAGTGTCGAATATCGATTGCATTCAATAGACCTATGTCGTTAATTTAATTAAGAACAAAGATATTGACAGCTCTGGCATTGAGATAAAATTATAATTTAGGTTGTGATAGCAGGAACAGAAAAGGTGCTAAAAAAATGAAAAATGAATTGTTTACAGTCTTAAAGAAAGTCCAATACAAAAAAACTACCCTTGGTTAACTTTCCTATTGAGGAACCTCCGCTGCAAATTACATATTGAGTACCTATGCCTTATTTTTTGGTATTTTTTTAGCAAACCAAGGTACTTTATTTGTTTCATGGATAGGTATAAGTTTGATTTTCATTTTGTTTCAAACAAAAACACTTTTACTATTTCAAAACCAAACAGTAATGATCAACTTTTAAAGGTAACAAAAATTATGGAATCTACCTTAAAATTATGCTGAAGGCGCCTCACTACGTGTTGCCTATATAGTAGTGTACACTTAATAATAATATTATTAAATTTAATTGTCAGTGCCTATAAGTTCTTATAAACGTTTATGTAATTTTCATTTAAAATTATTGTTTTTCTTAGTCTTTAAAGAAAATGTAAATAACCAAGAAAAGTAATATAAGACAAATAAAGAAATGCGGCGTAATATGTGTTGTCTAACAAACGGAATGATGTGCTTCATTTAGGGAATTAAAAAAAAAAGACCTTTTTAAGAGCATACACCTATTTTATCATTTTTAGTAAGTAATTCATTTCATTAAAGAGAAAACAAAATAATCAGTAAGATTTATAATTTACTGTGCAATGTCTTCTGTACGCTATTTAGCCAATTATTAACTGTCAAAGTCAGTTGTCAAAACATTCAAATATCAGCTGTTTTCTGTTTTCTTTTTGTTAAGTGTAAAAGTTTCATTCCATAATACCGTTTTCATTTTAATTATAAAAAATGAACGAAGAGATAGACGAGAGCGAGTTTTACCAAGATTTTACTACGGCATCAGAATGGGAGGTTTTTATGGCACGAATAGAAGAGATTATAAACCAATGGAAAATTGATGAAGTAAGAAATGAAACCCATTCAGACACAGAGAGCATATGGAACATTAAAAGTGAAAAACTGAATTTCGCAGATGAGCAGTTTTACATATACTTATATTCTAAAACGAACGAGAATTCTGATACATCTGAAGGTAATGATGAAAGGGACGATAAACCCCAAAAAAATCCCATAGATACATTACATGATTTTGAACTACATAATCAAAATAATAACGAAGTTCATTCCTGTTTGTCTACTTGGTACGGATTGGATGAATATATTGTGTTATCTTCTTCAAGCAATTCCGGAGTTACAAACGAAAGTAAAATCAAGGTGCTTCTAAGTTCAATTAATGTGGTTGAAGGAAATTTAGTGTCTTCTGAAATTTTAAATTCTATACCAATATTTATTCAAATTCGGGAAAAATGGCAAAGATTATATTTAGGTGTGTTTGCAAATGAAGTGATAAGAACTAATTTTGAAATGGTACATTTGAAAAAGGGACTAACATATTGTAATTACTTATCGGGTTTAATAGACTTATTTAAAACAAAGATAGCATCTCCATGTACTATTGAAAATATCATAGTATCTTCTCAGTTAATTTATACATTGTCTGAATTTGGAGGTTTTGTATGGAAACAAGATTTATTACATCAGAATTATGATATGGAATCACTGTTTATATTACCATTTGGTGTTACTGTGGACCCTATTAGTTCTATAATATTAAAGGCAACATGGAATCATTTACCGGACAATTTAGTGGTTGATAGTGAAAATTATACAGATTTCGATCCATTCGCAGCTATGAAATGGTCCTTTTTAACAAAAACTACCAGCGATCCTGTTTGTTTGATGGCTGATGCATTGACAGAATTTTTGCACAATATTAATAATTCTTCTACTATTTATGATATATTAGGAGATTTTGCTACTTTACCTAGTTCAGAAAATAATCCGTTAGACTTGTTAACTGAACCTGCTGTACCTGCATTTTCACGCCTTTTAACTAGAACAGCACGACAATCATTGTCTAAAAATAAAAGGAATAATCCACCACTCTCGGAGTCTGTTCTTGCTCCATTACTATACTTTTTGTTCCCGGATGCAGATGAGAAATCGAATTTTCCATACGGTCGAGAAGAAAAGGAGCACATAGATGCTAGTGTACAGGTAATCGAAAGAATCCATATCAATTTTTTTGTTTAATAACTGTTAGTTATTTGTTTTTCATATGGCAGTTTTACTTTAAATTTTAATACATAAGTTTTTTGGTTATTGTTTGGTTTATCTGCTACATTTATGTTATAAGATGAAAGACACTCTTATAAGGTAAAAACCCCAATAGTCGACAGTTTAAGGAAAGACTTTGTAGTTATTTCCTATAATAAAATTCAATTTTGAACCTATTCAAAATTTAATGTGATCCCTTAATTTCTTTCAGATTTTAACGTTAATGTTGAGAAAGTTATATTAATATGTATAATTGAATTACTACACTTATTTATTTTTCTCAATGCAAAGACCCCAAAGATTGACATTTCCAATTTTGAATATCACCAATGTTTGACACATATCCTCTACCTATGCTTGATATACCAAAAAAAAACTTCTTAGAGATTTCCCTGTTCTGTAGAGATGTTTTCATCATCGTCATTTGCAAAACCCCAATAGTTGACATAACCATACAGCTAGTTGACATATCGGTATGAATAGTTCACATACTGGTACCAATAGTTGACATTGGTGTCACCTATTGGTCCTGCTTGTTCAATTTCCATTAAATTTTCATCAGAGGATATGTATTGTGACCGAGGGGAAGAGAAATAGAAAAGGTTCATTTAAATTTATACCAATCCTAGCACCCCTAATAGACACCCCTGTCAACTATTGGTGGTAATAAAACTAGACCGATTAAGGTTGTCTTGGGTTCTGCTGATGACGTAAAGTTAATTTTAAAAAATAAACCAGTAAAAATTCCAGGTATAAAGATCGCCTCTGATCAAACTAAGGCCCAACAAGCATATTTTAAACAAGTGAAATCTCAGCTTGAAGAAATGATTAGAAATGGGGATCAATCAAAAACGATCAAGTTTATTAATAATAAACCTACAATTGTTAATAAAAATAGCCAACAAAAAACCAGTAAAATGCCCTAATGTATTATTAAACACCGATATTATCTATCTAAATGCTCAGAGTTTGCTAAATAAAATTGATGAAATTCAATTGAGCATTTTATGCTATGCACCTAAGCTGATATTAGTTAGTGAAGCTAGAATTACAAATGAAATTGAAGATTTGGAAATAAATATTGATGGCTACAATGTTATTCGATGCAACTCAAGAAATCGACATACTGGAGGTGTTGTAATATATGTTAAACATAATTTAAAATATTCCTTAATAAAAACTTTTGTGCTAGAAGAGAATTGCTGGTGTACAGTGATAAAAGTCAATTTTTATACATGTGAGTGGCTAATTGGATGCCTTTATCATTCTCCGTCCAGTTCTGATGCTTTGTTTTTAGATAATTTTGATAATATCTGTGATGATTTTTTTAATTGCAATAAGCGATGTATTTTTATTGGTGATTTTAATTTAGACTTTCTGAATAACAGTTTTTATGTAACAAAAATTAAATCTATTTTTTTACAATATGGTATTGATCAATTGGTAAATGAGCCTACAAGAATAACGAAAGATAGTGAAACATTAATTGATTATGTTCTAGTAAATCACAATTTTGCTACTTGTTGTGTTCACGACACTCCTAAAATAAGTGATCACTCTTTAATCTCTGTGAATTTAAAAATTAATAATAATGTGAGTACACCTACAAAAAAATATAGAAATATGAGCGCTACAAACTTACAGAAAATTAAACTCGAATTAATTACTTGTAACTGGAACTTGGACTCTACTGATGTAAATTACATTTATCATAATATTTTGAATAATTGTAGGGCCGTAATTGATAACGTTTCACCTGTTCTGAGTTGTCAATATAAAAATAATGTACCATGGTTCGACTATGAAATTTACGATAGTATTAAAAAGCGTGATAGGGAATTTATAACAGCAAGGGGAGCAGATAAAAATTTAAAGTGGGACAATTTTAAGAAACAAAGAAATGTAGTTGTAAATTTATTAAAAACAAAAAAAGAAATCTATTACTTTGAAAAAATCGACAGGTACCGCAATAATTCAAAACTTATGTGGAAAACGTTAAAAAATCTGATAAATGACAAAAATAAAAATTTTCCTAATGTTGTTGATTTTAGTTGTAATAATACGCCAAAATTGGAAAGAGATGAAAAGGAAATTGTCAACGAATTTAATAATTATTTTATAGATAGCATAGAACATATTGTGGAAAGTATTGTAAGTGATGAGCAGTGGAAATTTTGCAACTATAACTTATATCCTACTTTTTCAAAGTTTAGGACAGTATCCATTGAGGAACTGCGTGTAATTATTAATTCTCTAGATAATAAAAGTAGTACATATGAAGTTCTAAATTCAAAAACTTTGAAAGAAATTTTTGAAGTTTGTGATCATGTAATATTAAACTTTGTGAATACATCACTGAGGGCATGTGAAGTCTCAGATGATTTAAAAGTTAGTACTGTGGTTCCCATACCTAAAGTTAACAATACCATAAAGGCTAATGAATTTAGACCTATTAATACCTTACCACCTCTAGAAAAAATTCTTGAAATTTTAGAACACATTGAATGTAATGAAATTTTAGTTGACACTCAATCGGGGTTTCGAAAAAAATATTCATGTGAAGCAGCACTTCAGCTTGCATTATGTAAATTTAAAAGGGAAGCAGATGCTAATAAATATGTCGTAGCTGTGTTCTTAGATCTAAAAAGGGCTTTTGAAACCATAGATCGACAGATTCTATTAAGAAAACTAAAGGGGTATGGTATTAAGGGTGAAGTGTATAAATGGTTATCTCACTACCTAATGGATAGAAAACAAAAAGTCAAAGTTTGTGATATCATCTCCAATGTAATAAATATCCATGTAGGTGTACCCCAGGGTAGTGTATTAGGCCCCCTCCTTTTCATTCTGTATTTAAATGACTTGAATCTTTTTATAGACGTTGATTTTCTTAATATATTCGCAGATGATACATTATTAGCTTGTTTGATGAAGATCTCAAGAATGCCTTAAATAAAATGAATTCTGCTCTTTCTGCAATAAATAAATACTTAAAATTAAATAGATTAAAACTAAATACTTTAAAAACCAAAGCTATGATAATAACGACGAAATACAAGTACAATTGTCTAAATATTAATGAAATTAATCTTAAAATTAATGAAGAAAAAATAGAAATTGTAACATCCATAAAATATCTTGGATTTTATATTGACAATCTTCTGTTATTTGGTAATCATTTTGATTATATGTTTAAAAAAATATCTAAGAAAATATATTTTTTACAAGAATATCCAGAAGTTTATCACTACAGTCCAGAGTTACAGTTTTCAATTCAATTATTCAGCCTCATTTTGATTGTTGCTCTTCTGTTACCTATTTGTTTAATCTAAATCAAGTATCACAACTACAAAAACTACAAACTCGGGGTATGAGGATTGTTCTGCGAACAAATCGATATACTCCAATTGTAAATATGCTTCAATCTCTGCAGTGGTTCTCAGTCTCTCAGAGGTTATACTATTTAACGATGATTTTTATATATAAAATTCTACATAATTTGGCACCACCCTACTTTAATGAATTTATTAATTTTAATGTCGATATTCATAATTACGACACAAGACATAATAACAATATTTACATTTCTACAACCAATAAAAAGTGCTCTATGAACTCTTTGTTTTTTAAAGGATTTGTAAGCTATAACAATTTACCAAAAACAATTAAAACTAGTTCATCATTAAGAATTTTTAAACACCATCTAGCAGAACATGTGAAAAAAATAAATAAATAAAAAATAAATAATTACAATCATTGTATTGCTATCTTCTGTGATTCTATAGATCAATTTTTTAGTTTTTAATTATAAATTTCTTCAATGTATTTTAAATTATATCCGAAGGTATTTTGTATTTTTTATGTAATTTATTTAATTAGTGTACAATTTTTTTAACTATTTTACTTTTGTACTTCTTATGTTATTAGAGATTTATATTTTTGTGTATATTAGGGTTACCTATTTTTTCAATAAAGTTCTTCTTCTTCTTCTTGAACTATGAAAATGTATGGACCACTACTTGACACTCACTATAAAACCGTTAGATAAATTAATTATGTATTTATTTACAAGGATTTCCCTACAAAATACGTTACTCACCTCCTATACCAAATCTCACACATAAACACCAGCAAATAAACTATTTCTGAAATATTTAATTGGTATATTTTCTGACATGCTTGAAAACATTTGTCGCCAAATTGGATATTTTTTAGTTTCTATCTTTCAAATTTGTTGTACAGCACTAGATAGCATTAGTGGTCAGCAAAATATTGATATTTAGGGATATGAGTGAGATATTATCTTAAGGGGGTAGTCCTCTAAATATGGCTGAAAAATAGGTGTTTTTAGGATTTTTTTTATACTAAAACAAAAGGAAATGACAACTTTGAGTATATCCATTTATTAATAATACAAATATCTTTCGGGCACCATTTTTTTACGACATCAGCCGCTTCCCGTGACCGCTGCACCAGGTGAAAGTCTCCCTTGTCCTCGAAACGCCCATTTTAGGGTGGCCGGCCTGGGGGTCCTCCAATTGGTCCTTCAATAAAATAAATGTTTTTAAGCTGAAAAATGAATTTTTTTTAACCCGTCGCCATTTTGTTTCATTTTGGTTTTTTTCAATTCTCCTACGTAGGGGACTAGATTTACCAATTGACAATAACTTAAAATCATTTATTTTGTTGAAGGACCAATCGGAGAGACCCCCAGGCCGGCCACCGAAAAATAGGCGTTTCGACGACAAGGGGGCTTTCACCTGGTGCAGCGGTCACGGGAAGCGGCTGATGTCGTAAAAAAAATGGTGCCCGAAAGATATTTGTATTATTAATAAATGGATATACTCAAAGTTTTCATTTCTTTTGTTTTAGTATAAATTTTTTTTTTCCGAAAAACACCTATTTTTCAGCCATATTTAGAGGAGTACCCCCTTAAGAAAGACCATTTTCGCAAAAAGTGTCAACTATTGGAGGTACCTATATGTCAAAATTTGGGGCTTTTACCTTACCTGTTTAGTGATTTTTGGTGTATAAAACAAAAACCTTAACTGCTAAAATTTTTTTTTAAATATCTATTACAGAAATGATTTACATAAAGCAAAATATTACTTTTGTTAATTTTATATAGATATGGAGAGCTTTTATTATTAATAAATAAGCTATGCTTTTACGTTTATGTTATCTTTTGATATACTTAAAATTTTATTCTTTTAATGTTATTGATTTTTAACCTCTATTAGAGAAATAATTTTTATAAATTTTCCAGATTTTATTCAAAAATATTGATGATGAATTCAAAGGATTCAAAACATGCAATTCGGATTCTCTCATCTGGAGGCTCTCTATAGTATTGGCACATTGTCTTCAAAGTTTAGGTGGTCTGCGTGCGTTTGCTCATATTTGGTATGAGTTTGTTCAAGAAATGAGGTACCGATGGGACAAATCAATGCCTATCCCTGGGTAAGTGAATATATTTTGATATCTATAATTATAAACCTGAACGTTATTAAGTATAAAAGGTACATCAATTGAGAAAGACCCACAATCGGGGAAGAGAGGAAGTGAAGAAGAAAAATAAGTAGTTTTTTGATTTAAAATTTGTAATACTGCTGTAACCCTTGTGTAAAAAATCATTTCTGATTATAGAAGTTTCTAAAAAGACCAATGTTATTACGTTTTGTGCAACCATCTCATCAGTATCTACAAACATGAAAAAAAAATGTATTAAGACCCACTAACTATAGTCGAGGCAATGAAGCACTAAAAAAGCCAAAGATAGGAAATCTTTTAGGATAGGATGGATCGGAATGCGGTTTTTTGCATTCGCTTCCAAAAATTATTTATACCATTCCTACCTAATTTCGACCTATTAGAAACCGGAAGTTGCATTGCTGCAGCCAAAAATGCATTAAAAAAATGCATTTTTTGAGAGGCCTTTTGGCAAATTTAATAACTTTGTAAATAAGAGTCAGAATTGGCCCAAGTCGGGTAACCAGAGGTTTTTGAGGTCGCTGATCACGATTATGATGTTCAAATGGACCCCCGAACACCTGGAGCTCAGGAACGCCGACAAACGTCATCTCCGTGGGACTATCCAGAAATTCATGCGAGGAAGGAGAGAAACTCGGCGCCCGGGGTTTTTTTGGGTCGCTGAATTCAAATATGCCATCGGCGAACACCCCACGGACACCTGGTGTGCCCTAACCTGGACGCGAATGTCATCTTCGAGAATTTTCCTGTAAATATCGACAAAAACGAACCGAAAATCGTGAAGGGGGCGTTTTGTGAGCGCTGAATCCGAATTTCATGTGGAAAACGACCCCCCGACCACCTGGTGCGCCCTAACCTGGCACTGAACGTCATCCCCGAGGTTTTTTCAAACACAATTGAAAATACGAACCGAAAATCGTAAGGGGGGTTTTTTGGGTCGCTGAATTCAAATATGGCATCGGCCAACACCCCACGGACACCTGGTGCCCCTAACATGGCCCTGAACGTAATCTCCGAGGGTTTTCCAGACAGAATTGAAAAAGACGAACCGAAAATCGTTACGGGGGGTTTATTGGGTCGCTGAATTCAAATATGGCATCGGCGAACACCCCACGGACACCTGGTGCACCCTAACCTGGCCCTGAACGTCATCTCTGAGGGTTTTCCAGACACAATTGAAAAAGACGAACCGAAAATCGTTACGGGGGGTTTTTTGGGTCGCTGAATTCAAATATGGCATCAGCCAACACCCCACGGACACCTGGTGCCCCTAACCTGGCCCTGAACGTCATCTCCGAGGGTTTTCCAGACAGAATTGAAAAAGACGAACCGAAAATCGTTATGGGGGGTTTTTTGGGTCGCTGAATTCAAATATGGCATCGGCCAACACCCCACGGACACCTGGTGCCCGATAACCTGGCCCTGAACGTCATCCTCGAGGGTTTTCCAGACACAATACGAACCGAAGATATTGGGGACTTCTGATTTTTAATACTTTCTTTTCTCGCGCAAGAAAAACAAAATTTTTCAAGGCCTTCCAGAAATTCCCAGACCTTGAACCTCATGCTGCGAAGTTTAAGGAAGCTGGTTTGTCAAGCGAAGAAATTTTTGAGAATGGGGCGCAGCTAATCCTGGCAATGTACGGTACTCAACCGTCATTCAGGAAGCCGAATGTTCTTGATGAGCACAAGCTAAAATGGGACCAGTTACTAGAGAAATACAGGTTCCAAATGTATACACAAACCGCTGTGAAGGGGAAAGTTAATTTAGGGAAAATTCTCCCCACACTAGACGCCATTCAACAACATCTGAAAAGGGTCTATTTTCAAGTGCAAGATTGGCTGCACGGAGACCAGGTGACCATGAACCCAACAGAATTGGGGTGGAGAAATGAAGGCGACACACTGGTCCCTGTCCAAATGATACAAAAACCTGCGACCCCGAATATTATTGAACTAATATTCTTTGGATGCGCAGGAGAGTGTAATCTGAGGACCTGTAGTTGCAGGAAGCATGGCCTCCCTTGCAATCTTGCCTGTAAAAATTGTGAAGCGTCAACTTGCACCAATACTGAAAGATATTCAGTTGAAAGCGTAATTGCGGCAGAGAGAGAGAGGCCTTAGACGAGGAAGATGTACTACTGATGAATACGTCAGTGGA
The DNA here is from genome assembly GCA_949320105.2 of Crepidodera aurea. NCBI lineage: Eukaryota > Metazoa > Arthropoda > Insecta > Coleoptera > Chrysomelidae > Crepidodera > Crepidodera aurea. Next base: position 21,426,459 of record OX439472.1, on the reverse strand, counting down.
TCACGAAAAAAATGAACAGACTAACGATGTGTCACTTGATGGAGAATTTGATATTTAGTTATGTATTTGAAAATCGAAGTTATTGATTAATGCGGTTAGGTGAAGTAACGGTTGGGTTGTATTTGATTTGAGTTCAATAAAACATTGACTTTCTATTCATTCTCTTTCCCCCTGTAACGATTTTCGGTTCGTCTTTTTCAGTTGTGTCTGGAAAACCCTCGAGGATGACGTTCAGGGCCAGGTTAGGGCGCACCAGGTGTCCGTGGGGTGTTCGCCGATGCCATATTTGAATTCAACAACCCAAAAAACCCCCCGTAACGATTTTCGGTTCGTCTTTTTTCAATTGTGTCTGGAAAGCCCTCGGGGATGACGTTCAGGGCCAGGTTAGGGCGCACCAGGTGTCCGTGGGGTGTTCGCCGATGGCATATTTGAATTCAGCGAACCAAAAAACCCCCGGGCGCCGAGTTTCTCTCCTTCCTCGCATGAATTTCTGGATAGTCCCACGGAGATGACGTTCGTCGGCGTTCCTGAGCTCCAGGTGTTCGGGGGGTCAATTTGAACATCATAATCGTGATCAGCGACCTCAAAAACCCCTGGGTACCCGACTTGGGCCAATTTTGACTCTTATTTACAAAGTTATTAAACTTGCCAAAAGGCCTCTCAAAAAATGCATTTTTTGAATGCATTTTTGGCTACAGCAATGCAACTTTCGGTTTTTAATAGGTAGGAATGGTATAAATAATTTTTGGAAGCGAATGCAAAAAACCGCATTCCAATCCGTCCTATCCTACAAGATTTCCTAACATAATGCTTCATTGCCTCGACTACTAGCATAATATAAATAATGAAAACCAATTCTGTACACTAAATAAAAATCAAATCGATTAAATTAAAATAAAATAAAATAATTAAATTTCTAATAAAGATAAAAACATTAAGAACGCTCATGGTCATTTGCGAGTTAATAATTCACAGTAACCGTGAGATCATGACCGGTATTGTTCAACACAAAGAGTTTCTGGTAATTTGAACGGAGCGCGAGATCTGAACCAATAAAAACCTATAATTTGAGTAGACCGCGAAGTCGGAACAAATAAAAATTAATTTTTATTAAGTTATTTTGTCTGTTAATAACTAAGTAAGCCTAAGTAAAGTCTTTTTACATTGTAAATTGTTGTTAACCTATTCAGACATAACCTAATATATGGAGTTTTGTTAAGTGTCTCATTTTATTCTACTTCTTCAATGTCTACGATAACGAACAGGTAGCAGCATTGGCAATTAATTATACAGTCCTCTTTTTGGCTTGGCTAGGCATTAGCCTAATATTAAGGCGATTAGGTCTATAACAACGACAATATTGCTTGTATAAGAACGGATTTACTCACCTGGTATAAAATTTAAGTGGATTTTTTTTCTTAAAACCACATTGAATGTAATTAACAGATTTTGGCTGTATTCCGGCAATCTTGATATTTTATAACAGTTTAAATCATCAAAAAAAATTGATTGCAACTTTTGTTTTCCATCTCACTAGTTCCAGTTAAAAACTACTGGGGTATTACAGTTTAACGAACGTTATAAATGTTATACAAAAAGTTACATATGAACAAAATTGCCAAATAATCAAATACTATTAAACGAGCAAGGTTTGTATGTGTGTGTGTGTCCAGAGGATCTCGAAATCCACTCGTCAGAATTCAATGAAACTTTCAGGGTAGACTAATTCCTATCTAAATCGGCGAAAAATGTATTTACAAGAAAAGTTAAGCTTTTAGTTTTATTTCCTAGCAACGGCACATAATAATAACTTGTTTCTATAGTAATATATACTATAAAGGATAGATGAGTACAGTAAAAGTGGGGATATAACGTCACATTCCATAGGCGTATTTTGCAAAATAAGTTTCTATAATATAAATAAGGTCACAGCATATAAAATATATATACGCACTTCGTAGATTAAATTTTGAAGTTATATTATTTACAAAAAATAAAAATAAACTTTATGCATCCGACACTTTAACATTGAACGAATTAAATTTAACCAATAAATAACAAGGAGGATTATATGTTGGAATTAAATTAAATCTCTTGGCATTAAAAGTAACGCTTCAGTACTTACCTAAACTCAAAGAATAAAAAAAAAGTTAGTTCAAGAACTATCTTTAAAAGTCACTGTCTTCACTAAAACTACTGGTATCACTATAATTGTCTTTTCTGAGGTTTATTATTATCATCGGTTCTATTAAATTATCCATTGATATATCCACTTTCCTAAATGAATTTTCCACATTTTTAACATGATCAATGCATTTTCCCCAATGTTTACATCTGAAACTGCCTTCAAAAACAAATTTCGCACATCAGGAAATTTAAATGTTTTATTGTTTTGAGAAACATAACCTTTTAATAATTGAGACCAGATCAGTTCAATGGAATTTAACTCTGCGTGGTTCGGAGGAAATCTGAGAATTTTAATTCCTTTTTCTCTGGCCATCTCATCCATAATATATTTTTTGAATTTGTTTTTATGTTGCCTTGCTATTACTAATAATTCTGCCTTCAAGGATTTAGGAGGACTGATAATATTTTTAGAATGAAGCCATTTTGAAATATATATTAAGACAGAATTTTTGAAAAAATATGATATCAATATCTGCCACACGTCGAGAGTCTGGTCACAGGTTTTTGTGGAGGTTTTTACCCAAGTATGAATATCAGACCTATAATTTTCCTTCACTGTAGATCAAAAAATAATAAAATCAATTGAACATATAGTGATAAATAGAGTGAGCTGAGCGATCTTCTGTTGACGGGACGTGTGCCCTACACGCTGCTGTTGCCCGTCCCGGAAACGGGGCCTGTCCACCGTGACAATTCGCGAAGATCAAGCGTCAGTAGAAGTTGCCCTAAAAGGGTGAAATCCCCAGAAACTAGGCAACTTTAATGCATTTAACTAACCTCTGTGACAAGCAGTTGATAAACGTCAACAACAGCTGCAGCCAATTGAAAATTAACACTGACAGCTTTTTTAATTTTCCCGCCTACTTTCAAGCCAATCGCCAATCAACTTTTTATTTATCTCCCTATCAGTAGTTCAAGTAGATGTCGCCCACTCCGTGATTTTCGCGAATTAATTAATAATTTGTCATGTTATAAATATACTTAAATTATATACTCATTGGGCTGCTTAAAAATGTAGATTTGAATATTAAGAGCGAAGCTCGGTGACCAGATATTTATTATAATAAATGATTATTTTTTTCTATAATATTAAACATTTTACAACTATATTTAAGTCCCGTTCCATCAGTTCTTTGAATATTACATGATTGACTATTTTAGTTATTTGTTATTAGTAACATCGGAATATAAGAATTTTTCTCTATTAAACAGCAAATTATGAATATAAAGTTTTTTTCAGTGGTATCAAAATATGAATATTATATCATAAATATTTATTGAGAAGGAATCTATCATATCACGCCTAAAAATTTCTGAATTTTATACTCCATGTACAATAGGTAACTCGGATTAAGATTGCAGCGCTCATTCGGTGAAAATTGGAACTGCCCTAAGGAGTAATAATTTGTTTACTTCGTGCTTTCTTATTGGATATTTTATGTGTATTTATTTGTTTATTGGGTATCAGTTTTGTTTTTTTTGAATTATTTCTAGGTGTAGTACATTTTGTATTGTTTTTGTCCAGTGTTTAGTGTGGCATTCATTTTGTTTTTATAAAATATACATAAAGTTTTACTCAAATACATTTTAGTCTCAAATCATTGTTTCCATTAATTTTTAGAAATGAAGTTAATCATTTTAGAGTACATGAACTATTTGGGCGAATCGGCAATAGTCTATTTTTATGTATGAGAGAGTAATAAAACAGCATTTCTAATGCAAAACTTAGTACGGTCATTTTAAATATTTTTACGGAATAATCTAAATATTTCCTAAAATTGTCATAAATGTACCTGAGCTAATAGAAGTTTTGGGTCTTTTATTGGTCTTTTATAACCATAAGCTGTACAGAACAATAGAAAAAGGTTTGGACAGGCCAAAATCCCTGTGTATTAAAGATAACATAGCCGTATCTTAAGATTATTTTCAATAAGTACCTATTTGCCAATTTTGTTTTATTTTAATTCCAAGAATTTCTTACAGTAATCGAATTATAAGTAGATAAATCCCTTACCACCGAAAATGCGATTGTAGGTTTTCCATTTAGTAAGGAGGTCTAGTTGTGTATTCTTGACAGCTTACTAAATGTCGTTTAGTTGCAACATGCAAGGTGCAGTGTGCAGTCTATTGTGAATTATAGTGTGATCATGGAAAATTTGGAAGTACCGCGAAAACGACAAGAAATCGGTCCTTTAACAGTTAATGAAAAAACATTAATATTTAATTGTTTTAAATCATTTACAGACAAACATTTATGTAAAAGTGTTGATGACACAGTGGAATTAGTTAGTAGTACGCTTGGTGTTGGGAAATCTACGATTTACAGAGTTGTTAAAGAAGAGAAATGTGGCGACTTTCAAACAGCACGTAAAGCTCCAGGAAAACCAAAATTTCAAATAGAAAATCATTTGAAAGAAAGACTTCGAAGGAAAGTGCATGCGTTCTTCTTTAGAAAAGAATTTCCGACAGTAGACAAAGTTCTTGCCACGGTTCGAGATGATAAGGATTACCCTGAAATGAGTCGAAGCACACTATGGAAACTTTTAAAAGAAATAGGTTTTCTATGGAAAAAGCATTCTAGAAAGTCTATTTTAATAGAAAGAAGCGATATTGTAGTATGGAGAAGAAATTACGCAAGGACTATAAAACAAATGAGAAACCAAAGAAGAAATATATTTTATTTAGATGAAACATGGATCAACGAGGGACATACACCAAATAAATTTTGGCAAGACAGGCTTTTTTAAATAATTTATCTACTGGTTTAAATCCACCATCAGGAAAGGGGCGCAGACTGATAATAGTACACATCGGTAGTTCAAACGGTTTTGTTAAAGGTGGTTTATTGACTTTTGAATCTACTCGTACCAGTGACTACCATGAGGACATGAATGCTGATGTCTTTAAAGAGTGGTTCGAACAAATGATAGATCTTCTTCCTCAGAACTGTATTATAGTAATGGATAATGCAAGTTATCACTCGAGACTTACAGAAAAAATACCCACAACCAAGTGGTTAAAAAAAGATTTGCAGAATTGGCTAAATTCAAAGAATATTAAGTTCCATCCCGGTTCTGTGAGAAGAGAACTGTATCATCATCAAAGACGATAGAAACTTCTGAGTGGATTGAGATGTATGGTTTATGTGTACAAACAAGTGCATTGGAATCTAAACCACATGAAATTACTGGGAAATTATCTAATTCCAACACCGTAAAAGTGGAGAACCTCTTATGTTCTTGTAAAGCAAGAAACAGTGGGAAATGTAAACACATCTCAGACTTTCTTATTAAGTGTATAAGGTGTATTAAAGTCAACCAACAAGGCAAAAATGATTTTAACCATCCTTGGTTTCAAAAAAAATTTGGACGTTCCTGCTTTTGGAAACGGAATGAAAACTTAGTTCAGAGTTTCTTTTTCCCCATGATGAACACTTAGGTAGTTACACAACAATAATGATTACTCAATATAAAAAAGATCAACAAATCAAAATTATTTGTAAAAAAAGACAAAAACTTTACGAAAAATACTTAACAACGCTAAAGAAATAACACAAAATGTCAAATCTACTCCTTAGTTCAGTTTTCACCAGTTAGTTAGGACGAGAAACCTATAGGCCTCGTGCACATGCACGCGCATCGCATTTTTTGAGGCCGCTTTTTTATATTTTAGGCGCGCTGCGAACTGCGAAACGAAATTTTTTCAAAAAATAAGAAATAAAACGTTATAAAATAACTTTGTTGAAAGTTGAATGAAGTGATTTGCTATAATATTCATGCATAAAAGTAGTAAGTTTAGATCATAATGTTTTCGTAATTTTTAGTTTTTAATAACATAACCTCATTTCAGTTGTATTTTTAGAGAAATAATATAATATTCACGTAATATTATTAAAAATAAATATGTGAATGGAACAATATTAAATTTACTATTTGATATAGATATTTTAACAGTCAATCGTTATTCTAAATCCGTTTAATTACAAATTTCACGTAAAACCTTATGTTAAGTTAATGGAGAGCGGCCTCAAAAAGTTTTCAAAATACGCCACCTGTTTCGCTGGTGTTCCACAGTGTTACCCCTACTTAGTAGTATGCACGAGGCCTATAATAAAAGTCCATTTAATTTACACTGTCAAGGTGTCTCCATCTATGGAATTCCAGTGTAAACACATTGACTTACCCATCGGGTCGCCTTATGTCTTCATTTTTTGACAGTTTAACCTAACTTAACTTTATTAGCAAGTTGGTGGAATTGAATTGAAAATGTTCGCTTATTGAAGAAGTCATGATTTAAAAATGTCGCAACCAGAAGAAGAGTAACAAATTGTACATTTAATTTCATTAATTCTGCTAAGAAAAATTAAGAAAATAACATAAAAAGTGTTTTTTGGCAGTTCAAATTAACCTAAAAGGCTCTTTCTAATGAAATTGTTTACGCTTGAAAACAAATAGTATGTACAACATGGCCGAGAAATCATATGAAGTGCTTCGTCTGCGCAGTATCAGGGTGTAATAATAACTGTAATAAATGTCTGGACGTTGTACTTATTTCATTATTTTCTGGAACCGGGTAAACGTTTTGTACAGGGTGTCTCAAATTGGTGTGTTTTGTAAACTAGAAGAGATAGAAGAAAAGCAGTTAAGATGTTATTACTTCTTTTTTTGTTAAAGTAACGATAGCCTAATTAAATCTTTAGTAACTCCCTGCAGTTGGAAGATACAGGGCGATTATTGAAAACTGTCGAAAACTACAAGGTACTATAACTTCTTAATTAAGAAAAATATAAAAAAACGTTATAAAAACTTTTGATAGATATAATATTAAAGAGTTCAGTGGCGCACAGATTTTTTTTTAGGGTGCTCACTAAGGAAATATAATGCAAACTTATGTTTTTTTTAAATGGGACACCCTGTATATTTTGAAGTTTTTCGTTTCCTGTTTTAATTCTCATTCACCTGATATGACATATTATATATCTATTTTCAATGGTTGGAGCTACAGTGCAAATAAACCATTTATGGATGTTATCAGGTGAAACACCCTTAAAAAATTGAACTCTCAGTAACGAAATTTAATATTTTATTATAAGGATACTGATGTGTGACAATTTTATTTATCAAAATTATAATTAATAAAAAATAAAACCAGATTAGAAAAATAAAAACAATAAACTTATGAAACAACAAGAAACATTGTAACAAGTAATCTACCTATAACTAATTTTATTAGAATGTAAAAATTACATTAAATGTTCAAAATGTCGTCCGTTTTGTTGTAGTAATAATTGATACCTTTTTCTTACTGATCTTACACAATTGAGTATGTGCACTGGCTTTATTTTTCTAAATGCGGCATGAATATTTTGTAATAAATCTTCCCTACTCTCGAAGTTAGTCTTGTAAATATTATTTTTTAAAAATCCCCAAATAAGTTAGTTGTTACAATGTTTCTTGTTGTTTCATAAGTTTATTGTTTTTATTTTTTTAATCCGGTTTTATTTTTTATTAATTATAATTTTGATAAATAAAATTGTCACACATCAGTATCCTTATAATAAAATGTTAAATGTATTCAATTTTTTAAGGGTGTTTTGCCTGATAACATCCATAAATGGTTTATTTGCACTGTAGCTCCAACCATTAAAAATAGATATATAATATCATAAAAAAAGAAACGAAAAACGTCAAAATATACAGGGTGTCCCATTTAAAAAAACATAAGTTTGCATTATATTTCCTTAGTGAGCCCCCTAAAAAAAATCTGTGCGCCACTGAACTCTTTAATATTATATCTATCAAAAGTTTTTATAACGTTTTTTATATTTTTCTTAATTAAGAAGTTATAGTACCTTGTAGTTTTCGACAGTTTTCAATAATCGCCCAGTATCTTCCAACTGCAGGGAGTTACTAAAGATTTAATTAGGCTATCGTTACTTTAACAAAAAAAGAAGTCATAACATCTTAACTGCTTTTCTTCTATCTCTTCTAGTTTACGAGATACCCTGCAAAACACACCAATTTGGGACACTCTGTACATAAGCAAAACCATTTCTGAGTGCGAGAAAAAATTATTCAACAAGAAGAGCAAGAAGAGAAGAAAGAAATCAGAGTATTGAAACAAAGAAAATCAAACTTAATGAATCCAGTGAGCAAAGCATGGAAGAAGTACCTGCAGAATCAGCAGAATTTAAGGATGATCAGCCCATTATTGACATAGAAGACGTGCAGGAACAGACAACACTTATCGCGACTACGTCCACACAGCCACTGTCACTTTCATTTTTTCCCGCGTTTAACCAAGTGTCCAGCGTATAAAATGAGTTCAGCTTGTTTAAAATTTGGTCAATCGTGAGACTCATTTTTTATATTTAATACGCAACCAGCACTCATGTCACATTTAAATCTTCACCCTAATTGATCTTGGATAGGCCACGCTCCCATGTCGAATCGCAATAATAAGAGATTTCTCAGCCTGTTAGATAATATACCATTTTTACTTATTGACTTATAAATAAAACGTCAAGCGGTTTTACGTATTTTGTATTTGGTATAAAAATATATATACAAATAGTTTTAACAATAAATAAGTGACGCATACATTAAATTGTGCATAAACAATGAAACATTTTATTAACATTACTATTATTGATGCACTCTCTCCTCAAAGATTGACGTTCTTGAGCAAAAATAAAACTACAAAATTAACCGTTTAAATTTTCTAACAAATTTAAACGACAATAAAGTCGGAATACCTGCAAGTTTTTTTGAGAGAATTTTGAATAAAACGTATAAGGAAGAGTATGAACTTGAAGCCTTTTGAAATATTAATAGAACGATTTTCAAAAATGAGAAAATTATAAAATGTGGACCACGTTTTTCTGCTTTATTAAAATACTCTTTTAGGTAAATTTTTAGTTAAATTTATATGAAACTAATTTATAATTTTTACAAAAAAAACTATTTTTTGAGTTATTTATAAACGTTATTTATCTGCACACATTCCTATTATAACAGAAAATCTTTTCACAAAAGTTATTAAAAAAAATCCTTAAAACTTTAACTAATGTTCCTAAAATTATTTATGTACATTCTTTTCGTTTCTATTCTAAAAGAACTACAGTGGATCGTTTATAAACAGACCATTTTGTGATCTCTTATGAAACTCTGATAAAGAATTTGACGTTTGACAAATTAATTCGTTCACGAAGTACCTAGAACTGGTGACCAAAATATGCAAATCATATCTTGAAAAAGTCAACAGTGATTTAGGGGAAGCCCGAGAGACGAAAAAAGGCCAAAGAAACATTGACAGTAAACAATTGCAACAGTTGCTTCAACGAATTTAAATATAATGTAATCTTGATTGCTTACTACTCATAACAATGTGAACCTTTTTGCGGAATAAGCACCAGTACAATACTTGATGAACTTGGAAAAGAAGTAAATAACAAAAGATCCCAATAATGGATAAGACTACAAGGAATGAGGCAGGCCAAGACACTACTGAGAAACTATACCCAGAAGAGATCAGACGACTGCATCAGCAAAAGTAGAAACAAGCGCAGAATACTAACGGGTATCCTAACAGGGCACTGCCGGTTTAGAGGACACCTAAAGAAACTCGGATTAGTAGAGGAAGAAGAATGCAAAGTTTGCGAGGAAGAGGAGGAAACCTCTATCCACATTCTCTCAGAATGCCTAACCCTGCAAAATCCAAGGGTACGATACCTCGGAGAATACCAAATAGAAGAGGGAGATCTACCTAACCTGAAGCCTACCGACATCCTGAACTTTTTGAAAGCAATAGGACTGGAGGAACTGCTCTAATCGTTGAGACATCCTTAACGAATGGGCAGCAGAAGGGGACAATACTCATAACAATTATAAAATATCATCTTGGCTTGCGTCTTAAAACTTTGATACTTTAAAACATTTTTGGCTGCCATGACATTTTTGTATGGTAAAAAGAAAAAGCATATACAAAGTAATACACATCCAATTGTATTAAATAGTAGGACAGACTCAGGAAGTGTAAAAATTGAAGAGTTGAAAATGCAACAAAACTAATCCAGATTTGCTTTAAACGTAAACACGTCAGTTGTTCTTTTTTGTTGCAAAAAGAGACCGATATACAAAACGATGATCTTATAAATCCTACACTGCACTCTCAGTCGAATCTTCTCACAAAGGCACCAATCCATTTCTTGTGGTTGGATTTCTTGCCATGTAAATTTCCATGTCGTGGTCAGTCCAGTTGTCGGAATTATCACAATAGTTATTCAAAGTGTGTGTTGACCCCGCGTTGCTATAGCGACTGCTAGGTCTGTTGTGATCGCGCGACCTCGATCTGGGTCTGGAACGTCTGCTGGAGGAAACTACGGAATGTGGGGGTGCTACGTGGTGCGGTATTCTGGATGACATTCTGTCGGATTGCATCGCTAATGATTGACGCGACTGGCGAAGGTCTGAAAAAAAACATACAATTATTAAAAGGATTAAGGATGAAGAACAGTTAGTGATGAATGAGGAAGAAGAAAAGTTCCTCTCACCTTACCTTGTCTGGAAGCCAAGAGATTATTTGGAAAAGCGTTCGCTGTGAGATATCTTCCTGACTGATTGGAAAAACTGTTTTGTGATTGTCCATCAGCATTTGATCTTTTGTGTCCCTTAGGTCCGAAGTGAGATCTCATATCGTCTAGAGAGGGCGGAGGGTCCACAGTATACATTCTAGGTCTCTGACTGTGGGTGCTGTATGCCGAAACTTGGTCCCATTCCTAAAATTGGTTTATACATTTAAAAAAAAGTAGGACTGAGAAACGAGATTGTGGTGAACGATTTAGCAGTGAGTGAAGCAAAACAAAGCATGTTTTAGGGAGATCAATGAGGTAAAGGAAGAAGTACAGTGAGTGAAAAGATTGGCGTGTTTGAAAAAATAGGTTTAATTATTTATAAGTGTCCGTACCAAGTTTCGTTGATGATAAGAAGAAATAAAAGAGGACATTGCAAAAGGACAAAGACAACATTACTAAAATTATTTCTAACAGAAGGAAAAAAAGAATATGGAGAGAAATATTGAAACATGAAGCGGGTATTGTAAGAAGGATTAGTAAAGGAATCTAGAAGTGTTAAATATCAAGGACTAGACGACCAGAGCGAAAAGAGAAGGCACTAGAAATACTTGTAACCAATGTTTTGTTGTTGAAGATGATGAATTAAAAGAACAATTGGTTTACTTGATTTCAACTCACTTTTATCTTATTTACCTTTGCCGCATTAAAAGCGTTAAGAGTGGCCAAAGATGACAGCGGTTCCCCAGGACTTGCAGGCATTCCATTACAACAGTTGACGGGCAACCCGGCTATCGGTATCCCATGTTTCATCCCCATTTTTTGCTGATGCAACTCGTGGAGTTTTCTAGAGCGTCTTCTCGAAGCTGCTATGAAAACGATGACGGCCACGACGATGGTGCCGCAGATGGCTGCACTGGCTGCTATAGTGATTTTGTCCATGTTTGAAGAAGCCGAGGATACGGTGCGAACTTCTCGGCATTGAGAGTAGGGTACTGTATCCGGTGAAACGTTAATTTCTTCTAGAGAGACAACGCAAACTATAATGCATTCCTAAAAAGAACAGTGTTTTAAAATTAGAAGATCTGGAATAAATATTAGTACGATTGTTTAAACTTTTTTATTTTAATTTTCCAACTTTATTTACAATCTGTAATACTAGATATAATCCATTCTGTTAGTCGGAAAAAACCTCTAAAAACACAAATATTTTAAGCAGCAACCAAACTACCTCTCCTATCCATTTTCGAGGATGCTAAACACGATGGTGGTGGTGCTAAATGGGGTTCTAAAAGAGTTGACTTTCTCTGCTATGTTTCGAGTTGTCCTGGCTTTGTTACTTTTCCCCGGGGGAAGGAGCAGCGGGTGGCCACCTGGTCGGCAGTGACCTTGATGAAGTTCAGTGGGGCACTATTGGGTCTCCATTGAGGTTTTTCAGTGTAAGCCAGGCTTGCCTGCTATTTTTCTTCATGTCAAGCTCTTCCATCAGCGTTGTCCATTTTTTTCTTCTACCATCGGCAATTATAGCCATTAATATTTCTCCGGCTGCGATGGTTCCCTCCGAGAAGGGGTCATCTTGGTAATGTTGTCTATACTTATTCAGCAGCTTTCTGTCCGATGTCCTCAGCCCTGGTATAAATTCAGTCCTACATCCCCTCGGTATGAACCTTCTTGATATTTGCTTTACTGTGTCTACGAAATCCTTCTCGTTCTCCGGTGTCGGTGTAGTTTGTGCGAGGGCCCTGTCCAGTTCTGCCTTGTATGGGTCCCATTTCGCATTTTTAAAATAAAAACGTCTTTTGGTCTTTTGAAAGGTACAGCCTGGGGTTTGACTAAAGCTTCGGTGTTGTGACTTCGGTATGAGTTGGCTGACAATTTTCCTGCATTGGGCTTCAATATTCTTGGATACAAATATGTTGTCGGGGTACCACTCAAAACGTTATATTTTTAAACATAAATAATGTACATTACAATAAATTTTTTTTAAAAAATTGTTTTATTTTTTTCCAAAAAAAAATTACATTGTCCTAATAGACCACCACCGTCGTGCGTTTATGCGAGTCGGAAAAAACCTCGAAAAACACAAATATTTTAAGCAGCAACCAAACCACCTCTCCCCCCACCCGTTTTCGAGGATGCTGAACACGATGGCGTTATCCAAAATTATTTTTGAATTGACCCCACCCCTCAAACGGCCAAAAAATACCCCAAAATGGGGGAATCGTGGATTCCGCATATTCCACCGGTAAAATATTCCCTACCCCCCGTTTTCGAGGATGCTGAACACGATGGCGTTATCCAAAATTATTTTCGACTTAACCCCATCCCTCAAACGGCAAAACCACTCTCAAAATGGATGAACTGAGGATTCCTCGTCTTCCACCGGCAAAATATATATTCCCCCTTCGGTTTTGAGGATGCTAAATGCGATGGCGGTATCCAAAATTATTTTCGACTTGACCCCCCAATCGGTCTAGCGGTTCTTGAGATATTGCGATTTGAAAGAAAGTGACTTCGAGACTTGATTTTTTTTCTCCGATAGATAGTCATGACCCAAGCATTGTGTCCAAATTTCAACCCGCTAATTTAATTTGGGGGGAGAGGGAGAGAAAACACTGATTAATTTTTGACTCGTGGTAACTTTTTTAATTCTTGACCAATCCGGGTCAGCAAAATGGCAAACTCTTTCTTAAGGACATTGCTACAGGATGAATTAAGGAGATGATGGTTTTCACGAAAACGGACAAATGGCGACCGAATTTTGGATTTTGCAAATTTTATTTTTCGATTTTCGCACCGAAAGAGTAAAGTGGGGAAACTTTTTTATGTACCATCGGTTGCGGAATTTTTTTCTCTTTGACTTAAACCCTACAGGGACTCGATCCGATAAGCGGGAAGGGAGGGAGGGGGTAAACGCTTTTTGCCCTGTAGAAGGGCAACGGATAGGGTTAGTGAATTCGTGCTAGGCTCATTTGCAAGTGCAATCAGTTCTCTTTCTAAATTTTTTACCCCAAAGCTCTATCTACATTAAGGACTGCGGGAGTGCGTGATATATTTATAAAAACGAGTGCGCTCGCTCAGCCGCCGTGAAATTAGATGCCGGAATAGTATTTGTGAGAGAGCAGATAGATAATGTGAGAGAGACGAGAGATAAAAGGGAGCGCTTAGCTCCTATCCCGGCATCTAATTTTACATCGGCTCAGCGCACTCGCTTTTATAAATATATCACGCACACCTGCGGTCCTCTATAAACTTAGAGCTTTGTGGTAAGAAAATCTTGAAATAGAACTGATTGCCCTTGAAAATGAGCCTAGCACGAAGTCACTAACCCTATCACTCCCAGCCTGACTATCGGATCGAGTTATTGTAGGGCTCAAATCAAAGAGAGAAAAATTCCGCAACCGATGGCGCATAAAAGATTTTCCTCATTTTACTCTTTCGTTGCGAAAATCAAAAATTAAAATATGCAAAATCCGAAATTTGGTCGCCATTTGTCCGTTTTCGCGATTTTGATGAACCGGATTGGTCAAGAAATAAAAAAGTTACCTCGAGTCAAAAATTAATCAATGTTTGCCCTCCCTCTCCCCCCTAAATTGAACTAGCGGGTTGAAATTTGGACACAATGCTTGGGTCATGACTATCGGAGGAAAAAAAATGAAGTCTCGAAGTCACTTTCTTCCATGCAAGAAACGCGAACACGGCTCTAGGTGTGTTCTCGCCGCGGCGAAAATCCATATACTTTCAAATTGCAATATCTCAAGAGCCGCTAGACCGATTTAGACGGGTTAAAATTCAGTTTAAGCGTTTTCGCGAGTACTTTATTTTATATATAGAAGTCGTTTCGATCCGAAGAAACCTCAGAGAGCTACGTGCGAAAAATAGATTTTCCATATCTTTACATGTTAATTTACCCCCTCCACACCTCCCATAGCTTTCATATAGTGATCACGTAAAAGAGGGACATCGAATCTATGAAATCACAAAAAAAAATTTGAAAAATGCGACTTGGTTTAACGGGATTTTTTCCGCCAGATCGACTCCATTATATGTTCCTGCTTCAAGTCTAAGATTTCAGTAAATATATTGTAGTAAGTTATGTTCTATTTTGTTATTGTGTGATCGGGAGGTTTTGACAGAAGAGAGAGAGAGAGAGAGAGTTGTCAATTGAATTGAGATGTCATGTTATGAATCCACTTATTTAAAAACCCTGAGATATATTATTGTATTCAATAAAAAATATATAAAAATAAAAAAAGGCCGTAATATCTCTAAATAATATAAATAAAATTATTATTATTAAAACCCCCTTGGTTATTGACACTTTTAATTTTTATACTCTTATTTTTTATAATAAAAGAAAAATTGGTTAGAAAACTAATAATTTTTTATGGTATAGATGTCAAATAACTAATTATAAATAACCAACTACTTTCATTCCCGTAATTTCGCCTCTCATTACATAGAAATTACCAATCTAGTAATTAAAAAATATATTTTTCCCCACGTTCCAGCGTAATAAATGCATTTTTAAACGGCCACGATTTGTTAGTACAATTCGATGTCGAGAAATATAGAGCGTAAAGCACTTCAATCTCATTATTTTATTTAGACTTTCCAGTACCGGCTTATCATCTCTTGGTTTCGCTTTCACGGAAGTGGAGGTGCATGTACAGGATGATCAAGAACAAACAGCTCTTCACAGTTAGTTGACATGTGTTTAAATGGGGCTTAGGAATGCAGCAAAATATTTTAATACAGAGGCGATCGTAGTAATGATTCTTTTTTGAAAAAAAACCTCATTATTGCGTTCACCATATTTTTTACTTTTGGTTTTTACTATAACTCCTAAATTTTACAGGTTTTATGCATATTCTAAGTGTAAAAAATATTTTTAACCATGTATTTTAATGCCAGGCATCCGGTATACCCTACCACTAACAAAGAATCTTATACTTGTGTACACAAGTGCATATCTTGTGTAACTCTTGTATAAATACCGCTTCGGTTTTGATATATGACAGTAAATATATAACTAACTGTATCATTATGTAGCAATCGCCGGCGTTATGGTTACATATTGTTATGGTATATTAATTTACGAAATAAAATCAAAATAGAAATACCTATAAGACGACACAAAATTAACTTAAAATTAGAATTAAAGTGCCAAAATTTCGTTAGCCATTTTCTTAGCAATATTTTCTTCCATATTTCCAATTTTATTTTCCATATTTCGAAGAAAAATCATTCATGATTTCGGTGAAATCCAGTTACCGGAGTAGCTAAGAAGCGATAACTTTGTCTCATCGTAGTTCGCATCCTATTTTTTACAATTTTTATTTTGGAAATGTTTAGGAATGTAGCTCTGAAATTTTGATTTTCAAGAATTTGATAATAGAACAGCTCCTTAGATTGGTCTTTTTGATAGGCCTTTTTGATAGTCCTTTTTGCAGAAATCTATCAACGATACAAATTGGACCAACTCATTACCAAGACTAGGTTCTAAATCGTATTTATAAACTTTAACTAATTCTTCTGCTGCTGCATTCAAACTTACAGCGTCCATCTTCTCTAAGTAATTGAGAAATTCAAATCTCGAACGCACAGCATCATACGCACGCAATCTTTCAGTAAGAGAAAAACTTAGCTGATCGATCACTGGGGTAAAACATGACACTTTGAATTTCTTTTTTGCAGACAGGTTAGCGTCTTGCGCTTTCATATAATCGAGCGGATTCAACCTTACATTTCCTGTTCTGGTGCGTGATTGTAAGTACTGGTCAGTATTTGATTTTCCTTTAACTGATTCTTCGTATTTATCAAACTTGTGTCTTTTGAATTCAACAAATAATTTTAATGAGTCAAATGAACGCATTGCAGATTCAAGAATCATTTTGGGTCCTTAATATTTTGTTTTTAGCATTAAATCGCTCCAAAATGTCGTTCCAAAAGATAGCAAATAGAGTTGTTTCGAGACCACTCATCTTTTCCAGAAGATGCGTTGCCTCGTCGACAATCGCTGTAGTAGCTTCAGCTCGACAAAACCAGCGAGTATCGCTAAGCTTTTTCAAAACGTAAAACTTTCTGTTTTTTTTTCTCTGATAGTTTTTCAATTAGAATTCGGTGTCTTTCTGTGAAAATGTATATAAATTCTGAACAAAATCAAAGAATTGAACGTCAAAAATCTTTCCTTTGGTATCGATTCTTCCATATATCGAACAACTATTATAGTTAATTAATCGATATGAGATTCGTCGGGCGTGGAGTCCACTGAAACCGAATAATACTCTTAGGAAATATTACCTAAAAAGTTCTATTGTGGAGGGCCCGTCTGCCCTCCCTTAGATCCGACCCTGCTTCTGTTCTACTATCTCCTATTCTTTTTACGTCTCTAAGATCCATTTTGTTTTTAAATTATAAATTACTATTTAATTATTTTTATTTTACCCTCCTTTTTTAATTTTTTTTATAGAGCCTGTTTATTTTAGAGCCCCACGTTGGACTCCATTTGTTATAATTATTAATTATAATATATTGTTCTAACACGTAAAAAACATCCAAACTGAAATGGATGAATTATTGTCCAATTAGTTCATTTGTTTATTTTAATTACGATTACTACAGTGAATGAAGGAAAAATCAACTTTTACCTCCGATTTCGGTGAACCTTCGTCGATTTGCATGAAAATTTGGGATTGAGTATATTTTACCCTCAACTTCAAAAATGACATATGCTCGACTTGCGCTTTTTGCATTAAAAATGTTAAATAATGCAAATTTAAGCATTCTGGCGTAAGTAATCTCGTTTAATTAAATATAATAAATATTTATATGCATGATTTATGATTTTAATTAATTTTTCAACCCTTTTAGCAACCACTCCTTAAATCGAAAATCATGAAAAAATCATTTTTTATATTTCTGAAATATGAAATCTCATATTAACATTACACAAACAGTTTATGTTTATGTTTATGATGTAATTTTTGGTTGACTGTGAAATTTCAACTCTTAAAAACTACCCCCTTAAAGCAGAATCATTGAAAAAATTGGTTTTAAGAAACTTTAATCATTTGAATAATACAATACTCAATTGAACTCTCATTTACTGAGTATTAAAATATTTATTTATTGCGAAATTTTCCACCCTTAATCCAAAAACCATTTGAAAGGTAATTTCAAGGGCTATAACATTGTATTAAATTTAATCTTTTAAATACCTTATTTTTTAAAAGATAAAAGGTTAAAGGTCCCCGGTTACATGGTTCTCGCAGTAAAATTTAGGCTTTAAACGTTTCTATCTCGGGTTATTTTTTATCCTACAAAAATAAAAAATAAAATAAAATCTTTGTTAAAAAAACTCAAATTTCTTTCTCTATCATTTTTTACGTATATCGAGTATTTTTGGAGTTATTATCAAAAGAAAATGAAATTTACGAAAATTTCAAAAATTTTGATTTTTTTTATATTATATTTTTTTTCAAAACCGGTCAAAATTTTTGAGGTCATTACTTACGCTAAAATAAAGAAAGTCTTATATGGATTACTATAAATTTTAATTTTTGTGGAAATTAAGTAATGTTTTATTTTTCACTTTTTCCTAAAAAATTCGAAAGGGTCCTCTTATTTTCATCATAACTTGCTTAATATTGATGCTATCAACTTCTTCTAGAGCTCATTTGATAGGTATTTCTGAGTACTTTGAAAAGTGTTCAGTAAGTATATTTTACAAAATACATCGTGTTCCCGTTATTTAAGCTTGAATACTTAGATTTGAGTACTCACCGAAAAAAAAATATGCATTCAATTACCTATAACTCGTTTTGAATTAATACTAAAAGGTTCTTCAAGTATGGAATTTATTCGATTTTTTATTAGCTTCAATTTTGGTAATAACAACTTTTTTGTAAAAACTTATAGTTTTTGAGTTATTTATGAAAAACCGCTTTAAAATATGCATTTTTTTCAAAATCTTTGATCTTTAATATCTCAAAGAGTATTGATTTATTTTAATAACTTTATATTACAAATTTTGCTTAGAATTGGTACCTCTATCGACTCCTGGGGTCCTTTTGTATAAAATAATTTCCACCCCCGCGAAGGGGTGGCATCGACCCTCAACGTAAAAGCACAAGTTGGCACCATGTCACTTTTGTTTTTTGAGGTATCCTCTAACTACTCACCAATTTTCATGAAAATCGATAGAGGTTCAACGAAATCGGAGGTGAAAACCTTCAGTGACTGTACTAGATAATATAAATGATTTCTTAATGTTAATATTAATGACAACCTAATTGATCTTAAAATGAAGTACACTCACCTGTGAAGGAACGTTTTTGATTTTAAACTCTCTCTCGCTAGCTTCTAAAGGTGGTCCCTGTTTAAAACTCTTATCCCCAAACAGCCTGTACACCACTCTAAATCCAAGTATGTTAGCCGTGTCAGATCCCCATTGTATAATCACTGAACTGTCTTGTCTGAAAGCATTCTTAACGATCACTTCCTTGCTCTCATCAGCCTTACCCCTATTACTCGGATAAGCCATTACCACTGGAGGTTTCTGCGTATTTTTCCACGTTGACGCAGCTTTCAATTTAGAACTGGTAGTGGCTTTAGCAGTGGTCGAAGATGCAGTAGTTACTTTGCTAGTAGTGGAAGTCGTACTAACTACGGTGGTAGTCCTACTAGGCACTCTGGTTGTGGAAGAAGTCGACGTTAACAAATCTGGATTTGCTTGTACCAAATCATCCAAGTCCGCGCTAACTACTGTGGCTACTCCAACTGGATCTTTGGATTTGGTTTCTTCTGGATCTTTTTTTATTTTAATCGTGGATACGGTCGTTGTAGAGGTTGAGGATCGGTCTTTGGTTGAGCACGAAAGTTCTTCGGGTTGGATGCTGTAGAAGCCTCTGTCGCGGAATCTGGGTGGGCTGCCGCAGAATTGTGGGTTTCGTTCTCGGCTGGTTACTTGAAGATCGCCATGACGGATCCAATTTATTACCTAGAATTATAGAATGTCATATAAGTTTCCCCAGTTGCGTTTCTACAAAGTGTTCCAGAATGAATGAGTTTTACTAGTACCAAAAACTAGTGAAGCGACCTTGAATTAAAGAAGTACAATGTCGTCCTGCTTGTACCAGCCCTTTTGGTAGTATAACATTCATTCTACTACAAAAAGAACAAGCATTTTTATCTTTAATCAATTTCTCATTCTGATTTATTTCTGAAATGGTAACAGTAGCATGGTAATATTTATTCTACAGGCTTGATAGTGCAGTTGCTAAAGTATTGGTAGTTCCAGGGGATCGAGTTCAATCCCCGGCCAAGATTATCGAAAATTAAAATATAAATATCAAAAAATATTTTTATAATATTTAAACGGGATTCAATAGCATTGAGGTTTTCCATGAGCCATTCTGTACAGTGAATTTTGTAATATAATAAAAAAATATATTTAAATAAAAAATTAGTAGGATCTAATTGTTTTAGCTTTGTGACAAAGCACCTATTCTTTTGTTAATCTTCAATTAATTGTTATAAAACTATTGTTGTTGATTTATTGACTGTGAAAATGAAACAATAACTACTAATGTCAACATCTTTTTGTTCTATATGCCTAATATTTCAATGTAATAAGTTTCAATTGAAAATTTATGACTGTAAAACCAACCGGCAATGAAACAGATTTCTTGAGGGTTATAGAAAGTCTTCTATTTCAAAGATTACAGAGGAAGACAGAATTCCTTCAAATACAGGGCGATCAATTATATTTTGTTACGATGGTGATTACAATATTTTTTCCTAAAAGATTTGGAATAATATTTTTTTTCTTTTCATATGTTCATAGTACAAATTATCTGAGTTTTATAATATGCCACTTTCGCTATACTCTATAATCTTTTCCGCAAGCAAATATTATTACTAAAATGCCTTTAATCTACGAGAATTCTCTCTCAGTAACTCGGCTTGTTAAATTTCTGAAAATGCCTTATGCAATTATTGTACCATATTAAATTTTAAAAACAAACTTTTTTAATATAAAATAAAAAATAATAAGTTAAATATTGATTTTGATTTTTGGGTTGAAGCTTTTTTGTATTTAGTACCAGAAACGAAAAACAAGGTCTTTATAATCAAATACCACGCCAATGTGATAAAATCCTCAATTTTTCTAGAAAATATGAATAATAGTACGGCATACTGTGACCAGAATTTTCGACTACTACACAAGTGTTTTGTGTCAGTTCTCGGAGAATTGACAAAAAAAGTTCAGGGTGACGGATTTTTTTAGTCACCCGAAAGGTCGGAATTGATCTTTAAAAATGTCAAAAAAAACTAGGGCCATGCCCATATCTCCTTCACTTTTCAACCGATTTGAATAATCTTTGGTACATAGATATGAGACACTCTTTTGGATTGACAGACGTACAAAAACAAAATGACCGACTTCCGGTTTCTCCAAAAATGTCACCAACTTCGATTTTTTTAATGGAACACCCTATATATTTGATACTTTTTGGATTCTATGGCTCAAATTACATACGACAGTGTTGCAAAATTTTTTATTTTTCAATAAAAAAATTCAAATTCTCAGATTTTTTTTTTCAACAAATGATTATGTTTAGGTTGTAACAAAAAAAAAATGTTACATAATGTATATCGTTGAATTGATAATTAAATTCTCTATCGAATGGCAAGATGGCCCTCGGTAAGTACCATTTGAAAAAAACGATTTATTCGTTAAAAATGAATTCAGAAAATTTAAATTCCTGCTGTAGGATTTGTTATTGATCTTATCGATGAAATGACGATTACTATGAATTACTGATATCAATTAGACTAGATTTTGACCTGATCAAGGCCTCCTGTGCTAAAAATAAAATCTGAGAATTTGAATTTTTTAGTGAAAAATAAAAAATTTGGCAAGACTGTCGTATGTAATTTGACCCATAGAATCCAAAAAATATCAAATATATAGGGTGTTCCATTTAACAAATCGAAGTTGGTGACATTTCTGGCGAAACCGGAAGTCGGTCATTTTGTTTTTGTACGTCTGTCAATCCAAAAGAGTGTCTTATATCTATGTACCAAAGATTATTCAAATCGGTTGAAAAGTGAAGGAGATATAGGCATGGCCCTAGTCTTATTGTCACCCGATATATGTAATTTCGTGTAGCTGCGTGCGGTAGAAAATGTCAGTTCGATATTTTTTTATAATTTAAAAAAACTTTTTTAGACCCTTTTTTCCTGCAACTTTAATATCTATTGTTTCAATTACGTGTTGTGTAAAACTCCAGTTCTCCATGGCTCTTTTTTCATATTTAATAATAATAAATCAACAACTGAAGTATAGGAATAAACTTATTAAAGTTCTTGAAATAATTTTGCCGTTTTATTCCACATTTTCTTTATTACCGCTTCTTTATAATCATTTCCGTTCCTTCTTTTCATGTTATAAGCCCAATCTTTTAAAATCAATGCCAGAGTAGCTGTTGTAGTAGATTGATCCCGAATATAATTTCTTTCTATGCTGAAGGTCTTAAATTGTCTCCATATCGACTGATTACTTATTAGAGTGTTTTTCGAAGTAGTTTCTAAAATATTTTTTGTTATTTCTGCATCAGAAAAAGTACTAAACCGATGATTTTCACATGTGACTGAAGCTATTATTATATATTACAAATTTAATACAATTTATTACAATCTGAAAAAAATTTGTGCTCCCGTTTTCGAAATATGAGGTTGTGGGCCAGGTTTCGGGTGAAGCTAGCCCACATCGTACAAAACTGGATAAATACGATAGAAGTGAACGTGGAAATTTATTACAATTTATTACAATCTGAAAAAAATTTACTACACCTCCCGTTTTCGAAATATAAGGTTGTGTGCAAGGTTTCGGCTCAAGATAGGGGTGAACGTTGGATTGAAATGAATATATTTATTTATTACAGCAGCCCACTCACTTCTATATGGAAAAATATTATTCCCTTTAACTCTGAAATACCCACCAAGTACATATTTCGTGAGAGGGCTACTGTAATAAATAAATATATTCATTTCGATCCAACGTTCACCTCTAATACTCTGTTTTTAAATTTATTACAGTAGCCCACTCACGAAATATGTACTTGGTGGTAGAGTTAAAGGGAATAATATTTTCCATATAGAAGTGAGTGGGCTGCTGTAATAAATAAATATATTCATTTCAATCCAACGTTCACCTCTAATACTCTGTTTTTAAATTTATTACAGTAGCCCACTCACGAAATATGTACTTGGTGGTAGAGTTAAAGGGAATAATATTTTCCATATAGAAGTGAGTGGGCTGCTGTAATAAATAAATATATTCATTTCAATCCAACGTTCAAGTCTAATACTCTGTTTTAAATTTATTACAGTAGCCCACTCAGGAAATATGTCTTTGGTGAGCATTTTAGAGTTAAAGGGAATAATATTTTTCCATATAGAAGTGAGTGGGCTGCTGTAATAAATAAATATATTCATTTCAATCCAACGTTCAAGTCTAATACTCTGTTTTAAATTTATTACAGTAGCCCACTCAGGAAATATGTCTTTGGTGAGCATTTTAGAGTTAAAGGGAATAATATTTTTCCATATAGAAGTGAGTGGGCTGCTGTAATAAATAAATATATTCATTTCAATCCAACGTTCAAGTCTAATACTCTGTTTTAAATTTATTACAGTAGCCCACTCAGGAAATATGTCTTTGGTGAGCATTTTAGAGTTAAAGGGAATAATATTTTTCCATATAGAAGTGAGTGGGCTGCTGTAATAAATAAATATATTCATTTCAATCCAACGTTCAAGTCTAATACTCTGTTTTAAATTTATTACAGTAGCCCACTCAGGAAATATGTCTTTGGTGAGCATTTTAGAGTTAAAGGGAATAATATTTTTCCATATAGAAGTGAGTGGGCTGCTGTAATAAATAAATATATTCATTTCAATCCAACGTTCACCCCTATCTCGAGCCGAAACCTGGCCCACAACCTTATATTTCGAAAACGGGTGGTGTAGTAAATTTTTTTCAGATTGTAATAAATTGTAATAAATTTGTAATACATTTCCACGTTCATTTCTATCGTATTTATTCAGTTTTGTACGATGTGGGCTAGCTTCACCCGAAACCTGGCCCACAACCTCATATTTCGAAAACGAGAGGTGTAATAAATTTTGTTCAGATTGTAATAAATTGTAATAAATTTGTAATAAATTTAATAAATTCTCCCACGGTCTGATTTGTGGTGGGCTAAAAGTGATTTTCACTCATTTTATATAACGCGTTGACACATTTAGGTAATTATTTTGACAACTATCTGACACTTGCTAAGCAAACAAAAGCTACAGTGATTATTCCTGAGAATAATCACAAGAGATTTATTCCCACTATAATAATGACATAATTGGTTGAAACTTACCCTTGTGACAAATAAAGAAGCGTTTGATTGGTTTTAAGAAACGTCAAAAAATAATCATAATAAAAAGACCGGTTTCAAATGATCAATACTGATAACTATTAGTTTTCATAATTGGGAATAAATTATTATATTTATTGATAATTTTAAAAACACCTTTGTAACAAGGTGATAAAGTGGCTCTAATACCTTAAGAAATATATATTCTGGTTTCTTTAACTTTGAGTTGTTTGAAATTTTCTCTTAATGTGATTAATATTGCATATCTATCTCTAAATAAAATAAATGGTGGTCGTCTATTAGCTATTTGTCTCAGATCCCGGCTAACAAAAATTCAAAAAAAAAATTTCTACATATTTTCAGCACTGAATATTTCTTAGAACAAATCTCTGATGAAAAGAAACACTTTATAACTCTCAATTCTAGTTTAAAAACATCACGTTAAAACTAACCATAAATAATAATAATGGTTTTCACAATTAATGTTGATCCTGTTAATTAAGTGTATAATGTTGAAATGAAACTTCATTTGCGGAAAAGACCTACTTTCTGCTTACAGTTGAGTGAATTGAATCTTTTAAGTTTTGTGATCAAATCTAGAAAAACGTTTCATTAACAGAAAAAACGGTATGCGCAAACTTTCCTTTGTACAGATAATCTATTTGTGGTGGTTAGGAGTCGATGAAAACGAAACAAAATATTTATAAAAAAATTCATCCAAAACCCTTTTTTACTGTGCCGAAACACGACCTGTAAATAGAAAGTAGTCCTTGGGTATTTTACAATTTGACAACTATAATAAAGAAAATAATGCACTACTTACCCATGCTAATCGGCAGTCACAATGTAAGAATCTTCCTCCAAGGCTCAATCCTCTTAAAGTATTATTAAGATGTGCCAGCGCTTCAAATGGTATCGTAGCTAAAGGATTACCATCAAGAGCTAATAAAGTTATCGAAGGATTTCCCCTAAATGCGTTCTCAGGCAATTCAGTAAGCAAATTGAAACCTATATCCAAAACTCTCAGTTCTTTTAGAACACTTAAAGCTGTGGTAGGAAAATCAGGCAGTAAGTTGTTCAAGAGACTTAATGAACTTAAAGTTCGCCTTACTCCATAAAAAGCGTTTTCATGTAGAGTCTGGATAAGATTCCTTTCCAGATTCAGTGCTGTTAAGGATGATAATCCTTCAAATGTTTTATCTCCACTAGTACTGGGTAGTTCCTTTAAAAGATTCTGAGATAGGTCCAAAAATGCCAGCGTCCTCATTCCTTGTATAGCTTTCGGTACTTCTTTCTGTCTACTTCCTTTTAAGTTCAGGTTCTTCAATGATCCTTCTAACCCTTTTAAAGCCGCATCGTCTATAGTCACATTATTATCGGATAATTTTAAAGTAGCTAACTTTTGCAGAGTTTCGAACGCGCCAGAAGGCACTATACTTATCCTATTATGCGATAGGTCTAGTAGAGTCAGAGTTTTCAGATTTTTTAAACTGTTCACAGGCACTTCTATTAGCTCGTTGTCTTGCAAATTCAGGTTCCTCAAATTCGATTCTTGTCCCGCAAAAGCACTGTCACTAATTTTCTTTATCTTACACCCTGATAGTTGCATACTCTGGACTTTTAAATTGACGAACGAATTTTCAGCGAGTACACTTATAGTAGAGTTATTCACGTAAAGAAGGTCTAAAGGTGTCGCGGTAGCGTATTTGTTAAGAGCACCGAGGAGTTTTTGGAAGTCTACGATATCACATTGCACTGAAAGTTCGTGGCCTAGATTGTAGGAGCACAGGCAGGCCGAGAGGAGTTCTGGAACTTCGCGTTGCCATGGGCATTGGGCAGTCGTGAGTGAGATCAGCACTGCTGAGATCAGCAGGCTCAGCGTAGATCTTTTCTCCTTCATAACCTGAAAAAGAAAATAATATGTTCAACCGTGTTTACTAGAACTATTATTTTATTTTGTCATGTTTTGAGCATGTTGTATTTTACTGTTAAATCGATCTTTTTACCATTGCGCAATAAACTTCATTTAAAATCTAAAAATTAATGTTTTGATTTCATTCACTGGTGGTAAAAATAATATTGCAACATATTGTGGTATCGGAATAAGGATAGTTATGGTTTGAAAGAATTACCAAAAAACTATGTTAACATCAAGAATTACTGTTTCAAACGTGTGGGTAATTAAATAAATTGAATAACAAAATCAAAGGTTTGGATTAGCTAACAACCATCTAACGTGTGTCTGGATCGTCGTAATTCAATGCCTGAGGGGCCTTTAACTCCCGGGAGTCGTTATTTGAGATTCACCGAACAAATTGTTCGGTATTTGAATTCGATCTGTGTGTCTGTAGCTTTTTTGTGTTTATGATTTTTAAAATTCTGACTTCAGATTTTGATAGAGCATCAAAAAGTAAGCTTTGGGTTTGATGTGCCCCTCTGTACCTCTTAGGGCACACCTTCAAAATGGGGTCCAAAATATGAAAATTTTGAAGTTTAAAATGACATTGATTTTAAAGTAAGTAGATTTTGGTAAAAGTGAGTAGACCGTGGCTGTGTTTATTAGAATGAGAACCGTCAATCTAAAATTTTATTAATTCTTTCATTGCAATTTGTTCGGTCTATGGCAATGCTAGAAGAGCATTTTCAACTGGTTTGAAGAAAATAAAAGTAAATTGGAATATTATCTTTTTTTTTCTCTTTTAGCATAGGAAAATTGCCATTCTGCCATACACAGATTCGTCTATAATTAGAACTAGAATAGTATCAATAATGGCAACGTTAAGAAGAACATATTACTGATATTAGTTTCGGCTATCGTGTATTCTTTTCTACATGCTTCATTTGTAGTTTACTGATAGATGACAACACAATAGTCAAGTTTCCTTCATTATCCTATTATTTTTCTTTTGCTGCAAAACCATGGATTGATTCAGGTTTTATCCACAATTTCACAGGTCCATTACACAACAAAAATCCTTAGCGAGAATCTAGACCCACTTTTCTTTATGTTTTTTGATTCGCTGAACACACATCTGTAGTCAGAATGTTTCATGGACGAATTTTCGAGCTAGAGGTCAAAGTTGGTCGAAAATCACGATGGCGGTATCAGAATTTCTCCTTTCGCCAAAAACTACCCCCTAAAGGGGTTAAACGGGCAGCGCATCATTTTCCTGCAAAAAAACGTCTTTTCCCCCGTTTTAGAGCATGCCGAGCATGGTGGAGGTGTTAAAGATTACGTCCGAACCTCACCAACCCCTCCACCGCCGAAAATTCACCCCCGACAGAGGTGTTTTTTTTCCTTTTAACAGTGATAACATGCCTGTACCCCCGTTTTCGAGGATGCTGAACACGATGGCGGTATCAGAATTTCTCTTTTCGCCAGCCAAACCCCTAAAACGGCCAAAAACTACCCTCTAATGGTGTTAAACGGGCAGGGCATCATTCCCTTTAAAATAACCTCTTTCCCCCCATTTTTGAGGATGCTTAGCACGGTGGTGGTGTTGAAGATTACTTCCGAATCTCACCTACCCCTCTACAGGTCAAAACTCACCCCCGAAAGACGTTTTTTTTACATGTAAATGATGCGCTGTCCGTTTAACCCCTTTAGGGGTTAGTTATTGGCCGTTCTAGGGGGTTCAGCTGGCGAAAAGAGAAATTCTGATACCGCCATCGTGTTCAGAATCCTCGAAAACGGGGGGAAAGACGTTTTTTACAGGGAAATGATGCGCTGTCTCTTTAAACCCTTTAAGGGGGTATTTTTGGCCGTTCTAGGGGGTTCAGCAATCGAAAACAGTATTTCTGATACCGCCATCGTGTTCAGCATGCTCGAAAGCGGGAGGGGGGGAGGTACTCTCAATCTGGGTAAATTTTGGTCTATGTCCTGCCGACTCACAGACGCCACTAATAGGACCCTATGTACGGAGAGATTCCTTTATACCGCACTATCATCCAAAATTTTTGAGGATATTGTTCGATGATTTATAAACATGTAGATTTATTAAGGATTATAGACAACATAATCTAGTGGGCTTTTCAATCAGAGCGTTTGTCTTCCAAAACGCATTCGTCTGAATTTGGTTCAGTCTATTAATACCTTCATTTCCTTGGTATGTTGATGGAATCGCTCGCGTTACTTTCTATTGAAGTCTCTTAGAATATCAGGGAAATAACTTAGATGCGAAGGAATTGTAATTTTAAATTTACTGAACAACCTAATTTTTGGTAACTCATCTCAGCTACAATGCTCTCGTAGTCATAACTTTTCAGATTCCCTAGGAACTGATAGACTTCTGCCTTAAAGTTTTCCCATGCGGTTTTCGAATGTAGGGTCCTTCAAAAATTCTTTCCTCAAATTCAGCTGATAACTATGGGCTGAATGTTCGATTCGAATATTCAAACCAGTATTCTTGGAAATTTGGAATGACAGTGCGGTCGTAAACCAATTATATTTATATATTTATTTAGTCATCTATGGCTAATTTACACGTCATACATAATACATTGAAGTAAATTAAAAGGCAACATAATAAATAAGTAAAACAACACAACATTATAATAAAAACCTATTCAGTTTTACCCATCCAACAAATACGCTTGACCCTACTTTTAAAACTAAATATTGAGGTTACATTTTTTATGGAGTCTGGGAGTCTATTGAATTCCTGGAGGCCTTTAAAAAATATCGAATTTTGGGAACTTTTCTTTGCCACCGGGGGTATAAAAAAATTTTGTCGGTTACGAGTATTAGTGTTTGATACCTTACAAAATCTGTTACAGGAAGCCACTTTATCGTATGTGGAGTTCTATTAAGTAATCGAATACATTGGCAAATACTGTATTTTCTCCCAAAAGTGATATTTCCATGTCTTCTAAATTTTCTCTACGTATTTCGAAATATGGAGAAATCACAAATCCATATTTTTCATGATTATGCTTTTCATGAAATAATCCGACTGACTTCAGATTCATGTTCAGCAAAAAAGAAATAAGTAGGTCTGGTTTCTCGATAACGAACTTTTTTTGTGAACTTATGCCATTAATGATTTTTAATTTTCCGAAAATGGTTTCATGATTCTTAATTTTCTTAGATTATTATAAATAATTAACCATATTAGTTTTTGCTTAAATTTATAGTAGTCTATAAAAGGATTTAATTTTGATCTCGTTAAATATTTAATGAGTATTATATGCACGATTCTAATTTGCACAAATTTGCGAAATTGAAAATCGAGATAGAAACCAAAGCCTCGTTTACGTCGATAGCCTATTTCGAAAGTATTTTCCTTTTTTATGTAGAAATGTATGTAACAACAATTATTAAAAAAAAGCTTGAGCAGATATTTTTATGGGCAACTGTTTGATTGTTTAATAAGCAATAAGCAGTCGTTTATAAATTTAAGAAAGGTGCGTCGGAGAATTTTTAATGCTCATCTATTATGCAAATTCGAAAACAATAGTTTTTCGGAATATGTCAAGGAAAACAGAGAAATATTTGGAGAGTTCAACGCTTTTGGTTCTTATACCAACACCGGTTCTTTCGCAATGTATAATCATTAGTTTATTAATAATATTATTCGATTTTATGACGACTATAAAAAAGAGGTTGATGAACGGTAATTGTACTGAAAATAGGAAATATTTGAGTTTTATTTTAGGTTATAATTATAATTAAAAAAATAAACATTTTGCCAATAAAAAATGTGAGTAATTTTATGGTTATATTTTATATTATTTATTTTGATGTATTGGGCGTACAAATTAATTCGAATCATTTTCAAAAGATGACTCCGGCTGTTATGAATAGTGAATAGTATCTGCCGATTTTGCGTTTTCAGAGAGGTTTTTTTCCTCTCTGATGCTGGTCTTATCTACACTTCAGCCTCTTGGGCTTTTTGTTCCTTCATGTGTTTAGCTGTTTCTGTCCCTTTATCACATTGTCTGCAGGAAAGTTCTTCGTTTTACAGCCCCATTTGGTGCAGGTGTCCTCTCATTGGACTGTGGCCAGTGAGATGGCCCGTTATTGTTCTAACCTGATTCCTGTTCATCTTGAGCAGTTACTCAGCTTTATGTTTGAACGGTTATTTAATGAATGTTTTCCCGTGGTGCATTGCATCATTCTCTTTGTTTTCGTTTAACCCAGTCCCATAGGCATCTGATATTGGATTTAGTAACACTGAGTACCGATTCTGGGCCAATATATGGAATTGATGAACCCTCTCTAGCTACTTCAGCTTTCATTGCCCTTGATGCCACAGTGTCCTGGAACCCCCATCAATGTTATTTTGTTATATTTCTGAAAGGACATTGAGTTCTTATACCAGTCTTGATATTACTTTTGGATTCATAAGAGCCTTCAGTGACGCCTGGCCGTCTGTTCATTATTTGTTTCGTCCATTGCAAGATAGCATACATTTTCGCCTGGAATACGGAACTGTTTGTTCCTAGTCATTTATTTGGGCATTTCTCTCCTTGTAGCACCCGGTGTTTTCTCCGGACAATGCTCCTTCCGATTACTGGTTGTTTCGATAGATGCAGCACGATTTGGCACGATTTTCGCAGAAAAAACAGACCCAAGTAATTTATACTCCCAATATGATAAAAAAAGTTCTTGTGAACTTCAGAAAATTCCATAACCAAAGAATCCTGTTTAGTATGAAATTTTACATCAGTGAGGCATTTTAAATATCACTGGTTATTGTTGCAAATAAACATTAAATTGAAAATTTGATAAAATTATTACTTTGGTACCCTTATTGTGATACACCGTTGAATTTGAAATAAAAAACCCTTTCATTTGAGCTAAGTTTGATTCCCCCTTTCCATTTAATTTTTTTCATTGCGATGACATCCCTGCGTCTGTGATGACGTCACAGATATTCTGTATACCTCAGATGAAATTACTGTAGGTCCCAAAAAGATTACCCAATTTTCAAAAAAAACTATTCGTTAGTTCCTGAGTTATATCCTGTAAAAAAATCTTGGGACACACTGTATATGTTGGAGGTTAAAACTACCAAAAAGGTTGAGACAGTCGTGATAGAATTTGAAGAAAACGAAAAGTGCAGGAACACAATTATTAGCAACCACCAAAAGCACTATATGGTTCCAAATAAGGGGATAATGTGAATTTTAGGAACAAATGATGTATTAGGAGGTATAATGATATTTATAAAATTACTAAAAATCAGAAAATAGATACAGTAATAAAATAAAGAAATAACAGTATCTAAGTCATTTAGAAACAACGAAAAATGAAAGAATAAAGAAGAAGGGCCCATCTACAACAAAGAGAGATATACCAACGAGAAGGTTATTAATTAATTAATTAAAGAACTATGCGAAATTGGAAGCTAAAGACCTATGTGGCCTATAAAAAACTTTGTTTATAATATTTTTTTTCTTTTTATCCTTAAAGATTACTACATAATTTCTTCTACTATTAAAATCCCATACAAATCGAGGAATATTATTTTATTTATATGCATAAACTTTTACTTTTAGTATTTATGATATAATTTATATTTCCTTGCGGGTACGTAGCAGAGTAATAGACTATGTAGTTTAGTATATAACACTATCAGAAAACGTTCGTATAAAATCGAAAGTCTAAACATCGATTTCAGTTATTTATAGTTTGGCGTCATTTAATAATTACGATTACATTATAACTGTGTTAAATTGAAATTATAAAAGAGGCTCTTCGTATTATCTGCTTATTTTCAGGATATATCTGTAGATTGTTATTCATGGTAGAGTAACCCTGTATTACAAATTTCCTTTTTCAGACTAATTTCTACAACATTTATTTAGGACTATCTAAATAATCTCGAAAGCTGAATAAGGTGCATTGTTAGAACCACATTTTTTTTGTTAAATAACTAAATATCGTTTCAAACCATTTGGGTCTACTTATTTACAATATAAGACTCTCCAAATAGATAGAGGAGGCCATAACACAAACGGGCGGTTTTCCTAATTATTGATTTTGTAAGCAAAAAACCTTAAGTTTCACAGAAAAAAATTTAATAAAAAAATGTAATGTACTTAAATCCTATGTTATTCTACATGAAATGACTAAAAAATTAACTTTCAAAAGTAAGCCATACATACAAAATATTTTGACGTAAATAAATGTTTGTTGTCATTGTGAGCGATTTTGTTATTTGGTTATGTCAAGGCAACCTATACTGACTAGATCAGATAAAATATTACGAGATCATAGGTGTGTTTGTACGACCATTTTTTTACCGTTTATCTCGATTGAGCAGATCCCAAATAAAACTTGTTAATCAATTTCTACGATTAGAAGGCAATGCATTATCATCGTTTTAGATTTTTCCATTGTTTTGAAAATTACAAAAGTAGCTTCACTAAAACCATTGTAACTTATGTGTGTGCATATTATGAAATTTTTAAACGAATCATTTGAAGGTTAGTACTTCCTAAAAATCATATGGATTTGTCAATAGTGGGACCATCTACATGTTATCCTACGAACTTATTAAGTGACCAGTTATTTGAAAACTCTTCAAAAGTATGGTGAATATAAAAGTACTTTACCTTCAATTTATTTCTCACTGAAGTAACCAATCCATCATAAATATTAATTTTTTAATTATTATTCAATAAATAAAAAAACAATCTAAATTATTACCTATATACTAATATGCAGGAATTATTTTTAACATTACATCATCTACTAGAGACGTTCTATTTAGAAATTATAATTGATTTTAAAAGAATTCGCTACTTTTATTTTGATTATCTAAATACGTATAAATCTATTAGTGTTGACTTTTGCTTCCGGTTCAATATACCTTCTTCTTAATTACGATAATTTGTATTCTAAATTAAACACACAACCAATTATAATAGCTAGTGATAATGGTATGTGACAAACTTTCCAATTTTTCTCCAGACACGACACAATGTATTTGATAGTTCTCAATTTTTAGAAAAACGAGAGAAGATGTAGTTACTTCTTCATTCAAGCGAGAATGTTTCTTTTCTGTTATGATAAGTGGTTTCAGAATAACTACATCCAGTAGTGGCCGTGGAGAAACAATATTAAGCAATTGTCTTTCTGTCTGCCGAATATTCTGTTGGAAAAGAAGAATAAATCAACAAAACTAGAAAAAGACAATATAGTCCACTCATTTCAACAAATATCCAGCCACTTTCAAAACTACAGGTAAAGGCTGAGGTTCCACTTACGTAGAGTTTCCGAAAAATAGTATTTGAAGAAATTTAATATTGATTTCATTGACTAAAACGAATATAAAATCGACAGTAATTTTATAGGCTATCTAGTCTCATAAAAAAATTTTGTTATTTTGAAAATCTCTCATCAACTATCACCAGTATCAGAATGCAAATTATTTTGCAACGAGTCTGCCAGAAATATTTCTACATTGTTGTTAATAATAAACAGAAACTGGACACAGTTCTATAAAATACTGGTTAAAGTCGTTTGATGATGACTGTTAAGTAAATATTTACTCAAAATCCTTAAATTAGACAATTTATCGCTAGGACTATCATAGTTAGAATCGGAAGTCATGTTTACCTTTTATGTTTTTAGGTGTATAATTAAAACTTTTCCTTTTTCGGCATTAATACCGTTAAATGTGTCTTCGATTGGTAGTAATTTCAGTTAGCAAATGAGCATTTTTAAATTATATAGACACGGTGATTTTACTAATTTGCCGGCCTCTACCGATTACCTACCAATTCCTATAAAACTCGCTAATAAATTGAAAATAGTTCAATTTCAAATTTTTACATTGTGTGTTTTCATGGAAACATCTATTTCGCTCACTCGGAAAAACAATACGCTCGATGTGTAACAAAAGGTTAACAATGCACGTCAATATCAACGTTCGCTTGTCAAATGACAGAAAAATTTATTTTCGATAGTAATATCACAAGAGCATCGAAAATAATCGATTATAATTCCGACTCACGAGACGTATTTCGCGAAACACAACGAGAGAGTAGCGAATCAAAATAACGATTATACCACGTCGTCAAGGGTATAATCTCTTATCAATACATAATAATAATAATAATAATAATAATCTTTATTTGCAGCTACATATAATAAAAACAACAAAAAATAAAAAATAAAAATATATAAATATCGTACCCACAGTAACTACAAAATAGAGCCGACAAACAGTAAAAACTGATACAAAGTGTCGGACCTAGCAAACAAAACAAAAATAAACAAGATTTAAGATAAACAATAATTTATCTAAAAGCACATTGCACTATATAGTAGTTTTAGAGAGAAAAAAATGTTATGCTGGAGAGTTATATAAAATTCTTTTATATTCTTTTGAAAAATGGCTGATTCCAAATTGTTTAATAGACTGGGGAATACCATTGTATAGCTTGTAAATATTATATGAAAACGACCTTTGAAACATACAGGTACGGTGTGGTGGGGGAGATATGTAACCACGAGAACGAATATTGATGTTGTGAACATGCGACCTATAAACAATTTTGTTAAACAGATATGGTGGAGACTTGAACATAATAATTTTATGAAATAAGGTTGCCATGTGTAATTTTCTTCTAGAGGACATATTCAGCCATTTAGCATCACGTAGTTTATGAGTTACTCTATCAAATTTTTTGATACCGTAAATAAACCTTAAGCACGATTTCTGTACTCTTTGAATACGATTAAAGTCAATATTATCTATACAAGGACCATATACGCTGTCGCAATAATTAAAATGACTCAGTATAAGTGTATCACAAAGCAGGATTTTAACTGAAATTGTTAAACTGCGTCTATGTGGAAATAACATCTTTAAATTAGCATACGATCTTTGTATACACTTTGTAACATGCTGTTTGAATCTAAGCTCACTATCTAGTTCGATACCTAAGTTTCTAGCAACTTTAGCAAACGGCAAAATTGTATCTTCTATTTTTATTTGCAGTTCATTTTCTACTTTATTTTTATGTTTGCCAAATACTAAAACTATAGATTTAGATGGATTAATTGAGAGAAAATGTCTTTTTGATTCAATGGACAGTTTGGTAAGGTCACTATTAATCATTAGATTGGCATGCTGTATCTCTGAACTCAAAAAAGAGTATTTCAACTGTGTGTCATCTGCATACACGTAAGACTTGCAATGACTTAGGACATTATGAATGCTACAAGTGTACAGTGAAAACAGTATTGGTCCCAAAATTGACCCTTGTGGCACTCCACAGGAAATAGATTTATTATCCGACCTACCTACACTAGTCTCGACAAACTGACACCTACCACATAGATAACTTCTAAAAAAATTTGTGACATTGTTAGAAAAACCTATGTACTTTAAAATAGCTAACAAAATGTGGTGATTGATAGTATCAAATGCTTTCGACAACTAAGTAAAAGCTAAGTAAAAATTGCGACTGATATTGGCTAAATTTATGATGAGTTGTATACTCAGTAGTAATATCACAAGAGCTTCGAAAATAATCGATTATATTGCCGAGTCACGAGACGTATATTTCGCGAGGAGTAAGTATAAAATATTATTTTCGTATGCTCGCCTGGTATTCGATACGATTATATAACTAATTATATAATTATTTTTGTTGACGTTTACTTATTATAAACCTCAAACGTATTGTTACTATGACAAACTTTTCAAGATGGGAGGATGCGAAATACAAAAACGATTATACCACGTCGTCAAAGGTATAATCTCTTATCAATACATGGTAACTAAGTAGAACTTGCAACTGCTATTGGCTAAATTAATGATGAGTTGTATAATCAGTAGTTATATAATTATTTTTGTTGACGTTTGCTTATTATAAACGTCAAACGTATTGTTACTATGACAACTTTTCAAGATGGAAGGGTGCGATATACAAAAACGGTTATACCTGGTAAATAAGTAAAAATTGCAACTGCTATTGGCTAAATTAATGATGAGTTGTATAATCGATAATATTAATCATCGAAAACCTAATTTATATTGATGAATTAAATGCTTCTTATTTCATTTTCAAATTTTAGAGTAGGTACAGTTGAAATGGTATTATAAACTTCTGCTGATTTAGTATAGCCATATTTTTTCAATTAATATCCTCGTAAAATTCGTAAAACAAAAAACGTTTAAGTTGAACGGACACTTAATTATGTAATACGCTAACAAAATTAATTGTGTGAAAATAATAATGAAAAAATAGAACATTACACACAACTAAATTCGTTTAGGTAAATAATCAGAGGTAATTTCAAAATTGTCTTCATTTCGTCATTACGGTTCTTTTGTCGGAGAATAAGTACAAAAATTAAGAAATTTGCTCGTATTGTAGTAGTTTTGCGGGTAACAGGACATGGGAACATAAGAGGGCATTGTGAATATCTGTACCGAATTCTATGGGAAAGTGGGTTTTTCTCGCAATCTGCATATAACGTAATAGGTCGTATTAGCTGAGGTAAAAAATGGTGTATGTATGGGTTGAAAATTGATGTTTTCCTTATTATTATGCACAATGCGACAGTGAGAGTGTGGGAACTTTCTGCGAATTAGAATACATTTGACACTTTTACACTTATTTTGTTTTTTATTAGTTCCTTAAAATCCTATTTATTTTGAAAGTTTCTCATACAAGTTTTTTCTTTCAACATGCTAATAATTTCAAAAGAACCATTTGAGCGTTTTCGAAACTTGTGTGCAAGTGTAATTTGCTTTAATATTGGTATTAAGAAAATTATACAGTACAAGTCACGACGTAATTATGTGGTAGTCTACTTTTGGTTTAAATACAGAATGATTTATATATTGGGTGTACAAATTAGTTGGTTAGACATCTGCCAATAATAATAATTCCAGTTTATATCGCTTTGAGTTTTATACAAGAACCTTGTTTTCTGCTTTAATTGGAATAATAGTGCAACTGAAGCCAATCGAATGCTTGTTGAAGTTTATGGTGACGCTGCTATAACTGATAAATCATGTAAGGAATGGTTTTGACGATTCAGGGATGGATATTTCAGCGTTGAAGACAAATCTCGCCCTGGGCAGCTGAAAAAATTCTGGAACAAAGTTAGAGGAATTACTCGAAGAAGATCATATTCAAAGGGAAGAGGAACTTGCAGAACAACAAGGCGTTTCTGTATGGTTGCGAGACATGGATATGAATCAAAAACAAGAAAATTGGATGCACTATGAACTGAAACCGTGAGACGTTCAAAGGCATTTTTTTACTATATAAAATAACTTTTAGGTGTTATAGCTCAACTTGTTACTGATATACTCACAGTATCATACAATTCAGATAATAAGTAACTATTTCATAAAAAGATTCATTAGATTTCTGCTCTCTCATTAATGAATTTCAACTTCCTCAAAATTACAAAATAATTAGTTTAGACGTTGTTTCACTTTTTAATAATATCACGATTACGTTAGCGAAAGACAGCATTGTTAGACACTGGAATGAAATATCAACTAACTGCAAATTTTCGAAAAAATCTTTTTATATTTAATTGAATTTTTATATGACACCACAGTCTTCATCTACCTATGACAATAATGTTTACAAACAAATTCTTGGAATGCTTATGGGCAATACCATAATACGTCATGAATGATTTAATTGGTAACTGTTTAAATAAATTACAATTTAACATCCGTTTTTTAAAAAACTTTGTGGATGACATAATGTTAAGTGTTCCACATAACAGTTTACACTAAATATTGCTAGTTTTTAACTCGTATCATGAAGCCATACAATTTACCATAGAAGAAGAATATGACACTCACTGCGACCCCTTCCTTGACACAAAAGTGATCAGGAGGGTTGACAACACTATTATCACCAGTTGATATACCAAATCTGGAGCCTCTGGCAGATTCTTACGCTACGAATCATATCACCAACATCAACAAAAAATCAACCTGTTGCTAGGCATGAAAAATAGAGTAATGAAAACTAGTTACACTTCTTTACGTAGTCAAAATTTAAAAAAGTTTCTCATCTTTTAGTTAGTCTATAAATTAATCTTTAATAGAACATCCATTGACATAGAACCACCTGTTGATTAGAACCACCCAACAACCGCATTCCTAATCAAAATTTACTACCCAAATCACACTCTAGATAAATTTTTGTAATGTTAAGCAATACCAAAAGACTGGAACAAAAATTCAAGTAGGTGTATATGCGGGAACGACTTGCCTGAATGGATATTTTTGGAAAATCAAAGGTAAAGAAAAAACCAGCTTAATTAACACATGGCGACCCTTTTGAGTCCTCGAAATTCTGAAGTAAATGCTCTGGAAAAAAAGGAACACTTAATTGGAAAGAAGATTGGTCAAGGTTCATATAGATGTCTGGTCTGTGGATATAATTGTATAATTCTATTTATAATGTTGATGCGAAATAAGTGCAGTAGCACTTCTCGTTGTATTTATTGAATAAAGTAATAATAATAATAATCACCCACCATACTATTCTAATGTCAGGGTATTAGTAAATGAACAAAATTAAAAGAAAAGATCATTTTTAGAGATGTCCTGCATTTTTAAGGAACCTCACGCTATGAATGCCAGAAAGGATATATGTAGCTAGATAACCTCAACATTATTTATTCTTACTTATTAAGCCTTTCTTTTCATTTGGATAACACCAATTATAATTTTTCTCAATAATTCAACATAACCAAGGTCTGTCAACCCATATAAACAGTTGTTATTATTGTTCCTGTCAATGTTATCAATGCCAATTGTCACAAATTTTAGAAGTGTTCCTTAAAAATTTTAAAAAAGTGCTTTCATACAATTTTAATTTTATCAATGTTTTTAAAAGTATTAATGTAAGTTTAACAATTTTTTAATTTTTATCATATTTATTCAATGCAAACTTTTGTAGAGTTCCTGATGAAGAGCCTATAAAATCTCGAAACCTTGAACAGATAAAAGAGTTTCACTGTTCGTTCTACCTCACGTCTGTGGACCCAAATAAAGTTGTCTTTTCCCTTAACTTATACAGTCGTCTAATCCTCAACTACTTTATTTTTTTTTAAACAATTTCTTTTTTACGCCTATTTTAATTTAAATAAAATTAGATTGAGAGGTGACGTTTCTGATAAAATTAGAATGATTATTATGTATTACTAGAATATTGATACAATTACTACTTAGAATTACATAAGAAAAAATATGATTATTAAAATAACTACCAATGACCTCGAAATCGACTTGGGTTCATTTGAAAATGCATCCTAACAACGACTAATGATACAACAAACAATAGAGGAATAAATATATACGACTATGAACAACAATTCTTTTGTTTCATTAATATGATCAATTTTGTTTGTTACCGTCACTTTTACAGGGTTGTTTGTAGGTTATCATTCAACCAGAGCAAGAAATTGGTAACTAGATATGAAGTTAATATTCTTGATTTGATGTATCAATACAGCGAACGTTGATTTCATTGACAGTTGTTTTGTCTTGTTTGTCCTTGCCGTTGCTTAAATTTCCTGGAACATAACTCTAGTTCATCTTAAACCCGAATTTCGATAGCCCATATTTACTTGGTTATTTATGATTTTACTTCAAAGTTAAATCAATGCAGTGTTCTCAAAAACGTGATGCTTTTAGAAGTTGTAACAGTACCAAATATTTGTATCTCATTGAATTTCTGTGACCCGTTATGAATTCGTTATTATTGACTAAACAATAAGAATTCGGACCTAACTCAGTTCATTATATTATTCCTTAAGCTTTTACCGCTGATACAGTCATATTTAATTTTTAAAAATCTATTCACGATCTCTGTTCCTTTAGAAAAAAGAATGTAAAAAATTATGTACGTGGATATCCTGCAGAGGAGCATGACTGAAATTATCAACGCCAGGGTCAAGATTAATTGGATAAGGATGACATTACTGAAAAAAATACAAAGAATACCAATATAAAGTACAGTTATGATTATTACAAGTTTGTTTCAGGTTTTCAGACTGTTATTATGTCGTTCGTGGAAATTGAATATTTTTTTCAAGGGTAATACCAAATTTTATCTATAAAATTTAAGAAGGCGAGTGGTATTTGGAAACATTATTTTTTGAATCGTTTTGTATTAAAAATGAGAATATAGTCATTTATGCAAAAGACACTTTACACACAAATGTTCAATATTTTATTTATCAATTATCTCAATTTTTTTTAATTTAAACGTCAAATATTGAGGTGTTATAGATTTAAATACAGAGCTCACTTGATGTAATTGATTGAATACCAACGTAATACAAGTTGCCTATCTAGAAGTATTATTTAAGATTATTTATATAATGGTAACGTCAATCAAAATTCAACATGTAATTTAATTGAAGTAATAATTTGTTTATGTGTGTGTTTAAGATTATTTATATAATGGTAACGTCAATCAAAATTCAACATGTAATTTAATTGAAGTAATAATTTGTTTATGTGTACCTACATACTCAATTAACTAGTACATTTTAAAATCCAAGGTATGTGCGATTGCGTTTGGCTTATTCGTTTAGAATTTGACATTATTCGTTAATTATAAACAGATTTATGGAGTTTTCCGTGCTGATAGACTGAAATGGAAAAAGTCTTTCTTAATTTAGCTAATTTGAAGTGTTTAGGTATTCAAAAACTGATGTTTAATGAACAAAAGTTGAGTGTTGAAGTGAGTTATGTGTGTTAAAGCGATTTCAAATAAACAAATAAAAACAGATACAGATACATTTTGAAATTTGGGTATTAAAATAGATTTGCAATAATTGATAATACTAAATAAAAATTGTTAGATGTTTGTATTTGACAATTCAAAAAAGGTAAACAGAGTTTTATCAAAAAAACAAAAACGAAGAGACGGTTTTATCAAAGGTGTCATGAGTTCTCCAAATTTTTGGTTTTCACGAAAACGGCTTTATTTGGAAAAACCACGAAAACAAACTGATTGACAAGATCACGAGTCCGCAGTACGATTGATTTTATCTCAAATCAGTTTGTTTGAGTGGTTTTGCCTGAAATAAAGGCGTTTGAGTATGGAAACCGAAAATTTAATCAATAAAATTTGACAGGAAAGATTATTTTTTGAATCATTTTGTGTTAAAAACAGAGAAAGACACTTTACACTCAAAAGTTCGATATTTTCTTTTACATTTAAACGCCAAATATTGATATAATTGATTCTATACCTACAAACGTAATATAAGTTGCCTATCTAGTAGTAGGCATTTAAGATTATTTATTAAGGGTAACGTTTAGACGTTTTGACATTATTTGCCAGTTATGGATTAACATAGATTTGCAATACATTTTAGTATAATAATAATTGATAATACTAAATAAAAGTTTTTAAATGTTTATATTTGACATTTCAAAAAAGGTAAACAATAGTTTAATCAAAAAACAAAAACGAAGAGGCGGTTTTATCAGTATAAAACTCAATGATTGGTTAGGATCGTGAGCTCTTATTGTCTGAAACCACAAAATCTAACTATTCTGACAAATAAAAAAAATAATCATAGAAAAATATTTTATAATACAAAGTATACCACGAAAAATCATTGCTAGAATAATATATTATAGATTTAGAGATTCGACATAAAAATAAAAAAACTGGGTATAGTTTTTCCTTTTTTAATTACCGAAATATAAAAACAAAATTCCCAGATGTGCCGACAAGTTGCTTTGATCGGCTTTGGCGGCTTGTAGAAGTGCCGACAAGTTGCTCTGTCGGCTTTGGCGGCTTGTATAAAGCGGGATCATTTTGTTTTGCAATTGAAAATAGATGAACTATATTTATAGCTGGTTCCAGAAAATGTCAACATATTTTGCAGATAATGGATAATGTCATAATTAATCAAGCAAGAGTGTTAATCTAGTTTTCTCTCTAAAATATTAAATAGAAGTTCGCAGTTTACTACGGATTAAAAGAGTAGACTAAATTACCAACAAATCAGCGAAAACCGGTTATCGATATTTTTTTCTATCTGGAGATATTTTAAGAAACGGAAACGTTGTTCGGAAGTTAACAATTTTGGACTCGTGATTTAAATTGTGTTAGTATTATTACTCTGACCAGTAGAGGGCGGAAAAGAATTTCGGGATTTTAAAAAGAAAATTCAAATAAAAAACTATATATTTAAGATTACGATACAAAATTTTGGATTAAAACAACCAAAAAAATAAACAGCACATTAAAAAACTCAACATTTTCGATGCAAGCGTTCTATAACGAGTAGATTGAACATGAGTCTCAATTTCTGCCCTTTAAATGGCATTTCGTATTGCCTCCACCGTGTCATCTCCAGTCTAATTGCAAAAACAAGTTCTTTTATTCGTCCCCACAAATTAAAAATCTAAGCAGGTCAAGTCTGGGGACCTGCCTGACCAAACAAATATACTTCAACGTCCTATCCTCCTATCCGGCTATAAATTATCAAGAAAAGTTCTACCCTCATTCAGTCAACGAGGACTTGATTGACGGGTGTCAGTATGCAGAATTAACAAATTTTGCAGCGTTGAGAGGCTAAGAAATTATCTAAAAAAATTATTGTATGGAGAAATGAGCTAAACATCCATCGTGTTGGAAAAACAATTGCTAGAGATACTTATTCTAAAAGAAGTAATAATTCATCCCGTAAAAGTTTAGGTAACGCTTCCCATTAACGTTCCAATTATTTAACCAGCTAAGCCGCCTCATACGTTTGCCGACCAGCCGAAGCTGTACTAAGAACGATTCCTGAGATATGGCCGAAAGCCACTCTTATTGGGCCACGTGGTACATTTTTTTAAACACAAATGTAAATACTTCCCTAACAGATCGTCTACTGGCACCTTTAGCTTAAATCTAGGTTTAGTTGAGTCGATCTGGCGGAAAAAAACCCGATAAACGAAGTCGCTCCTTTCGAAAAAAATTTTTTGTGATTTCATAGATTCGAGGTCCCCCTTTCACGTGATCACTATATGAAAGCTAAGGGAGGTGTGGAGGGGGGGTAAATTAACATGTAAAGATATGGAAAATCGGTTTTTCGCACGAAGCTCGCTGAGTTTTATTCGGATCGAAACGACTTCTATATATAAAATTAAGTACTCGCGAAAACGCTTAAACTGAATTTTAACCCGTCCAAATCGGTCTAGGGCTTCTTAAGATATTGCGATTTGAAAATATATGGATTTTCGCCGCAGCGAGAACACACCTAGAGCCGTGTTCGCGTTTTTCGCATGGAAGAAAATTACTTCGAAACTTGATTTTTTTTCCTCCGATAGATAGTCATGACCCAAGCATTGTGTTCAAATTTCAACCCGCTACTTAAATTTGGGGGGGACATGGAGGGCAAACACTGATTAATTTTTGACTCGAGGTAACTTTTTTAATTCTTGACCAATCCGGGTCATCAAAATGGCAAACTCTTTCATGAGGACACTGCTACAGGATCTATTAAGGAGACGATGGTTTTCGCGAAAACGGACAAATGGCGACCGAATTTCGGATTTTGCAAATTTTAATTTTTGATTTTTGCAACGAAAGAGTAAAATGAGGAAATTTTTTTTATTCGCCATCGGTTGTGGATTTTTTTTTTCTTTGATTTGAGCCCTACAGGGACTCGATCCGATAATCAGGAAGGGAGGGAGGGGGGCTAAACGCGTTTAGCCCTGTAGAAAGGCAACGGATAGGGTTAGTGACTTCTTGTTAGGCTCGTTTTCAAGGGCAATCAGTTCTTTTTCAAAATTTTTTTACAATAAAGCTCTAAGTTTATAGAGGACTGCAGGTTTGCGTGATATATTTATAAAAGCGAGTGCGCTCGCTGAGCCGCTGTAAAATTAGATGCCGGGATAGGAGCTAAGCGCTCCCTTTTATATCTCGTCTCTCTCACATCATCTCTCTGCTCTCTCACAAATACTATTCCGGCATCTAATTTCACGATGGCTGGGCGAGCGCACTCGTTTTTAAAATAAAAATTCTGCAACCGATGGCGCATAAACAATTTCCCCCACTTTACTTTTTCTTTGCGAAAATCGAAAAATAAAATTTGTAAAATCCAAAATTCGGTCGCCACTTGTCCGTTTTCGCGAAAACCATAATCTCCTTAATACATGCTATAGCATTGTCCTTATGAAAGAGTTTGCCATTTTGCTGACCCGGATTGGTCAAGAATTAAAAAGTTACCTCGAGTCAAAAATTAATCAGTGTTTGCCCCCCATCTCCCTCCCAAATTAAACTAGCGGGTTGAAATTTGGACGCAATGCTTAAGTCATGACTATCGAACACAGCTCT
This sequence comes from Crepidodera aurea, assembly GCA_949320105.2. Classification (NCBI taxonomy): domain Eukaryota; kingdom Metazoa; phylum Arthropoda; class Insecta; order Coleoptera; family Chrysomelidae; genus Crepidodera; species Crepidodera aurea. Next base: position 21,381,978 of record OX439472.1, on the reverse strand, counting down.
AGGTGTGTTCTCGCCGCGGCGAAAATCCATATATTTTCAAATCGCAATATCTCAAGAACCCCTAGACAGATTTGGACGGGTTAAAATTCAGTTTAAGCGTTTTCGCGAGTACTTTATTTTATATATAGAAGTAGTTTCGATCCGAATAAAACACAGCGAGCTGCATGCGAAAAACCGATTTTCCATATCTTTACATGTTAATTTACCCCCCCTCCACACCTCCCTTAGCTTTTATATATTGATCACGTGAAAGAGTGACCTCGAATCTATATAATCACAAAAATTTTTTTTCGAAAAGAGCGACTTAGTTTTCAAAACCAGATCTACTTCACTAGTTATTAAATTATGGAATCAGCTGGGTCCCTAGATTTGACCTTTACGAACATATTCCTATTTGATATTTTTTAACATACTTTCTGTGGTCTGCCTCAATGGTGCCATGGAGGTTGAGTATGTTTTACCGACTAATTAGTGCATAAAAGTCAACCTTATGGCTATCTACAAGTATGTACTAATTTAGATTCATCGATATATGTAATTGAATTTTCTAATATTGAAGCGTTGATATATTTTTTTATATCATATAATAAAGTTTGCTAAAACATTGTTGAAGGAATAAACATCTGCAAGTAATAATTTTAAAACAATTTTATAAATATTATATCACCGATGCTTCCTTACGTCAACGAATTTTTATTTGAAAAGGGCAACATTCCTCACATGGTCAACGACCGGCAGTTAAAACAACCAGACACCTTCCTTAAGGATAATTTATTCCAATACTATTATTGTTGCAGCACCATCGAATTGTACTGCGGTAATTTATGGTTTAAATTTAAATGTCAGTTCGGATGGTTCATAAATCTTCTAAGAAAATTCACGATGGCTATCAATTGGGCACGTTTCACGTTTAACAATATGGAAATGTAAAAGTGCTATACCATAGCTCGGATATTTCAATTATTAGTTACTGTATAAGATGTCCTTTCAAAAAGTTAATACACATCATTAGTGGGGTTGGTCAAGGCAATACTAATAAATGTTAATTTATCAAAATTCCATTAAACAAAGAAGAAACTCTCATTTATTGTCAGATATTCTCATTGTTTTTAAAAGATTATTTTGTTTGTTGTTTCATGGATTTACCACGTAGGTAAATACCTAGTTATTGTATACAGCGTTATTTGGGGTCAAAGCTGTAGGGTAACTTACACTATACGGTGTCAATTTTGTTACGAAATTAATACAACAGTGCTCATAACGTTGGAAAACATAGTAAAGATATTCAGGGTAATCGTCACACCCATTTTTAAAAAGGGAAATCAAACTTTATTAGAGAATTATCGACCTATTTCAGTTTCAACAGTACTTTGTAAAATCTTCGAGAAATGCATCTATAAACAAATGTTTCCTTCCTGAGAGATCAACGGATAGTGCTTCTATTGGTCTTGTTAATTACATTCTTGAGCGGTTGGATAAGAGAAGGTATGTAGGTGCTCTCTTTTTTGATCTTTCAAAGGCATTTGACTGTATAGATATATCGATCATTATAAATAAATTATATGCGTTAGGCTTCAGGGGTCAGTTTTTGAGTTGGTTGTCGTCGTATATTAGTTGTAACATTTTAAAAATCAAATTTTTAAAATTGTTATTTTTAAATTTGGGCCACTTTGTATATCACAAAATTCCAGTTTAATTTCGATTCTACGCGTTGAATAGTGGGGAATCATCTAGCAACCGAGGCTTCGAATTCGAATTTAGAAAATATTTTATTCACTTTCGATTGAGAACTTAGTTTGAAAAGTCTCTTTAAAATTAGTGTGCTGTGATATAGCCTGGTAAGCACATTATTTTTCCTAATCTGTTATTTGTAAAAAAAGTCTAAAAATCTTTACACAAATTTAGTAATTATTCTTAAATTATTTTATTAATGTTTTCGAGTTTTTTTTATATATTTATTGTACCTAGATGATTGCTATTAATTCCTATTTACAAAATATTATTTATATCGAAAGGGCATAGTTAGAACAAAAATTATTTTTTCTTTAGTTGAGGCGGATTTCACACAGTCCATCCATCCATTCATTGTTCATTCTTCACTCATTCGATAGTTCATTTGTTGTTCTGAACTAAATCTACAGCGCCGGCCACTTCACTTGTTTATTTTTGGGAATTTAGTAACATTCAATTACTAAACCAGCCGAAAGTCCAGAACCTGGAATTGATCCCGATTCCTGGTAGCTGCCGATATATAAAAGTCGATGTAGACTTTTCTTCAGCGTTGAAACTGTGAAAATGTCGGTACATCTTAGTTAGTTTTATATTTGGTTTTTTTTCAACTGATTTTGTTTTTAAGAAATTTTGAGGTCACTTGTATTCTTACATTTTATATTTTGGTATTTCGTATTTTTTTTTGTCATGGCATAGCTACAAGCTATAATAAAATTGTAAAACTTTTGTAAACTATATTTCAACAAATAATTTTAATAAATAGTAAATCATTTTTTTATCCTTTAAGTTTTCTTTAATATTTCCTTGCGGTGTGACAACATTCTAAAATATCTTAATTTTGCATTGATGATAAAGTTCTGTATTCATATTATTTTTGATCAAAGCTAGAATATTCATAATTCTAAACTAGCTTGAAAAATATTAAAATAGAATTATTGGCGCCCTCTAACCCTTCAAATACTTCATTAAATGTCTATTAGAAAAGCTAGAACTCACACTTGAAAGTAAAAGTTTTTTTCTTTTATTATTAATAAATCATTTAAAAAAAATAAGTATTCTGAGCTAGTAAAATTAAAATAACTTAACGATACAAATCTGAATAAACTCGGTACATAGTCTGCGTAAAATGTGTGTAAAAATTGAAGATTTCAGATCTGAACTGAGAGATGTTGATCGTGGTGTCCCTCAAGGGTCAATTTTAGGTCCATTCACATTTTTATTATATATTAATGACCTTCCTAAGTACATTGTTGCTAATTATATTGTTCTTTATGCTGCATCGACACCACGTTAGCAGTAGATGCCGATACATTTGCTGAATTAGTGGAAAAACTTAATAATTTAGCCAGTCAGTTTCTTTCTTGGTGTGAGAGAAATTCTCTAATGGTAAATACCAGTAAAACAGTAGCAATGCAGTTTTTTCTAAAGAAACAAACATTAGATGATATAACTATCAGGCTAGGTCAAACTGAGATACAGGTGTGGTAATTGATAGCAACATGAGTTGGGAATCAAATATTGATTACATTTGTAAGAAGCTAAATAGTTCATATTATGTCATATTGCAGCTAAAAAGCATGTTTAATGTAGAGCAAATACTTCAAGTATACTACAGCACGCGCCAGCTACGAAGAAGTTTCGCAGATCCTAAAATTCGTCTTACTCCGCTCTTATTTATATTGTTAACGCCAACTCAGTATTATCAGTAGCGTAGCGAGGGACAAGTCTTTAAAATATTATGAGTGGAAAAAAGCGTGCGGTTATTAAACGCCACTGATCGCTTGAAGGGCTGGTTCAAAACATCATCCTAGTTGGCGCGTGCTGTATGCCATTGTCTATTCTCATATTTTAACATTGTTTTATGGGGAAGTTTTTCTAATGCTTCACGGGTTCTTATTGCCTAAAAGAGAATAATTAGGCTCATCTTTAATTTGGAGCCACTCTATACATATAGAGAACACTTAAAAAAATACAAAATTTTAACTGTACCATCAAGTGTATTTTGTATGTTAAAAGTAATATGTCTAGGCTTATTAAAAACACTCATTTTCACAGTTACCCTACCAGAGAAGATGATTTATTAAGTGTTCCTAGGCACTCCTCATCTATGTATGGACATAACCCAGAATATGCAGGGATAAAACTTTACAATCATCTCCCACCTGATATAAAAAAACCACTTTAAACTTAAATTAAAAAATTATCTAATAGAGAGAAGCCTATACAGGGTGTCCCGTTGGTAAACGGAAACATTTTAAAGGTAGGTAGAGGTCACAAAGGCGATTCTAAATAACCCATATATAATGGGTCTCTTGGCTTCCGTAAGTTACAGGGTGTTTTATCAATTATGTGTAATTATTCATTTGGCCAGAACTTTTGAATCACTTAGTAGATCTTTTCCATTTTTGGCATACAGCTTACACTTCTCACGAATAATGTACTGAAATATTGAGAGATATGAAAATCCAGGTTCGGCTTTAGGAAAAATTGAAATATATTGAAAATATCAAAACAACTCCCTGTATATCATAATTTTAATATTTCCATTTTTAGATTTGAATAGAGGGGAAAAAACTGAATTGAACCAAGTTGTTATTGTTATCCCGCCACCGAATCAAATGGGAAAATTTTAATATTGAAAGTAAAATTTTCATTTAATTTAGGAAAAACATGTTATGAAACTCATTTTTTCTTTAACAATTTCAAAAATTCACTTGACCTCATTTACCTATTTCTTGTTTATTCGGCTTAAAATAATTTTGCACTATACTGGTGTACCTGCAGGCCCGTATTTAGGAGAAAATATTCAATTATGTATTTATTTTTTAAACGCTCAAATTGCTCAAAATGTCCACTATTTTGTTTTATCCACTTTCTTGCACGTTTCTTTTTTTTTAACTGAAAGTAAAATTTTAGAGAAAAAAAAAGAAATTTTTTTTTTTAATTTTATATTCAAAATGAATTTATATTCAGCATTTAATATTTTTATTATTTGTCCGTTTTAACACAATTTTAAGTAATATTGCAGATCCGTACTTTAAACAAAATATTAAATTGATCACCGAAAATCAGTAAGGGACATCATTAAACGTGCAAGAAAGTACATAAAACAAAATGGTGGACATATTGAGCAATTTTGTTAGTTATTAATAAATGCTTGTTAGTTACTATGAGTGTTTATTGTCCCACTTTACTTTATACTGGGCGTTTAAAAAATAAATACCTAATTGAATATTTTCCCCTAAGTACGGGCCTGCAGGTACACCAGTACAGTGTAAAATTATTTTAAGCCGAATAAACAAGAAATAGATAAATGACGCGATGTGAATTTTTGAAATTGTTAGAGAAAAAATGAGTTTCATAATATGTTTTTTCTAAATTAAATGAAAATTTTACTTTCAATATTAAAATTTTCCCATTTGATTCGGTGGCGGGATAATAATAACAACTTGTTTCAATTCAGTTTTTTCCCCTCTATTCAAATCTAAAATGGAAATATTAAAATTATGATATACAGGGAGTTGTTTTGATATTTTCAATATATTTCAATTTTTCCTAAAGCCGAACCTGGATTTTCATATCTCTCAATATTTCAGTACATTATTCGTGAGAAGTGTAAGCTGTATGCCAAAAATGAAAAAGATATACTAAGTGATTCAAAAGTTCTGGCCAAATGAATAATTACACAATTGATAAAACACCCTGTAACTCGGTTATGGAAGCCAAGAGACCCATTATATATGGGTTATTTAGAATAGCCTTTGTGACCTCTACCTACCTTTAAAATATTTCCGTTTACCAACGGGACACCCTGTATCGTGTACGCAACTACTTTGACTAATGTGAGTGTGTTTTATATATGTACCATCCTATGACCTATCCTATACCATTGTAAATGGTCCCAAAGGACGATTAAAGTATTCATTTTTTATTATTATTATTTTATTTATTCTATTTGCTGAGTGACTTAGTAAGTTTTCGACGGTACCAAATTCCGCCAAACATTTCACCGGTCCATTTGGCTCAATTCAGGGTAGAGGATCACAGCAGTATGAATGAACCTAAATGATAGAACATAAATATTTGGAGACTCTCGAGTTGTACCACAAAATGGCAGGTATAGAAAATCCCGGCGGGTGTAAATCGGTCGCCAAACTGACCCATGTACCTGCTCCTCTAAAAGGGTTCGATAATCTTGTATACATTTCGGGCACCAGCGTTAAAGGTATAGGGATTAAGTTTATTACCCTAGATAGATAGGTAGATACTTTATTAGTCTGTCAAGTTTTTTAAAAATTACAATTCATAAAAACGTATTTGACTGTCAGTTACAAATCTAAAATACAGAATTAAAGCACATACTTACTATTAAAAATAGGGAATTAATAAAAAAAGTAAAGTACCTTTATTTTTGACAATATCGAAAATTGTTATAAAGAAAATGTGTTTAGATTAAAAAATAACTTTCTACTATGTAACAATGTTTATTTACATTTAAAAATGTTTTTATTTAAAAAATTTTTATTGAACACTGATAACCTTTCAATTGCATAGAAAATAATATTTAACACAATAACTTTAACACATTTATGTGAGCTTAAAATTACTAGATTGTAATTTGTGACATGTGTGTCGTATTTTTCATCTGTAAATACAAAGGAGGAGGCACACTTTTAATGGGATTTCCAACAATGTACGAATTTAATAAAATTTTAGTATATTATAGATATCGACCTTCTGACCAAAATGTCTCGTGGGCACCAAGTGATCGTATGACTAGTTTCCGAGATACAGTGGCGGGTAAGGGGTATCTTGAAAAACACGAATTAAATGAAAAATACTATAAAGGTTGATATTTGCTTTAAAAAAGTGATACAAGCAATTTAATTTGATCTTAGTTGGCTGTGTCGGATGTCATGTGCTGATTTTTTATGTACAGGGGTACTCATAAAAATTATTAATTTGAAAAACAGGAATTAAACGAAAAATATTATAAAGGATGGTATTTTATTAAAAAAAAGTAATAATACAAACAATGCCATATTATATTGGTATAGGATATCACGTGATCATTTTTTATGCACAGGGGGTACTCATAAGTATATTATTAATACTAATTATTTCCATACTCTCAACAAAAAACTGACAAAGTCCAACCTCAACTTGCAAATATTTTTTAATTATTCTAGAATAAAACATAAATAATTTTATATACCTACCTACAGGGGTATCTATATCTATAATATACTAAAATTTTATCAAATGCGTACATTGGTGGAAATCCCATTACAAGTATGCCTCCTCCTTGATGATATTTTAAAAATTATTTATGTGTGTTTAAGTTAATTTTTGGTAAATTTAATAAATCGATTTTTAATCTGAAAAAATATCTTTTATTGAGACACTGACCAACTTAAAAATGACTTCCACTATCAGGTAACCTTAGTAGTGCCCGAAACACACAAGCAATTTGGAACCTATAAATACTATTTGCGCCCGAAATGGTTATGGGATCAAAGGGCGTGGTAGCTTGGCGCCCGAATTACATCCGTCCCTATGAATAGGGGCGGGGACCGCCGGCGCAGGTGGTACCTACCTCCGTTCCTAGAATCGACTTAAGTTGTAAGACTAATCCCTGATAAGAAAGTTTGAACATTAAAAATAATCTTTTGGCGGAATTGGGCGACGTTCGTAAATTTAGTTCATTATGGGTGACCCGGTATACTCAAAAATATTTTCGCATACTTTTTTCGTCGCCCTCTATAATTGTCCTCATGCTACAATATATAGATAATCCCACGATATTATTTATTATAGTTGCCGAAGGTTCACTCACTTACATCAGGTTTCTCAATTTTTTTGAAACCATTTACTACTACTTATTATAAACACCTTTGAGCTACAAAATAATGAACTTGGATAATAAACCGAGCACTTAAGTTTTTTTTATTGCATAAAATAATAGATATCAATGTTACAGGCAACATTTATCGATTCCCAGTAATCATTCACTTTTACTGTTTCCTTACTTTTACGTTTTATTTTACAGACTGTGATCATTAAGATCTAATGCACCATAACTATTTTAAGTAGTAGGCTAACTGTCAGATAGAAAACATAACGGTGTTGTTAAATCGCGAAAATTATGCGTATGTAATACATAATAGAAAATAATACCACCTGCAGTATTGTTTTTCCTGAGGAAATCGATTGTTTTAACTGGACAATGACCCATGGGAAACACGTATGTTTCTAAATACAAATTAATAAATTATACGTTTTTTTGTAAGACAAGAAACATTTTTTTTATATAATGTAATGACTGATTATTGGAAATGATTTTTAATTTTTTTGTCTATCTGGCCATACACAAACGATCTCTCACAAATCGATAATGCAATGTATGTAAACTTACACACGGACACACTAATCTGTTCCGACAAAAGTTTTTATAATATCCTAGAAATGCAGTTTTTGTACTAATGAATTATTCACTTCACATTAATTTCAGAGTCTGTTTAAAAATCAAGAAACGCAAAAATATACAGTCCAGACTCCTGTTGGCGTGCATGTTTATATATGTCTGACCTCTAGGTTAATAATCTCCGGTTTCGCAAAATTAAGCCAGTACTTCGTATAAAATTTTCGTACCGATATATGTCTCCAAAGTTGAGGGTTTAAAATCATTTAGTATTTATAAAATCTACACGCACCTGAATTAGGCAACATATTTTTAAGCTTACAAAACGCATACAAAATGTTTTTCACATTATATCAGGAAGTCAGGATCATACCAGACCTGAATTTTTATTCCGTTACGAGCAAAAGTAAATTGGTCAATGGGTTTAGTAAAAAAGGTACTCTTGTTTGAATACAATAAAATTAACGGATTAGGAGATATTGGTTATTTTTCATAGTACATAATGTTTAAGTACGCCTTCGCTATTTTCGATCTTACTGAACTATCGGAAAGTATTAGTTATTAAATTTTTTAAGATTGTACAAAATAATTATTACTTGAGATTATGGAAAACTATATGCTATAGAGCTTTGTCTGAGGGAGAATATTGACAGGGAGTATAGAGGGAAACAATCCTCATTTACTCTGACAGCCAAGTCGCCCTATATGTAACAAAATCAGATCAGAATTGGTCTGGAACTGTCTACAAACCCTGCTCGTTCTCGCTAATCAAAATAGGGTAACACTTAGACGGGTCCCAGGGCATAAAGGGATAAAAGGCAACGAGGAAGTAGACGCCCTGGCAAGGAAAGACTCAGCGACCGTATTTACTGGTCCTGAACCGGAGTTTGGCATTCCCAAATCCTCAGTACGACTCTCGCTGACTAGGTGGTTGTTAAAAGAACACCAGTCACGCTGGGATATCGTGCTGGGCCAACAAAACAGTAAACGAATCAAAAGTACTGACAGGTGATATTCTGAATCTAAGCAGAACGTCATGTCACGGGTCTAATAACCGGACATTGTCACCTTAGGGAACGCTTACATAAAATGGGCATCTTTCAAGATGAACCCATATGTAGATTATGTAATGAGAAGGATGAAACAGCCTCTCATATCATACTAGAGTACCAGGCACTCACACACTGGAGGTATAACCTACTGGGGCCGGTTGACCCACAGGAGAACTTTCCAAAAGAAAATCTGGTGAAAAGGCTACTCAGCCTGATAAAGGTAACAAACCTTTTCACTTGAACATAACGATGTAACTGACAGTACAATTAGTCTTAAGGCTGCAGTATTGAGGCATTTATAAACCTCAGTCAGGTACGTCGTCATAATCAATGGAAAACCAAGTCACCGAATTAGTTTTATAAAATAATCACCGACTTTTGTGTGGCAAAAATACTAACAACTATTATTGGTCATTTGAGCCTTCATTTTCATTAACGAAATTATTCATCCTTTTTCTTTTTATGCGCTATATACAGGGTAACCCAGGGTTAAACCGTCAATAAACATGTGTCTTAACTTTCTTCGTTTTTGAGATACAGGGTGTCAAAGTTTTCAGCCAAAATCAGTTTTTATTAATATATAACTTGGCATGCTTATTTGCGGCTATGAGATCCTCCTTTTGATGTATTAAGAGTGAAATTATTATTTCTGAAAGTTACACGTTTTCTAATAAAATAAATAAATTTTTCAATTACATAGTTTTTTCGTGTTACATGCAGGGAAACAGTTTTTAATTTGCTTAATCTAAAAAAAGTAATTAACATAGCGAAATTGATTTGTCCTAATATCAATATCACCCTGTGGGACGCCACTGGAATTAATAATTTAATTCTAATGATATTAAAATAAGTCCCTGAGACAAATTGTTTTTGAGCAATTCATAAAAACGTTTGTTCTAAAAACATTGACACCCTGTATCTCCAAAACGAGGCAAGTTAGGACACATGCTTATTGGAAATAAAAATCTTATTTTTTTCTGAGAAACTGGTCCTGAACGTTTGACAGTTTAACCCTGGGTCACCCTGTATATGATCACTTGTAGATTTTTGCTTTCTCTCAATTTTGAAATATATCGAAAAGATTTGGAATTTATTAGTTTAATCAACATTTTCAAATAACATTTTGTTCCGTATTTAACTTTAAAAGCATATTCATCTTCAGCATAAATCAATATTTTTTATTTTCCCTATAAAATTAATAATAACCAGTTGATAATGCTCTTCTAGCATTGCCATAGACCGAATAAATTGTAATTAAAGTATTAATAAAATTTTAGATCGACAGTTCTTATTCTAATCAACACAGCCACAGTCTACTCACTTTTACCAAAATCGTCATTCACTATGACAATTTGTTCGGTGAAAATTTCCCGAGCATGTTGGAGGATCATATTAGCTGTTCTTTTATTTTTCCTATTACAAGATGCAATTCTATCAAATGTTAAGGGTTTATGACCTTCCTTCAATTTTTGCTGTTAAAGAGTTGGGGTGACTTTTGAACATATATTTGACCTTTTATTTAGATCCTCATTGCTACATCTGTGCCAAATTTCATACTTTTACATCGTATTTATCTTCCTCCTCATTTTTGTGTTCACCTCGGGTGTGATAGGATGGCATTTTAACAGTTTTTTTTTCTAGTTTTGATCCTACATAATTGTTTCATGTTTTTAATGGTATTGGTGATCGCTTTTTACCGTTCCCTGATTTTTCCGTTATTAGAATTCCGATAACTATAACTATAACTGTACCAAATATCAAAGTGCTATACTGTAACCGCGCCAAAATCCCTTTAATTAATCATGACCTACATGAACTGGCAAATCGTCGTCTTAATTCATTTTTAAAATTAATATGCACAATTTGGCAAAAAAAGTCAAGATGTCTTATTTTTTATCATATTTATTGTCTCTTATAATTTTTGTAAAAATGGTAACACTAATTTTCTTCAACTTTGAGATTTATCGCTCATTTTGGTTCGACAGAAAAAACTTTTACTCACCAATTTTTTTTTCCAAAAGAAAAAAGCACTATTAAAACACTTCACCACTACTCTCCTCCACCCATATCTTCACCAAGAACACCTTGCATTCAAGCACACAATAATCCTGAAAGAAACCTAGAGGTCATAGGCGTGCACTTTACGTGTCAATCGTCTCGACCGACCGCACTTCATCCGCCCGGGGTCAACCCAAGCTCCTCGAAGATCAGTTGTCCACTGAAGATGACCGGCCTATCGGTATTCGTACCTCCAGGCTCTAGGTGAGGACTCTCAATATTTTTCTGTGACGTTACGTCGTTGCCCGGTTACGCCGAAGTTCTTCTGTTACTCGGCTGGTCGCTAAGAGACGCGCGGATCCGTCGCGTAGCAACTCTGTTTCTTTGGTTCTTTCGTTGGGTACCGTCTGGCGGGTACTGATTGCCGTAGTTGGCCAGTTAGGGTCGTACTGAAGGCAAAAGAGAGGTGTTAGCTCGTTTCGCGTGTCCAACTTGCAGGTGGAATGCGAAGTAGTGGCGATTAATCGATGGAATTTGGCGTGGCGACGTTGGCGGAAAGATTTTTTCTTTTTGGTCGAGGCAAATGAGGGTTCGGTTTGTTGTCAAGTGTGTATCTGCTTACATATTTTTGCTATCGTTTGTAAGAGATTTTATTGTGCAATATTTATATATCGAAACATTTTTAGTACTTGATAAAAAGTACATTCAATTAATTCACATTTAACGTATGAGAGGGAGAGATAATGTAACAAAGTAAGATAAAAAATAACGAAACTATTTCTATAAATCTCACTTGAGCGGGAAACGCAACCAACAAAATTGTTATGCTAAAATTTTATAATGTCAAATGTCACCGACAAGGGGACAAGCTAAGCTTTCTAATGATGTGCGTTGAAAACCGATATGGTCCTTGATTATCTATTAATTCCCGATAGATCCGAGCATTTTCGAAAACTCCGGAAATAAAAAAAAGCTCTAAAAAACATTTTGTTTATGAAAATATACAAAAATAATTTATTGAATCTTTCTGAATATATTATCCAAAAAGATTCGATGAAATTAGTCTTGATAAAAAAAATATGAATAAACTTATATAAGGGTCAAAATATCGAGCAAAAACAAATTTTGGCCTGGATTTTCAATAATCCAGAAAAATAGATAAATGGAAAAATAACATGATATTATAGGTACAGTTTCCTTTTTTCATCTGAACTTTGAATCATGAAAAAATATTAATTTTTACGTGATTTATTGAGCGTGCTCTCTAAATGCAGGGCAGGAGCTAAAAATGGGGATGCGGTTTGGAGCCGGTTATGTCTAAAAGTATCAAATTTTTGACAAACATGATAAGGATCATTTTTGTGATCTGATCTTCATTTTCGTCCAAAAATTCTCTAAGTGTCATATTTTCGAAAATATCGGCAAAAATAGACGAAAAGAAACACATTTTTGAGACCAATAGCCCATTTTCCCGCCCTTCCACAAATTTCAGACACCTGAGATTTTCGGGGGTGAAAGTACCCATGAATATCTGCAAATTAAAAAAAAAATGGTGCCGGACAGACCTGATTTCTGGGATGGCACCTTCGTTTATTAGACTAAAGCGCTTGTGCTTTGCTAGGTGTTACATACCTAAGTCAACGTCAAATTTAAACTTCCCGCCGGATCTATTATTCGATTTTTGTTTTATTGTTTTCCGTGTGACTATTCCATTTTATTTCTTCAGACAATATTGATATTGATTTTGATCTTTGTCCGTCAACATAATTAGATTTTTTCCCGGAAATGGAAAAATTTATTTAAAATAGAAAACAAATCTCCGAGAACTATACTAAAATTGGGCATTGAACACATGACAGATGAATATGACGCTTGCTTATGTTGCAATAGTTTAAATTCTCGAATATTTTTATTAATAGGAAATTTAGTTGAAGAAAATCTACTTATTTAATGGATTTTTTGTGTAAACTTATAAAAGTCAAAGGTTAACTGAGAAGAAACCCCAGAATATATTTTCCAATCGAATTGATTAACTGAAAAATGTACTGAAAGTGTGTACATTAATTAAAAAGGGAAATTTTTTGTTTGTACAATAACCGAAAAAATAGGGCCCAGGGGATTTTGCCCCCTCTCTGGTCGGCCCTGCTCCTGGGTACGCACTACCGTCTCAGTTTCTGAAAACTTATTCTTGGTATCTCAGGGCTTTTATCTAACTACATTCCGGAAATCAGACGGGTTGCTATCATAGCCGGGCTGCTATGAAGCAAAAATCTTGGTTGTCATCTCTCTAACTACATTTTTGAGAATTTTTTTATAAAATTTGGCAATTAAATTTTAAAACATATTACAAGACGAACTTGACTTGCACATTTATCTTTCATTTGACACTAGGTTTACAAAGATTGAACAAAAATTACTTAATGTATGGGTCACAAGAAACCTCTGCAAGAGTAATCACGTTATAAATATGAAAAAATGCTGTAAATTCTTATTGAATGAAGAATATAAATTTATATTACCTATAGGTAGGTTAAATCTTTTTTAGAATAAAATTGACCTATTAACAAATTAAAATAAATTAATCTCTAGACAATTTCTTAGGTAAGGTCAGACATTTCTCAATTGAAATAACTAATTTGAAAGAACACTTACCCGGTGAACAAAGGACGACTGCTACAGAGAGAGGTAATCAAATTCAGTCCTAATTGAGGCTCCAAATAACTATTTTATCATAAAACATAAAAACGTAATTTCAAAAATTGACAACTTCAAATAACTCTATTTCTATTACAGACCATAAAATTATCACGACCATTTCTTCGAGTTTCTCCAACAAAGTGTCTCGAAGCCTTATACTCCCCATCCACAACTCTCTTTTGATTGATCGACACATTGACGACAATTTATTTGAATAAAAAATTAGAAATTGAAAATTTTAAAATTAAAAAATAAATTAAAAATTAAAATTAAAAAGAAATTAAAAATTAAATAATAAAAATTAAAAACTAAAAGTTACATTTTAAAAATTAATAAATAAAAATTAAAAAATAGAAATTAAAAATTAAATAATAAAAATTAAAAACTAAAATTTCTCTTTTTATATTGAATAAAACCACTTATTTTCTTGGAAAAGTTTTAATTTTTTGACGTTTCGACTTCTAATTCTGAAGTCGTTTTCAAAATGACAACAAAATATATAATAAAAATTTACTATAGAAACAGAACACTAAGAACAACTACCCAAGTAAATTTATAAATCGTGAACTTTACCGAGACATCAAAAATAAAGATCAAAATTTAAATCCCCCAATAATTCATTCAAATATAGTAAAAATCTCTTATATTCCAAAATTATCCGAAAAAAAAAATTAGAAGGATTGGCAATAAATTTAATTTAAAAACAGTTTTTCAAACTAATAATACATTAAAATCTTTAATAGTAAATACAAAACCTTTTAATGAAATTCAAAACACAAAAAATTGTATTTACAAAATTTCATGCGAATGTAATCAATTTTATATAGGAGAAACATCTAGACCTTTTCATATTAGACTTAACACCAATCATACATTAAAAATAAACAATTCGAAAAATCCAAAATATGTGAACATGCATGGGATTTTGGTCATAAAATACAATGGAATTCTTCAACTAGATTATTAAAAGAACCTAATAATTATAACCGCAAAGTTAAAGAAGCAGCACTGATATACTTACTTAAATAATTTCTAATTGTTCGGTCGATATTTCAAAAATTTAGATGCCTATTTTAAAAAAGAGTTAATTGCAAAAAGGATACCATCTATATCGGGATAGTATGATAAGTTTTTATCTGGTTTTTATGATAATATTAATAAGCAAACTTCATTTATGACGAAGTATAAATTCTCTTATAATATGCAAATGCCCAATCCTTTCAAAATTTCGTTCCCAGAAACGTCACAAAAATATGATTGAAACAGATTTTGACATCTTCAATCTCAAAATCTTTTTCTACTTGTCCTATGTTGATGTCATATTTTTGTAAGATTATGAAGTATTCTGTTTCTATAGTAAATTGTTATTATATATTTTGTTATGTCATTTTGAAAACGACTTCAGAATTAGAAGTCGAAACGTCAAAAAATTAAAACTTTTCCAAGAAAATAAGTGGTTTTATTCCATATAAAAAGAGTAATTGAACTAGCAAACCACTATGAGCTTCCGAAATGAATTAAAAACTAAAAATTAAAAATTGAAAATTGATAATTGATAATTGAAAATTGAAAATTGATAATTGAAAATTGAAAATTGAAAATTGAAAATTGAAAATTGAAAATTGAAAATTGAAAATTGAAAATTGAAAATTGAAAATTGAAAATTGAAAATTGAAAATTGAAAATTGAAAATTGAAAATTGAAAATTGAAAATTGAAAATTGAAAATTGAAAATTGAAAATTGAAAATTGAAAATTGAAAATTGAAAATTGAAAATTGAAAATTGAAAATTGAAAATTGAAAATTGAAAATTAAAAATTAAAAATAAATAAAGTCGAATTTATACTTCGTCATAAATGAAGTTTTCTTATTAATATTATCATAAGAAAAAACCAGATAAAAACTTATGATACTATCCCGATATAGAGGGTATCCTTTTTGCAATTAACTCTTTTTGTAAAATAGGTATCCAAATTTTTGAAATATCAACCGAACAATTAGAAACACATTCGTTATTATTTAAGCATATCAATGCTGCTTTTTTAACTTTGCGGTTATAATTATTCGGTTCTTTTAATAATCTAGTTGAAAAATTCCATTGTATTTTATGACCAGAATCCCATGCATGTTCACATATTTTGAATTTTTCGAATTGTTTATTTTTAATGTACGATTGGTGTTCATTAAGTCTAATATGAAAAGGTCTAGATGTTTCTCCTATATAAATCTCTTTCCGATAGAGCAAAAACAATTTGTTCAAATGACAATATCTTAAATAATGAATTATCACTTGTTAAATCTGTCTTGATTAAGAACAACTACCCAAGTAAATTTATAAATCGTGAACTTTACCGAGACATCAAAACTAAAGATCAAAATTTAAACCCCCCAATAATTCTTTCAAATATAGTAAAAATCTCTTATATTCCAAAATTATCCGAAAAAAAAAATTAGAAGGATTGGCAATAAATTTAATTTAAAAACAGTTTTTCAAACTAATAATACATTAAAATCTTTAATAGTAAATACAAAACCTTTTAATGAAATTCAAAACACAAAAAATTGTATTTACAAAATTTCATGCGAATGTAATCAATTTTATATAGGAGAAACATCTAGACCTTTTCATATTAGACTTAACACCAATCATACATTAAAAATAAACAATTCGAAAAATCCAAAATATGTGAACATGCATGGGATTTTGGTCATAAAATACAATGGAATTCTTCAACTAGATTATTAAAAGAACCTAATAATTATAACCGCAAAGTTAAAGAAGCAGCACTGATATACTTACTTAAATAATTTCTAATTGTTCGGTCGATATTTCAAAAATTTAGATGCCTATTTTAAAAAAGAGTTAATTGCAAAAAGGATACCATCTATATCGGGATAGTATGATAAGTTTTTATCTGGTTTTTATGATAATATTAATAAGCAAACTTCATTTATGACGAAGTATAAATTCTCTTATAATATGCAAATGCCCAATCCTTTCAAAATTTCGTTCCCAGAAACGTCACAAAAATATGATTGAAACAGATTTTGACATCTTCAATCTCAAAATCTTTTTCTACTTGTCCTATGTTGATGTCATATTTTTGTAAGATTATGAAGTATTCTGTTTCTATAGTAAATTGTTATTATATATTTTGTTATGTCATTTTGAAAACGACTTCAGAATTAGAAGTCGAAACGTCAAAAAATTAAAACTTTTCCAAGAAAATAAGTGGTTTTATTCCATATAAAAAGAGTAATTGAACTAGCAAACCACTATGAGCTTCCGAAATGAATTAAAAACTAAAAATTAAAAATTGAAAATTGATAATTGAAAATTGAAAATTGAAAATTGAAAATTGAAAATTGAAAATTGAAAATTGAAAATTGAAAATTGAAAATTGAAAATTGAAAATTGAAAATTGAAAATTGAAAATTGAAAATTGAAAATTGAAAATTGAAAATTGAAAATTGAAAATTGAAAATTGAAAATTGAAAATTGAAAATTGAAAATTAAAAATTAAAAATAAATAAAGTCGAATTTTGCCTGAAAGATGTTGTTTCATTGGTCGTCTTACGAGCTTATTGAGTGATCAAGTTTCCTAATACCAAAATTAATACAATTTGTCCAAAAAATCACAGTCTGGTTCTCGCCACTTTGATCTAAATCTGAAACTTCATTAAAAGAACCTCTTTGATAATAAAAAAGATAAAACTTGTTTTAATAGAGCGTATTATTCTTGATGGAACACAAAAACTGCTTATCTTGAATTTATTTCTGTAGATATTTTACTACAGTCTGTACTTTGAATTCAATTTCGTAAAATTCATTAAAAGATTAATTTTGAACGACACAAATAAACAACGGCTAGAACAGCTGGTGTTCTCGATCTAAAGATACACCTTAGTGAGATTTGTACATTTTTCAAACAATAGTTTCTTGTGCAAAATAAGCGTAATACATCCCACGACTTATTACCTTAAAATACAATAAAGATTATTTGGAGCGCTGGCCGTATCAGATGCAATTGTTCAAAAAATGTGTCTTTAATGTTATGCAATACTTAATAACTGAGGTACTTAAAAATTTAAATTTAAACGGCTTAACTGGGTAAGTATTATAAAATTAAATAGTAATTTAAAAAGTTTTGTTACGCGTAGTTAAAAAATCATGAAAAATACTTACAAGGAGAACTTACTGGTATTTCTCGTCGCCCTACAAATGCAAAAAAACTTGCAATTTTTTATCTATGTCATTTGCTCATTCGGCATCTACATTTTCTGTTTCCCAATAATAATAATAATTAATAATAATAATAATAATAATAATAATAATTTCTCTCTCTTTCCACTGGATTAAAACCACTTAGTTGTTAAAAAAGTTTTTTTATTGACGTTTCGGCTTTCCAGATCGAAAGCCGTTATCAAAATGACATAAAATAAATAAATTTACTAGAAACAGAACACTTGATAATCTTGCAAAAATATGACATCAACATAGTATACATAGAATAAGATTTTGAGATTGAAGATGTCAAAATCTGTTTCAATCATATTTTTGTGACGTTTCTGGGAACGAGTTTTGAAAGGATAGCGCATTTGCATATTATAAGAGAATTTATACTTCGTCATAAATGAAGTTTTCTTATTAATATTATCATAAGAAAAAACCAGATAAAAACTTATGATACTATCCCGATATAGAGGGTATCCTTTTTGCAATTAACTCTTTTTGTAAAATAGGTATCCAAATTTTTGAAATATCAACCGAACAATTAGAAACACATTCGTTATTATTTAAGCATATCAATGCTGCTTTTTTAACTTTGCGGTTATAATTATTCGGTTCTTTTAATAATCTAGTTGAAAAATTCCATTGTATTTTATGACCAGAATCCCATGCATGTTCACATATTTTGAATTTTTCGAATTGTTTATTTTTAATGTACGATTGGTGTTCATTAAGTCTAATATGAAAAGGTCTAGATGTTTCTCCTATATAAATCTCTTTCCGATAGAGCAAAAACAATTTGTTCAAATGACAATATCTTAAATAATGAATTATCACTTGTTAAATCTGTCTTGATTAAGAACAACTACCCAAGTAAATTTATAAATCGTGAACTTTACCGAGACATCAAAACTAAAGATCAAAATTTAAACCCCCCAATAATTCTTTCAAATATAGTAAAAATCCCTTATATTCCAAAATTATCCGAAAAAATTAGAAGGATTGGCAATAAATTTAATTTAAAAACAGTTTTTCAAACTAATAATACATTAAAATCTTTAATAGTAAATACAAAACCTTTTAATGAAATTCAAAACACAAAAAATTGTATTTACAAAATTCCATGCGAATGTAATAAATTTTATATAGGATAAACATCTAGACCTTTTCATATTAGACTTAATGAACACCAATCGTACATTAAAAATAAACAATTCGAAAAATCCAAAATATGTGAACACGCATGGGATTCTGGTCATAAAATACAATGGAATTTTTCAACTAGATTATTAAAAGAACCGAATAATTATAACCGCAAAGTTAAAGAAGCAGCATTGATATGCTTAAATAATAACGAATGTGTTTCTAATTGTTCGGTTGATATTTCAAAAATTTGGATACCTATTTTACAAAAAGAGTTAATTGCAAAAAGGATACCCTCTATATCGGGATAGTATCATAAGTTTTTATCTGGTTTTTTCTTATGATAATATTAATAAGAAAACTTCAATTATGACGAAGTATAAATTCTCTTATAATATGCAAATGCGCTATCCTTTCAAAAAATTCGTTCCCAGAAACGTCACAAAAATATGATTGAAACAGATTTTGACATCTTCAATCTCAAAATCTTATTCTATGTATACTATGTTGATGTCATATTTTTGCAAGATTATCAAGTGTTCTGTTTCTAGTAAATTTATTTATTTTATGTCATTTTGATAACGGCTTTCGATCTGGAAAGCCGAAACGTCAATAAAAAAACTTTTTTAACAACTAAGTGGTTTTAATCCAGTGGAAAGAGAGAGAAATTAAAATACAAACCACAATGAGCTTCCGAAATGAATAATATAATAATAATAATAATAATAATAATAATAATAATAATAATAATAATAATAATAATAATAATAATAATAATAATAATAATAATAATATTAATAATATTAATAATATTAATAATAATAATAGTAGTAGTAGTATAGTTTATTAACCACTTTACTTACAAGGTACGTTTGAAGTCACAAGTCCTAAATATAATAATAAGCAATACTTTAGTAAAAATAACTGTTTCGTCAAAAATAGAACAAAATCTTGATAAAATGAGAGAACTGCACATAACATCAAGTAAATTAAAACCAAAATTAAAATCAAGCATTGATTTTCAGAAACAGTGGCATATACAATTTTTAGTTTAATTCTTTTAAGAATTCGTCCGTACTGTAAAAGCAATAGTTCAACAGAATAATAATAATACTTACCTGAATACTAAATTATCAGAATGGAAAGGCAGTGCACTTCATGGACGTTATCCTAACAGCTTAGACGTATCTTATGTAGACAAAATATCATCACTCGCTTGGCTTCGTATTGGGACACTTTTCGCTGAAACCGAAGGTGCAATATTCGCCATTCAAGATCAAGTAGTACCTACAAAATATTACAAGAAAAACATCCTGAAGGTCACCGATGATGATATTTGTCGCATCTGTAAGTCTAAACCTGAAACAATAGACCATCTCATAAGTGGTTGTACCATCTTAGCCCCTACGGAATACACCACGAGACACAATAACGTTGCAAAAATTGTGCACCAACAACTTGCAATCAACTGCAACCTTATAAAAAAGATGAATATAAGCCCTACTATGTGTATTCGCCAGCTAAATTTCTAGAAAACGAGTCACATAAACTGCTCTGGAACTGGGAGGTACCAACTGACAAAACCGTTCAACACAACATGCCGGACATAATAAGGAAAGAAAATAAACACACCAGCCTCATTGATATTGCTGTCCCCAACCCAGCTAACCTTAAAAAAAAACACAACGAAAAAATTACCAAATAACTACCACTGGCGGAAGAGATGAAGAGGCTCTGGCAGCAAGACAAAATAGACGTCGTCCCAGTCATCATAGGAGCCACTGGTGAAATCCCAAAGAACCTGACACAAAAGTTTGATCAGCTCAACATCCATCACAAGCTATACCTACCTATTCAAAAGTCAGTTCTCATCGACACTGCAAGAATTGTCCGAATGGTGCTTCAGAAAGACATTCTGCAAGATTTCACCTTTTAAATCCACCATTTCACTTGCTGCGGCCGTGAATGATGCAACTCCGAGATTCAACTCCCGTGCAACATGAAATAATAATAATAATAATAATAATAATAATAATAATAATAATAATAATATACGCTCTGCAATTATGAGTGAACCCCAGAAGCTCTGTAATGTATGTATGGTAAACTTGCCTGACGGAATCAAATTTTTCGACTTTACTAATGAAAAGACTAAAAATAGACATCGTACAGAAATTTATGGTAACTTTATCCCTTACTCCAATACAGCAAAGTATCTGGGACTCTGCTACGAAATTAGTTTGAAAGACCCAAGTACTGAATAAGTCCCCTATTTCTAAAACCCGTATATACACTGTATTGAACTCTGGGAATGTGCCAGGGCGCAACCATGAAAGAATAACCTCCAGTTCCGGTGTACTATGTAGTGCAGGAAATAAAGAATGGTTATACAAAGTTGTGAGGTTAGCAATAATGTACGAGGGGGAAACATGACCAATAAAGAAAGTGCAAGAAAATATATTAAAAATAGCGGAAATGAGAATGTTATGTTTGAAGTAACAAAGAAGAAAAATAATTAGGCTGGTGAGGACTGTCAAAACCGAGTAGTCAAAAACGTCGATCCCACATCGACGTGGAAAATGACGAAGAAGAAGCAGAAAGAAGAAGGAAGGAGAAGAAAAGAGAAGAAAGAAGATGAAAGAAGAGAGAAAAAAGTAATAAGACGAAAGAAGATGAAAGAAGAAATAAGAAGAAAGAAGAAGAGGAAAAATAAAAAGAATTCTACGTACATATGCTATATGATAAATGTATCATCTATAACATATTTTTTATAAACAGGTAAGAATAAAGAATTAATACTATTAAATACCGAGCTCTTGCTGTAAAAGGGTATATTCTTAAAAACATAAATGTATAATTTTCTAAATTAAGATCTCAACTAATTTTGATGGTTATACAGTATATCATGTATGTAAAAAGGAGATCTCAGTTAGTTCCGTCTTTTATTTGAATCACTTTTTGTAAGTAAAAGCTTTCCAAAACAAAAACAACGCATAACTTTCGATTGCAATAATTGAAATAATTTAATACCTATCCAAGCGTAACGAATAAGAAGCAAATAAGATGAAATTGCTTTGAAACGATTAGAGACAATTTCTTTGTTAAACGTTTTACTTTACAATATAATAGCCCAGTTGTCAGAGAGTTTGACCTCGCACAAAATGTGATATCGATGAAACTTGGCATTTACGTACTTGAATGGGTGTAGAATACGATAAAAACATCTTTGCTGCTCTAAAGTGTATAGTAAGCACAATTTCGAAAATAAAATCTAAAATTTGGTTTTCCATTATATCTCGAAAAATATATATTTTCGAAAAATTAATACCACCACGTGAAAGAGCGGAAAATTTTACTAAAAAATAATATTATAAGTTATTTAAAAAAAGAATTTGTATTACTATAAAAAATTATTAAAAATAAGAAAGCAAATTCGAAAACTCTACGCGCGCCGAGACGTTGAATACAAACATTCAGGCGAGGCGTTCGGAAAAACTAAAGTACCTTTTCCAAAAATGTACGCAAAGAAAAAAAAAGAAAGCATTTTAAAGAGGAGACTCTAAGCTTTCTCAGGAAGCCATTAGTTTTTAATTTTTTTTTGTTTTCTCATAGAAAATTTGGCCGGAAGTTATAATTTCTAAAATTCTCACTGATTTTTATAAAACTCTATTAATAGAGGCATAACAAAAAAATCCTTTTACATTTTATCATCATTATACTTTTACTTTTGATTTAAATATAATTGAAATGATGAACATAAAACTTATATTTTAAAATTATCATTTTTTTACAACATTCATTCGACGCAATTTTTATTTTCAAAATAGTATTTATATAAATCAGAAAGTAATTTTTTTTTAAATAAGGTTAAAAAAAATTTAGAAATTGATTTATATAAATAAATAAACAATATTTTTGAAACAAAAAATTGCGTCGAATGAATGTTGTAAAAAAATGATCATTTTAAAGCAATAATTTTTATTAAACAGAGATAATGTTCATCGCATCTGTGGCAAATGGACTCTATCCAATGCCAACACTACAAAAAAAAAAATATAATGTTCATCATTTTAATTATATTTAAATCAAAAGTAAAAGTATAATGATGATAAATGTACAAGGGTTTTTTTTGTTATGCCTCTATTAATAGATATCTTCAGTTTTATAAAAATCAGTCATAATTTTAGAAATTATAACTTCCGGTTAAATTCTCTATGAGAAAACAAAAAAAAATTAAAAACTAATGACTTCCTGAGAAAGCGTAGAGTCTCCTCTTTAAAACGCTTTCTTTTTTTTTCTTTGCGTACATTTTAGACAAAGATACTTTAGTTTTTCCGAACGCCTCGCCTGAATATTTCTATTCAACGGCTCTGCGCGTGTAGAGTTTTCGAATTTGCTTTCTTATTTTTAATAATTTTTTATAGTAATACAATTTTTTTTTAAATAACTTATAATTTTCCGCTCTTTCACGTGGTGCTATTAGTTTTTCGAAAATATATTTTTTTCGAGATATAATGGAAAAACCAAATTTTCGATTTTATTTTCGAAATTGTGAAGTTAGCATACACTTTAGAGCAGCAAAGATTTTTTTATCGTTTTCTACACCCATTCAAGTACTTAAATGCCAAGTTTCATCGATATCACATTTTGTGCGAGGTCAAACTCTCTGACAACTGGGCTATAATTTATTCATTTATTTGTTTTCGTAAATTCTTTAAAAAAATAATAGATAAAATATTTTTACTTTTCTTATTTGTTTCTACATATTTTTTATTGTTTTAAATTATGCATATGGTATTTTCATTATTTATTATATTATACTCTAAACCTAAATCTTACTTTGAAATGCATAACTATGTATTTGTGTACTTATTTGATTATTATTATTTTATATAGGTAGTTTTATGCACTATCTCAGTATCAAGCAGGATAATACTTACGCATTCTGACCCATATACACAGTATCAAAAGACTGTCCCTTCCTACTAAACCTGTAAACATTTTCGTTGTACAGGGTGGCCAAATAAAAATGCGAGGTACTGTATCTGAGAAACTATCCATCGTAGAGGCTTGCGGAAAAAAAAGTTATAACTAAAACGGCCAAGAGAAAAATCTGGAAAATATTTTCAAGTTTCTAAAATGGCCACTAGGGGGCGTAACTGCAATCTTGAATCTAAGAAAGTGATGTTTCTGTGAATTCTGCTATATTAACCTACCAAAAAATACCTGATCTTTAAAGTAGAGGATAATCTGAACGTTTTTTGTTAAAGAATTTTTGCTATATCTCTAAAAATAAAGTGGTGGGGGGAATTCAAAGGTTTCAGTAAGAAACACCCTGTATATTCGAAACGCCTGAGTCGATTTTAACAACCTTGGGCTAGTTGAAAAGAGCTATTCTTGGGCTACAAATGCTATAATATTTTGTTAGTTTCAGATGTCGCCGCTAGAGGGCTTTTTTCGACATTTCGACAGAAATCGTTAATTTTCTCAAAAAATTAAATACATTTGTATGATTTCTTTTTCATGAAAAGTAGCTAAATGATGCCTAAACAAGCTCCCGAAAACCGCATCTCGATATCTTGTTCCTAACCTAAAATTTAGGCCAAAGAAAATTTTATACGGAAATCTCTTAAATTTTTATTTTTTAAACTAATTAATTCCTTTTATTATGTAAGTTGTGGCTCTAAAAAGGACCGATTTAAAAAAGAAAGGTTTTTAGTGTCCCCGTAAATGCTCGAAAGGCTGACCATCATGCTCTATGCATTGCTGAAGCCTCTCATGGGTGGACAAAAGTGCAGCTTCAATTTCGGCTCTCGGTATGTTACGTAATGCATTACGAATCCGGTTTTTCATATCTCTCTGGTCGTAGGTTGAGTCTGAAAATCAAGACAAGTTAAGTCTGGTGATCGCGCAGGCCATGGAAACAGACTTCCTCTTCCAATCCAACGCTGTTGTTATACTGCATTAATATGCTCTCAAACAATAATGGAGAATTTTTATTTCAAATTCTTTGGACCGTTGAAGCCATCCACCTTTAAATCTGCACAATATGCATTATTGGTCTGCAGAAAATCCGCATTGGTTGCGTGAAGTTCAGCACCAAGGACGTTGGAGTTTAAATGTGTGGTGTGGCATACTGGGAGGCAGAATTATTTTTTTTAGCAATCCCTAAGCGGCAATATCTTTCTTGACTTTTTGGCCAATAATATACCGTTGTTGTTGAAAGAAGTTCCACTGGAAACACGTCAAAACTTGTTTTTGCAGTTGAATGGTTGCTCAGCACAGTATGCTATTATTGTGCGAGAGCATATTAATGCAGTATTACAACAGTGGTGGATTGGAAGAGGAAGTCTGTTTCCATGGCCTGCGCGATCACCAGATTTAACTTGTTTTGATTTTCAGACTCAACCTACGACCAGAGAGATATGAAAAACCGGATTCGTAATGCATTACGTAACATACCGAGAGCCGAAATTGAAGCTGCAGGTTTGTCTACCCATGAGAGGCTTCAGCAATGCATAGAGCGTGATGAGCAGCATTTAGAGCATTTACGGGGGCACTAAAAACCGTTGTTTTTTAAATCGGTCTTTTTAGGGCCACAACTTACATAATAAAAAGAATTAATTAGTTTAAAAAATAAAAATTTAAGGGATTTCCGTATAAAATTTTCTTTGGGCTAAATTTTAGGTTAGGAACAAGATATCGAGATGCGGTTTTCGGGAGCTTGTATAGGCATCATTTAGCTACTTTTTCATGAAAAAGAAATCATACCAATGCATTTAATTTTTTTGAGAAAATTAACCATTTCTGACGAAATGTCGAAAAAAGCCATCTAGCGGCGACATCTGAAACTAACAAAACTTCAAATATTGTAGCATTTGTAGCCCAAGAATAGCTCAGGTTATCCTCTACTTTAAAGATCATGTATTTTTTTGGTAGGTTAGTATAGCGGAATTCGCAGAAACATCACTTTCTTAGATTCAAGATCGCAGTTACGCTCCCTAGCGGCCATTTCCGAAACTTGAAAATATGTTGCAGGTTTTTCTCTTGGTCATTTTAGTAATAACTTTTTTTTCCGCAAGCATCTACGATGGATGGTTTCCCAGATACCGTACCTCGCATTCTTATTTGGCCACCCTGTACAGTTTTTTGTCACAGGTCCAAAAAATTTCACCACTTAAAGGATTAGTGGGCACGAGTTGGAATGCGCCCTAAGCGGGGGTTTTCCTAATTTATTTATTTATTTTATTTTTTATTTACTTTATTGCAGTACACCACAGAGTAACCTAATTAGTACATAGCATCTATAGAATCAATGTTGATTAGGGATAATGTGGTGTTTATAATAGCCAAATATGTCATCTGACAGTATAGTTTCAAAAACTTTTGGAATAACGAAATTCCACGGTAACTCTCAACGTTGGTTTTATCGCCTATTTTAAAAATTGGGATTAGGTTAGCATATTTCCATTGATGTGGGAAATATCTATCAAATGTTTTTTGGAAAATAGATTGGAGAAGGATTGACAAAGAAGGACAATTTTTTAGTAATACCGGAGGAATCCCATCTGGTCCGGCGCCTTTTGAGGAATGAAGTTCCAGAAGCTTATTCCTTACCTCTTCCTCGGTGAAAGTATGAGAGGACAGATTAGAGATAAAGTTCAGTGGTGTTCTGTACTCAGTATTAACAGAGTCATATTTCTGCTAGCAGGATTGGAAATGAGAGGCAAATGCATTCGCTATAGTGAGAGAATTCTCGAATATGTCATTTCCAAATTTCATAATGCTTGGCAGATGTTCATCTCTTCTGAGGGTTTTAATAAAGGACCAAAAATATTTTATATTTCCCGGAATCAGATGCTCCGCATTAGTGACAAAAGTGAGGTAGCAAAGGTCAATCCGATACTTAACCTCTTTGCGAATGTCAGCATAAGTGGCGTAATCTGTAGCAAGACCAGTTTTCTTGTATTTCTTATGCAGTTGTTTTTTTGGCTATCAACTTTCGAAGAGGCAAATCGTACCATTTAGGGAAGTTCTCATCTGTTAATATTTTCATAGGAACGTACAAATCTATCCATCTAAAAAGACAATTATAAGCTCAAAAATTTCGTCTAATTCAGCATGATTGTTTAAAAAGAATCAGTTAATTTGCTCATAAAATGCGTTATTAACAGGTAAAAAGGGGTGGTGCGCAAATTTCATCTAGGATTACAGGACCGTTTGGTTATCACATGTATGTTTTTCTTTTTTATATATAAGAATTATCTTTTTTCATCCAATTTTGTTTTTTCCACCCTTTCATCTTCGGATCTATTTTATCTACTTGTTTAATCTTTTGAATAAGTACTCCCACTGCTTTTGATGTTTTGTATTGCTTTATCTACCTTGTCATTTACGATTTCTTGTAGATCCATTTAATTTTTCTCTCCAATTCGTGATTTATCTTTTGAATATCTCATCTCCTTATCTAATGATTCATCGTTTATATTTATTAGTATATTTATTTTTGGTTTCATCATTTTCTTCCTGCATCTGATTTTTATTATGGTCGGGTCGGTCGCTAATTTGTCATTTGTTCTTTTTACTTTTTTTATTCATTGTTTTAACTTCTTTATTTCGTTCTTAGGCTTCGTATTATTCTTGTTTTTTGTATGTAAAGGTATTTTCTCCGTCCTTTCCTCTTCTTTATCTTTTTATTTTATTTGTTTTATTCCACCAGACCACAACTAATAGCTGCTGACCTTATACCTAATAATTAATTTTTGATAGTCTAAATCACTGCGCGTTCGTGTTCTCGTATCTTGTAGATTTTGACGAACTTATAAATCTCTGGTATGAAAACTGACTTGGAGCCAACACCCCATCACTATCGTTCTTTTATTTTTTATCCATGATTTTTTAAATATTTATTTTGTGTCACAGTACCTAACTAGCACTTTCAATGTATAACTGTTTATTCCGTTAGGGAAACGGTAAGAGAAATTGTTGTAAGAAAAGTTCTCCACATGAATAATATCAACTTTCAAATATGTTAAAACAAAACAAAAACACGAATTATATTTAAACTCACTAGCACCAAATGTTGGACCACTTTCACTTTACTTATTCCCTTTATGAATTACTTTTGAATTAAAAACACAATTAATTCAAGACAAATAAATTAAATTACTCGTTTGAAGGCAATACAAACTTTACTGTTACGTTACTGTGTTTAATTTTAAAGGTAAATTCTATATAAGGACATCAAATGGAATGACCGCTAATTGTGTGTTAGATGACACATTAAAAAAATATTGAACCGTAATGTTTATATTTGTTCTTTCAGAATTTGTTGTATTACAGTTATAAATAATTTTATATGTACTTATATTCTTGATATCTGTAGTTGGGAGCTGGAACATTTGGTGTTCTTTAAGTAACTCGATAACTTATAACACCGCTACATCAAAACTATATATTTTATGTACGATGGACGTTTTATGACCAATTCAGCTGCATCAGAAGCCGAAAGTTATGCTAAGCTTTTCTCGATTTTCTATTAAAAATCATTTAGTTTTTACATTTATAAAAAAATGCTTCATTTCCTAAGTGCCAAGCACCAAGAGATGGTCTAACCTAAGCCACACTGATTCTTCCACTAAAGGTAAAAACACAGTGGGGCAGGGCAGGCCGCTGGTAGCCTAGATGGTCGCTTACTCGCATACTCGCTGGTTACCTGACAGGAAGCTGTAAACACACACACACTGGAGCTTCAGTCAGTCACTTGTCGGCGCGTTAAAGATGGAGAGTTTATTTTTATTAACAATAAAAACATGTTGTTTGCATACTTAAACTTTGTATCTCCAGAATATTCAAAGGAGGTATAAATTCAACATACAAAAGTGTGTCTTGCTTAAAAAAAATCCATGTGTGTAATTTATAATGTAGGTAGACGGTTTTAGTCTTCGACAGAATTAAATTACAAATTCCATTTAATTTTCGTTGTATAAATTACGCTACATGCTACATATTATGTTAATAATAATAACATTCAATTACCAATCTATTTAATTTTAAGATTTAATCAAAGGTAATACCACGAGTCCTCCAAATTTTATCGATTAAATTTTTGGTTTTCACGAAAACGGCTTTATTTGGAAAAACCACGAAAACAAACTGATTGATAAAATCACGAGTGAGTATGGAAACCGAAAATTTTATCTATAAAATTTGACAGGACGAGTGGTATTTTGAAAGATTATTTTTTTAATCATTTTGTGTTAAAAACAGAAAGACACTTTACACTCAAAAGTTCGATATTTTCTTTTACATTTAAACGCCAAATATTACAAACGTAATATAAGTTGCCTATCTAGTAGTAGGCATTTAAGATTATTTATTAAGTGTAACGTTTAGACGTTTTGACATTATGTCAGTTTTAAACGAATTTATGGATGGAGCTGTGTTGTATTGACAATAAACGAATAAAAACAGGTTAGTTTACAAATATATTTTGAAATTTGGGTATTAACATAGATTTGCAATACATTTTAGTATAATAATAATTGATAAAAGTTTACATTTGACATCTCAAAAAAGGTAAACATAGTTTAATCAAAAAACAAAAACGAGGAAGCGGTTTTATCAGTATAAAACACAATGATTGGTTAGGATCCTGAGCTGCTATTGGCTGAAACCACAAAATCTGACTGTTTTGACAGATGAAAAAAATAATCAAAGGTAATACCACGAGTCCTCCAAATTTTATCGATTAAATTTTTGGTTTTCACGAAAACGGCTTTATTTGGAAAATGAAAATGAAATAAAGTCGTTTGAGTATGGAGACCAAAAATTTAATGTATAAAATTTGAGAGGACGTGTGGTATTTAGAAGGGTTATTTTTTGAATCATTTTGCATTAAAAACAGAGAATATAGCCATTTATGCAAAATACACTTTACACACAAATGTTAATTATTTTCTTTATCAAATTAAATTGAAACTTCAAAAAATATTGAGCTGTTATGTGTTATATGTTTTAAATACGGGGCCACCAAGGCATACGTGATTGCGTTTGGGTTAATTTTGGGTTAATTCGGATATAGAGTTTGACATTTGTCAGTTTTAAAGATATTTATGGATTTTTAAGTATTTGGGTATTCAAAAACTGACTGTGTGTGTGTGTGTGTGTGTGTGTGTGTGTGTGTGTGTGTGTGTGTGTGTGTGTGTGTGTGTGTGTGTGTGTGTGTGTGTGTGTGTGTCTGTGTCTGTGTCTGTGTCTGTGTCTGTGTCTGTGTCTGTGTCTGTGTCTGTGTCCGTGTCCGTGTCCGTGTCCGTGTCCGTGTCCGTGTCCGTGTCCGTGTCCGTGTCCGTGTCCGTGTCCGTGTCCGTGTCCGTGTCCGTGTCCGTGTCCGTGTCCGTGTCCGTGTCCGTGTCCGTGTCCGTGTCCGTGTCCGTGTCCGTGTCCGTGTCCGTGTCCGTGTCGGTGTCGGTGTCGGTGTCGGTGTCGGTGTCTGTGTGTGTGTGTGTGTGTGTGTGAATAAAAAATAAATAGGTTAGTTTACAAATAAATTTTGAAATTTGTATATTAACATAGATTTGAAATACATTTTAGTATAATAATAATTGATAATGCTAAATAAAAGTTGTTAAATGTTTATATTTGACATTTCAAAAAAGGTAAACACAGTTTAATCAAAAAACAATTACGAAGAAGCGGTTTTCTCAGTATAAAACACAATGATTGGTTAGGATCCTGAGCTGTTATTGGCTGAAACCACAAAATCTGACTGCTTTGACAGATGAAAAAATAATCACCTATTATTAATTATATTGAGTTTATAGAAAATGGTATTATTTAAAGTCACATAAAATGTGCGCAAGCCGAGGCATCCTCGCTCTAAGCGATGAAAACAATCGACTTGGCAATTATGTCGGCTTACAGCTAAGCTCACTGCTACTATCCCAGCTAACTGCTATGCTCCACCGTCTACACGCCCGTAAGAAATCGCGCTGTAATTCTACATCGTTGTAAGCGAGTAAGCGACCAGCTAGGCTACCAGCGACCTGCCCTGCTCGATCCACTGTGTTTTTACCCTAAGGCTCGGGGACCAAGACCTGTACCTAGCTCAACCTGCCAACATACAATGATTACATGCAAATTTTCGTTTTGGGATTTGTCAGCGACTGGCGTATATTCAACGCCATCTTTTAGCGAGTAACATATCTGTAACATGTCATGGAAAAGTTCATATGCGCTCAAACACCGTGAATTCCGAGAGTTTATTAACAATTAACTGGATGGTCGTTTGTGAGGTTTAGGATGATAAATCAAACTCCTTAATTAAAAATTGCCGACGTTCCTGCCTTATATTAGGCCTTCCTCAGGGCTACAACGATAGGAAACAATTGTTACATAACTAAAAATACAATTAACTGAACTTAAAAAATCATGTGCGCTAAAAATGAAGGCAATAATTTTGTTTTCTGGTTGTAGATATTATAAAATTCATTTTTTAATTTAGTTTACTGCATTGGTATTGACTAATTTTTGTTTTTTAATTACAGATCCACAGTCAGTGGATAGTTAAAAATGCAATTGATTGTCATACTATAACTGGCTTACATTCCATTTACGATAAGTAAATCAAACTTTAGTAAACTGTTTCTTTTGTACGTTACTCTCATTCTGAATATGATAATTAAAATATAGAAATCTACCCCACAGTGTTACACTACCTGCTGGTGATTCATTTGCATACATATCCCACACTCAAATGCCATCATAGATCACTTTCTTTATCTATTTATAATGAATTATAAATATTTAATTTATGAAAGTTAATCAATTGGAACGAGAGCTAATTTGTAGTGCAAATTATACTTTCATCTGATTGATAATCATAAATTGTCAATGGACTATGTTATTTAATGGATAACTAATAAAAACGATCTTATCGAGTTAATTTGCTCTTCAAAAAAGGCTTTAGACTTTAATAATTTCTTATAGCCACAAGATTATTGTAAAAAGTATAAAATAACCATTATGTATTAAAAAATCTTGCATGCGTATGTATTCATAATTTGTTTTTTATTCTGATTAGACTCGATAAAACCAAAATATTTAAAGTAACCCAAATAAAAAGTTCACAATCCATCTTCCTTATTTGATTCTTCAGATTCACATCTATAACAATTTGCTTTTTCAGGTCTTTTAAAACATTTTTTCACCATGCCTTACAGAGTCAGTGCTCTTACTTTACTTTATTTAGAGATATTTAAGAAAATGTTGAGAAGTGGAATTTTCATTACCAACTTGGTTATCACCAGTAAACCTTTCTTCCGACCATACTTCGTTTATTAACTTCTACTGGCAATCCTTTACCTCTGTGTGTAGTTCTAAATGCGACCACAGGAAGTGCCTAAGGCAAAAAAAGGAACCGGTCGTCCAAGGGTAGGAGAAAATGTTCAGATTTTTCTAGCTGGTGAGCAAATTCTCAACATAAAATTTTAGAATAAAACCAATTACATTTTCCAAGCTGAAATCTACTCCATGTGTCCAGTTCGTAGACAAGAGATCATGTCAGACAGCCAAGGAGCCATTAATGCTCTGAACTCCCACGTAATCAACTCCAAGATGGTTTGGGAGTGCCTAGAGAAACTAAACGAACTAGCCAAGAACAACACTGTTACCCTCATATGGTTTCCGGGACACACTGGAGCTGAAACACCATTTCTGGGACCTGAGCTCTTCTGCGGAATAAGCATCAGTAAAATACTTGATGAACTTGAAGAAGTAAATAACAAAATATCTCAATGCTGGATAGGACTACAAAACACTACTGGGAAACTATAACCAGAAGAGATCAGACGAATGTACCAGCAATAGTACAAACACGCTCAGAATTCTAATTGGAATCCTAACAGGGCACTGCCGATTGAGAGGGCACCTAAAGAATCTCTGATTGATAATGGAAGAAGAATGCAGATTTTGCTAGGAAGAGGACGAAACCTCTATCCACATTCTCTCTGAACTTTTTGAAAGCAATAGGACTGGAGGAACTCCTCTAATCGTTGAGACATCCTTAACGAATGGGCAGCAGAAGGGAGAGCAATAGATTTTACAGGTCGCAGTGTATCGATACCCCATCAACAGTTAGATAGATAGGTAGAATTACATCCCAACAAATTTAAAATGGTGCATGAATTTACTGAGCGTACGTGATAATATGTTTGAAAGACTAAGATTTGTTCTTAAAAGGATATGTAGGTACAGTTAATGTTTGAGCTGAAATTTTGGGTGATATAATTATGGGATCAGTTTCATTACGTGGAAATTTAAATGGCCCTGTGTATCTTGAACTACTGGAAACTGTTATCTATTCACTGACTGTTGAAAAAAAATAATGACAGGTTTAGTTAAATCATATTTCAGCAAGTTGGTGCTCCTCTCAGCATACTTTGATCAGGTATTCCCTAGTAGATGGATTGGAGGACGAGGTAGAAGCTTGTAAAAATATAAATGGAAAAACATTTAGAAAAGTATGGCAAAATTTTTGTAATTTTTGCCAGCAATCTCAGTTCTTCTTTACAGTCCCATACCAGTTTGGACTTCACTTCCTTGCTGCACAAGGACTTAAGTGCCGCTTGACTGTCTGCCAGGATGTTAATAAGACAGTTAGTGATATATAATCACATCACCAGGATAGACGGGGACTGATTATCCAAGAAGATGCTAGAAATGGGTAAAAATAGAAATCGGAACAATAGCAGACATGAAAAACTTTGCAGATGCAACAGTTGAATGAAATTGGCGGAATTATGATGAAAACAGTGCAGAAATTTAAATCCATGATAGAAGATAGAAAGAGTTGGAAGAAGAGAAAAATGTATAACACAAAATTGCTTAAAAATTAATAAACTCTTATTTTATTTAACAAAAATACTCGCTGGGTGTATACCTTCCAAAGACTTTATAATTTGAATTTTAATTTTTTTTACTTCATCTAAACGATACCATCACAGATGACCATGTCTTAAATATACCAGTTCGTGCATAAACCCCAGCCTTATCGCTCAAATTATCAGTAATCGTCAACAATTATCCCAATTTGTATAATCCTTATATTTTCAACGTTATTTAAATGTTAACAAGTTGCAAACAGGATAGGCTCTTACAAGTGACATTTTTAACACTAAACTGCTTATAATAAATCCATAAATTAAAATATAATTGCAAGTTTCCGTGACCAAACCTTTATTTTTTTTAAATAATTTCAATATTTAACACCTCTCTCCAACAAACTATTTTGCATTTATAAAACAATGTTTTCCATTCAAACGTTGGCCATCAAATAACAAAATCCGTTGCAATATCTTATCTATCACGATCTTAAATAAATTGCAAAGCGATTAGAAGGCAGGTCGCGTTACATAAAAATTCCTCGCTAACCGTTCATCAGTTGTTTCCAAAGCAAAGAACCTTTCAAGGCAAACCTGATGTTTAAGATAGGGCAGTGGCGGATTTACTAACATTTTCCATCTTGAAATGTAAGTTAAGCGAAAGAATACATATTGAAATATTATTCACCCTATTTTCAGTTTTCAATGTAGTACCCTAATAGCACAATTATGACTAATCGACGTCCCTAGGGCGTCATTCAAGGATATAAATCCTGAAGTGTACCAATTTTTGAGCAGCAGGAAAAAAAGTTTTTTATTTGTCGCCAAATTAAGTGGACATACTGCGTATATATCAATCGCGAAAACTCGCTCTGTTCAGGAGTGGCTGCTATATTTATAAAATATTATTTCGAGAAAAAATATTCGAAATGTCGTTGAAATGAAATTTATTCTAAAAAAAATCAGCATATTAGATCTCTAAAATAAAACTCAAAAGTAAACTTTCTGAACGAAATATATCTTTGAAAAGTCATTCACTATCTAATAGCCAATCTCTTCTCTTCGGCAATCGCCCTTTCGGCTTCCTCTTCTTCTTCTTTACCCTTTAATTCGTCCAGTTTTGAACATCGGCCTCCCCTAGTATTTTTCAATCATTTCTGTTTTGTGCTTTTCGTTTCCAATGTGTTCCTCCTATCTTTTTGATGTCGTCTCCCCATCTCATCTGGGGTCTTGCTCTTGTTCTTTTTCCCATCCATGTATAACGGTATTACATCTGTTGTCTTTTTGTCTGGCGTTATGACCTGCGAAGCTCCATTTTAGCCTGGCTATATGTTGTCCTGCTTCTTTAACTTTTGTTTTGTTTCTTATCCAGTTGTTTTGTTTTTTATCTTTCAATTTTACTCCTAGCATCGACCTTTCAATGGCTATTTGTGTCTTCACTATTTTATCCATGTTTGCTTTAGTCAAGGTCCGCGTTTGGCATGCGTATGTAAGAATCGAGAGTATGCATTGATCGAATTCGCTTGTTTTCAAGTTTCAAGAAAACAAGCCCTTTCGGCTGCTCCTCTTAAAACTTTTCTGATACCATCTTCCATTTCTTTTAAGGTTGATGCAGAGTTTTTCCATTTTGTTGATCTGATCCTGCAACATATATTTTTTTACAAGCTTTTATTTAACTTGCAATGTTCGTATATGTGTGTGTATGTATGTTTGTTTAGATGGAATCTTGCAAGTTAATTTTGATTTACATACGAACCTTCTGACATGAACAATCACTGCATAATTTTTAGGAAAATAATCCAAAGGTTTTTAGATCATTTATCAAAATCCAACGTGACCAATGCAAATATGGCGTGATAACTCGATCTTGGAGAGACGACACATGATCAGTGTTGTTCTCCATAATGTAAACATGGTGGAAAATTTAAAATGAAAGCAGGAAATAATAGTTTATGTACTGATTTGAACGTTGGTTTGTAATAAAAAATTGGTTTCATTTGCAATTTAAGTATTAGTATCAAAATAAAACACTGCAAAAATTCAAAAGACAATGACAAAAAATGCAAATAGAGAACCAACTATCACAGCTTATTAGTATTCTCTGCTCGGATTTCTGGGACTGGGAATCTATCTATCTATCTGTGACGGGGGTGTCGATACACTGCGACCTATAAGATCTATTGTGCCCCCTACTGCTTCCCAATCGTTAAGGATGTCTCAACGATTAGAGCAGTTCCTCCAGTAGTCCTATTGCTTTCAAAAAGTTCAGGATGTCGGTAGGCTTCAGGTTAGGTAGATCTTCCTCTTCTATTTGATATTCTCCGATATTCTGAGAGAATGTGGATAGAGGTTTCCTCCTCTTCCACGCAGAATCTGCATTCTCCTTTGTCTACTAATCCGAGTTTCTTTAGGTGGCCTCTCAGCCGGCAGTATTCTGAGCTTACTTTTACTTTTACTGATGCAGTCGTCAAATCTCTTCTGGTTATAGTTTCCCAGTAGTGTCTTGGCCTGCCTCATTCCTTGTAGTCCTATCCAGTATTGGGATCTTTTGTTATTTACTTATTTTCCAAGTTCATCAAGTATTGTACTGGTGCTTATTCCGCAGAAGGGTTCAGGTCCCAGAAATGGTGTTTCAGCCCCTTTTTTGCGAGTACGTCTATTTCATTACCCTCCACTCCAGTGTGTCCCGGAACCCATAGGAGGGTAACAGTGTTGTTCTTGCCTAGTTCGTTTAGTTTCTATAGGCACTCCCAAACCATTATGATTACGTGGGAGTTAAAGACATTAATGGCTGCTTGGATGTCTGACATGATGATGATCTCTTATCTCCGAAAATTTCTTTCTATGTTGAACTGGACACATTTTCCGATGGGATATATTTCAGCTTGGAAAATTTCGGAGATTTGCCTAAACTTTCGGAATATTTAGTTTCAGTCCCATATACTCCTATTACTGTTCCGTCTGTTGTTCTAGAACCATCTGTGTACCATTTAATGGCACTTCTCTTGATTTTTGGGAGGGTATCTTTGTCCCATTCACTTTTGTTACTTAGCTTTGTGTTGAATTCTTTAACAAAGCTAAACTTCTTTGTCATCTCATCTTGGGGCATGACCCAGGTTTGGTGATTTTCAGGAAGGAGTCGAAACTTGCGTTTGGTTGATTTTTCTCTGGTCATTCTGTAGGTTGTCCTTATCGCTATACTCTCGTCTATTATCTGGAGGCTTAGGATTACCTACATGGCGGTCGTTGTGCACGTTCTCATTGCACCTGTTATGCATGCACTGGCTGGTCTTTGGATTTTCGCTAGATTTGCCGTTGTACTGGTCAGCTTAGTTCTGCTGCCCCAGACTACTGCTCCATGAGTGATAGCCGGTCTCACTATTGACGTGTACATCCCCAGTTTTTTCCCGCAAAATTTCTGCACACATTAGAGCTTTCGTGGCTTTCCTGGTTACTTCTTTTTCGTGCTTATTCCAGATGAGTTTATTATCTAACATTAGTCCCAGATATTTGACATCTGGCTTCCATTCAATAACTTTCCCGTCCAATTCGATGGTTTTGAGGTTAATGTTTCTTTTCCAAGGTAGTCTTGATGGGGTTGACGCTAAGTCCCATCGATTAACACCATTCTTTAGTATAGTCAAGCCCTCTTTGAACTATATCACAGAGGGTATTCTCGAATTTGCCTCTTGCTATTATGACTATGTCATCTACATGGCCTTGACACGACGAAAAATGGAAATAGAGAAACAAGTGTCACAGCTTATTAGTATTCTCTGCTCGGATTTCTGGGACTGGGAATACCAAATATCATTGACAATATGAATTCAGGAACATCCCAAGGACGTCCTCCCTTGGGAATTATATAAGATCCATTTGGGATGTCCATAGGATGTTGTTATTAAGACTTCTGAAAATATGTACTATCGTAGACATCCCATGAACGTCCTCACAGGAACATTTTCTTATAAATCTTCCTCGGGACATCCATAGGAATCTTTTTTTGCAGCTCCTATCTTTCCACCCCTCTTCTAAGTATGTTTTTCACAATTCTGTAATACCTCATGATATTCGCCCCAAAATATTTTTTCTTTACTTATTTCAATAATACGATAGAAGATCCATCTGTTTCTGGGACATTCTAATAATTCTTTTTCGAATGCGACACTGAAGTCTAGCCATGGGTAAATAGGTACGTCTCCGATTCTGGTACACCTACCTACATACATCGCTAAATGCAGTTTTGCCATCAGCGTGTACACCAACCAAACATACGACTCTATACCTTGACCTTACCCAGTCACGTTTTTAACTTGTTTTTTCTCTTCGGAGCGTTGCAATAGGGAAAAATACAGACAGGTAGTTTTTTTTGTGTATATCTATGTGGGTACACCTTTCACGTTTCTTGGTTTTGCAAAAATTTTTGCTATTGTTTGTTGATTTCCTGTGGGAAAGTTCTAAGGGGCGATGTTTTATATTTGTACACGAAGAAAAATACTTATATCGTTGCAACAGTAAAGATATAAAATCGTTGCTAGAATTTCAGCTTAACTTAAATTGTTTTCATTCTTAAATAATCAGAGTATCATTCTTTGGATTAAATTATTTTTGGAATCTTCAACACATCTTGTCTTTTTAGCATTACTTTTTTACGTTTATGGATTATCTTGATAATATCTCTTACTGTGGACACTGTTTTTGTTAACTTGAATATTTTTTCTGTTTGGGCGATTATGTAAATCTCCGAATTTTTAACGATATGTACACATTTTTCATATTTTATTCGCAACAAGCGAAAAAAGTTTCTTACTTTCGCCAAAGCGCTCATAATATTGTATTCCGTCCATAGCTATTTTGCCTGGAGTTACCTTAGATCTTTTACACTTAAAATTCTAGAAATATATATATTTTTCATCACGAGACACAATTAGATGATTTTCTTTTGTACCTGGCGAGCAGCATTTCGCAAATGGCTCACTCAATGTGGAAAGCGGATAATGTTCAAAGTGGTATAGTTTAGAGAAGAAAGGAGTGCAGTAATTTAATTTGTAGAAGTAGTACAGGCACAGATTAGAGAACTACAGATAGGAAGGTCAGACAAGACAAACGAAATTAGACAGAGATAGAGCCACACTCCAATTTATAACCCAATTTGAAGGCTGTCAGCAGTCTATGTATCAGGTTGAATATTTATTCAGATAATTCAGAACATTATGACAGCAAACACACAATATTCTTCTTTCATTCTTTCATTATATTAACAGTTTACTTTGATTTTAAGTTTCTAATGTTTATTTATGCCAAAAATATTATCTTTCAGAACACTATGATAGCAAAAACACAATATTTTATAAATATATTTCTTATTTCTCACTCTAATGGCAATTGATGATTCAAATTTATACGTTACATGAAAAGGCAACACTGTATCCTGGACGTTCTTTTAGAACTGTCAACATGAAGTGTTTTAATGCCAAGAGATTAAAAAAAGTTTAATCCCATTAACAACATATAATCCTCCGTGTTATTTATTGATTTATTTTTATTTTGCAAAGTACGCCTATGGAATGTGACGTTATATCCCCACTTTTACTGCACTCCTCTTTTATGCAGAGTATAGTAATAGACTTATACATAAGCGCATACTTTTGAATCCTTTCACGATATTAGAACGAAACCAGTTATTAAACCAAAAACTGAAAAATAAAATATCTCATGGCTTTGATGAAATCTTATTAATTTATAGTTCTCTAATGGTGACTTTCCAAACTATATAAAAACTGGAAAGGTGGTACCGGTTTTTAAAAGAGGTGACCCAAAACAGGTTAGTAATTACCGTCCGATAAATATCCCTTCGGTATTTTTAAAAATCTGGGAATTCGGCTATTTAGAAAGTCTTGATAATTTTTTAAAATTAAATAATGTAATTATTAGTAACCAACATGGGTTTCATTCGAAGAAATCTACAAGTACTGCAATTCATTCCATCTGTGGTACTCTTACAAAGTCTTGTTGGGGTCTTCTGTGATCTCAGCAGGGCTTTTGACTGTTTTAATCACGAAATTTTAATTTATAAACTAGAAAAATATTGGTATTCAAGGACATGCATTGAATTGGATTAAATCTTATTTAACTACATATCGACAATACATTAGATTTACCGAGAAATCTAAAAAATCAACCGAAACTCATAAATCTACTAAATCGTTTAACAACACAACTAAAAATATGTAAAAGTATGGCAACATTTAAGATGCAACTAAAGAAATTTTTAATAGTAAGGTACACACCTTTTATTCAATTGAAGAATTTTTCCAATTTTAAGTCTCTTTTTTTGTTTTGCTTTGTTTTAGGTTAAGTATTTTAGAGTGTTTCTTTATATTGTTATTATTTAACTTGACTTTACTAATTCTGACTGTATGTTTGTCAGAAATAAAATAAAGTATTTGAATTTGAAATTGAATTTTCCCAACTTTTGGATCATTCCCATGGAGGCGGCTTCTTGTGTCACATTTAATGGGTCCATGAGTTGTTGTTGCGTTTGAGCGTCATCCTCATTAAACAATGGGATCTTCAAACTTTTTTTTTGGCGTTCTTCCATGTTCTTTGTTTCTTACTTCAATATCGCCACTTTTAAGTTTTTTAAACCACTCAAAGCACTATGATTTATCAATATCAGGCCCACCGTAAGCTTCGACAAGCATTCTATGTAATTCTGCAGCAGTTTTCTTGAAGTGGTAATAGAAAATTGCAGTTTTCAAGCCCAACATTCGACATGTTCAACGCTATGATAAACTATAATGTTTATGAAACTTGTATTTATTAAAAGTTTTTGACAAATATAAACATAACTACATTGACAAAACATAACTACATTGACAGAACATAACTACATTGACAACTACAGCCATCTATAAGCAAATTCTGGTTTCATATTTACAGAACTGGTATACGAAGAAGCATATAAATAACCAGTTGAGAATGCTCTTCTAGCATTGTCATAGACCGAACAAATTGTAATGAAAGTATTAATAAAATTTTAGATTGACAGTTCTTATTCTAATCAACACAGCCACAGTCTACTCGCTTTTACCAAAATCGTCATTCACTATGTGTCTACTTTAAATTCAATATCATTTTAAACTTCAAAATTTCCATATTTTGGACCCCATGTTGAAGGTGTTCTCGAAGAGGTACGGGGGGCACATCAAATAGGGTTTGATCTGCCCCTCCGTACCACTTCGAGAACACCTTAGGGAGCTTACTTTTTGATCCTCTATCAAAATCTGAAG
Organism: Crepidodera aurea; assembly: GCA_949320105.2. Taxonomy (NCBI): domain Eukaryota; kingdom Metazoa; phylum Arthropoda; class Insecta; order Coleoptera; family Chrysomelidae; genus Crepidodera; species Crepidodera aurea. The sequence goes on along the minus strand of OX439472.1, from coordinate 21,340,534 downwards.
TCAGAATTTTAAAATTCATAAACACAAAGAATCAACATACACACACACAGATCGAGTTCAGATACCGAACAATTTGTTCGGTGAAAATCAATTACCCAATGTATGTAAGAGCATCACTTCAGCACAACGGCTGCACCTAGTTAGCTAATTCTTTTTTTGTTGTGTTTGTAATTGTCAGGACAAGGTTTGTATGAAAGAAAATGTTTGAAAAATTGTGCGAAATAAATACCAGCAATAGTAGTTTATAGAACTCAGTGTGTTATCTACCACTCAATTGCCTTCAGTCTTGGTTTATTTCATTGTTAAGAAAATGCCACCACCAGTGAGGTGTCAAAATATCGGACGGCGTACGCGTAACGCAAGCCAAGTTTATAATCGTGGAGTCAATAAAATTGAAGAAGAGCCTAGGCAGCTTTTGGAGGCAAACAGAATGCAAATAATTACAAGGACAATCATTGTAAGTGTGTGGAATAAATCTTGAATTGCCGTGTTTTTCGCATGGGCAGTTGTACGTTGAGTGTTCGAGAGTCGGCAAACTACCGGTGTTATTTGTTTTCTCACCGGAAGGAAACACAAAAAATATTGTATATTACAAAGTATTGCAATAAATTATGGTCTAAATTAGTCCATTGTAATTTTATTTCATTACATGGTCGTACAAGGGAAGATTTGGTCTCATTTTCTTTATAAGTAGATCCGTGCAAAGCCGCGACGGGAAGATAGTGAATATATAATTTACAATCATAAAAAATGTACTTGTTTCTAGTAAGCAAATAAATTTCTCGACACTGTAATCATACGCTTATATTTAGATAAATAATGAACAAGAAAATAACAAAATATGTAGGTACAGTTCATGATCTGGTTACGATTTTTCATTATGAAAACCACCAACTAAAGGCACACCTCAACACGTTTTGTCCGTTCTTTTCGATTTTAATCGGTCAGTAAACGATACGTAAAAGTCTCTACTTACTTTATTAAACCTTCTCACGATCATTTTTGATGCTACTAATCCACATGTTCACATATTTTAGGATTATTGGGTGATCGTTGTCGAGAGAAGGAATAAGTAGACCGTCACAAGTACCTTTATTCAGATAATGATATGTTGGAAGAAGAATGAACATGAAGGTACCGCGACATCATTATCATAAAGTATTTTAAGCTAATTATGAATATTGATAGCAGACAAAGGCAATAATTTACATGCTTTGTTTGTACGTAGATTAACATACTTGTGTCAGTAATATTACATTAATAAATAGTAGTTTTTTTAGTCTTCAACTAAAAAATAACTCTAATTGCAATTTTACTTTCACCAATTTTAATATAAGAGAACATTCTGTCACGACGCGTACCGGATTTTAAAAAAAATATATAATTTTTAAAAAGTTCGCATGCGAAATGAGTAGTCAGTTAGTTTATTTTCTTAACCTGTGTTGGAAAACCCAACATATTTTTAATTTAATTTACACGCCGACAATAAAACAGGCTGATGGGGAAAACCCAAGCGTTTGTCAAACTTCGGCCCAAATGTTCATTTTCTTATCTTAGCCATATATATTTTACGGGTTTTTTTTTCGGTAATTTACCCTAGGCTTCATGTAGCTTATTTTACGCATCTTGTTATTACCAATAACTTTTCTTATTACAATTTCCAGCGCTTGCCACGCATGAAAATCTAAAAAAAAACAATTTTTACGGGATCGTTTGTATGACGGGTACCCGAACCCAACAGAACCCAAAATCTAATCAGTTCTTCCCATGGGTCATAGCTACCGACTGGCGAAATAATTTTTTAAATCGGACGTAATTTGCTCGAGTTATCGTGCTCACTAACATCCAGTATTTTGTGACTTCGCAAAGGCCTTTGATTGTGTTAACCATGAAATCTTAATTAAGAAACTACAAATTTATGGCGTACGGAGTTCTCCTTTGCAATTGTTTAAAACTTACCTAGAAAATAGAAATCAGCAGGTGCGTGCTAATGGTGAGGATTCTTCAAATCTGCCAATTAGCAGTGGAGTACCTCAAGGTTCAGTATTAGGTCCAATTTTATTTTTATTATTCATCAACGATATCACTGACTTAAAAATAAGTGGCAGAAACTTTATTTGCCGATGACACGAGTGTATAAAGCATAAAGAAGCAATAATTAAATTTAATTAAATTCAAATTTTAATTTGAACATTAAGTTATAGTGACGGATATTGCATATCCAATGTAATTGTTATTCATACTTTGTTTGTGTTTTGTTTTGTCTAGTAATTTATATTTTTATTTTTATTGTGATTAGTTTTAATTCGCTTTGTCTATAAAATTTTTGTAATTTTTCTTGACAATAAAGCATATTCTCTCTCTCATACCTACAAAGATCCGGACAGACAGACAATTTTTTTGTCTCGGATGGACCCTAGGACTTTAATTTTTATTTTTCCTCCCAGGATTTCAAGACTTCGTCCACTCTTTGTATAATTAATAAACCCATCTAGGCTGCTGAATTAAAATTCAGACACGATTTGGCTTTGGTTTCAAGCCATAGCTAAAAAGTTAAATGCGCAGTTACAAATCTTCCGCATCGAATTCCAATGTATTACGGGAAGTAAAAAAGTTGCGCTTAGAGTCGCGTCAAAACTCTAAATAAATACATTGAGTTATGGAGCTCTTCTTGCCGGGGCTGGCACAAGCTGGTATTTAATAACGCAGGGAACAATCCTGATTGGGCAGGTTAGGGTGAGGTGATATTGTGTGACGATAAACTTACTCAAGTTTTTTAATTTCTGGCACGTCACAATTAATGAATGAAATAGCGCCAGTTTTCAAGTTTCAAGAATCGGCTATACTTTGAGTTATTTCCCTGAGGGCTCCATCACATTTGAAATTTTCTTTTATTTAAAAATAGAAACATATGTGAAAACAAAGAAAAAAGAATTATCAGTGCCTTTAAAAATAATTAGCTTTAAATTAAATATAATAGTAATTGATATTTGTCTATTTATATGAGAACTTTGAGGAAATCAAACAAGATAAAAATTATTAATAATAAAAAAGTACAATAGCTGAAGGCTTTTTACGTAAACAAACAATAATATTGCTGAAGGCTAAAATTATTATGAATAAATTAAAAAAAATTAAATAGAATGAATAAATATGTTTTAAGAGTATCTTTACAAAATTTGTGACAATAATAACTGAGCTTGTTTTCTGTGAGTTGGATGGATCTCACCGTTTATCCTGTTGGAGGTTGGATTGCCAGATGGTTGACGAGACAGGTAGCCCTTCTAGTTCAAAACTTTGTCTGTCACCACGAGCCACAACTACTTTGGGTCCACGGAGACTGGGGTCAGTTGGACAGACGATAACACTGATTTCGAGTGTTCTAAACTGTATTCTGGCTACAGGACATCTAGTCTTCTAACCCCTGGATTGGTTTTCTCCTCCGGAACTCATGAAAATACGAGATAGACAAGAGGTTATATCTATCTTGTACAAATGATAAATTCGAGTACTCGAGGACGATTAGATACTCGTAAAAGCAATAGTTTTTAAAAATTAAATTTTAAAGAAATATATTGTTAATATGTTTCTTAACAGTTCTTGATAAGAACGAAAAGGATATAGAGACAAAATTGTTAAACTATGAAGAAAAAAGTTTAGTTACTTTAAAACTAACGAACTTAATAATTTATAATTGTAAATAGATTTAAAACTAAATTACTAAAAACAAAATATAATTAAGCAAAAATTTGGATATTGATTAATAATTTATATCAGTTCTGTAATTGAAGTTAATTGAATGTACGTTAAGAAACTGTGTATTTATGGGCTCTAATGACCTTAACCTTCAAATCGAAAATTTTAAATGAATTATATTCCAGGAAGAACAAAACCGGTGAATCTAGCGATAATGTTCACCACTATCGTTATATGTTACTTGTATATAAAAATAAAATATCTTTATCCAAAATGGCAGTATTTCCGTAGAAACTAATTTAAAGCGATTTCCAAATCATCGGTATGATTTCCAACGATGATATAATTATTGTTTTACAATAATTTGTTATAAAATCTATCAAACGTGAACTGATTAATTATGACAAGTAATCAAAGCATGAGATTTTTAAAACGTTTTCAAAATTAAAAACACACTTACCCGTTGACAATTACACCAATACTCATATGTACAGGAAAGAGGGCGCTAACGTCAATTCCAAATTTCATAAGAGTTCCTTAGTCGAGTTGCCGAAAACGTTATCGACGTAACGCTAATATTAAATAATTTAGTTTTCAATATTCAAAAAGGAACATTATTCCTAATATCCGATGATAACCTTACAATTGTAACACAATAAATAAAAAAAATTATAATTCTCCAGTTAGTCACATGTTAGGGCTCAAATACAACACAGCGCTCATTTTTAAAGTCATATTTGAACTCGCTACACACAAACATGCCTTCAATGCATTTTGAACTTGAACTACAAATTTCAACTTATATTGCACAAATGCTAAGTGCCTAATATTTATGTAACCTGAGCAAATGCGTTACATAGTTAAGTTAGAAGTTGTCTCAGAAGTCTCAGAAGTCCGAATACCTACGTCATCAGGTATCGTTTACCTCACTTCTATAATTTTTCGTTAAAATGTGTTATTTACTTGACTATTTAATGTTTTTTCTAAGAGCTACAAAATTTTGTTAAAAACTGCTACGGATTAGTTTTGGAATCAGCGCATCAAAAATATTCAAAATCTATTTCCTTTTGTTGAATTGTTTCCACCTGTAGGTTGTTATTAATTAAAAATAACCAGCACCTTTCAACATCTTATAATGTTTGCAAATTTGATGCTGGTGTTATTAAAATTCTTGGTACCGAAACCGGTAAAATATTTTTCGCTGACCTGGATCTTAAAGCAACGATGATCAATAATTTCTTTGAAATATGTATAAAAAAATAACTGTTGTCTACCAGTTAGATACAAAACACAACCATAATTATGAATATTTTTTTAAATGATTAATTTTACCAAAAATTATATTATTTTTGCAATTAATTAATTGAATCACTTACTTATTAATAGTGACACTTACAAGGTAAAAAATATCGCTTGTTGGAAACATTTATTTATTCCAATTTAATAATTTAGGTTTTGTTTTTATAATTTATTGGGAATTGATAATTTTTTTTCAAACACCTAAAATATTAGAAAAAATCAAATATCAAATTAGAGGTGCCCCAGCGGCAAAAAAATAATTATATCTAAATATTGTATTTATTTATCAAAACTTAATTTCTTTATATTTTGTTCTACATAAAGATAATTGATGAGATGTTAACCAACTAAAGAGAATTTCTTATTGAAGTCTACGAGAAGCGCGATATTTTCTTAAATTTCAAGAAATTCGACGTTTTTCCTTTATAATCCGGAAAAGGTCCAGGATAGTTCTAGATCTAATGAACCGTGTATCATTTTATATTTATCATCATCATAAATTAAAATCTTACATCATGTGATTAATGCGTTAATATTTTTTTAAATCGTCCATTTTAACACCAAATTCATTCGAAATAAGTGAATTTTTAAAAATATATATATTTCAACAGATTTATATTTACTGCTTTACTAAATTGTTTTTTTTTATTTTAGGTAAGTCCGAAATGCAGTATTACGTAAGTAAAATTGTTTGTTAGAGTAACTCACATTTTAAATAAACCAACAATGCTTACAAAATTAATCACGATAATTGTAACTATACCAAATTGGAATACCGTTTTCATAATGTTGTACGTTAAGTTTTTGAAATCTGATTGTTTTTTTTAATGTTATAATAAATATTTAAGTTTTTGAAATATAAATCGTGTACAAGTTTTTTATTGTGAGATTTTTTAATGTGATAATAAATATTTGATAAAATTTTTGAAATCTAAATTGTCTACAAGTTTTGTATTGTGAGATTTTTGTAATGTGATTTTTTGTTATCAATTTTGTTACGTTGTTTTATTACTGCCTCTTTTTATAGCATTTATTCTGGTTTTGATATTTTAACTATTAACTAACGGATTGCTTTCTCTTATGAATAAATGTAAATAGCAATTATACTTTATTTATATTTAATTCAATGTTTTTATGTTAATTTTGCATGGTTAATTGCATATGTAGAAATATGTACAATATAAACATTACCACGAGGTGGGTTTTAAAATATATATACTAGACTCACGTGTCTGGTTACCTAGAAATTATAGAATTACGAATAAATTGCTCAAAAATAATAGATATTGTATACTTTTTTTATACGTAGGATATAATGTGAATATAAATCCTTTTAAGAGTCAAATTGTTTTTTAAATTGATTTTCAAAGTAATATTTTTTTTGCTAGAGTTGTTTCTGTAGTCCCATTTATTATGCTCTGCCACATTTCATTAGATTTATTTTCAGTAGTAATACCCCTAGGGCCTTGATAATACCGAGATAATTTTGTCATAGAGAATGCTGAAAGCGTGTTGCTTGATAATGGCCCGAGGCCGAAGGCCGAGGGCTATTATCCTTAAGCAACACGCTTGAAGGATTCTCTATGACAAAATTTTGAGGATTTATCAAGGCCCGAGGGGTATTCGATAAGATAATTTTTTACTTTGTAGATTTAAACATTTTTAAACTAGTTGTCAGTTTGACGTTTAATTAATTTTTAATCAAAAACTTGACTTGCTGAAAACACCAAACTGAAAACACCACATGTAGGGTGTTATCGCTGTAATCCATAGCTGATTGGATGAAATTTGACACATGACTCTAAATTAAGTAATTTGATTGGTTACAATAGTTAGTAAAAAATTATCACTGGGATACACTTCTTCTAATGCCGTTCAGCCTTTTTCATGTTTTCCAGGTTGCTGTGGATCCACCCTGCATCATCTTCTAAAGTTCAATAATAATAATTTATGTCGCAAATTTATCTGAAAGTCATTTTTCACAAAGTGCTTAGAACAAACATAAGTCGTTTTAAAGTTGAACTTGTTTTTTCTTCCTGTAGCATGAACGGAAAAATTTTACGTTGGGACACAGGTTTTTTTTCGACTCATTAACAGAATGACATCCTTATACTGCACAACCCATTGTTATTGTACAATAAACAGTCGAAAAATATTCACAAAGTTGACCATTACACGTAAATCATAATACAAACACACATAGACATATAGACTTCGCCCACCATGCGCAATATCTTATCTTTATTCATTATATCGTGCTGTGGAACCGCCAGACATTACCTGTGTTGCTTGGTAGTCAGTAGGTAGTTCTTTGAGTGTAATGTTTAAAAGATGGTTTGTCTGAACCTCGCTACAAATTCATTTGATGTTCTTCGTGTGTTGGGGTTTGCAGTGCTCTGTAAAGCTTTGGTAGTGACTTGGCTTTATTCATCCCATTGTTGGTCATCATATTGCAATGACCGATATGGACCGCTTTGGCTAGACATATTCAGCAATAGAAAAACAAATGTACTATTTGCGAGTTTTAGGATGTTTTTTCTAGCACTCACTTTCTCGCGTGTCTTGTCCCAGTGGCCTGTCTAGAGTCACGCCCAGATAAGTTAGCTTATTTATGTTCCAGTTTTCCTGCTGAGATCGTAGAAGGAAAGCGCAGATATAAGTCTTGGATGGATTCGGCGTAAGGGAAATCTTTTGGTAGAAAGCTATCATGTCTTGCTCCGTGCACATGATTTACCCTTTTTTTACCGTATTGTTACCCTGGTTAGGTTCCTCCTGTGTAAAGGGTGCTATAAAGGTATGGATTTTTCTCGTTTGGTCCGACTTTCAGTTGAGGAGTTGATGGTCCGTTTGGCTTGGTGTTACCTTGGCTTCTTGATGTGACATGTCCATTTTCTACGGGGTTTAGATCCATTTGTTTTGCAGGACTTTAACTTAGCTATCGTTTCTTCGTTGAAAGGATCTTGACCATAAAGCTCTTCGTATGTAACTAAAAGATTCTTGGTTAGTTGCAACATCTTCACAAATGACTGGTAGTTTTTGGAGGTTGGAGTGAGGTTTGCTATAACTGCGTCGAGCTCCTTTGTAGGACTCCAGTTGGCCTTTCTAAAGTTGAATCTTCTGCGAAACGGTGCCATAGTGGTTTTGACTGCTGTGTATACTTGTATCTCGATGGAGAACTCTAGTATAGGGTTCAGTGGACTGGTTGCTTTACAGCGTGTGTATAAAGAGTTTTTTAAATTGTAATTTTCATAATTTTGATAAGAATTTAGACTTATTTGACTGGAACTCGTACGATATCGAAAATATGATGATTAAACGTTTTTACTAAAACTGTTTTTGATACAGATACACTGTAAAGCTTTCTTTATTCACTAGACACTTCTCTTATTGAATAACACCCTATATAAAAGTCATGATGTCTCGTAGGAATAAATCTTAAGCAATTTAACTCAAGTAACAATGTGAATCCCTGGAATTAGATAGATATTTATTAATATAATATTACAAGAATTTTACACTCGTCACAAAACATTACAATTATTACAAAGTTAAAACTATAATTAAAAATTACATTAACAATAACAGACATCCTCAGAGAGAAAGATGTGCAGGAAGCAATCCAATTTTTTTTTAGTAAAAATTGCAATTGTCTTCTCAACATCTCAACAATTTTTTTCGATATATATCAAATATATCGTGGACATCTGGATTTAAAACAATTACTCCTGGGGCTACTTGCCTCCACAGGTATTGAATTACATCGGTCCAGATGCTTGTTGAAAACCATACATACTATAGACAGTCAACCCTTTGATTTTGTTATTTCAGAAAAAATTTACTTAAGACGAAAATTACAAACTGTGGTCATTAAAAATAAGTAGATAAGTAATTTTGAAAAAACCAAACATTTCAGGAAAATAGGTAAAAGGATAATTTAAATTACAGTAAAATTATACTCTGTAAATGTTGACACTTTTCATAAATTTGACATGTAAAAAGGTGCGTCCTCACCAAAAAAACATTTTTAACAAACGCTTGAAAATGCTTGCAAACATTTGCAATGAGGCTTACCAGTAGGTCGGAAATTCTAAATGAATTTATGCAGAAACGATCAAGAAGGGGATTTAGTGTTTCTAGGTAAACTTATCTCAGGATATAATTACCCGTTTCCAGAGAAATTGCAATTTAAAGAATAATTGGTATTAAATCTCCCCGGTAAATCTAACCAATGCCGTGGCGATCTCATACGATTCATTTGGTCGACGTTGTCATATCTGGGTTAAATTCTGTTAGAACGTGCTTGCACCAGCGACCAATTTGACGTAAGTCTGACCTACGAAGAGTTGATTACTTATTTGTTATTGTCGAATGTGAAATTCTGGATTGCTGTTTGCTGTGTAATTTTTTTATTTCTTCACTATTTTTGTGATTTTAGTGTAATTATTTGTTTAAATTTTCCGAAAAAACTTAACTCACAGTATTTCGAATAATATTAGAAATAAATGGGGTTATATTTATATTAAAATGTCACATCCATTTCTGCCGTTAGCTGATAGATCAGCTGGTTCTTAATCCATGTTGTACTTTCGACAAAAAGGTTCCGAGAAAGAGATTAGTAAATAATTATATAATTTTACTTTGAAGGTTTAGCTTTTGGGTTTCAAAAGTCTCGACTTGAAACGTACTTAACAGTTCTTAATTTTTTTAATCCTTTAATTAGAATACTTATAATTGCACACATTAATAGGGTACAATGAACAATATTTTTTATCTCTGATACCTATTAAATTAATAAGAACATTTTTAATAAGATTTTATAAACTTTATTTGGTTTTCCTACAAATATAAATTCAGAGTTTAACATCATGTAGCGCTATCTTTTTTGAGAATCCACAAACATCATTAATAGTCGTATACTGTTAAAAGAAGTCTAGTGTTAGCTAGGACTACTCTTGAAGTATCTATTTCGCTCTTTCTATTAATTAGAAAAAGATGATGCCAACGGGAAAAAACTATAGAGATGTGGCAACTGAAATTATTTCATAGGCCAACGTCACGATTCATAATACGTCACGATTCATAAATTTAAATTTAATTTCCCAGGCGCCCTTTAATAGTGAAGCGGAAAATTTTTCCAAATGTATTCTGCTGGTCATAAAGTTTCAGAAGGGCCAATAAAAACATTTCATTACTAATCCTAATTATAGTGTATCAAGCAAACAAACATTCTCAAACATCTAAAAATGCAAAACAACAAATCTCTTTAATGTACCGTCATCGCTCGGAATACGGACAAATGATTGTTAACGTTTTGCTAACGCGCGTCAGTTTCATCTCCATCAAACAAAGGACCCCGCAATAATCTAATGGAAATTGGGTTTCGGTCAAATCGTCTGAATTTTGGATATGTTTTAGGTTTCGTCATTCCATGCAAAAGTCTCAATAGGGACAAAGCTCGAAAATCAATACTTTGGCTGCTACGGAAAGCTCCAAAGCTCCATCACATATCGTCCCTGTAATTGCAAAATGTCGTATGTCAAAAAGGCCACTTTTCAGGAGAGCAAAAAATCTTAATATCTTTTTACTTTTTTGTTTCAATTATTTCAGAAATCAGTTTATAGCTTATTTTTATGATATAACATCATGTTATATGGCATTTAAGGCGTTACCTTAACGTGTTTGTGTTTTATATGCACATACGGAATTTTTGGCATACGACATTTTGCAATTACAGGGACGATATTTATTTATTCGTGCAGTCTTTATAGATTTTTAAATAACTTATTTTGTCGATTTTAATGCCTATGTTTAAGTTTTTGAGGTTGCTAAATTCAAATCCGATGTCAAATTGTCCAAACTGACACTTGACAGCTCTCAATTAGCTGTCAAAGTTCCTTAACAAAGTGCAAATCTTATTTTTATGTTATGAGTTTATGATGTTTAGGTAACTCAGTTTCTACATGATGTGAATACAATAATTCGACAATTGGCAGCTGTCAACAGGCTGTCAGCTAACTGTCAAAGTGCAATAACAAAGTGCAAATCTTATTTTTTTGGTTATGACTTTATGCTTTTTATGTAATTAAGTTCATAAGTGATGTGAATACAATAATTCGACAATTGGCAGCTATCAACAGGCTGTCAAATAGCAGTTATAAAACAAAAATTTTCAGTTTTTGTTATAACTTTATGTTTTTTAGGTCACTGAATTTAAATATGATGTTATTGCACTTTGACAGCTAGCTGACAGCCTGTTGACAGATGCCAATTGTCGAATTATTGTATTCACATTATACATGAACTGAGTTACCAAAGAGCATAAACTCATAACATAAAAATAAGATTTGCAGCTAATTGACAGCTGTCACGTGTCAATTTAGACAATTTGACATCGGATTTGAATTTAGCAACCTCAAAAACATAAACATGGGCATTAAAATCGAAGTTATTTAAAAATCTATAAAGACTGCACGAATAAATGACTTTCAAGTTCCTTAGCAGCCAAAGTATTGATTTTCGAGCTTTGTGCCCATTTTGCATGGGATGACGAAACCTAAAACATATCCAAAATTGAGACGATTTGATCGAAACCCAATTTCCATAATATTATTGCGGGGGTCCTTTTGAGTTTGCAAATGTTTGCTAACTATTGCAAACGTTTTGCGCGCTTGGTGAGGACGCACCTTAAGGTTTGTGTAGTCTCTCCAGTAAAATTACTGCTAATTTTTGACAAGCGCAGACCATGTCGTGTCAATAATTTGTGGTTATCTATTCAATAATAAAAAACATCGATTCGGTAACAGTTTTCATCGCGTGACCCTATCATTAAAAAATCGCGGACTGCAACTGGTCCGACAAAAAATGCAAAAGAAAAAAACAAGTTTGTAACGTTCATTCTTTAAGAATAAGGTGAACGACCAGTACGATTTCATTCCAAAGCCAACTCAAATAATCTTGTCGAATACCGATCGATGTGATCACGGAGGTTGAACAAATTCAACCGTTCACCTGTTTTTTATTCACTACGCGCATGCCCTTCCTAACCTACTTCGAGAGTTACACTTTCGATTTGAGGTTAATTTTCGAATTCAATCAATGCGCTGTACTGGCCGGATATTAGTCCGCGTGATATGAATTATTTCTACATGTAGGTACGTGCTTTAATTTTAGGTTTATTAGAATAGCCTCGTTATTCTAGTTTTAAAATAGTTTATCAGTCACAGATTATTTTTATAATTTTTAATTAGTGCTTTAGCCCAGTTGCCAGAGAAGGATATTGACCAAAAGCTCGCACAAAATGTGATATCAATGAAACTTGGCACTTAAGTACTCGAAAGGGTGTAGAAAACAATAAAAAAAATCTTTGCTGCTCTAAAGTGTATGCTAACTTCACAATTTCGAAAATAAAATCGGATTTTTCCATTATATCTCGAAAAAACAAATTAAAGGTTCGAATAACTAATACCACCACCTGAAAGAGCGGAAAATTTTACTAAATATTATATTATAACTTGTTTAAAAAAAATTGTATTATTATAAAAAATTATTATAAATAAGAAAGCAAATTCGAAAACTCTACGCGCGTCGAGCCGTTGAATACAAATATCCAGGCGAGGCGTTCGGAAAAAGTAAAGTATCTTTCCCTAAAATGTATGCAAAGAAAAAAGAAAGCATTTTAAAGAGGAGAATCTGTGCTTTCTCAGAAAGTCATTAGATTTTAATTTTTTTTTAGTTTTCTCATAGAAAATTTGACCAGAAGTTATAATTTCTAAAATTCTCATCGATTTTTATAAAACTGAAGAAATCTATTAATAGTGCAGGCAAGATAGCAGATGTAGTAGCCAAAAAACAAGAAAAATACCACCCGAAATCTACCAATGGGAAATTGTTAAGTTGGTTACAAGGAACTTATAAAAAAACGACGCCATGGGGGTTGGTACAATTAACGGGAGGGGTGGTTAAAGGGGTTGAAAAATGGATTTGTGTAATTTTTCACGATTTCCGGCGAAACTTAACGTCGTATCAAAAAACCACCTAAAGGCAAGTTGTAGCTTATAAAAAAACCTACAACTTTTGTAAAAGACACTTGTGACCATAACCTCAAAATCATCGAGAAAAATGAGAAAATTGTTTTTACGTTATAAATAACAAAAAAAAATTGAGTTAAAAAAATAAAAATTTTCTGAGATATTCATTTTTTTCGGTCAAAAACAATTTTTTTTCAGATGAGAAGTTGTATTGTGAAATTTTCTAGTACAGAATTCTCCGAGTGCGCATTTTTTTCGTTTTCACGTGAACTTTTTGATACAACGTTTATCGTTCCCATTTAAAAGCATCCTCAAAAATGGAAAGAACTAAAAAAAATCACTGTTTTAAAAATAGATTTTTAACAATTGTTGATAATTTGTTTAAACTTTTGAGAAAATTAAAAAATTGATTACACCATTGAATTGTACAGAAAAAACTGCTAAAGAAAATATGTTTTCTTTATTTATGTAAAATTTCATACGTATACAGTATTGTTCTAAGCATTAGACGAAAAATCAAAAATAATCGTTTTCTATTTTTTTTTTGTAACGAATCGAAATAGTTTTTTATACAAAAGTTGTAGGTTATGAAAAAACCTTTAACTTTTGTAGAGGTCACTTTGACCATAACCTCCAAAATTTCCGAGAAAATGCGAAAAATCATATTTTTTTCATTTTTAAATGAAAATTTTTCAAAATATATTCTAATTTAATGAAATTGAATTGCAATTAATGAAATTTGAAAATAGTATATACTTACAATAATGAAAAAATCTTAATTAATTGGTTTGTCGAACATATTTACAACTTCAAACCTGGCTCGGAAACAACATGACTGCACCCAAGTGGGGCTGGAAAGAAGTAGTGGTTAATAATTCTAAAATACTTCTGCTTAGCTTCACACATGCTGCAGTCATTCCTGAGGATTTGCTAAAAAGTATTTCCTGTAACTGCGGAACCAATTGTGAATGCAGCAAATGTGGATGTCGGAAGCATGGACTAGATTGTACGGAGTTATGCAGTAAGTGTGAAGAAAATTGTTCAAATAAAGAAAAAATTGTGGAAGATATTAGTGACTTGGAGGACACTTCCATTGAGCAGCCAAGTCTTTGCTTAAATCCGAACACGGAAGTTCCAGCCGAGGAGAGTGATCTTAATGAATCGTTCCAAGAATATGACGAAGATACCGGCTGCAACGAAGTATCTGATGATATAACGATGAAGGACACTCGCGAAAAAAAAAAATAAAATTAGTGTAAATAAATTAATTTTTTCGTTTTGATGAATTATGTAAATATTTGTAGAAAAAAAGTTAAATAAAGAATAATTTTTAAGAAAAACTCTTCGTTGTTTAATAATTTCATTAAAAAGAACCATTGCACATCAATTAATCCCCTATAAACCAATTAAATAAACATTTTTTGATTATTGTTAATGTATAATATCAACTTAAGTATATACTATTTTCAAATTTCATTATTTGAAATTCAAAATCATCAAATTACAATATTTTTTGAAAAAATGGAAAAAAAAGAAAAAAATATTATTTTTCGCATTTTTTCGAAAATTTTGGAGGTTATGGTCAAAGTTACTTCTACAAAAGTTGAAGATTTTTTCATAACCTACAACTTTTGTATAAAAAAACTTTTTCGATTCTGTTACAAAAAAAAAATAGAAAACGATTATTTTTGATTTTTATATGAGATTTCCAACATGTTCGTATAATGTTTAGAATAATACTGTATACGTATGAAATTTTACATAAATAAAGAACACATATTTTCTTCAGCAGTTTTTCCCGCAAAATTTAATGGTGTAATCAGTTTTTTAATTTTCTCAAAAGTTTAAACAAATTATCAACAATTGTTAAAAATGTATTTTTAAAACAGTAATTTTTTTAGTTTTTTTCCATTTTTGAGGATGTTTTTAAATGGGAACGACAGTGGTTTATTATTGTATCAAAAAGTTCACGTGAAAACGAAAAAGATGCGCACCCGGAGAACTCTGTACGAGAAAATTTCACCATGCAACTTATGTTCTGAAAAAAAAGTGTTTTGACCGAAAAAAATGAATATCTCAGAAAATTTTAATTTTTTTAACTCAAAATTTTTCTCGTTATTTATAACATAAAAACAAATACTTTCACAAAGTTTCGTCGAAATCGAATGATTTTTGCGGAAATGAAAAATGAAAAACAAAAAAAATTTACTTCGAATTTTCTCATTTTTTTTTCTATGATTTTGAGGTTATGGTCACAAGTATCTTTTACAAAAGTTGTAGGTTTTTTTTATATGCTACTACTTGCCTGTAGATGGTTTTTTGATACGACGTCAAGTTTCGCCGGAAATCGCCGAAAATCACACAAATCCATTTTTCAACCCCTTTAAACACCCCTCCCGTTAATTGTACCAACCCCCATGGCGTCGTTTTTTTTAGAAGTTTCTTGTAACCCCCTTAACCATTTCTCAAAGAAAATACCACGAGTCCTCCAAATTTTATCGATTAAATTTTTGGTTTTCACGAAAACGGCTTTATTTGGAAAAACCACGAAAACAAACTGATTTTATCTCAAATCAGTTTGGTTGAGTGGTTTTGCCTAAAATAAAGGCGTTTGAGTATGGAGATCAAATCAAATTTAATCTATAAAATTTGAGAGGACATGTGGTATTTAGAAGGCTTATTTTTTGAATCATTTTGTATTAAAAACAGAGAACATAGTCATTTATGCAAAAGACACTTTACACACAAATCTTGAAAATTTTCTTTATCAATTTAAATTGAAACCTCATGATGAGCTGTTATAGTTTTACATACAGGGTCACCAAGGCATACGTGATGTTTTGATTGGCTACCCTACGGAATGGCGCCGTAAATAAAAGCGAAGAGGAAGAATTTTTATAGTTTATAGTCTGAAATGAAGTCTTTCTTAATTTAATTACTTTTAAGTGTTTAGGTATTCAAAAACTGATATTTAATGAACAAAAAGTTTAGTGTTGAAGTGAGGTATGTAAAAATGTCAAGGCGATTTGAAATAAACTAATAAAAACAGGTTAGTTTAAAAATACATTTTTAAATTTGGTTATTAACATAGATTTGCAATACATTTTAGTATAATAAAAGTTGTTAAATGTTTATATTTTACAAATACATTTTGAAATTTGGATTAACATAGATTTGCAATACATTTTAGTATAATAATAATTGATAATGATAAATAAAAATTGTTAAATGTTTACATTTGACATTTCAAAAAAGGTAAACATAGTTTAATCAAAAAACAAAAACGACGAAGCAGTTTTATCAGTATAAAACACAATGATTGGTTAATATATCTTATTGGCTGAAACGACAAAATCTGACTGTTTTGACAGATGAAAAAAATAACCATTGGTAGATTTCCGGTGGTATTTTTCTTGTTGAAAAAATTTAATTTGCCTGCACTATAATAGAGTCATAACAAAAGTAAATCCTTGTACATTTATCATCATTATACTTTTACTTTTGATTTAAATATAATTAAATTGATGAACATTATCTCTGTTATGTTTTAAAATGATCATTTTTTTACAACATTCATCCGACGCAATTTTTATTTTCAAAACAGTGTTTATTTATTTATATGAATCAATTTCTAAATTATTTTTAACTTTATTTAAAAAAAAATTAATTTCTGATTTATAGAAACACTATTTTGAAAATAAAAATTGCGTCGAATGAATGTTGTAAAAAAATGATAATTTTAAAACATAAGTTTTATTAAACAAAGATAATGTTCATCATTTTAATTATCCTTAAATCAAAAGTAAAACTTTAATGATGATAAATGTACAAGGATTTTTTTTGTTATGACTCTATTAATAGATATCTTCAGTTTTATAAAAATCATTGAGAATTTTAGAAATTATAACTTCCGGTCAAATTTTCTATGAGAAAACACAAAAAAATTAAAACTAACGGCGTCCTGAGAAAGCTTAGAGTCTCCTCTTTAAAATTCTGTCTTTTTTTTCTTTGCGTACATTTTAGCAAAGATACTTTAGTTTTTCCGAACACCTCGCCTGAATATTTGTATTCAACGGCTCGACGCGCATAGAGTTTTCGAATTTGCTTTCTTACTTTTAATATTTTTTTTATAGTAATACAATTTTTTTTAAAATAACTTATAATATAATTTTTAGTAAAATTTTCTACTCTTTCACGTGGTACTATTAGTTTTTCGAAATTCGATATTTTTTTATCGTTTTCTACACCCTTTCATGTACTTAAGTGCCAAGTTTCATCGATATCACATTTTGTGCGAGGTCAAACTCTCTGACAATTGGGCTAATTAAGACATGTCAAAAATTGGGTATGTTAGAAAGCGGCTCTTTGACGTGTCTAATAGTTAGTTTGATGTATTATTTTTTTAAATAAAGATGATACGTCACAATGTCACCCAAAAGGAATAAAATATAATTTAATCAAACGTAAAGGGCAGTCTACCTATAAAATAACACTTCCCACACTTGATTGCTCGATGTACGTGTTTTGTTGATAGATTGTCAGTAAAAACGATTTTTACTGTTCCGCGTTTTCTATTATAGAACATTATGTAATTTTTATAAAACTATTTGGTAAAGGAGTCAATAAAAGAAATAATATATCTCCCACCGATGCTATATTAGGTGCGCCTTAAACCACTAATTATGAAACTTTTCCTTCATAATTGAAATTATAAAGAATTCGTCGAATGTTGCACAACAATTGTTTTTTACAAAAAGTTATGCTGATAAAATCGTAGATTTGATAAGACTTCCAAACTGTTATATTGTCATTAATTTTAACAATCGTGTCAAAAGGTTAACTAATTATGATGAATATTTTATATATTTTTTAAATACGTTTCTACTATTTTTTCTCATACATTTGTCGACAGAAAGTCAATTAAAAATTAATTACCATAAGTTTTATTAGTAAATATGAGGGGGTACCAATTTTGTATCCGTTGTGTTTGTATTTATTTTCGAAATTTTGTTTCATTGATAAATATTCTTATGTACAGAGTGATCTATTAGTATGTCCGTTATTATAGAAGATACCAAAAAAAGTCTGTGACAAAAATTGTAGGCATCCTTGAACGCAATGTTTTAGTGTAACAATGAAAGTACAATGCCAATACCACCTTAAAGATCTTTCTGGAAATTCATTACAAATAAAAGAAAATGCTACAATTTACCATCTAATATGCACTATGGCAATAACATTGCTGAGAGCAATCAAGACACAGTAGATCTATTCGCAAACTTTTTTTCAAGTGTTTATACCTCATTTCAATTATGAGCAATTCGTTGACATAAGTGGTTACCATATTGAAATATATTGTAGTGTGTAAGTTAGGTTATAGTTTTTTATTGTGTAATAGGGAGTTTTTTGTTTGACAGTAGAGATAGGAGGGTTGTCAATGAGTTTTTTTTGAAATGTCAAGTTGAAAGTTTGAAAATTAAAACATTATAAAAGTAAAACGATAATTTCATTAAAACACTACAAATATGGCGCCCAACTAAAGAGACACCACGGAAAAGGGCACAAATAGGATAGCAAATAAATAAAACGTGTATGGAATTAAGGTCTGGCAAAAAAAAATGGAAGGACAGGGAGAAAATATAGATATGCAGCAAATATTGGAGGCGTTAGGGAAAATGAAAAATGATATTACCACGCAGATAGGAGATATTACCACGCAGATTGGTGATGTTACTACGCAGATAGGAGATGTAAGAAATGAGGTGACCACACAGATAGGGGGTATAGGGGTATAGAGGAAGTTAGGGATGATGTGGCCAAAATAAAAGAAGAAATGAAAAAAGAAATCGAGAAACAAGAACAAAGAGTATTACGAAGAATAGAAAATACCTACGATGAAATAGTCCTAGCCATGGATAAAACGACAACGAAAATATACGAGAAAATAGAGGAAATAGATACAAAACATGGTGAAGAAGAAAGACGTCAGAAAGAAAACGTGGAAACGCAAATAGAAGAGACTGTGAAACCACTCGAAGAGAGAATACGATTGGTACAACGAGGAATAAATCAGGAAAACAGGGTTCCAATAATGATGCGGGACAGTATAGAAAATGATGTAGTTTTCTATGGAGATGCGAGAAACAATCCAATTAAATTTTTAAATGACTTGGAAGAAAGAATGACCGAAAGTGGGGACTTAAGACATTGGACGAGATGGGTCAGAAAATCTATGCAAGGAAATGCAAGAATGTGATGGAATCTGATAGAAGAAAGGTGTGATGATTTTGAGGATTTTAAGCAACGAGTTCGAGATTATTATTGGGGAGCCGAGTACGGGAAAATTTATACATGCCATGAAAAAAATAATTTTAGAATGTGCAAGAATAACCAGCGATTTTGGATCTAAAAAAAATATTTAAGTATAGAGACAAAATATTAAAGAATAATGGAGCAAGAATGAAAAGAACATTTATAAAATTTAACTAAAAAAAGAAGAGTAATTAAACACAGAAAAAATAATGGGAAAAAGAAAAAAATAAAGAAACAAATATAATATAATTTGAAAATAGAAAAGGAAGAAAATGGAAAATAATGTTTTAAAATATTTAAAATATTTTTATTGTTTAAAAATTTTTTGAAATGTTGGGGGGGGGTTATGTAGTGTGTAAGTTAGGTTATAGTTTTTTATTGTGTAATAGGGAGTTTTTTGTTTGACAGTAGAGATAGGAAGGTTGTCAATGAGTTTTTTTTGAAATGTCAAGTTGAAAGTTTGAAAATTAAAACATTATAAAAGTAAAACGATAATTTCATTAAAACACTACAAAATATATTATTGAAAATATTTTACAAATGCCCTGGAAGTTAACTGTTGGACCAGATGGCCTACCAGCTTATTTCTTAAAGCATTGCATCTTTACATTAGTGAAACCAATTCATTTTATTTTTAATTTATCTTTGAACAAATGAACATTTCCTAGTTACTGGAAACATAGTTTTTTAACACCAATTCATAAATCAGGCTCTAAACACAATATGGAAAATTATCGTGCCGTCTGAATACAATCAGTCTTAAAAACTTTTTGATTGTTTAGTAAATGATTATTTAGTAAGGGATTGTAGGAGTTTAATAAAGGAACATCAACATGGTTTTTCAAAAGGGAAGTCTACATCTACCAACTTAATACTCTATAATAATTTCATTACTAATGCTTTGCTGGATAAGTAATTATTTGTTGGATAGGTATCAGTATGTGAAATAAGGTAACTGTGTATGTCAGCAAATAAAAGTCACCTCAGGTGTGCCACAGGGGTCACATATGGGGCCTGTTTTGTTTAACCTATTTTTAAATATTTGATGATGATTTTAAAATATTAAAAGTCATTAAAAATATACAGGATGCTGCTTTATTACAAAGGGGTCTTAACTGCTTAGCTAATTGGTGTGAGGTAAATGTTCTCTATTTGAACGTAAAAAAATATTTTAAAATTACTTTTTCTAGATCTAAAGATACAATTCTTTATCCATATTGCAATAACAATGTAATGCTAGAAGAAAAAAGCACTATAAAGGACTTATGAGTTTATTTTGATTGTAAGCTGACTTTCAGTTATCACATTAATGAAATTGTTTCTAAATCACTAAAGATGCTTGGCTTTGTAATGAGAAGCAGCAAACATTTTTCAGTCATGACTTTGAAACTACTCTATGTTAGCTTAGTGCGATCTATTCTTGAATATGGTTCTACAGTTTGGTCTCCTTCATATAATGTCTATATTGAGATGATCCAAAGAGATCAAAATAAGTTTCTACGTGTGTGTGCATACAAAATGGGTCTAACTAGAGACCAATACGAGTATGAAGACATATTTAGGTCTTTGAATATAACATCGCTAGAACATAGAAGTTTGGAAGCAGATTTGTGTTTGTTGCATAATATTCTTAGTGGTAATATACAAAACGCTGATATGCTTAGCTCAATTAATTTGAGTGTTAATACTGGGAGAACCCTTAATCCAGATGTTTTCAGCATTCCATTTCACTGTACTAACTATGTGCAAAATGAACCAAATCCTAGGTTATTACGTCAGGCAAATAAACTCTTGATCTTGAGATATCTGGAACGTCTGCCTCAGTATTTAAACGTGCAGTAAAAAAATTGTAAATGTGACTGATTTGTAAATGTTAATTATTTTATTTTATTATTCTAAGCTTCTTCGTTTTTTCTTTTAGTGTTATATCGCACTTGCTCTGTATATTACTGTAATTTAAGATTGTAAAAATGGTCAGTCCATTAAAATAAATAAATAAATAAAAGGTTTAAATATTAGGAGTACAAATTAGTTTAGTTTGTTTTTTGTGTTTAAAAATATATTTATTTCAAAACAAAATGAATCAACAGATCAAATAAAATATTTTTCATCTCTGGCTATTGCTTTTTCCCACCTCTCAGGCAATTTTCGAATACCATTTCAAAAAAATGAGTCATCTTTTGAAGCGATCAAAGTTTGAAGTCAATTTTCGATTTCTGCGAAAGAAGTGAATCAATGGCCTGCTAAATCGTGCTGAATCTTTCAGAAGAACCATTAATTGGAAGGAGCAATGTCCGGAGAATACGGCGGGTTCGGTAAAATATTTACAAATATTGTTTTACGACTTTTGCGAGCGTTTTCATGATGAAGAATAACTTTATTTGTTGTCTTTGAATCAGTTGCTCACAACTGAAAACTTGCCTTCAACGTTTCTTGGTTTCTTTCCATAAGGCACCCAATTTACTTGTTTTTTGAATCATTTCCACGTCTCTCAATTGTACGGAAACGGCTTGTTGAGTTACTACCAATGATTTTGCAAGCTCCTCTTGCGTTTGACTCTGATCTTCTTCGAGTAATGCCTTTAATTCTTTGTCCGCGAATGTTTGACTGTCTTGAGTGAGACTTCCTTCGATGATGAAATTTCCATGCTTGAAACATCGAATTATTCTCTACATAATTTATCATTTGGAACAGCGTCACTGTAAACTTCAACAAGCATTCGATGGGCTTCAGCTGCACTTTTCTTCCAATTATAGCGAAAAATTAAAACCTCTCTCAAAAGCTGCTTGCCCCAAAATTCGACATTTTTAATACCGTAAAAAACAATATTTTTGTATGGAACTCAAAGCAATATTATTGGCAGATATCTTCTTACTCTTGTCTTCATGTTTGAAGAGTTGTGACACCAAGGTTATGTACACTGGTTGCTTAGTTGTTTCCATTGCTTGCGATCGTCTGCCGCACTTAAGTTGGTTTGCATGGGTTGTCCCGTTATGTTTTTGATTTGGTCCGACCACCTCGACGGGGATCTGCCTCGCGGTCTTTTTCCCTTAATTTTGCACTGTACGATCAACTCTCCAAGTTGTCTTTTCCTCTTCTGGTTACGTGTCCAGTATTTTAGGATGCGTCTTCGCCATGACTCAGAGCTGTATGCGAATATAGAGAACACTAATGTTTTAACCAGGGTCACTTTTGTATTTTTAGTTATTTGTCTTTCTTTCCAGATCTTGATTAAGTTGGACATTACGGTTCTAGCAATCGATATTCGTCTTCTAATTTCAGCTTCGCATCCTCTCTTGTTAGTTATTAAGGCGCCCAGGCAAATAAATTCCTCGACAACGTCGATGTCATCATGCTGGTTCTCCATCTGTATTGTTTTATTCCTATGGATGAGCATTAGTTTAGTCTTAGCCCAATTAATCTCCAAACCCAAGGCTTTCGTTGACCACGAGTTCAATTAATCTACATTTCTTCTTCGTTTGTTGCTACCAAAGTGGTGTCGCTAGCCTATCTCAAATTGCTTATTTTCTTACCATTGGTTGCTAATCTTCTCTTGAAAGTACCCAGCAGTTTTTGATATGGTAGTGGCTTTCGGTGATTTCTCCAAAACTTCGGGAATTTATTCGTCATCCCATCCCTATCAAAAGTGTCCACGGGCCCAAGTCCATCCTATGTACAGATTTCGAGCTAGCTAGGGCGAAGTCGATATAAGCGCATTTATTTGAAAGTTAGGTGTTCACCGTTTTACGTTTATGGTTTATATGATGGATATATGTCATACACACCTTCATACATACACTCAGAGTCTTTTAGAAGATTTTAGTTTGATTTCTCTCGCCAAAATCGGCACACACTATGAACCATTATCAACAGCCGGAGCCATCTTTTGAAAACTTGTATACCCAATAATTAAATGATGACTAGGTTCGGTCCCCGGGACCTTCTTCAAGCCTAATTTATATGCTGTTAGTTCAGATCTAAATTATTAAGTTTTAAGGCATCATTGTAAGATTTAAATAAAAAAAATTAATGGATTTATTGTCTTAAATTAAAAGAACCACTCAGTATTCGTCTCGTTTATCCGTAGTAACTCTTGTCCCAATTTTGAACATTTCGGTACCAGCAAATTATTTAGGTACAGGTGAATTATTAAGTCGCCAATCGCAAATTTCACGGTGATCTAGATTTTACAACATCGAACGTCGAACCCGTTTGGCCACTTTTGAATGTTTTATTCGGTTATGGATATTTAAACGGACATGAAAGACACAATACTATCTACAGAGAAGCTTATTGCTGAATAGTCTTTATGTAATTACGTAACTAATGCAGAATACTAGGTTAATAGTCATTATACTCGGTGCAGTTTGACATCTGAGCCGAAAACTATTATTAACATTTTCACTCACTTCCTTGTCGACTATGCGTTTCTTCTGTAAGAATGTTTTAATTGTTGAAAATCAGATTGTAACATGAAACGTATCCGTCAGATCGATTTCTATAAATCGTTGAAAACGATAATGGTTTTTGTCGGTGTAGAAAGTTTCCTAATTATGATATAGATCTATTTTTATTTTTTTTGTGTTGCTCTACGCCGATTTTCCTTTCGATTTTCGGCCACTAAGTTCTATCTGTCGGTGGTTGCTTTTATTATCTACTATTATATACCGATTTAAGGGTGGCGACTGGTCATACAGGGTGTCCAAAAATGAAACCGACAAAACTTATGGAGTTATAGGGACTACCAATATGATTGCAAAATGCCATATACAAATGTCCAAAACCGCTTCGTTACTCACACACAGAGTGATTTGTGAATTTAGACAAAAAATTCAATCCGCCATATTAAATACAGGGAATAGCCGATTTAGTTTAAATTTGGTACATGAATTAAACTAAAAGGCCTTAACAAGTAGCCCTTTGAACGAAACCAATATCAGGACCGGAATATTATTTTTCTTCCATGTTAAGTTCTTGTAAGAATAACTCACCCTGTATAATAATTTTCAAAAATCTGAGCTCAGATTCAGAATCTACGGAAAAAATCCTGCAGAAACTTGTTAAAAAAATGTCTGGCATCAGTTCAGTTATTCCGTAATAAATTTTATTATTTTCAATTTTTTCACTCACAGACACCCTGTATATCGAAGACTGTAAGTCTTAGAACTGTCGGCCAATAGAAAATGCTTAAAAATGTGTTTGGGTATACAGGGTGTCCCATTAAGAATGGGACATAAAACAACCGCAGATTCTCCAATTCAAAATAAAACGATTAAGCGAAATATGCTTAGATAAAATGTTACTCGTTTCCGAAATACGGGGTGTTAAAGTAGAAAACTGAAAAATTATTAATGGCCATAATTTTTTTAATACACCGTATAATTTTACTCAAATCGGCACACTAGTTAAATATCATAAAATGCACCTAACAGTAAAAAAAAACAGTTCAGTACGCTCTACCAGTGGCGTACGGCAGGAGTAAGTAATGCTTGTGCCCCTTCTAAATGTTACGCCGCTGTCTAAATTTTAATTTTGACTATAATTTTAATTTTTTTGATATTTTCTAAGTCAATAATGTACACTTGTTAGTTTGTTGTAAAG
This sequence comes from Crepidodera aurea, assembly GCA_949320105.2. Classification (NCBI taxonomy): domain Eukaryota; kingdom Metazoa; phylum Arthropoda; class Insecta; order Coleoptera; family Chrysomelidae; genus Crepidodera; species Crepidodera aurea. The sequence continues at coordinate 21,315,599 of OX439472.1, read as the reverse complement.
TCATTGTTTTTCGAGATATTCGCAGTTAAAGATAGATAGACATGTACTTTTTATTTGTATTATTATTAATAATATTCATTTTTACAATTTTGTCTTAAAACCAAACAAAGTAAAAACTAATGTAATGAAATTTTTACTTCAACAAATTTTCAATGTGTCCACCATTAACTTGTATGCACTTCCTTAGACGTTTAACTAAAGACTGTCTCACTTTAAACAACTGATTTGCTTGATTTTGTCGAATTGTAGCAGCAGCATTCTGAATTTTGTTCCAAAGTTCCTGACGGGTATTTATTGCTTCACCATAAACAAGACTTTTGATGTAGCCCCAATAATAAAAATCTAAAGGATTAAATTCAGGAATGCGTGGTGGCCAAGCAAATTCGCTTCCACGTCCAATCCAACGATGTGGAAAACGTAAATTTAGGTAATTCCAAACATCTAATACGTAATGGGCTGGCGCACCATCCTGCAAAAACCAGAAGTTATGACGTAAATTTAAATAAATAAATAAATAAATAAATAAAAAAGTAAACCCCCACTTCCGGTTGTCCGATTTTGCCCAAAATCTAATCAGCTCATTAGCATGTTGTAAAAATGCTAAATGTAAAATTTGGTTAGGAAATTCCGATCGCAGTTGGAGTTAGAGCGCACACAAATTTTTCCGGACTACATACTACATACTCCATACATACATTTTCTGGAAATGGTCTTAAATGACTTAGGGGGTCTCAAAACATGTAAATCCACTGAAATCTGACCTTTTTTTTTGCGATTACAATACTTTACCTATGGTAAAGTAAAAACAACCATAAAAAGTTACGAAAGGTGGAAGCTGTGGCCAACTCATTTACCAATTAAGAGTCGCCAATTCTGTAAATGCAAGTACTAAGAAAATCACAGAACAACTCAGGCCACGACTATAAGTTGCTATTCTATAAGTGTTTTTATCCATTGGTAAATAAGGCGTAGTCTAGAAGGTCTATAAGTTGCATTAGCAGGTCTTCTGCTTCTGCAAAGTTTATTGCCCGAGAAATCCAGACCCACGTCGTACAATGAGCGGGCCATAACCATAAGTGAAAAATAAAACGTTTTTATTGACGTTTCTAATTTTATTCCAAACTATTCAGAATTTTGACAATGACAATATTAATAATAATAATTTTTAAATAATTTTGCCGGGGGTGGTTTTGGGGCCGTTTGAGGGAATTGTGCCAATATTTAGCTAGCCAACCCATATGCAATTTATCAATCTATATATTATTTAACATATAAACTTTGTCACCATCAAATAACAGATGAGGGTATATTGTAGTATGTAACAATTAAAAATTATATTAGTAAAGGGAATGTTATTCTGTGATCTGGAATGTATTTAAAGGCTGATATCCAAAAAAAATTTTTAAAGAAGGTGATGCTCGTGACATAAAAAAAAGGGTTTTGACAAGAGGTTGTCAATCGATTTCAAAAAATTTGTTGAATTTTATCAAGAATCCACAATTAAACTCTGAGATATAAATATTTGGTGTTCAAAAAAAAACTTTTTTTTTGATATCCTTTATTACTGTAATCTGTTTCATACAAAACAATAAACAATATAATTGTAGAAGAATACTATTGACATAGTCGGTATTACACCCAGTGGAGTATACCTTGGGAACTAAAGGTTTGGTCTATGAGCACTGCTTGAACTAGTCTATAGATTTATATAACTATGCACGAACGGTTGAGGTCTTGTCTTTTCAGTCTTCTGGTTTGTAGTGGGATTAGAAGGTCGTTTGCTAGTGTATTGGGATGGTCTTGTAGTCTATTCTGATATTTGGTATGTTCTTGTTGTCATTGTTATTTGTAGGTCTCTGTGAAATATGTTGTTCGGGACGTACCAAGGAGCATTGCAGATTTGTCTTAGTACTTTTGACTGGGGTGCTCAAAATATAAATAAAAGATGCCGTATTATCAAAATATATGGCGCCCAACGTGGGGCCTTTCTTGTGATCGATTTATAAATCTACAATTATAAAATCAAGTTTTGGGATAATTGTGGTTCATTGATAACACATAATGTATTATTTAAGAAGTGGACATAAAACAATGGAGAAAAATAGAAAATAAGCAATTCAAGCAGGTCAAGGAGATATGGTTGAAAAATCAAAAAAAAAAATGTGGAGGATGTTGACAAGGACAATAATAGTGATAGTGAAGAAGAAATACAAACGAGAAGTAATATAGAAAAGGCTGTTATAGAAACGACAAGTAATGAAGATAGAAATCAAATGGATGAATTAATGCAGATGTTAATGAAAATGAGTGAAGAGAGAAGACAAGATCAAAACAAATTGATGGAAAATCTAGAAAAGAATAAAGAAGAAATAAAAATAAATATTGAAGAAAATATTAAAAAACAAATTGGAGATATGAGAACGGAGATGGGAAATCAATTCAAGAAGAATAATGAGGAAATGATAATTTTAATAAGAAGAGAATTTGAAAGAGTTGAAGTGACTTTAGAGAAACAAGAAAAAGAAAAAGATAGAAAAATAGAAGAAACTAGAGAAGAAGTAGAATTTGCTATAAAATGCAGTAGCTAGAAAAGTGGACAAGAATCAAGAATAATTGAAAAGAGATATTCAGGAAAATAAGAAGGAATGCGCAGAATCGTTCAAAGAATTAGAAGAAAAATTAAAGAAAATTCAAGTTTCAAGCGGACAAAAAATTATAATAATGGGAAATGATAATGAAAATGATTTGAAATTCTTTGGAGATAACAGACTTCATCCAGTGAAGTAGTTAAAAGGGATAGAAGAAAAAATGAAAGAACTACGAGAAATAGAAGAATGGAGAAAATGGATAGAAAAGACTATTAAAGGACAGGCAGCAATATGGTGGAGTGTTAGCGAGGAGATGTGTGAAAATTTCGAAGATTTTTGTGAAAAATTTTTAAATTATTTTTGGAGTGATATAGTACAAATAAAAATAAGAGAAAATTTGTATACAGCGAAATACACGTAAGGCTTAACTAGTAGAGAAACATGCAATGAAAAAATTTGACAAATTGAAATACCTCGATCCTACAATTTTGTCAGAAGATATAGTAAAATATTTAACCAGAAATTTTGGATCTACACAGAAAAAAACAAAAAGAATTCAACATATTGCTAGTAGCAGGCTTCACTAGCGCTGAACTTGTTGTTTCTATTGTTACAAATATATTAAAAGGTATCGCGAGCGATGCAATCTTTTAATTCAATTACCTGATTAAAACAGCTAGCAGTAAAATGCAATTTGTCAAGGCCGGGTCTGAACCGAACGGAAAACAGTTATAGCGGTGAATTCCCAGCTACCTAGCTCCAGCTACTCACCATAAAGTAGCGGTCGGACCGTGATTAATTTGTATGTTTATTTTAATGTGTAACAATTACATATTTTTTACAATAATCTTGTTCCGAAATTGGAATTCGTAGTAAAAGAAAGGTATTAGACGATTCATGGGCGTACCTACATCTAAACGCGGATTTTTTGAAATTTTATTTTATTAAACGTTTACATTATAATTACATGAGAAAACATCTATGGCATGACCTATCCAAACCCCGAATTCTTTTTTTTTGTTCACGAAGTCTAAACGAACTGTAATACATGTTGGTAGTTAAACATTGTAACAACCGCTTTTCATTAAAAAAACCCACTTTTACTGACAGTTTTGAACGAAAAGTGTACAGGAATTATCTCGGAAATCTATCGAATTTCTACAGATGCCATATTTATTATGTCTCTTAAATAGGCACGCACACCATGAACTAAATGTTTCGTATGGCCCCAAAAACAAAATTTAAGTCTGGAGACCTGAGAGACTAACTTAGGTCCATTCCTCCCAATTCACCTCTGAGGAAATGTTTAGTTAGAAACTGCCGCACACGTAAATAAAATTGAGGAGGGGCACTGTTGAGTAAATACCACATCCTTTGTCTTATCGCGAGAGATATTTCTTCTAAAAGAATAGGTAATAGTGTTGTGCATGTTAAATATTCAATCTCGGGTAAAAGTAGCCTCATCAGTAAATAAAATATTGTTAAAGAATTATTCCATATCAGCGATTCGTTGTAATATCCACTGACATAACTCAATTCTTCTGTCTTCTGTCGTGGTAAGCATGTAAACCTTGGTCTTCTAGAGTTCGCTAAACAACAAAATTCAAACAAGTCTTCTAGAACTAGCTTCAGGTCTATTTTCAATCATTTCCAGTATTTGTTCTTCGGCATCAAAAGTATTATTATGGAGCGAGTTCTACGTTCTACCTCTACTAGCTTTAAAAGAATGGAAGGACCCATAGTTTCTTAAATGCTGAACAATGTACGGGATGTTTGGAACCCTTCGATTGGTAAATCGTTTCCGATATAAATGTCTCGCTTTACTAGCCTTTTCAACAGCAGCACCTTACGCCAGTGTTAGAAAACATGTTAACAGACAATAATATCACTTCAAAAATACTTTAAAATTAACACAAACTTACAACACCGCTTGAAAGTCCGATGTAAATTATCATCGATTCTTCAAAAAAACTTATATTCCGAGATAAGAAAGTCACTGTATTCGAATTAAATAAAATACACAGGCGTATTTGATTTCTTCAAAAAAATTATTGTTCTGTTAATAAGACGAATTAAAAAAAATAATTTTCATAAGCTTACACAGTTTAAATATTTGTACCCATTTCAATTACACCCTGTATAAATAAATTTCAGATCTCTACTTATTTTGGGTTTTTTTAATGCTTACTCACTTCTGTATAATTCAAAAGGACGCCTTTGGTTTTTGTGATTGTCCGATTAAAATATAAACCTGTTCGTCGAGAATTTTATTCATGAATAATGAGTAGGACAAGGTTGATGTTTGTTAAAAAGTGTGCCTACATATTTAAAAACATATGTTATTACCAGAAATCAGAAAGGTGTCTGGTTAAGGGGATCCACAGTTCAAATTCCCACCATTCGGCACAAATCGTTCATTTTTACTTTATTTCTCGATATCTCCCTCTAGATATTTCGATGAAATTTTGAACGTGAATAAACAGAACATAATAAAGGATACGAACATTATTTTTATTCTATGGTTTCTTTATGACCGGTTCACCCATCCATTCCAAGTTTTTACTGTGTTTTCAGGCCTAGTAGTAGAAGAGCTTTTAAAAATCAACAGTATCAGAAAATGCATGGTTTTGACAGAAATCGCTAAAATGAGGACTTCCATTTTTCTTTATCTCAGTAAAATGTACATGCAAAAATATTTTACTGTAATTGGAACAGTATTTTTGGAGAAAACAGGTCTTTTGTTGTAAAAAATGTCATTTTTCAGGAGAGCAAAATGAAAAAAGGCGCAATTTTTTCGCTGATTTATTGTCAATATTTGTTTTTTCTTGTTGATTATATTGGCAAGACTGATGATAAACTACAGAAACCTTCTTAAAAAGTTTGTTTTGTTTTTAAAGAAAAAAGTATGTTTTTGGGTTTTTTTGTGTGTAGAAAATGAAGTGTCAAACTTTCTCGATAATTTTCGACCGTTTCCAATTGCCAAAAATTTGTTAGTAAGGTCTTAAAATGTCCACCAAAGACTCTAGTAATGTAACTTGGACATTCTGAAATAATTCCTAGAAATTTCAAGGCTAATTACGAAGAAAGCAGTGCACTTTTATCAAAAAGATATAAATGAGAAGGTAGAACAGTAACCCATTCATTCCCATCAGTCTTCCATTTAACTATAGGAAAAACCCCCTAGTAAAATAAAAATAAGTGTAAAACTAGGGAGTACATGTCTCTGAGGATAACAAGGTTCCAAGTTCCAAGGAGTATTACAAAGCAAAATTGATGAAATCATCGAAAATAAGAGTAAGGGAAAACAGAAACAATGCGATGTTAGAAAACTGACAAATAAAAATGGACATACAGAATTAACAGAATAGTTATTGTTTAATTTTCAGATAATTAAACATGTAAACTCATATTCGTTCAACCGGCCACGCCGCACCAAAATACATTTGCAAGCGGCATTCAAACCAGGAAGCGGTGTCGTCAAAGATAATTTTTTGCTCTATTTCACAATGATGGTATCAAGCCGTAAATATAACCGTCTCGTCTAGACAATAGAAAAAATTTTACATGCTTGTTTACGCGGTTCACGCTAACGAACTTTCTGGAACGGTTGCCAGCCGGGGAAGGGATATATCTGAAACCGATCAACTTCGCCGATTTTAAAAACAGTGTGCTTCTAACTGCGAACCAAGTTAGAACCCTCCGTTGCCAAGCTCAACGTAAAACAATATTTTCTGAATGATGTGGTCATTTCTTTAAATTAACTATAATACTTCGTTCACGATTACTAGTTTAATGTAATCTTCGTTACGTTGTTGTTTTTGTTCATTTATTTATTTAACAAGTCTAATAAATGGTTAAATAAAAGTGTCCATTGTTTTTGTTGGATGAAGTTGAGAAGGCAAACCTACTACAGCACATTTCTTCATTCTAAAATTACAGTCCACTCGAAATTCGAACTACGATGCAGTTTAAAAAGGCGGTAACACATTGTTGGCCGTCCTGGGAAACTGGCACAACATAGGGCTTATTTCAGAACCCTCAACAGTTATTTATACACCAATTGCGTTATATAGATCCTAACGCACGGAGGGTAACAACCAGCCACAGGGCCTCTGGCCCGATGGATGAATATTGCCCGATCCAGTAACGGTGCATAAAAGATTTTATTTTTCATGAAAAATGTATTTTATTTTGATGAAAAACCGATTTTTTGATATTTTGACGTTTGCTGTCAGTGTTTCATTATATTTAATGAACGTCATTGCTGCTTTGTTTTATATACGTCTTATAAAAGTAATGGAAATAAATATCGATTTTCCAAAAGATATCAAAGAAAATATGCACCCAAAACAACCAAAAATTTATTGCCGGAGTAATCCAGACCCTCCTCGTAGAATTAGCAGGCGTTATGGCCATAACGCCCGCTCATTATGCCCTATGGCGTTATGAGTGTATTTGTAGCAACCGTATCCAATGTAAAATAAACAAATAATATACAAGTGAAAAATAAAATAAATTGCGTGGCAGGAGAAATACTTCTAACGTTCACATATGAAAATGAAACAGGAAGAAAGGCATGATCGAGGAGAAGAGGGAGAGATAACAACGAACGAAGTAATAAAGGGATTGTACAAATAAAAGATGGGAAAGGAAAAAGTTTGGATAATGTTGAAGGACATGTGAAAAGAATGAATAAAAATATACCATGAGTACAAAAAAATTAAAATTATTAATTTTGATTATTTTGCCCGAAAATATTTTAATTTTGACATAAAACTATTTTAACGAATTACAACATATATAAGAATTTATAAATTTCTATAAAAAAAAAATACGTTTTTCCTTTACTACTTTTTGTTTTGAAAAATATTGTGCAGAGGCTTCTGTATCTGCAGAGTAGGGAGGGTGAGTTAGTCCCACAGCACTTATGCCACATTTGACCCATTATACATCCTCCCGAGGAGTTGTCCTCCTAGGTCATCGTCCATTCTGTCCTTTCCAGGAAAGTGGACAAGTCACTAGGAGACATCTCCTTTATATAGGCAGTTGTAGGCCAAGACTCACCGAACACGCACTCTCTCATTGACTCCGGGCAATCGCATAGGTCATGATTGACCGTTTCCTCTTCCTGTTCACACATCCTGCATAGACGTGTGTCCACTAGCCCCATTGTATGGAGGTGTTTCCTTAGATGACAGTGGCCAGTCAGAAATCTTACTACTAGACGTAGGTTTTTCCTGGTCATCGCCAAGTATTTCTTCGACGCCAGCTTCCCAGGGTCGCCCAGTGTGTCCCTGGCAAAACTGCATCCCTCGATTTCATCCCATCTCGTTAGAGATTGAGCATGGGTGTAACGTTTGGCTACTTCCGCAATTGCCGAAGTCGTCAAGCTGGGTCCTAAAAGTCTTAGTCCAGCCGCTTCCCTGGCTAAGGAATCGGCAAGGCGGTTTCCTTTACTCCTGTCGTGCCCTTTAACTCACCTCAGGATAATATTGTTATCTACCTAGGCGTTAGCTAAAGCTTGATGGCACTCTAATACTAGCCCTGATGTAACACGCCGTCTATTCAAGGCTAGTAGAGCTTGTCTGCTGTCAGTGCAGAGTATTGTGTTTTTGCCAGAAATTCCTTTTCTGGTTAGTTCTTTTGTGGCAATTGAGATACCAGCCAGTTCTGATTGAACCACGCTGGTATTTTTTCCCATTCCCACTTTATACTTAGGCTTAGTGATCTGGAGTAGACACCACATCCTGAGCCTTCTTTGGTTTTGGATCCGTCTGTGTATATGCGTATTGCATTTACAGCATCTGACTCTGTGTTCTGTTTTATTTGTATTTTGTAGGGTTTGTTAAACTCAAAATTGGATTCAATTACATCGATGACCGCCTGCAGCAGAGGTAGTGCAGTAAGCGCTTCTCGCCATAGGCTTAGTCTCAATTGACCCACTCCTAATTCTTAATTCGGGTTTTATACCAGCCGTGCGCAATCGTAACATGGCCATCAACGCAACCTCTTTGACGTGCAAGTCCAGAGGTGTCAGACCGGCAATTAATTCCATGGCCACGGTTAGTGTTGTTCTCATGGCTCCTGTTATGTTTAAACAAGCCATTCGCTATATTTGATATAATTTGTGGATGGCCGTTGCTTGTAGAACCTTCGGTCCCCATGCAATGGCTCCGTATAATAACATGGGTCTTATGATTGCATTGTAGATCCAGGTGACCACTCGGGGTGTGCAGAGGCTTAAGAAGTTGGAAAGTTTTTCATTTTAAGTACATTATTTTGCAATAAAAATATCATCACTACTACCAGTGACATGTACCTAATGATTACAGTCACGTGTTATGTCAGTAAAAGCAGTGCTATAATATATTTAAACACTTTTAACGATTTACAAAATGATAGAGTTGCCACGTTAAGAGTAACGCAATTAGACACAAATGTTCAATTTAATTCCATCACAAATAGTGCATTCTGTGAGTCGGACGAACACACAAAGTTCTTAATCAACCACCAAAGTACGCCCCCCCCCCATGTTTTCGATGATGCTGAATACGATGGGGGAGTTAAAATTCTTTTTGAGTTAGCCCCACTCCCTAAATGGTCAAAAACCACCCCCAAAAGGGTGAATCGCCGTTTTCGAAGATGCTGAACACGATGGCGGTGGTTACAATTCTTTGAGAATTAACCACATCCCTCAAACGGCCAAAAACCACCCCGTTAATTTATTTTGTTTTGAAGTAAATACATTTAATAATAGATATTAAAATCTGATAGTCAAGAGACCTCATTTTTTAGAATTTTTTTAGTTCATGACCCTCCACGTATAAAAAATATCGTGAGAGCATCATTTACGAAATACTAATTAAAATTTTGCTTATAAAACTTTGACAATAAAAATACAAATTTGTTTGTTTCGTCATTACCAAACTTATAATTAACCTCTCATCTTGATTCTATTTAAGAATTGATACCTCAGCACGTGATGGAATAATGATTGTGAAAAAATCTGAAGAATTTCAATTTCAATCACAAGACATAGATATCCAGGTATGCAATAACATTAAAAAAGGAATTTAATTTTATAGTTATATTTCTTAAGAATTTATTACTAGTACTATATACAAGGCTAAACTTTAAATGGCATGATGTCATTTTTTTTGACGATATAAAATAACAGCTCAGAAAAGGTACTCAGAGAAAGGAATTAATTATTTTCACCCGAAGCCATGAAACACTTGAAGCGAGACCGTAATTTATTTCTGTAATTTATAAGTGGTTACTTCTAATGATTTAATTTCTATGGATAGTGATACAACGATACCTTTATTGAATCATACATCTTTCGCTGAGTGATTAATATTTTTCAAATTCTCGTAACTCAATAGTTTTCGTAATAAATGTACCTCGCACGGAGCCTTGATATCTGATTAATTAATTTTGGGTATAAGGCCATACATAACTTTTTATCAAGAATAACTTTTTTCATAAAACAAATAATAAAAAAGTTTTCCATATGGTGTCGACTTAATTCGACACACTGTATTTGTATAGATGATATATATATATATATATATATGAATATTTGATGTATATTACATATTTATATATTAGTAGATAGACGTATAATGGTTTATTACAAGGGGATGGTGTGAGAATTCGTGTATATGCTCATATTCACTCTTCTGATTGCGGTCAAAACAACTCATAAGGATCGCGTTTTAGGACCTCGCGTCCATGGCGCATCGATATTTGGATAATGTTCCCTAGTTTCAAAGATTTTAACCGAGGCCCAATTTCCGTAAGCTCCGTGCTTTGTACCTTGATAGAAATCGCATTTGATTACTCTGGAAAATTGTTTTTATTTGCAATTGCAATTTAGTATTGATGGATTTTAATTCTATAAAATGCTGTACCGGTCGACCTGAATTAGGGTTTTCTGGAAGACTTTAAAGAATACAGCACTTTTTACACATATAGGTTGAGTCATCAACTAATCTCAAAATCAATTGTTTATCGTACTATGAATGAACAACTTCTGTATCCCTTTCACTTACAAAAAGTGCATACTACGACAGCAAACGATTATCCTGCACGACTAGATTATAGTTAGTGGTCTCTCCAACAGGTAATACTTTTTTAAACAAGAAACCACCATAGATTACAAACGGACTTGTGTCGCTACCAACTCGTAGATTAAGATTCGTGCATTATTTGAGTGCACAACTTCTTATAAATATTGTTTTTTAATAGATGGATTGGAAAGGAAGGTCCACTTCGATAGCCGCCAGATAGTTTACCAGACGTATTATATATAATAAACAATTATTGCTATTTATTAATAAAAGTGTCATTCTAAATATTAGTGGTTGGGTTTAATAAATAATATAGCACAAATAAATCGATTTAGTCAACATATATAACACTTTTGAATCTGACATTACTATGAAATTAATTAGAAACGACAATTATTATTTAAATGTCAGTGTTTAAAATTTATATTTAAACAAAATAGTTATTTTTGTTGAGGCGTAGATAAAGTATAGTACGTAACAGTTGTAAGTATAATACGTACTCGTGGAATTACGCACTCGTACGTAATATGCTACTTAAATCTCTTGATACGTAATATACTATTTTTTATTTTCTACTACTGAATTTTTACAGTTCTTAGTGCAAATTAAAAACAACAATACACATTTTCCTCTGTAACCATGTTACAAAAAAAACTTTGTCGTAACATTTATCAATCGGGCGAAGTCTTTGACGCTACCTTGACCTCCTACACGATAAAGTGAACGGATCATATCAAATTATCTTGAAAAACATACTATCACTTTCCGAAATACCAATGATGAGTCTTAAATTGCTTGGATGCAAACCCAGATGTACAAATGCATTACACTAATCTAAGAATTATCCGATTTATCTGATCTTATGCAATGACATCGGATATCTTTCACACGAAATAGGCGTGGAATTTAATGAATTCATATCGAAACTATTACGGCTGATGGAAGGAGCGTAAGTAAATGAAGACATTTGCCAAGTATTATGATTAATTTCAAATAGTATGTCCTACCGAAGGTTGTATAATAGAGTGTTATTGTATTTCGAATGAATGGAAAAAGAATCCAAATTTTTTGATATGTTATTGTCTTGTAAAAATCTGTTTATGTAGTTGTTGTTTCGTAAGAGGCGTGGTAACATTGTATTTTTGAATTGTTACAAACGTAATTATTTTTATTGTATTTTAAAATGCGTACAGTAAAATTGAACGACTGCTTTGAAAAATATTACATTAATGTGTAATTTTGGCGTTGGAAATGATATATTGCACAACCAGCGCGAATTGATATGCATTTCCCACGAGTAAAGTATTGAATAGTTTATATCAATACGTGTGGAAATTGTGTATTTCGCGCGAGTTGTACACTATACTTTTTCTACGATTACGTATTTCTTATTTACAAAATGAAAGCATACAAACAGTTTATATTTTTATTTGGAGGCCAGTGTCGACAACAATTGCCAGTCAGATTTAATACGATCGCGCTGTTACGCATAAATTTGATTGCAAAACACCTTTATTTATTGTTATTAACTGTCCACAATGTCGGTTATGCTGAGATGTGGGTTCAAACCGGTCAATTTAACAATTTTCTGACAAAAAAGCCTCACCAAAGGCAAAAAACTCGTCGAAAGCCATCATGTTTCCTACGTGTATTCGACATGAAAATTGGCGGATCGTCTAAGATCAAAGTGACTGGTACAAAGGGCCGCATTAAAAGTTTTATAAAAATTAGTTATTTATTTCATAAAAAATATATTTCCTACGGGTTCGGCCGTAGCAAATGAACATATATATTTAAAACTATGTATGTTTCTTAATTGATGTTTATGATCCTATGATCTTTTTGGACTACTTACTTTCTTTTAATTTGCTTTTATACTTGTTTGGATAATCTTTCTTGTGCCGTTTTTTGTTCTTATTTATTATAAATTACCACCGTTTATCATCGATATTATTCCACAAAAAATTGTTTGAAATAAAAGTTGTGCGGCCATGATTGAATTTTATTAAAATGGCTTTTTTGCTGATTTTAAAAAAAATAATAATAATAATATGTAAAGAGATAAAAGGGGAAATTGTAATGGTATCGAATTTAAACCTTTTAAAATTATAATTCATAGCTTGCAGAGAAACATTTAAGGAAATAAAAGTAAACAATAACCTATAATTTTCATATTTTAATACATTTTAAACTAACAGACTTTAAAAAGTAAAACTACTAAATTTAACATGGCAGTCCCATAAGAGTTTTTCACACCCAAATTTAAATTATTTAGAGTATTTATAACATGAAAATGTGGTAATACTATAACCTAAAACTGAGATAGTAATTGTGTGATATAATAACTATTTAAAAGAATTAGAAGCTATGTAAAAAAATAATCTAACCTCAAAATAGAATTTCAGAATACAAGGAATAAAAATGTTTTATTAAGAAAATTGTGGTAAAATTAAAATAAATTAGATCGTCCCTAGTCATAATGTCATAAGTAAAAACTTGAAAATACATCAGAATCAAATTTATTTACATTTTAAAGTTACTAAATAATAAAATTTTAAATTCGAAAATAGAGCTTAATATTAAAATAATGTAACAAAAATTATATCAAAAACTTTCTTTCTTGTTAGATTTTAATATGTAATGTGTGAATCTATGCGGGAAAATACTTTATTTTTCAATTAATTACGTAATTTTCTTAAAGAAATCAATAAAAATCGATCAAGCTGGCTGTGAAATCTACGAAATATAAAACTATTTTCCCAAATGATTCTCGGCTTTTTGTCAAAAATCCATTGAAGAGTTCACATCGATCAGTGACATTAAAACAATTGAATTTAGCTAAGAAATCCAGAGTTGACTTAAAAATTAAAAATACCTGTTCCTGTGTTTATAAAAGAAATGTGTATTTGTTCCTGAGAAAATAACACTAAATTTGTTCCTGAACATGTAATTATCCATCAGTTTCCAATACCAATAGTTGAAATTCATCAGTTTCCAGTACTAATGGTTGAAGTTTATGAAGTTCCAGTCCCAATTGTAGAAGTTACTAGTTTCACTAAAAATAGAAGTTAAAGAAATTTAATAATAAAAAGGTACCTTTTTCTTTTTCTTTTAAGTATCATATCTAAAAGATTAAGCCAGGGGTTCCTAAACTGTGGTACGCGTACCCCTTGGTGGTACGTGAGACATTGTCAGGGGGTACGCGAGCAGTACTATGGCAAGTTTGTTTGATGCGCCGTTTAATTTTAGCTTTTAAAAAAATAAATTATTTTAGTTTATTTTGTGGTACGCCATAATATATAGTAAAGATTAAGGGGTACGCCAACGGAAAAGTTTGGGAAACCCTGGCTTAAGCAAATATCAATTGCCATTAATAATAATATAAAGTTTTTTTAAACGAATCAAAAAAGTAAATAAATAAAGTTAGTTGACATACATAAAAAAAGTAGGGTTGAAATATTAGATAGGTTAATAAAAACAGAAGTGTTTATTAGATGACTTTAATAAAATAAAAAGGGATACTTGTTTTGTAATTCATTCGTTATTATTGATTTTACATATTAAGCTATTTAGAACTCACATCTGAGGTAAGAGTCCACAATTTTTAGATCTCTATTATATAGATTGTGCCCATGAAAAATTTATAGATCGTATAGGTTCTGTCTAAGAGTACAACACCCGGTAATTTCATAATTTATTTTTTCGTTGCAAGCTGGGTGAATATAACATTAAAAAAAAGAGAAATAAAGATATTGTTATTTTATTTTTCATTAAAATAAAACCTAAAATAAAAGTTAAAGTAAGAAATTGAATTATAATTAAATCATAAAAAGAAAATATAACTAAATTTTTATAATAGATATTATACCTGCCTTGTTTTCTTCGATCGACCGATTTGCGCTCTCTTGAAATATAATTTTAAATTCACTTCATAACATTTTACAATTATTTGTTTAAAAAAAAGATGATAACATAAGAAAAATAATAAACCATCTTTCCAACACACTTTTATCCAGACTTGGGCCTGGAAAAGTTTATATATAATATAAACGTTCGTGTTTGATTTATAAATGTTCTTTATTTTTTTTTTTTATTTTTATAAAATAATCCACAAAATTCATACATTAAAAACAAATAAGTTGTATGAGAGAAAAAACTGAAAGATGTCGAGGCAATATTATTATAGAGAATAACAGAATAATTAGAGAAGCCGATCATCTGTGTAAGCCTAATGTTGCAACAACAGAAGTGCGGAATTGGGTCTTCAATGTTAGAAAAAGAGCTAGTAGGGAAGACGACACTTATTTGCCGATGTCAAAAATATATCAGGATGAATCTAAAAAATTATATAATAAGGGACTGGATTTCGTGACAGAAATAGCAAAATTTACTTCAGTAAAAAGTGGTTTAAACGGCTGTAGAAAACGTGCGTATTGCCAGCAGAGAGATCCTGCCACAGCATTGGAAATAGTATTTCCAGAAGAAACTATTACAATGATAAAACTGATTTCTTATTCATCGACGAGAGCTCTCCCTCTGGGGACAGAATATTGGTGTTTGCCAGTAACAAAGCTAGGAAGATTCTAGCTAACAGTACGGACACCGTATGGATGGAACATTCAAAAGCTGTAGTAAGCAATTTTATCAAATATACCACATCCAGCATACTAGAGGAGACAAATACAATTCCATTGTTGTTTGCATTACTCACAAACAAAACCAAAGAGACATACGATCGAGCATACGATCTATTGTTTTCTTCAGTCAAAGACAAAATGCCGAATTAGAAACCATCTCTTAAAAAAAACAAAAAATCTTTTAAACACACCAAAGATTATATTATGTATAAACTTTGCCAGTCCTAAGTAAGTTCTTAACTTCTAATTCATTTAAATATTCATGTCCTGCTCCTAATTGCAGAAGTAAATGAATTTAAAATTATAATAATAATAATAATAATAATAATAATAATAATAATAATAATAATAATAATAATAATAATAATAATAATATAAGGGGTGGGTGGCTCAGCGGTAGAGCACTGGACTCATAATCCAAGGGTTGTGGGTTCGAATCACACCAAAGGCAGAAATCATTTACTGATTTTTAATTAATTAAAAATTTAGAAATTGATTTTCATATACCAGGTGTGATTCCTCACTCGACCATTCACTGTTGGGTTCTAATTAACAGTGCTGTTCCTAAAGTGGCGCTGGGAAACAGTAACAAAGCATACACAGAACACGAGGCTAATGGCCATAGTAGTCGATGCCGTTGGCACAGAAGTAAAAAAAAAAAAATAATAATAATAATAATATACGCCCTGCAATTCACTCCCTTACGAGTGAACCCCAGAAGATCTGCAGCTTGTGCGGGGACGGCTATTATTATTATTTGCCGTGGCGCTGGGGCGACTTACTGATGCTTGATGGCGCATTTGCTTTACAGTTGTGGGAAAACCCAGAAAAACCACACAACACCACCATCGACAACGATGGACTCCCCCAGGATTTTAAATCTTTGCAGCGTAAACTAACATCGAAGTAATTAATGTTAAATACGCTACAAATCATGCCCAGAAGTAGGCAATGAAAATTTTTATTTAAAAATCTCATTGTCTAGACCGGGGCACGAACAGAGCGCAAATCGGCCGAGCGCAAGTTGGCCTAATCCGATGGCGCATTTGCTTTACAGTTGTGGGAAAATCCAGAAAAACCTCACAATACCATAAAACCATAATTAGAAATAGTAAAATAATTAAATTTAAGGATTTAGTAATAAAAACGCGATTAAATCAAACATAAATCTTTTTGTTTTGGCTGAGATAACGTACACACAATAAAATTCTTCAAACGGTTTCTTGTATAATATAATGGTTCATTTAAAAACTAAATTATTACAAAATAAAAAGTGGTACCTAATAACTCTCATTTCAAAAATTAAAACAATAGGTCATATGGGTAAACACGTCATGTAAATTCTCAAATTAGACAAGATTTTGTCTAGTTACGTTCTATTTCTTACCGCATTACGGTAAATTTTGATTCATAATTAACGTTGGGTTCGCACTGAATACTATCAAATAACTTATGACATGAAAAAAAATGAAATGCTTATTAGAATTTTAAATTATTTGAAGAATGCCCTTGAAACTATTATTAGCCTAATTTTTAATAAAAGTCCTGTTAGTTATTTACAAACTGGGTCAGGTATACGAATTAACAAAATGGGATATCCATAATAATAATTTTTTATTTAAATACAAAAATATTAGAAACTTGTCGGATATCAGTAAACCTAGTTGACCAACAATCTTATGTATTTACATTACGAAAGGTCAAGTGTTAGCAAGGAAGTTAGATTTGACAATTGACGAATGTTAACAATACTATATCTTGTATTTTTAAATTTGGGAAATAAAGACGTTTATTATTATTATTAAATAAATTAATTTCGTTTATTGTTTTCTTAAACGAAATTAGACATATTTCAAAATGTTCCCTTTAAATTTCTCTGAACCCATCCAGATTTTGGAATTCGAAAGTAAGAGACATTGGTAATGTCATCGAGAAACAATCACGTGACCAAAAGTGGTATCAATTTTTTTATTAGCCCAAATCAATGGGCAATCACTTTTGTTTGTGCTATGTGGAATACTATCAACTTTCGTCATTTTTCTTTGGACATTGTCTACCCCTACATTACTTGTACATTCCAAATGATTAAAAATAGAATAAACGGTACAAATGTTTCCCATCTTATCTATTTAAAATAAAATTAATGTTAAATGGAAATAGACGTGGTCCTGCAACAGTGGCGCCGTGTTCCATATCTCTATTTAGGAAAGAGATAGGAATACAATTTTCTATAAAAAAAGTCGTTCATTGAGATTATAGCGTAAAAATAGGAATATTTGCCATTTTTCTAAAAAAAGAGCTGTTTTAAGGAAATCGCTTCTTATGGATCGATAATATACAGGGTGTTCCATTTGATATAAGGAATGTGTGGCAAGCTGTTTTTCATACCCTGTATATCACAGGTCGATTTCAGATACATCGTTTGAGAGAGTCACCAATGTAGAATATTTGACCAATAATAAATTTTAATGGGACTTGGCAACTTCATAATTTCAAATATTCTGAGTGATGAATATTGGAAAAAATGTCATACTCGTAATCTCAAAAACCGTCAATATTTTCGAAATATAAACATGCATAAACATAAACATAATACAGGTTGCCATTTAACAAAACAAAGTTGAAACCCGCCCAGAAAAAATTGAACATCCTGTGTAACTGTATTTTTTTTATTTTGTCGAGCTCGATCAATAAGGTAACATTATAGAAAATTGTCATTCTACGCTAGTCAACTAAGAAACTAAAAGGGCAGTTAGCGGAAAGTTTAGGTACAGTCCTAATTCTTTTTATTCTTTATGTTTTCGTGGTCACTGAACACGAATTTGAGGTTTGCTGCCATTATTTTGTTTGTTTTTAAGTGTATTTTATTTAGCTCAATGTAATACGTTGTCAAAATTATTGTAACAAGGCTCGTTTCCTTGAAAAAAGGCAAAATTTGGCGTATTTTCAATTGTTGGAAATTCTGCACATTTTTCAACACACTCTAGCGGGGTAACTATTGGTCTCAGAAAAAATTGTTTTTTATGAAACTTGTGGGAAATTTACCTTTAATTGGGTATAAAATAGTCTTTTCGAAAAAATGCATACCTACCGATATTTAGGCCAAAAACTAAAAAAAAGGACAAAACTTGCATTTTTTTGCAAAAAAAAACAATGTTCCAGCCAAAATATCCATCAGCAAACATCAAATTCGTGTTCAGCGACCACCGAAAAGAAAAAAATGAATTAGGACTGTACCTACACGTTCCTTTAACTTTGCTAAGTTGACTAGCCTATTCTATCTCTTTCCTAAATAAAGATATAAAACACGGCGCCACTATTGCAGGACCCTGTATATATGACAATTATAAAACAAAAAGTTTCTTAGTAATGCATTTTTATCAAAATGATCTAGTAACACGAAGTTCAACGTTAATAATAATAATAATAATAAAAACTATTGTAAAATATAAACTAGTTGTTAAAAATTTTATTTCATTTTGTAGAAAGCTAATTCCAAGATTCAAAGAATAAATTCACACTTTCTTCACTAAAAAATTGCAAAACTAATTGAAGTAAATGCTTGTTTAATTACTTCAAAAGCAGATATTGTTGATATTTCTAACGAAACAAATTAGAAACAATGTAAGCGCATTCAGGTACGTTTCAAAAATGTTTGTTAATAAAAGAATGTAAATCATTCAGACATGGTTAGTTTGGAAGATCCATTAATAATTCTGTCAAGTGTTTGTTGCCGGGTCATAGAAAATGGATTGTTTTTGGTGCGATTTAATCTGTAGCACTTTCGATAAATTTTTTAAATAAGACGGTTAATTAAGTAAAAGATTCTCTCTCATTTATAAACCTGTCAGAAGCGTTGTTATAGAAATTAAAGATGTAAATAACGATATTTAATTCCATAGAGATGTATGGTAAATTAAAAAAATAGAAATTTAAAACAAATAATTGTATTGGTTCGTTGGAGCCATGATTGGATCTAGAAAAACTATAATAAAATTTATAATTACCAAATACACAGACCCATACACATTTTGGAGCTCAAGATTTTCTGTTTTTATGTAATTTTGTCATCCAGAATCCCAAAATACCATCATCAGCTTTAGTGTTGGAGATATTGCCTATGAATCCTGTTATTTTAAACTAAAAAGTTAAAGGAAATGCGTTTATTCAACTAAATAGACATATGCGAAGATATGCTACTCGCCAAATAAACAAAATAAAAATTAATATGAACTTTAGACTTTTTCAACACCTAATTCATCAGTAAGTAAGTATCATGCAGATACTCCATTTTTCTTCCATGGTTCCCCCTGCTCCTCCCTAAGGTCCCCTAGATGTTCTGGAAATGTGGCTGCTGTGGTAGTGAAACTTAATACCCATATTACAACCGAGTTTTTAAAAGTTGTTAAGAGCAAACCGAACCACTTGAAAAATTTTAATAACCTTTTAAGCCTTTAGTTTGACGCACAATGGGCCAAATGTGGCCTACGTGCTGTGGGGTAACCCACCCTTCTAGATTTACAGATACAGAAGCCTTTAGTTTTTGTCTGATTTTTGTGAAATTTTCAGGAAATACTAATAATTCCAAAACTTAGGGTGGAGAAATCTTGATTTTTTTGTAAACCTTCGAAAAGTATTTATTTGGTTAATTTTAAATGGAAAATAACAAAAAGAAATATCCGCGCATTCTGCATTAAATCTATGAAAATTTGCTCCTATTTGTTTTTAAAAATATTAATTACTTTTTAAATAATATGGTTTCCCATTTTCTTCTTAAATATCTTTGTAAAGTGCTGCCACATCATTACATACATTTAAAGCTGTCGAGAAATATTCCATGGCCAAGTGTTCCCAGTGGCGCGCATATAAATAAAATTTTATATTAGAAAATCCTCATAAAATAGAAGTGAAGTTTGCTTCTCACAAGAACTCCGGTTGCCACTTAATATGTCTTTCACTATTTGTGAGTTTTAACATTTTTCTTATCTGAAGACCCACTTTTTTGACGAAAGCTAGATTTTTTCAATTTTTTCTGGCATCTAAGAAATTTACTGGGCCTAATGCATCTGCGTGAAAAAATCCATCAAAAACGGCCAGAATTATGAAAAGACTACTTGTGAACTAATTTACGGCCAAAAAACTAATACCTACAATCGGTCAACCACCATATTCTCCTGATCTAGTTCAATGTGACTTTTTGTTCCCCAAACTCACATTGTCGCTCCCTGAAACCCCTTTTGAAGCACACGTGTGCGGAAAGTACTTTCCGCACACGTGTAAATTACTTTCCTATCTGTTCTACAAGTTCATATACCTTATTTATTTTAACGAGGCAGTTACGTCACACGTCAAAAATCTGCGGCGTTGCCAGGTAGATTTTTTTTTCGTTCACTTAAAGATAAAATTGTACCAGTTACTTTTTTTTCCTAGCTTGAATCTAAGTGCATCTTATGTGCTATCAACTTGATTGAAGATTGGAATGGATGTAAAGAAGAACTGCTAGTCTATAGAACAATAAAATGTTGATTATAAAGCATTTTCAAAAGTAAGAAAAGTGTTTTAAGATTCAAATAAAAATTAAAACTTTTGGAATTTTTATTGTAATATGCCTCTATGTTATAGTACATTGACACGTTGGAAGTCAATTTTTAACTACTCTAAATAAATCAAGAATTTTCGCTATGTCACAGCGACAACGTCGCGAAGTGTTACCAACATTTAACAGTTATTTTCCCCTGGACGTTAAGTTTAAATCGTATTTGTTCTTAGTGTTTTCGTGTTTATTCCGATGACAACAGAAATAACTAGAAATTACGTCACTGCCTCGCTAAAATAAATAAGGTATAGTTATTGTTTTGTTTTCAAATAAATGTTAATTTATAATATAAAATATATACAAACAGACATAGAACCTGTCACAAATAAAACCATCACATTTCACAATATTTGGCAAAATTATCGCGTGGTCGTAGGAAAAATAGTGTACATTACTTGTGCGAAAGTGATTTTTCACACTTTGTCGCACTCGTCCGACTATATTTCCCACTCGTGTGAAAAGTGTCACTTTCCGCACTCGTTATGTAATATACTATTTCATGATTGAATGTAAAATTTGTGTTTTATTTAATGATTTCCGGTACTTTTTTTACAGAATGTAACGTATTTTATGTATCTTTTTCCTCACAAGATGTCAAGAGATGTTTTGCATAGGATATACTCGTAAGAGTCTGAGGGCTAATAAATAAATAATAGTTAAATAAATAAACAAGTTTGACTATTTTTCTTGAAATCCACTTTTGCCCAAATACTTTACAGTATGTTTTCAAATTTTTGAAAACCGAGTTTTCTGCAAAGACAGTATTTCAAGAACGAAGTTTTCTACTTTTTTTACCAGTTTTAGAAAGTACCTTGTCTTTAAATATATATTTACATATTTCGTTTATAATTTTTGTACATAGTTTTTCAAGGAAAACTTATGAATTATTATAATAATTATAATCATATTTGTCAGTAGTAATTTGATCATTTTAATAGTAAGACCGGAAAATAGTGTTTTGCAGGTCGAGGCAAGCAGATTCAAGGACGAGCCGTAGGCGAATCCTGGAAGCTTGGACTTCTCGTATATTACGAGTGTTTTAATATATGTGCATCTTGAGTTTTAAGGGATGCACAAACTTTTATCAAGAATAAGTTTTTGTCGAAAAAGCCTTAATAAAAAAGGTTCCCATATGGTGCGTACTTTGGGGGTGACACTGGATAAGGTCTTGATTGGCAAAATGTTATTTTCTGGACGTACAATTATCCAGAAAGTGTATATTTGCTGGTCTCTCTTAAAAAAAGTTTTTGAATGGTATTCTATACAATAGTTATTATTAAAACGGATACGGCTATAATTGATAACGATAATATTGCATGGGGCGTTTTTTGCGTTTACATATGCATAATTTCATAACGAAAATCGGAGCCCTTTCCATAGACGTACACAAGTGAATAAATACAATAGAATTAAACGCTGACATTAAATTGTTTTTATTAATTTACTCATTCAAGACACACGTCGATAATTTAAAATACTTAAATGGGTAGTATGGTGCTATTCTCTCTCTCTCTCTCTCTCTCTCTCTCTCTCTCTCTCTCTCTCTCTCTTAGACAACAATAACGGCGTTGGCCAATTCAGTCACTATCACTATGTCACAGGTACCAAATAACAGGTTCTTCATCTTCTTACGCAACATCAGTTGTTCGAGACAGTTATTTTTACTGTACAAAACGGAGATGACTATTTGCCCATGCGGTATGTATCTTTATCTGGAAATGTTAAATGATGGTATTGAAGAAAAGTAGTAGATTAATTACGGGTACAGTTTCGTTTCTTTCGTCTTTGGTCACGTCGACGATCGTACCGGTAAAAACGGTAACAGTATGTTTAAATGTCCTTTCAGAAATTGTCTGTAATCGATGAATTGTAAAATCAACTCAGAAAATGATAAAAATAATGTTGGTGTCAAGTTAGACGTATTATACCGGACAACTTGCTTATTACTATAATTTATCAAAACACTGCTGATCCATAGACGTGACACGTTCTTAAAATTATTATTACCTTATTAGTTCCCAAGAAAGATAAGTGTTTATAATAAGGTATACTAAAAAAAGTATTTAATATATCCAATAAAAAAATGCAGTAATATTATCCAACTTTCACATTTTCTATTCTTCTTTAGTGGTGTGATATACTGTCTGTTCCCAGTTTTCAGATTTTACATTATTTACCGCCTCTAACTGTTTAAAAGAAGTATTTTTTACTGAAATCTTCATCTTTTATAAAACCAGCTCAATAAGATTTGGTTCGTAATTATGAAAAATAATGTATAATACATAAGGAGGATGGAACAAGGACTGAGGAGGGTTGGGGAAGAAAAATAAACCAGGAATTGGAAGAACTTTTTAAAAATCCTAACATAATAGCAGTTGTCAAGGCTCAACGAATAAGGTACATGTAGAAAAGTTAAATTAGTGCTAAAAAGAAAACCAATAGGCAGAAAAAGAAAGGGTAGTCCAACAAAGAGATGGATCAACAATACAGAAGAAGATCTAAACGCAATAAAAGCTAGAAACTGGAGACAGAAAAGAATGGCGTGGAATAGTGTAAGACATACTGGAACATAGATAAAATAGGTAAAATAAGAAATGAACTTTATAAATTATAGAGATATTAAATTAAATTGTATAAAATGCAATGTAAGCCCTATGACTCCAATGCCTGTAGATAAATACACATAAATGTATAATACTCTCTACTTTTGGTCTCTCCAACCCAAATTTATGATGTATTACAGGGACAATAATTTTATTTTTACAAATAACTTCAAAATTGAAAATAAAAAGTAACGGTAAATAAAATAATATTCTGATATTTGGTAGTTCTTCATTGTATAGTAGTTAAAAATGAGAAATATGGATTAACGTCTGTGTAATATGGAATATTCAGCCAGACTGAAGCACAATATTCAGAAGCAGAGAAAACAAGACCAAAAGTAGAAAAACACCTATTGAATTTGATGCTCTCCCTTGTCGTATCACACAATTTTGTTAACATTATCCCTTTTCTTTAGTTTCTCTTCAGCTTATCACATCTTGAAAGATCATGTTTTGTTTATTCCAGGTATTTTGGTGTTAGGTATGCCAAGAGTGACATATTAAAACCGTATATTGAGTTTTTTGGACATCTTGTTATTTAACTCGAAACGGATAACTTGTACTTTTGGGGGCTTTGTACAGAAGTTTCTTTCTACAAGATTCAGGTCTTACCAATATACAAACGCAATTAACATAAGTCACTCAAACAAACTGTATACACTAACATAGACATCCCACTCTAATCTGGGGTTCTTTGTCAAAGTGATTGACAGTAGATTTTGTCCTCTGGGGAAGAATCTTAAGGCGAATGGAGATATACGACAACAATTATAATGTAATTGTCTTCTTTTTGTTGACTCACGGAAGCTCTGTTTTTTCTTTCTTTTTCGAAGCCTGGGAATTGAAGGAAAGCCGTAATATTGTTCAATTATCTTTCTGATCAAATCAGATCCCTTAATAATGTCTTTTGACAAGGAGTGAGGGTTATCAGAAGGAACACTGTCGTAGTAGTCAAACGATTTGTCGGCAACATCATCGGTCAGGATCCGGAGGGCTTCTTCCTACGCCTTGGCCTACAAGAGAGTCTTTTCTTTCTTGTTGATTTAATTGTCATGTTTCCCTATATATTTTCTACTGTTATAATGCACAATAAAGATTTTTGAAATGAAAATGAAATTAGTTTCACATCTGCTGTTAGTATTTCTTCTATTGAATTGTAGCGCTCATCTCAATCATCAGCGTATAGTTCTCGCAATCGCTTTAGTCCAGCCATGTAAAAAGTTCTATAAAGTCGCTATCGAGTGTTCTACTTTAATATATAGCTCGGGAGCCAGAGAGTGCAAAGTATAAATTAAAAAAATAAAAACATGTGCAATCGCTAAGTTGGAAACGACTAATGGCTCGGCTACACGACCAAATCATAGTTTAACTATTCGGCATCCTTTGAAGCAGTCAATTAAAGGATGCCGCGTTTGCTTAAAGAGTGAGGTTTTTTTGGTAGCATAAAAGCTGTTAAATTGGGGCTACTATTACACAAACTATACCTTAATTTTATTAATATATTTGGTTTGAAGTAGCTAAGAAGAAGTGGCACTATTACTGACTCAGATATGGGAAAACGGTTTTTCACACATAACTCGCTGAATTTTTATATGGATGAAACTCAGTGCTCGTGAATGCGCATAAACTGAATTTTGACCCGTCAAAATCGGTCCAGCGGTTCTCGAGGTATTGCAATTGGAATGTATACGGAATTTCGCCGAGTCGAGAACGCACCGAAAGCCCTGTTCACGAGGAATAAAGTGACTTCGACACTTGATTTTTTTCCTCCGTCCAAATTTTAATTTCTCTCTCTTTCCACTGGATTAAAACCACTTAGTTGTTAAAAAAGTTTTTTTATTGACGTTTCGGCTTTCCAGATCGAAAGCCGTTATCAAAATGACATATAATAAATAAATTTACTAGAAACAGAACACTTGATAATCTTGCAAAAATATGACATCAACATAGTATACATAGAATAAGATTTTGAGATTGAAGATGTCAAAATCTGTTTCAATCATATTTTTGTGACGTTTCTGGGAACGAATTTTTGAAAGGATAGCGCATTTGCATATTATAAGAGAATTTATACTTCGTCATAAATGAAGTTTTCTTATTAATATTATCATAAGAAAAAACCAGATAAAAACTTATGATACTATCCCGATATAGAGGGTATCCTTTTTGCAATTAACTCTTTTTGTAAAATAGAAAAATTTTAAGTCGCTAGGTGGTTTAGAAGGGGGGGCGGGGGAGGTAAAACACTGATAAATGTTTGACCCGCGGTAATTTTTTTCATTTTGGACCAATCCGGGTTGGCAAAAAAACTCTTGCTTGCTACAGGATATATTAAGGAGTTGATGATTTTCGTGAACACGGACACAAATGGCGATCGAATTTCGGATTTTGCAAATCTTATTTTTCAATTTTCGCGATGAAAGAGTGGGGAAAAATTTTTTTCCACCATCGGAAGTGGAATTTTTTTCTCTTTAATATGAACTCGATCCGAGAATCAGGAAGGAAGGGAAGGGGGCGATGTAGAAGGGCGAGGGATATGGTTAGCGACTTAGAGCCGGGGTCATTTTCAAGGGCATTCAATTCTTTTTCCCATATCTTTACACGTTAATTTCCCCCCATCCACACTTCCGGTAGCCTTCTTATAGTGATCACGTGAAGGAACTTTAGACTTCGTCTATATGATTTTTTCCGCCAGATCGACTCCACTATATTATGCATGTTATGTATCAGTTTTGCAGTTGTGCAGAAGATATTTCGAAGAAGTAAAAATTACACAACCTTAAATAATTTAAATAATATAACCTACTCACCCATCTCGTTTATTAATATTAATCAGATAAATAACTAAAAAATGCATTCTGTTCCTGCATTTAATATTTATGATATCGGTGACATTTTAATTGTAATCGATACAAAATTATATTATAATTTTTTTCAAAAAAATCTTTCATTGGAATTCAGCTAAGTTGACGATCGTGACTTCAAGACATTAAAGAATATTTAAATGTCAAGAGAAATGCAAACCTTGTTAGGTATATTATAATCAGAAATTTTATCTTTTCTTTGTTATTACATTAATTATCTTGTGCGGTTAAATTATTGTTTAGTGTGCTCCTTCGAGGCATAAACAGATATATTTACTGAGCTAACAATTTGAAAATCTTAAAAGTTTCTCATAGAATTTTATCCTGCAAACAAAGGAAAAACAGTTGTGGCAGTAACGGTTTTATTATATTTGTTATTTGCCGTATGCTGTGTCAATATCAGATCCATTCGCACGTTTGCTTCATAAATAATAAATAAAGTTGTTAAACTTATCTCGAATATTTTTTACTTTTTAATAAAAGTAAAGTTTATTAACACAGCGACAGGATTTTTCGATTGCTCTACAACAGAATATTATACGATTCAAGATATTTGTGACTTGGGAATTTTATCTAATCCTATTAACAATCACATCACGGTTGTACTATACAAATTAATTTAGATTCAAATAATTTTTTTTGTTTTAGTTTTAGTTTCTTTATGAATGTAAAAAACCTAAATATTTACATACGAAAGTAGAAATATACACCATAAATTTGAACTAAATAATTAAATGCTATAATTTTATTAGTACAACCATATGGTTTTGGAAAGTACCTAATAATAATTTATGCAAATTCCATGAAAATACCTATTCGAGGTCGTCTCAAATATTTTGAATCGTATAATAGTTTTTACTTAATTGATCACCGTGTATAGTTGTCTAAGTAATAGGGTGGGCCGAAAAAACCTTTTTTTTTATTTTGAAGTCGTAATAGCGCGGGAATCATATAGACTAAAAAAAAGAAAAAAAATTATTAAAACAAAATATGAAAAAACTTCATTTTTGCGTTTATTTTTTTAAACGTTTGAATTAGATGTTTTCCTAGTGTAATAGTTTGTAACGTCTTCAAATAGAGCCCTAGCCTAGGGGAAATGCGTGAAATTTCAGGATCTGTTAAAACAATTTCGATCTACGCAAAACGATAATGTTTTCACGTATCTCGAGCCGCTTAGTTTTAATCTCACTGTAGAATTTCCCTAGAGTACCTCAGAATTCTACTAGCCTAGGAGAAAACTAGAGAAAAACTTTCTGATTTCTGGACGGTTCTATTTTTGCGCAAGAAAGCTTATATAT
This sequence comes from Crepidodera aurea, assembly GCA_949320105.2. Classification (NCBI taxonomy): domain Eukaryota; kingdom Metazoa; phylum Arthropoda; class Insecta; order Coleoptera; family Chrysomelidae; genus Crepidodera; species Crepidodera aurea. Next base: position 21,287,941 of record OX439472.1, on the reverse strand, counting down.
TTTCGTATTTTGAGTTCCTGAATTCATATCTGACGTACAAAATGTTCCACAGTACTTCAGAATTTCCCTATAGGGAAAAATGAAGAAAATTGTGCAAGGAAGTTGTCAAAAATTTCTTAGGTAACTTTAAAAGCGACGACTATAAGAAAATAGTGAAAAACATGTTGCGAAAATTTCAAGAACAAGATTGCCTCATGAACATAAAATTATACTTCCTTCATTCCCATCTCGAACACTTCTCTGAAAATCTTGGTGATTACAGTGAGGAACAAGGAGAATGTTTCCACCAAGATATCAAAGAAATGGAGCGACAATATCAGGGACGATGGGATGAACACATGATGGCAGATTGTTGCTGGTTGTTGAAGAGAAATTTTGCAAGCAAAAAAAGAAAGAGGAATCCACTCCGTCGGACGTTTGACGATAAAAGAACAAGGAAAAGCCGAACAAACTAATAATATATAAATAATGGAATTTTCCGTAGGCTATGGCAATTGTGAGGAATTGGATGAAAATTCTGATGACAGAAATGAACACGGCAACTCAGAAGACGGAAAGATATGAGCTTTTCCGTACGAAAAAGGCCTCCATAAAACTTCAATTTTTGCACAATTTTCTACGTTTTTCCCTAGGCTAGGGAAATTCTGAAGTACTGTGGAACATTTTGTACGTCAAATACGAATTCAGAAACTCAAAATACGAAAATATATAAGCTTCCTTGTGCAAAAATAGAACCTTCCAGAAATCACAGGTTTTGCTCAGCTTAACACTTTTTCCCCTAGGCTAGTGGAATTCTGAGGTACTCTAGGGAAATTCTACAGTAAGATTAGAACTAAGCCACTCGAGATACGTGAAAATTGGCAAGAATTGGAATTACTTAGTAAGTAATGCCAATTCTTGAGTTACGTTAACCGCCATACTAAGCAGTTTATTAGGTTTGGGATCAGTTAAAAATAATAAATCGTCATTATAAATGCAGTTCGTGGTATAATAAATATTTAAAAAAATAAGGGTTCCTTGTTTTCTCACTGCAAACTTCTACAATATTTAGAAATTATACTTGCCAAAAAAAAAATAAAGTGGTCCAGTTACGATCATAAGATTTATTGCGTAGGCGACAAACTTCAACAAACAGGTAGATAGAGCGTCTCCCATTGGTCTAATTACGATCATAAGATTTATTGCGTAGGCGCCAAACTACCCAGTTGTCGGGAGGAGTAAGGGGAGGAAAGTCTCTCAACAAAGTCGGTTCTCAGCACTCCTTAGTCGCGATTTTACACTCGAAAACAAATTACAAATAAGAAGCAAACAAATCTTTATTCTAAGATCAATCAAACCAATTTGAAATTCTTGTTTTTTTTTAGCATTTGCATAATACACCTTGTTATTGTAAATTGTTGAATGGTTGCGAATTGTCAACGGCATACTCTAACCAAAATGGCCCGTTATTTTTTGCCGATTGAGGGATGGAGTCGACTCGGGGAGAAGATTCAACATCACCATCGCGTTCAACGTCCTCAAAAATAGGTGATGACGTGAGTTTTCTCGTTTATATATATATATATCTCTTTATTTAGTCATCTAAGGCTAATTTACACGTCGTACATAATACATTAAAGTAAATTAAAAGGCAACATAATAAATAAGTAAAACAACACAACATTATAATAAAAACCTATTCAGCTTTACCCATCCAACAAATACTGCTTGACCCTACTTTTAAAACTAAATATTGAGGTTACATTTTTTATGGAGTCTGGGAGTCTATTGAATTCCTGGATGCCTTTAAAAAATATCGAATTTTGGGAACTTTTCTTTGCCACCGGGGGTATAAAAAAATTTTGTCGGTTACGAGTATTATGGTGATGTATCTCATGGTTAAATATAATTTTATCCATGAGGTACTCAGGTGCATAGCCGTTTTTTATTTTAAATATAAAAATTAGGGTTTGATACCTTACAAAATCGGTTACAGGAAGCCACTTTAACTGAGATAACATGTCCTTTATTGGGGTCAGCCTAGAGCAGCAGAGTATTATACGCATTGTTCGATTCTGTAGTTTTTGCAATCTACTTTTTTCATTTTGCCCTAACAGATAGAGTATTGTGGAACAATAAGTAAAATGAGACAAAATTAAAGTATTGTAGATTATACTTTTAGTCCACTGCGACAGGTGCTTACTACATCGGTATAGATAATTTATTTTAAAGGATATTGTTTTTATAATATTATTGGCATGCGATTTAAAATTTAATTTTCTATCAATTATTACACCCAAATATTTAAACTCCTCAACGCACTGTAACTCATAGGTTCTAATTTTAATTGCATATTTATCTACCCCAAATTTTTTATATTCCCCATCATTTCCAATAATCATAAATTTCATTTTATTAAAATTAATTTTCAAAAAGTTTGCGCATGCCCATCCATATAATTTTTCCAAACTGTTATTGATAACTGCCACTGCTTGTTTAATGTTTTTGCATGAGAAGCATAGAAGTGTGTCATCTGCAAATAAATGTAATGAACATTCAATTTGCACCTCCCCTATGTCGTCTACATAAATTAGAAACAATAAGGGCCCCAAAACACTCCCTTGAGGTACACCATATTCATTGACCACTTCATCAGAAATAATGTCTTTTATTTTTACTTTCTGTTTTCTATTTGTGAGGTAATCTATTATCCAATTTAATACCATCCCACTTATTCCTATCCTTTCAAGTTTTTTAATTAGTCGAAGTCGATCTATTGTTTCAAAAGCACGTTGGAGGTCCAAAAATACGGCGATAATAACATTGTTTTTATCAATCTCCCCCCTCCAATCAGGTCATTATAGTGAAAAACAAATTTTTCACCTTTTCAGGGGTGGTTTGGGGGGGTGGGGCCAACTCAAAAAGAATGTTAACCCCCGCCATCGTGTTCAGCATTCTCGAAAACGTACTTTAGGGGTGTCGAAAATTATTTGTTTTTCGTGGTTTTTTCCAACTCACAGAATGCACTATAAAAGCATCAATACACACGACGGAAAACCAGTTTGCTCGCACGGGGTGGTTTAAATGTCAGCTCCAATTTTTTCCAACTTTTTTATAATAATAACCAATACCTCAAGTAGAGAACTGACAAGTGGCGATAAGAAAATCAGGCTCAAAAACTAAGAATAATTCATATTTTTTCGTATAGTCTAGAATTATACAAAATAACCGATAATCCACAGAACTGACATATGGCGATGACAACATTTTCAACCTGTGGGTAATTTTCCAATTCTAAATCCATTAGAATCTGGCGTGCGACTCAAAATGTTAGTTCTCAATTTTTTGCCAACACATTTACTTCCCTCTATTAAAAAAACTACAAAAAAAGACCTAAAGACTAAAAAATTCGTCACCCCGAACTTTTTTTCCCAAATCTCCTAGAACTTGAGCTTGAAAATTATGTGTAGTAATAAGTCGATAATTCTGGTTACGGTATGCCGTCAGGGGCGTACCGAGGCGGGGGTGTTGGGGGTGTGACACCCCCCCAAACTTTTGTACCGAGTCGGCATTTTCGTCTGAGTCGGCATTTTCATGCCGTAGTCGGCAAATTTTCCTTGACTAGTCGGCATTTTCAACATGACTCACCCCCCCCCAAACTTATGAAGCTCGATACGTCCCTGTATGCCGTACTATTATGTCAAAGTTTTATTTTTTCAGACAATTTGTTATCTAAAACTACATTTGCTTATTGCCATCGTATATATTGCAGAATTCTTTATTGCTATATGTATACTAATATTTGAGGTCCTGAACTTTAATTGATAACTCGGAAACTACAGGTTTTGGACAGTTTAATTTCATTATACAAACTATGATACCAGCTGTGAATTATTTACTAATCACTCACACTTCTTAAATCGTTGACAGACAATGTTAATATTTGATACATCGCATTGACCGCTGTCGGAATATTAACTGTAAATTTTAAAGCTCCCATAGTTTTTTTTATAGATATACCTACGCATATAAAATATTTTCAGATACATTTGACAAGTTATGAGAAAATAAATTCCTTGCAAATTCATAACATGACTCACGGTCATTGTATGTCTGAAAGGCGTGTAACTTATAATATGTGTGTCAAATAATTGCGTCACCTGCTACCAATCGATCATGAAAGTATCAGTGTTTGAAGAAAAAACTCTGTATATATAGGACACGTGAGGTAAACATATGTCAGCGTACAGCTAAAAGCAGAATAACGTTTTTTCTTCCATTTAACTGTAAAATTGTGTAATGAAATACTGAATATGTATATTAAGTGGAGGGCGTGTTAAGACTTCAATGTCAGTTTATTTATATGTTTTATGTAAAATTAAAACATTAAAATACTTGTATTGTCGTAGGGTTTTTAATTGTTTTTAAATTAATAATAATACGTAACATCGAGTAAAGCAATACCTCTACAGGGTGGTATTGAAAAACGAATACCACTAGTTTTACTTTAAACTTCTTTGTCGTAATTCGCCCCTTTTTTTTTTTTTTTACTTCTGTGTCAACGGCATCGACTACTATGGCCATTAGCCTCGTGTTCTGTGTAGGCTTTGTTACTGTTTCCCAGCGCCACTTTAGGAACAGCACTGTTAATTAGAACCCAACAGTGAATGGTCGAGTGAGGAATCACACCTGGTATATGAAAATCAATTTCTAAATTTTTAATTAATTAAAAATCAGAAAAAGATTTCTGCCTTTGGTGTGATTCGAACCCACAACCCTTGGATTATGAGTCCAGTGCTCTATCGCTGAGCCACCCACCCCCTAATTCGCCCCTTTATTATTATTATTATTATTATTATACGCATGCCTGCGTTGAACTTTGACCGACCATCTGGGAAATTAACCCGACCATCTGGGAAATTAACCCGGTGAAGTTTTGCAACTATCTACCGAGCGCTGTTATCGAATTGACTAAATTAGCAGTGCAAATAGGTAAACATAAGACTCACCCAAGGTGATGACAAACATGCTAAAGACAACAGAAGCACTTTTTATTGTATGGAAGTTATTCCAAAATGCATAATCCCAAGCAGCATCTAAAGTTTCGGTATCTGCGGTAACAGAGATGGGAACTTTGAATAAATAATGATTACGTAATTATCACTTTAAAATTGACTTACTGGGTTTTATTACCTTAAATAAGAAAGTTGGAGTAATTAGGTGGTAATGATTACTACGAGTTGGTACTTCATGGTTTCAGTACTTCTAAGTAGTTTCTTAAGTATCTGGAACGAAATTGTTACTAACAAAATTACGTTCTAGCAGTTACTTTGTTTTGTTACTTGTTTATCCTTTTAAAAATTTTATTACTTTATAGTAGCGATGAAAGTAACTTGTTTTTTTTTACTTCAAAAATTCCTTTAAAATTACGGAACTTTATAGTAATATTTAAGGGAAAATTAAATGTCCCGGTACCCAAGAAAACTACTGCATGGTAGGGTTTACTTCCCACTTTCTTTTAAAATTACTACAAAATTCCAATTTTCCAACACTTCCACATTTTAGAGAAAATTAAAGCAGCAGTTGGACGAAATGAAATGAAACTCGCACCCAAATTATAGGTTAGGTCATTTTAGAAAAGAAGAAGAAGATGCCATTATAGGTTAAAGCTCCGAATGGAACTTAACAGTAGTATTCGGAACTTTAGACAAGACTTATGGAACTTTGAAGTCGTCTTGTAGTGGTTGACGTAAATATTACTTAGAAGTAATTTCTAAAAAGGAGGGACGCCATTAAATAAAAAATCAATTTTTATTGTACTAAAATAATTATTTCTTCCGCCCCCAAAAAAATTAAATTGAGCCAAGCTAAAGTGATATAACTTATAGAAACATTAAATAATATTCTTTTGCATTTTTAGGCAATTTCGCACATTTTTGTGATTTCTCTTCTTCATTAAAAAAAAATTAAACATACATTTTGAGGGGGAGCGTTGTTACTTTTCCATCTATCAACATCACATTTGACAGAAAACTTTTAATCGTTTAAGTTTTTTGAATCAGCAACGAAGAAACATCAGCAGCGGTGATCACGCCGCTACGTCCCCGCCACGTTCCCGGAACGTAAGCGCATGTACGTGGTGTAAGTTGCTGGGTGGTCGCCGTTACGTATCTATCACCTCATTTTGGTCGTAGGTACGTGATAGGAACGTAGCAATTATATACCTATCTCTAGTAATCACAACGACTAAAAATGCTGCTTGGGATAGCACCGTTTGTATGCCAGTGATTCAAAACCTGTGCTATACAGGATTGTTCAAAATAAAAAACCGTTAAATTTTGATACTTTCAGTCTCTACAAGACTTTCGGTATGACCATCCGGATTTATCCTAAATATACTACGACATATAATGTAAATGGGGAAGGGACAGTGATATTGAAACTTCCCACAGTTGTTAGTAGCGAAGGTGTAAACCTTATCAAGGCATGAATAAGTTTTTCTAAAGCTAAACAGGTTTATTTATTGTTATAAAAATAGAATTTACATACATATCTATCTGTTGATGAGGGTGTCGATACACTACGACCTTTAAGATCTGTTGTGCCCCTTTCTGCTGCCCATTCGTTAAGGATGTCTCAACGATTAGAGCAGTTCCTTAAGTCCTATTGCTTTCAAAACGTTCAAGATGTCGGTAGGCTTCAGGTTAGGTAGATCTCCCTCTTCTATTTGATATTCTCCAATGTATCGTACCCTTTGATTTTGCAGGGTGATGCATTCTGAGAGAATGTGGATAGAGGTTTCCTCCTCTTCGTCGCAAAATCTGCATTCTTCTTCTACTAATCCGAATTTCTTTAGGTGGCCTTTCAACCGGCAGTGCCCTATTAGGATGCCCGTTAGTATTCTGAGCTTCTCTTTACTTTTTCTGATGCAGTCATCTGAACTCTTCTGGTTATAATTTCCCAGTAGTGTCTTGGCCTGCTTCATTCCTTGTAGTCCTATCCAGTATTGGGATCTTTTGTTATTTACTTCTTTTCCAAGTATTGTGCTGGTGCTTATTCCGCAGAAGGGTTCAGGTCCCAGAAATGGTGTTTCGGCCCCTTTTTTGCGAGTACGTCTGCTATTTCATTACCCTCCACTCCAGTGTGTCCCGGAACAGTGTTGTTCTTGTCTATTTCATTTAGATTCTCTGGGCACTCTCAAACTAACTTGGTGTTGATTACGTGGGAGTTCAAAGCATTAATATGATGGTGACCTCTTGTCTGCGAAAATTTCTTTCTATGTTTCCGATGGCGCATATTTCAGCTTGGAAAATGCTCGGAGATTTGCCTAGACTTTCGGAATATTTGGTTCAAGGCCCATATACTCCTATTCCTGTTCCTTCTGTTGTTCTAGAACCTTCTGTGTATCATTTGATGGCATTTCTCTTAAGTTTTGGGATGGTGTCTTTGTCCCATTCGCTTTTGTTACTTAGCTTCGTGTTGAATTCTTTCACAAAGCTAAACTTCTTTGTCATCTCATCTTGGGACATGCCCCAGATTTGGTAATTTCCAGGAAGGAGTCGAAACTTGCGTTTGGTAGATCCTTCTCTGGTCATTGTGAAGGTTGTCCTTATCGCTATACTCTCCACTACTATATGGAGGGGTACAAGTCATTGCCAAGACGGTAGGAAGGATTGTAGCACGCTACTATTGGCCTGGAATGTTCCGCGACATAACCAAATATGTCCGTAGCTGCGATTCCTGCCAGCGATACAAGTCTTCACAGATAAAACCTGCCGGAAAAATTCAACCCTCCCACAACCGTCATCCTTGGGAGTGTGTCAGCACCGAATTAGTAGTACCCTTACCTAGATCTTCAAAAGGAAACACCTTTCTAGTGGTATTCCAGGACCGTTTCGCCAAGTGGGTACAATGTCGACCAATCCGTAAAGCTACTCTGCTAAAGCCGTCACTCAGGCTTTGTATGAAGACATCATTACCCGCTTCGGCTGTCCTAAAGTAGTTCTAAGTGATAATGGAACCCAATTCAGCGGACACCTGTTTGAAGACATGCTGAAAAGGCTGAGAATCACGCATCGCAGAACACCGCCATACACACCACAGGCTAATCCAGTAGAAAAAGCCAATAAGACTTTAAAAACTATGATTGCTCAGTTTTGTGACCAAGACCACCGCAAATGGGATTACAATCTGCCAGAATTGTTGTTTGTCATCAATACCGCCCGCCAAGGTTCAACCGGATATACACAAGCATTCTTGAATTTTGGACGCGATTTGGATGTACCGAATGCCGTTTACCGCACTACACCGCCACCTGAGTAATATTTATGATTAATTTTACTTAAACCTAACATAATTGTTACGCGCTGTTTAAAAAAAATTACCAAACTTTTATTATTTTCAATAACACAAAATTTGGTAAAAGTCTTTATTTTTATAAGATCCTTGACTCTTAAAAAGTTACTTTTCAAAAAATCTAGACCATACTTAAGTAAATGTAACTAAGTTTTCACTTTTACAAAGGATACACAAATTATAAATCATTTCCCATTTTGGCGTTGAATTTAATTATAAAAAGAGATAAAAATGATTTAAAGTAAATTATTTAAAAACTAAAACGCCGTATCTCATGAAATTTCTAGGCCGCTCCTAAAAACGTCGTCCTTGGGTCATTTTCCCAGAATTTCTTATTAGATGCTATATATTTAATTTCATAAAATATTACCAAATCAAACAATATAATAAATTTTAAAATTTCTCCAAGCGTTTACATAATATTTGGAAATCGAGATGAATACATATATCAAGATGTTTATTAAGTGGACATTTTTGATTTGTGTCTATTTACAGAATCTTAGATTAACCATCACCTAATTTACAAGACAGTGTATTTGAAAATAATGATTAGATGAATGTAATGAATGAATTAAAGGTTGAAATTACATTTCATTTGAAATTTTATGGATTCGTCTCTGTAATAAACTCAAACACGTGAATACAATTAGTGATTAAACGACATTATTACTTTCTAACATATTTTTAGTCAATTATGTATAATTCAATACTTGAAAAAAAATATGATCTAATATTTAATAAGTAGACTGGATTGAAGTAATGAATAGATATTGTGACCGTTGTTGGTAAATTTGTTTCTACGCTCCAAGTTGTTGCTCAATGATATTGGGGACATTTAAAAATCAAAGTATATTTTTTTATTAATAAAGAAACAGTTATTGGCATTAAATGAGTTGGTAGGATGGCATAAATCTACGAACTTATTTAGTAACCAAGTAGATTTGGTAGTATAATGTAATATAATATTAGCTATTAAATAATGTTTTGTTAACTATTTTTTATTCTACTAAGACTCTTTATTTACTTGATTCCTTCTTTTATTAGTTAGAAAATTGGTTACATAGCTTGGAAGGACGAAGTTCAGTCGGTCTGCAATCTGTTTCTAATATTTCCAAAATGGTTTTATATCATATATTTATTTTATCCATAGCGTTTTTTGCCAGTTGGTATTTTTCGTTTCAAATTAAAGCTGAGTGAAATGGATCCCAGAGGATTTGAAGGATACGTTTATGTTGTTAATATTTAAAAGATTTTATGGGATGTATATTGTAATGGTATTGAATATAAAGCCTTTTTTAAACTTAGGCAGGAAGAAAATATTACTTATAAAAGTTAATATTGTAATCATATAAGAAATTTAGATTAACAGATTTATAGTATATTAAGTTTGGAGAACGGTAAGGGCTTTTTACCGATGGAAGACAATACTTTGGAGGAGGAGCGAAGCAACGACTCCAATTATTGTCTGACATCGGTAACCCTTACCCTTCGACATGCTTATAACGTTTTTTGCACGATTGGGCAATAATAAACTATTAAATTATCCATTTGTTTTCATATTCAAAATTTCTATTCATCATATCAAGATACATGTTATGGTTGCTAGGTAGTTAGTAGGAGGCATAATAATAAGTAAGAACATGGCTTTTTCTGCTATCACTTAAAATATTGTTATGTCAATAAGTTTGGTTTTTGAGTATTTCTTATTGATTATTATTATAATTTTCAAAATATGAGCGACGAAAGTGAATTTGAAGGAATAAAACGGATATGGGAAGAAGGAAGTGTCGCAATAATTCATCAAAAATCAAAATTTCGGTATGAGAGTACCTATAAAATTCTGAACAGTAAGTGAAAATTCTGAACGGTAAGTGAAAAATCTGAACGGTAAGTAAAAAATCTGAACGCTAAGTGAATTACTTACCGTTGAGTTTTTCTTGACATTAGTAAATGCTCCTTACTGTCATCAAAATAGATATGGTAAACAGTCAAAATTGACCAATTTTGCAAAAAAGTATTTACTGGCATTTTAACGTAGAGCTGAATAGAAAAATCCATAATAGAATGATCACAGATAAATCTGCTGATATAATAACACTAAGAACGTTATTATATCAAATCCTAGCAGAGAAAGAAAATCAAAAGTTAACCTTAAAATTCAATCTAATAATAACATAATTAGTTTAAGTTAAACGAAACGATAGTAAATTAAATGAAAAAGAGTTTAAGATTTCTAAAATTAAAGAAAAATAGTAAAAAAGTACAATAATAATAAAGTTTAATGATATTTAGAAAATCAATGATGACGAGCAAAAAGTGTCTTTGTACAAAGTTAATATAATTCGAAATTATATAAAAAGTATATCAAAAGTTTTCTTTTAATCTCTAGAATAAGATGTTATTAGTCAAAATTTGCAATAAAATCAATAATTTTTTTAATTTTGTAAAAATTTAGGTTAAGAAATGTCAAATTTTCATCTAGCAAGCTATGAATTTGTACTTTATAAAAACCATCTCGCGTGTCAAAGCAGGGCTTTTTACCACGTCGCTCCGTATCATAAAAATAAAAGAAAAACTCAAAGCAACGCGATTTAAAAGAATAAATTGTTACCTGTCAGAAAAAGTGAGGTTAATGAAAAATAAAAAGAAATCAAGAAAAACAACAATCTTAGAAGGTGGCTTTTTCCAAAATTAGCCATCCTATCCTGTGTTCCTGTTTGGACATCTCCAGTCCCAGCTGTATTCCTGTATAAAAATATCCAGATCCAACTATATTCGGCGTAAAAATATCCATCCTGTTTCCTGATTTTGGTGTTATATGGAAAAACGATTTTATAGAATCCCATTTATTTGAACAACTAAAATGAGAACGAAAAGCTTAAATTGAATAAAAGGTACCATTTTAATTACTAAATATCGATATTTAAAAAGTTTAAACTATAAAAGGCCACAATAATAAAGTTAGATTGAAAACAATCTAACCCTATAAAAGTTTAATTATGTTAGGTTAGAAAGTAATTCTGTGAATAAGGTAAGGAGTTTAAGAAAATTTCGTATCACACTTGCAAATATTATTTTAATAAAAACTACACTTACCGTATTCCACCAAACAATTATTGTTCCTGTATAGATAAAGTTTATCGTTAATTTTTCTTTAATAAATGTTTATAATTTTTTACTGCGTTCGTTGTCATTGACATTTATAAAAATCTAACCTCTTGGAGAACCGTACTACCTGAGATTGAGATTGTCTATACTTTACGTACTACTACTACGTAATAAAGACAGATGGCGCCCAACAACAACAACAATATTTATAAAACACATTCTGTCTAAATTTACGAAAGAATGTAAAATAAAAATTAATAATAAATAAAAAGAAAAATCACATACCATTATAATATAGTATAACTGGTTCAAATCACAGAGAGCTGAAAGAACCGCTGATAATTAGACTATGGTTGAGATTGACTGGGGGCTGAAGTGAGCAAAAAGTTCAGCAAAATATATAGAAGGTTGGTATGATAACTCTAAAGAGCTCTTCGAGACTTTAAAGCACCTGTATAGATGTGTACGTCATTTTTCAACACTTTTTAATTTTTGTAAGAAGACGTTTTAAGTTAGGCAAAGTAATGGACTAAGGGTGGTTTACAAAATCTTTAGTTTTATAATTATGGGGTATTAATACATTTAATTTACTTAGATATCTAATGATATTTTTATATAATTTGTAGGGTGTACTATGCAGGGCCCGCTCTAGGGGGCGGACGACCGAGACATTTATCCGGGGCGGCATTTTGGCATTTAATGTAACAAAGTGTTGATAAGTTAAATACCTAATTAAACGAACTGTATACTTGTTGATTTTTTCTTTAACTAAAAGCACCATGCAATGTACATTTCGTATTTACTGTTTTTGCCTAAAAGCTAAACAAAAATTGTAATCCTTAAGTACTAGTAAGTAGTAAGAAAACAACCAAAAATTAAATAACAAAAATTCGGGTTGGTATCGATGTCGCGCACCGCATAGAACAGGGCGCCGCGTGAACTTGTTTAAACGGGAATAGAAAGGAATATCTATCATGCATTGACTTGTTTATTACTTCTAATATAAAAAGGCAGCTTCGATACACAATAGTATTATTCTTGCTAATACGTAGCGGTGGTGAAGTACTGAAGTGCAAGTTTATATTAGAATCTATTTTTAAATAAAAATTTTCATAGTTCAGTGAGATTTGTTAATTTTTAAAGGCAAGTCTTGCTATTATTTTAAATCTGAAAGTACCGAAGTTTGTTTGTTTGTTATTCAATATTCAATCAACTTCTTTACAAAACTTTTTTTTACTGAGTGGTCTACTTAAGACTGGTTAAGACGTTTTTTCTTAAATTAACATTTGCTGTGTGTTCATTAAAGGATAAAGTATTCAGTTACTTTTGTTTTGTTTTTATATTACATAAGTTTTGTTTGTTTGATTGTGCAGTAATGCATCTTTGTAATAGCATTAACGAGGTACTTTTTATACTACTTGACTGTTAATTTTATGTTACATGTATCTTTAAAAAAAATTAAAACCATTTGATTTTTATTTAAAATAAAGATATATATTTTAAAAAAGTGTATGTTTATGGTGCGGCAATTTACCTTTTTGTCCGGGGTGACGTAAAAGCTAGAGCGGGCCCTGCACTATGTAATGTGTTTCTAAATGTAAGAATATCTGGATAAACTGCAATCATTAAAACAATATCCAGACTTTCTATATCCTATTTGCTATGTCTCCATAGTACAGCATTAATCAAACTATCATTCTATAAAGCGACAATAAAATATTGTAATCGGTTTCCCATTGATTGCGTACCACAGTTTACTTGATCTTTTCGGGTTAATCTTTGATCTAAGCTGATGTTCAAAACGTTGATTTTATGAATTGCATACTCTTTTGTAGTTTTCGAGAATAGAATCACCTTTTGTCTCATAGGAATTGTAATCCAGTGGCAGGGCCGGCCTAAGAGCAAAATGTTGTGTGTGCAAGAATGAGTTTTGGTGCCCCTTACAATGAAAATGAGTGTAGAAAACCCCCCAAAAAATGTTATTTGTGCTATAAAACCAATTATTCAGAGCTTAGTTATTGTGCTCTGTAAAAACAATGAAGCGGAGCGTTTAGAACTAGTTGAACAGAAGTTATGAACATATTCAAATGGCTAATTTGCATTAAAAATAAACGAAGGTGCCAACCCGGCCATCAGGTCTGTCCGGCACCATTTTTTTTTAATTTGCAGGTATTCATGGGTACATTCACCCCCGAAAATCTCAGCTGTCTGAAATTTGTGGAAGGGCGGGAAAATGGCCAATTGGTCTCAAAAATGTGTTTTTTCGCCTATTCTCGCTGATATTTCCGAAAATATGACACTTAGGGAATTTTTGTTTGGACGAAAATGAAGATCAGTTCATTACCTACAAAAATGATTCTTATCATTTTTGTCAAAAACATGATACTTTTCGACATAACCGGCTCCAAAACACACCCCCATTTTTAGCTCCTGTCCTGCATTTAGAGAGCACACTCTAAAGGAATGACACTCCCAAGCGGATTACAAATTTTTCAATAAATCACGTAAAAATTAATATTTTTTCATGATTCAAAGTTCAGATGAAAGAAGGAACCTGTAGCTATAATATCATGTTACTTTTTCCTTTTATCTATTTCTCTGAATTATTGAAAAACCGGGCCAAAATTTGTTTTTGCTCGATATTTTGACCCTCCTATAAATTTATTCATATTATTTTTTATCAATACTAATTTCACCGAATCCTTTTGGAAAATGGGGCTTTGCAAGGTGTTAAATATATTCAGATAGATTCAACAAATTATTTTTGTGCATTTTCATAAACAATATGTTTTTTAGGGCGTTTTTCTTTGATTTCCGGAGTTTTCTGAAATGCTCGGGTCTATCGGGAATTAATAGATAATTAAGCACCGTATCGGTTTTCAACGCACATTATTAGAAAGCTTAGCTTGTCTGTTTTTTTTCATATTTTTTGGTTTTCCGGAAAATTGAGAAAAATCTCACCTCTATGAAAAATCGACAATTTTTTTTGAGGATTATTTTCTTCTCGTGCTAAAATTTTTAGGGGTTAGGAATTGTACTAAATAAAAGATCACATTCTGACCTTTTCATCAATCAAGTATTTCATTAAGTGCACGAGAAAAAAGTGAAAAAAGTGAAAAAAATTGGTTATTATTATTGCCTTATCTTTTGTCTTCAGACAAAAACGGGAGAATATTCAAGTTTTGGGAGGATATTAAAATTTTAAAATAAAAAATTTTACCGAATTATTTTTTCATGTTTTTTCTCATTTCTGCGCCCCTTCCCACATCGCACGTGTGCGACCGCACACGTCGCACACGCCTTAGGCCGGCCCTGTCCAGTGGAGACACTGAACGAAAAAAGTACGTGTAATTAATAAAAAAAGTACATCAAATCAATGGACGTCAACATTAATTTTCAGCCGATGACAGCTATAATCAATACAATAAACGTTCGTACGTAAATTTTCTTAATCCTTAATTTTTGTACGTAAAATCCATAAAATATGAGCATAGATTTATGATCGCAATGATAGGCCTATGATAGCCGGTTATCAATGCTACGAACGATGGATATTATTCTATGGTTAATGTTTTTAAAAACAATGAAAAGTAAGTTGAAACACTATCGTCGACCACTGAACCAAAACACAAATTTTAACACACTCTACGCGCGTTTCGCCAACTATGTTGGCATCATCAGGAGTTGATGATAGACTGACGATAGTGTTTCAACTTAGTTGATAAACCAAAGGTTCCAATTTCCCAATTTAAATGAAAAGTAAGTATACATATGATCTCTGTACATTAAAACCATAAATAAAAAGCATGGGTCTACGATCGTCGGTTATTAACGTTAGGGATGATTGACATTAATCTATAACACCAGTGCATTAAAACAATAAATAGTGAGCATAGATTCATATTCACCAGTTATTAATATTATTAAGTTTTATTTATCAGACCTCGCTAAATTAGGTATTGTTCCGGTTAGAACGTTTTAATATTATTTAATTTTTTATAAATAAAACTACTCTTGAATTATGAATTTGATTAGCAGTAAAGGGAGAATATTACACGTATCACTCTCTCTTACTTTTTTATAATGATTCCCCAAAACCGAATCCGCATATTCAGCAGCCTCGATGAGCGAGGCGGCGCGGCTTTTGAAATTTAATATTGATAAACAATTTCGATACTATAACAGTATACTGGTAATTACTTTATCAAAAATGTTAAAACAAAACGATATTTCTAAAAAAAATTAAAACACCTACCTATTAATCATTGGCTCATCTATGTCTACTGATTTGATGTGTCGCGTTTTCCCAAAATCTATATTTTCGAATTTCCCATATGAACAATCAAGATTCAACCAACTGGAAAAGGATTATACAAAGAAATGTGTTAGGTAGTTATTTTTTATTGTTCTAATGTTATTGATTCACAAATTATGTGTACCCTAGGGCTTTCAAAGGGAACAGCATGTTTATTAAAACACTTTTCCAAAAAGTCCCAAAACATTTTGCTCTCTTGTGGAAAATCTAAATTGAACAAGTAACTAATTTAAAACGAATTTCGTCAAATTTTAGAGATGTCGTCTCCAAGGCATAAAATAAAGGTTTGAATTGCTGATTTTCTCAATTTCCATCTCTTGTTGGGTTTTAGCACAAAACAAAAATGATTCCTGGGAGTCCTTTATTGTAAATTTTATATGGGTAGTCTTTCGAAATGAATTTTTGGAACAAAATTTGGTCGATGGCACCAAATATAAAAGTAAAGCATATTTTCCATCTAAAAAAATACAAAATTAATATGCTACTTTTTGGCATATTATAATTTGAACTTAGTTTCGTTGCACGTTTCCTTGAAGGCGTTATCTAATAGGGCTCTAGCAGCTTTACCCTTTCTGCAAAAATGCCAGTATTTACGGAAAACATTTTTCCCAATTTTTTAAAAAGGATTCCCCACTTTCGAACGCGACATTATAATCCATATAAGGTACTTTTAGACGGTCAGTTCAGTTCTCCGTTCAGTTTCAGTTCCGTTGTCAGTTCAGTTTAAAAACTCTGCCGTTGTTAGACGATCAGTTTAGTTGTCAGTTGATAACCTAATTGCGGTCGCGTTGTGCTTAGCACTAAAAAAACCACGAAAAAAGAGAAGTAAATGGAGTAAAACTGATACCTGAACGGACAGGTTTGTTTAGACATCCGTTTAACTGACAACTGATACGATAACTGATGGAATTCCCATCGAGCCACGTCTCCGTTTCAGTCTCCGTATCAGTTTCAGTTTTTCGTATTTACACATACAATTAAATGACAGTTCGACTGAAACTGAGACTGAATGCCTAAAAGTACCTATATCAACCTAAAATAAATATTTAAGTTAAAAAAACAGCAATTTTTTATTTTAGACATATAATTTTAGTATAGGTATGGGCGCGGCGCGAGGATTTAAACATCTACGCTAGTTGTTCGTAATATTAATGTTCGTAGAGATTGATTTACTATTAAGTAGCACTATTTTGGCGCGTTTTTAAGCAGTCAATGGTGGCATTCATAGATTTAACGTTTAGAATTCATCAAAACAATGAAAACCGTTAATTAATTTTCAAAGTTTGTAGTTCTTGGATTCATAAAAAGTTTTTATGGTTTTAATGGTAAAGTACGATCGCAAAACATTGATTTGATTAATATTTGTATATTAAGGATACAGTTAATTAGTTTTTGATGTTTTGCGTTTATTGTTTAACGATTTTTCGGTTATTGTTTTAATGTACTAGTTTTATGACGTAAAAAAACAGGGTGCCCACCGACCTGGAAAACCGGGAAAAGTCAGAATTTTAAAATGGGACCTGGAAGTCAGGGAAAACGCTTAAAAAACCCTAAAAGTCAGGGAAAGTCTGGGAGAACCGGGAAAAATGAAATCGGTTTGTTCGATCCCCAGAACAGCGATTTAAGAATTTTTAAAAAATTTCCTAAAACTAAAAAAAACTATATCGGTCAGGGAATTTTTTCGAAATGGACCTGGAAAACCGGGAAAAGTCAGGGAATTGAATTTTACTAACTTGGTGGGAACCCTGTGTTATGCACATTTTAGTTTTTTAAATATCAATTAATTATTTTGAGCAGAGATAAATGCTAGAACTTAAATTTGATAAAAGATTCTATAACCACTTTCTAATCAATCAAATATGAGAGAAAAGATATAATTGTTAATTGTTTTCTCCTATCATCATTTTCAAATTTGCTCTGGTGTGCGAAATCTTTTTCTATTAATTGTTTTTTTTTAACTTTTTTCAGCTGCTATAACACACCGTATGATTGATATTTACATTTGTTCATCTATCCTAGAAAACAAAAAACACATTTGTTTTCTACTCGACTTAACATCACCTTAAAAAACTTTATAATTACTCGTTTTTGTGCTGACTCGAGCGTAAATAACAAGTTCGTGTGGTTACATTTTCCAAAATTATTTTCGCAGTTTCGACTTTTTATTAGATGCCCAATTTTCTTGAGAGTTCAAGACCACCTACCAGTAAATTAGTATCATTTTACGGTTGTTTTGATCGTGGTAAATTTGAGTTCATTATTCTAAAAGTTTGACATTCCATTGTAGTCGAATTCATAAAAAATTAGAATTACTTTTAGTGAAATCAATTAAGAAGCTAAAAAACATCTCTTATTTTAATATGAAATATTAATTTGTGTTCAATTTTAATTGCTTTCTCTGAATGAAATGTTATTTTACCGACATGGTGACTTTACCGTCCTTTCCCAGGTTGTTAAATGTTTTGAAATTTTTACAAATTATCCCTAACTCTAAAACAGATAGTTAGTCAGTTGGCCCCGGAGCGTCACGGCAAATAATAATCTTCCACTTTTGACCCATGAGGAGGCGTAGGAGAAGTGGTAAAGTAACATTTTACATTTGATTTTATGCGTGCTCAAATTTAAACTTTCCTTTAATAGTATATTACGTAATAATAATATGGAATTACGCACTCGCAATGCAATTTTTCCATTCGTGCGTAAAATGCTATTTACAACACGCATTACGTACTATACTTTACCTACGGCCATATACAGTGTGCCAATTTTACAAAATTCTCTTCATTTTACTTGACACATTGAAATCGAATTATCTCGAGCGTTTATTTAGGATGCTCGAATTATCTCGAGCGTTTATTTAGAGCGCTAGAATTATCTCGAGCGTTTATTTAAGGTGCTAGAATTATCTCGAGCGTTTATTTAAGGTGCTCGAATTATCTCGAGCGTTTATTTAGAGCGCTCGAAATATCTCGATCGTTTATTTAGAGCGCACGAATATTCACGAGCGTTTATTTAGGGTGCTCGAATTATCTCCAGCGTTTATTTATAGCGCTTGAATTATCTCGAGCGTTTATTTAGAGCGCTCGAATTATCTCTAGCGTTTATTTAGAGCGCTCGAATTATCTCTAGCGTTTATTTATAGCGCTCGAGTTATCTCGAGCGTTTATTTAGAGCGCTCGAATATTCACGAGCGTTTATTTAGGGTGCTCGAATTATCTCGAGCGCTCGAATTAACCCGAGCGCCCTGTTAAGGGGTTAATAAATAATTTTAAATGACGTGCGATTACGCGATCACTACCTACTTGCGAATTATTAAATGTTCCGCTTACTTTTACGTATAAACTGTCCGTTTTGTTTACCAAAACCGTGCATTTTGTTTACGGTAAACAAATCGCACGGTTTTGTGTTTACCGTGCGTCATGAGATATATACTGAGGCTGTGTGTCGTATGTTTTTACCTGTTTTCTATAGTGGCCGTAGGTAAACTTATTTGTTGTGGCTAAGATTAGTTTCCTATAAATTTGAAAATGTTTAAGGGAGATCGATACTTCAATCATTCACTGCTCCTTCATTGGGTATTGCTCTCCTTTTTATCATATATTCTTCTGAAGGATTAGTTCGAGGAATATTCCTTCACAAAATAGGACTTTTATGTACGAAATTATACAGGGTGTTATCAAATAACTGCGAAAGTTTTTAGGGGATAAATCCTTGTCAAAAGTTAAAGGGGGTCTTTCATGTAAACAAAAGCTATTAGGCCTTTCCTTGAAAATAGAGGTTGTATGTTTCACCCCTTTTTATTGGTAGAACATGCCCACAAAATGCCATTTCTTCAACTTCAGCGAAAAGACAAATTCTAATACCGCCACCGTGCTCAGCATCCTCGAAAACTGGGGCAAAGACGTTTTTTTACAGCGAAATGATGTGCTGCCCGTTTAACCACTATAGGGGGTAGTTTTTGGCCGTTTTAGGGGGTTCGGCTGGTGAAAAGAGAAATTCTGATACCGCCATCGTGCTCAGCATCCTCGAAAACTGGGGCAAATACGTTTTTTTACAGGGAAATGATGCGCCACATTATCAAACATCTAATGTATTACTCAAAATAAGCGATAATAGTTGGTCGAATAAACACAATAAACAACAACTCCTTGGTCTAATTTTCCCCACAGTTATTGAATTACATCAGTCCAGACGCGTGTTGCAACTCAAACTTTGTCGGGATAGTCCAACCCTTATTAAATGAGCTTGTCAGTTCTAGACCGGTTTCTACATCGTTGTGTCTCATCATTGGAAAGTAGGCAGCTCAACATAGAGTCTAATCCATGCTAGAAAATGACGGTGTTCCTTCCCAAGCTTTATTGAAGTGTTAACATTGGAGTACTACTAATACTAAGGTTGCCCGGGGACGTCGTCTGATTGGATTTTATGTTATGTCTAAAACAATCATGTTAAATTCGTTTACATATTTTTGTTTCGAAAACAAATCCTCAATAAAGTATATTACGTAAAGAAATTGATTCTAACAGTGGCACATTTTTACCGATCACAATCCGCTACCATATCCAGTTAACGTTTACTTACAGGGATATTTCATGATGTAATAATAAGTTAAGAATTATAGATGAGATTAAACTGAAATCAATGTACACCTTACGTAAATCTCTTAAAACAAAAATGTCTTATCTACATAGGAAGAAAGCGAAAATGAATTTCACGATTATTCGATTTTTTGCAAAAACTCATTTAATTTCTTTTTATTTTTAGACGGAAACTCTCACAGTTTGCATACAATATCGCATGTCAGATACTCGTTACAGTACGCATGTAAATACGTACACGGATTCTCAATGATCTGTATTAAAGTATAAGTACGTAAGTGTGATTTCGTTACGCTACACAGTGGTTAAAGCTTATAGTATGTGGTGCCAAAAATGGTGGTTGGTATAAAAATTGATAATAATATCCAATATAGTCCTTAAGGGGAAGCTTGAGAACAAATTTATAATAATATTAAGCAGTTCTACTTGCCCTTGGTAATCGTAAGATTAGCTCGAGGTAGTTCGTGAGTGCTTTCAAATATCGAAAGATAATTCAATAAAACTTTCAAAACTTTCAAAATGCAAAATATAACCTTAAAAAAACATGTGAAAGATTGAAATCTATTAAATGATGATGATAAAAACAAATTACATATACATATTTTGTGCGACTGTAATTGTTCTAAGAATTCTTTAAACTATTTATAGCTTAGAATGGACATTTATTGTGATACCCAGAAAGTTGGGTGTTGTTAAAGAGCCAATGGAATAAAGAACACAAATGAAAGCGTTGATTTTAGGACGAAATTTTTTTTGATAATTTTAGAAATGCGGACAAAAAGCGACCATTAAGAGTGGAACTAATATTAAGAGTTTATGAGTCATTTATACTACTTTAAATGTAAAAGTAAGGTATATTCGACACGGAGATCCATTGGAACTGGCAAAACGAATGTTTTATGACTTTCCAGGTAGTCCTAGGAATAGTAGGGGGGGATCGACTGGTAGACTTCTGTCAAGTTAGATATCATGTGATAACAAATACTTTCTTTAAACTACCAGATCGTAGATCGTACACCTGGAAACTCCCTGCGGATAACTCAGGAAATAGAGTAAGAAACCAAATAGATTACATCCTCATCAACAACTGCTATAAGAACTCAGTCAAAGCCGCAAAAACCTACCGGAAGTTTTAATTTCTAAAATTCTCACTGATATGTATAAAACAAGATATCTACTAATAGACGCATAAAAAAATCCTTGTACATTTATCATCATTATACTTTTACTTTTGATTTAAATATAATTAAAATGATGAACATTATCTCTGTTTAATAAAACTTATGTTTTAAAATGATCATTTTTTTTACAACATTCATTCGAAGCAATTTTTAATTTCAAAATAGTGTTTATTTATTCATATAAATCAATTTATAAATTATTTTTAACTTTATTTAAAAAAAATATTAATTTCTGATTCGGTATATAAATACTATTTTGAAAATAAAAATTGGGTCGAATGAATGTCTCTTTAAAACGCTTTCTTTTTTTCTTTACGTATATTTTAGGCAAAGATACATAAGTTTTTCCAAACGCCTCGCCTGAATATTTGTATTCAAAGGCTCGGCGCGTGCAAAGTTTTCGAATTTGCTTTCTTATTTTTAATAATTTTTTAAATTTCTTTTTAGTATAACTTATAGTATTATTTTTTAGTGAAATTGTGAAGTTAGCATACACTTTAGGGCAGCAAATATTTTTTTATTGTTTTCTACACCCTTTCAAGTACTTAAGTTTCATCGAGATCACATTTTGTGCGAGGCCAAACTCTCTGACAACTGGGCTAAATTAATTACACATCTTTTTGGTAGAAAGATATCATTTTAAGATATTTCGATACAGTTTTGATCATTATTCATAGCAACTTGTAGGAATTTAAGTTTTGACACCTTTTTAGCTGGCATATTCTTAGTCTTATGCTTACTAAAACATTTTAGTAAGGACATAACAATATTTGATTCAACCTTATAACCTCATTTAGTTGGTCCACGTTGATGTGATAGTATAAATTAAACCGTTATCTTTAACTATTAGTTTTTTTGAAGAACATATTCTCCTTATTTTTGTGCCTCATCAGTGAGAAATCTCCATATCACAAATTTGGCCCAATTTAAAAAAAAAAAGCTTGTCGAGCTTCTCTACTTCTCACGGACGACGCACAAAAATGCCGGTCTGGGAATGACGGGCTCTTCGAATAACAAGATCAAAGAGTTGGATTGGCTAACAACCATCCAACGCGCGTCTCGATTGCTGTAATTCAATGCCTGTGGGGGCTTTAGCCCGACGAGTAGTTGTTTGCGATTTAGACGTGTTGCAATTTACAATATAATTTATATTATATTCTTTGTGGTACTCGACTTTGAGTTTTTCGATTTTTCGCTTTTTATTTTATATAATAATATATTATTTTTTTGTTACCTTTTGTAAACGGATACATTTTTGTTTTTTTGTCCAGAGTAATCAACATTCTCTACCACCGTTTTCTGATATGTGTGGTAAAGGAAATTTCATAAGTAGAGCGAAAATGCGTTTAAACTCCTGAAACGTTTCTCATCACTATTTTCATGCAGATTCCCACAGTAACAATAGATTTGTATATAGTGTCTGTTGTTAGAGTGATTTAATAATAAGGCGGTTCATTGCCGCTTGGAGTTACGGATTATTAGATTTCAAGCAGGAAGGTGAAGCGTGAAACATCTCAAATCGAAATGATACAAAAAAAACTTAATCTAACAACTACTGGTTTGCGGATATAATTAAAATAAAACGAAAATGTGTTTAGGAACAGTAAAAATATTTGCGTTTATATTCTTTGGAGAAAATTCTTGTCATGAATGTAGTAAAAACTTAACATTTATTTTTAGATTATATTTGGAGGACGATATAAATTTCCCATTTTCTCATTCTTACACTTACAACAGTCACATTTGCAGATGACATTGTGATCTTAGCTGTCCATGAAGACCCAGTCATTGCTTTCGCAAACCTACAAGACCGTCTCTTCCACATAGAAGAATGGACCAAAAGATGGAAGATAAAGATTAATGAAAGCAAATCTCAACTTATAACATTCACATTAAAGAAAGAAAAATGCCCTCCAGTGCACATTAATAATATAGAAGTTCTATCAACATCATGTGTCAAGTACTTGGGAATCCACCTAGATACCAAACTGAACTGAAGCGAACACATATGAAAAAAAAAAACGAAAACAGAATGCAAAATGAGAGTAATATTCTGGCTACTTGGAAGAAAATTACAAATGTCCCTAGAGAATAAATTACTATTGTACAAAGCAGTAATCATTCCGATCTGTACCTACAGTATCGAGATATAGGGCTGCGCTAGCAAGTCAATCATAACTTGGTGGTATGTAACAAACCAGATGCTTCATTAGGACCTCCATACGGCAACAGTCCAAGAGACAATAAGGAAGAAAAGTCAGACACATCATGAAAGACTAGAAACAGCATCAGAGACTAGAAACGCACACTAATAATCCATTACAGCTACTAGTACAAGAGAGAAAATAGAAGACAGAAGAGAAGATGGTCAGCAGACCTGAAATAATGTGAATAAGAGACTTTCTCACTGGAGAAGTCTCTAAAGGACATTAGAAAGACTAGTCTTCCAGCTAGTAAAATAGCTGATAGAACTTAAAATTCTGATTGCTGTTGAAACATTCAATTAAAAAATAAAAGAAAATGTTAGGTCGTAAACTGGTAGTAGTTGGTGGGAGAGCCAGAACCAGAGAATACTGTGGTTGGGAAAGCAATTGAAAGTGAAATTCTTGCAATTTTGCCATTGTTAAGATCGACTAAAGACACGGTACATTGTCTTGGTGAAAGAGTACTTTTTTCTTCTTCATTTTGGGGTCGTTTCATTGCAATATCTTTTTTCAAACGCACCAATTTATCGTTGGGCTCAAAATATACTTTTTCGCCTACCATGTCTGAAAATGAATCATATCAACCCTAAAAATCAGACCGAAAGTAATATTTCCGGCCCTTGGGCCGCAAAAATCAAAAAGAATACGATTTGCACTATCAACGGACCTTTGACTTTGACATTTCACATACATTTTCATTAAACGTCAGTGTAGAATCAAGAGAATTAAACTTTGAAATAAAAATACGTTCTGATCCTGAATAATTGTGATTATGTGAATTAGTGAAAATGAATAGTACCTAATTCAGGCAGTGATGAAGAATTTACGAATACTCCACCAGACTTGCAAGAAGAAGGTAGGTAGTAATGTTTCTCTAAATTTGTTACTTAACAAGACAACGCGCAATGGTACGAAAAGTCCTATGAATTGTTTAACAACTGGAAATAATATATAATAAATAAATTGGTACATTTTTATTACTTAAGTTGCTCATTAAATTCTGTCTGTATTTATAAAATTAAAGATTTTTGTTATATTTTCCTATTTTTTGTTTTTTTTTTTGGTAGGCGAAAAACAGTTGTGTGTCACACATGCAGAAAACGCTTTAGCAGCCCTTACTTATTAGCTGCCCTCGCGTCGCTTCGCTTCGCTCGCTCATTCAGCTAATAGCCTCGGGCTGCTAAAGCTCATTTTCTGCCCTATTGTGACACAATATACTATTGGCTATCACTTCTTCATTGTAGCCAAATATGTTTCCCTGGAGCATTATTTTTAGGTCTGAAAATAGTAGTCGCTAGGTGCCAGATCCGGAAAGTGCGGTGGATGTGGAAGCAATTGAAAGTGAAAGCTGAAAATACCATATTAAATTACTTAAGTGTTTCTTTTTAAATAATTATAAAATATTCTTCAAAAAAGAACCATTTAAAATTAAAACAAAACTATTTCACTATACTCACCTTCTTTTTCTATCTTCATTAACAAATTAGTATTGGTTTGGAGCAAGGAATATGTTTTCATAATCTGCTTTGACTTCGAAGATATTAATCGCAAACAAGTACAAGTAGTGTATTCTTCATTTTTACGATTACTAGTCAAATAGTCATTGCAATATGACAGTACATATTTTGCATTAAAACCATCAGAAGAAATTTATGACCAACGAACGCCAGAGGAAACGATACACTTTTTATTTAGTTCAGTGATCTCTAATTGTCATTCCGTAATCTCTCATCTTTTTTTAGTGAAAGTGAAAACGCCCACATCAAATTTACATAAATTAAGTAAGAATACAAATATTAGAACAAAAATCTCGTTCATTTCCTTGGGGTTTCAAAACGGAAATTCACACGGTTTGCATACAATCTTGTACGTATGATCGAGACTTGCACGCATATTTTTAGAGAGTGATATTTAATATAAGGCTGTTCTCAGTTAGGTGCGTTATTTCAACATTTATCTTGAAATCTCAAAAGTGCTGTTGATCTTCTCTGACGAATACGTGTTCTTATTGGACGTAACATTTTTAATTCAGTATTGAAAGCAGTACTTTTTACATTTGCGTCACATGAGTGTAAAATAGTATATTACATAACGAGTACGGAAAGTGTGAAAAATCACTTTCGCACAAGTAATGTACACTATTTTTCCTACGACCACGCGATAATTTTACCAAATATTGTGAAATGTGATGGTTTTATTTGTGACAAGTTCTATGTCTGTTTGTATATATTTTATATTATAAATAATGCTATTTTATTTACAATCAGTTTTGTAGTAGAATAAATACAAATATTGATAATTAACACATATTTAAAAAGAAAACAATAACTATTATCTATTGTCATAAACACCCTAACCAAATTCCAATTTATACGTACAAAAATAATTATGTTGATGTTACTAATTACCAAATTGATATTAAAGAGATCATCGATAATATTATGTCCAATCCTCCTAAACTTTCGTATGGTCCTGATGGCATTCCACTGTTCTTTCTAAAAAAATGTACTTTAACTCTAGCAAAACCTCTACACCATCTATTCAACTTCGAGTGTATTCCCTGTGATCTGAAAGGAAAGCTTTCTAAGCTCAATATACAAGAGTGACAGCAAGGACGATATAAAAAATTACAGACCTATTTGCATTCAGTCGGAAATTCCAAAGTTAGTTGAGTGTATTGTTTCAAAAAAATTATCATGGGACACTAAATCTATTATTAATAGTGAACAACATGGATTGCAATATATACTGATTTTACTAAAGCGTTTGATCGGGTTAACCATGTACTCTTGTTAGCCAAACTCAAGTCGATAGGTATAGTTGGCCCAATGCTTGCATGGCTGGACAGCTATCTCAAACGACGTACACAGTATGTAAGATATGGGGGCTCCATAACATCTGCGATATCGGTATAAATAATGTGACCCTTGTGGTGTACCACAAGGGTCACATTTAGGTCCTTTACTATTTAATATATTCATAAACGACGTAACAGATGTTATAGTTTACTCTCAAAAGTCTATTTTTGCAGATGATTTTAAATTCTATATGGTTATTAAAACTATCGAGGATGCCAGACTGCTCCAATTCGATATATTCAGAAATAATTTTAGAACAGTTTGGGATGCCTCTAGTTTTGCGAGTTTTGACATCTGAATCTTTGCTGCATCTAAAATTAAACCTGTATAAGAACAATATTGACTTATCCTGGTATATCCTGATTGTTCATTATTTAATACGTATTCTAGTATTATTATTAACTTAACACTATGTGCACACTTTGCAAGACAACATACTTCTGTTCTCTAAATTAATATTCGCTATTATTTTTAATTCGTATGGGTGAAGTCCCATGACCATGGATATCTATTGGTGAATAGTAGAATTGATAGTATTGGCTGCAGTTACAGAAAGTTTATAAGCATTTTCCAAAGGACCCGGCAGCTTATGTGAGCTATTTCGTGGCAGCCGCAATAAAATGAAGTACGTTACTTTGAAGAGAAATTATGACTAGTTAATTAGTCTTGGGTCCCTACGAAAAACCCACTAGGACCAGTTAACCAGTCAGTGATCTATAACCAAAAATACTGTTGGTTCTCAACGTGTTAAACAGCTCAATAGTGGTACCATCTACTACTACTACTACTTAGGATGACCTATCCTAAGAACTCTGTTTACGCATCAATGTACTATAACATACAACATTAAACTACAATAAAAATTCCAAAACTACATAACTTTGAATTTTTATTTGAATCTCAAAACAGTTTTCTATTACTATTGAAATAGAATTTATAGTCAACATTTAATGTTCTATAGACTACCAATTCTTTTTTACATCCATCCCAATCTTCAATCAAGTTGATAGCACATTAGATGCACTTAGATTCAAGATAGGAAAAAAAGTAACTGTCACAATTTTATCTTTAAGTGAACGAAAAAACGTTCTACCTGGCAACACCGCAGATTTTTGACGTGTGACGTCACTGCCTTGCTAAAACAAATAAGGTATATGAACTTGTAGTGGTACAGATAGCAAAGTAATTTACACGTGTGCGGAAAGTACCACTTTCCGTCGGAGTAGAGAGTGCCATATCTGTTACTTTCCTATGTGGTCGTAGGAAAAGTTATTTTCATAGGTGTTGCATACTATACTTTTTATCCGTCTGCATAATATATATCTCAACACAAAAAAACACTATCAACACATGATTTCTAAAGTTAAATATGATATATTTTGTTACCTACTTAAAGTTATAATTTATTGTTATATTGAAACAATTTTATAAAAGCATTTTGTAAGAGGTGGAGTTTACCTAGAACCAAGTTGACCTGAAGATATTTTATACAATAGATTTAAGGATACCAATTTAGAGCTAAATATTTATATAGTTTTTTATTTTAGATTATCTCCGGGATTACCAGACCTTCGAACATGCCTTCTCAATCAAAAACTGCAAATGCTCAACTGCTGTATAGATCGAAAAATATCAAGAGACAACATCCAAGTCAACTTCGACTCGGCGGAGGATTCCTCTACAGACGATGATGATGAATTTTTCGATTGCTCAGAAAAACCGTCCGAAGAAAAAATGAAAGAAAAATTGTCTCTTTGGAACCAACCTGTGGGAAGGCTCAGCAAATTCGGTAATCTGAAGTTGATCAAAACTGGAGATCCCTTGTATATTCCCGTAACGCAGGAACCAGTCCTAAAAACTGAAGATCAGTTGGAAGAAGATACGGACGTTCTTCTTCAACTAGGATCAGATGCTGAAGCGATGGAGCTCAGAGCTAGAATCATGAGTGCGTCTTTACTGTCTGATATGGAATCTTTTAAAGCCGCCAATCCAGGTTGGTTTACTATTTATAGAGCGTTATAATAAGCTTTAGAAAAAGAAGCATGTGGTTAAATAAATGTGGATTTAACTATTTCCAGTTTGTCAAAAAATATAGAAAATCACTAAAAGGAAAAATATTTCTTACTGGTTCCTATATACGAACAAATTTTTTGTAGAAACGCTCAAAGAAATTTACCAGTATAAACAACAGGAATTCGGGGAATTCTACAGAACATTCACCCTATATAAGCGACAGCAGGAATATTTGTTAATTTTACGTGACGATTCCGATCTTTTAATTCCTGTAGAAATAACCGGAATATGCTGTACAGAATCGTTACATTGATTTAACTGGAATAATCCGTTATTTTAACGAACTACCTTACTTTTACCGGAACTTCCTGTTTAATAAACAAACTAGATGTGTTCCATACTTCGAACTTAAGTTTTTACAGGAATGCCCAGTTATTAATCGAAACTGTAGTATCGATTTAACAGGAATTTTCCGTTGAATTAAAGATCTTTCATTCATACATTACAGTACAAGTTAGTTGTATTCGAAGCTCATAACCTGAGCTTTTACAGGAATTTCATGTAGTTACTGCAGTTCCTATTGTAGGAAGTATATTTATTTCAATACACAAATCCAAAAGTATCTTAATTCCTAACAAATAACAATTAAAATTCATTAGAATTCAGAATCAGAAAATATCGTGTTCTTCTTGTCCGTGGTCGCTATGGCTTTGCGAGACGTCGTAGTGGTATGCAATAACATGGCGACACCTCGCTCTCGCTTGAGGAACTGCAGACTGCAGGGGCCTTGGCCGGTTGCATACTCTACAGGGAAATCGTAATGCTACACTATTTAACGAACTAACACGAATGACGAGTGACTCAATAACGAGTTACCGCGTCGGCGCGTACTGCTGAGATTAGCGGATTGAATTGTGGTTTATTCCGGTTGCACCTACGTATGTTTTACAGTAATATCTTGTAAATATAGCAAAATATTATTCTATATACACGGGAAATATTCCTGATAAATTAACAGTACTGCTATACTTACCGGTTTTTCCTGTTCATACAACTTCCACTTTAACTGGAATCGGCCTGTTAGGTTGCAAGTACAGATTGTTCTCAGAACGGTTTTTCTTGTTATAATAACAATAGTTGCGTTTAAACAACAGGAATTCATTTAACCGGAAATTCCCGGGATTCGTGTGAACTCACTCCACATTTTTCTTCTTTCATTGCTTTTTCAGTTTGTTGTTTCTTTTTGTTGTGAGTTCTTTTTTTGTTCAATATTCATTATACAGGGTGTCCCATTAAGAATGGGACATAGAACAACCGCAGATTCTCCAATTCAAAATAAAACGATTAAGCGAAATATGCTTAGATGAAATGTTACTCGTTTCCGAAATACGCGGTGTTGAAGTTGAAAACTGAAAAATTATTAATGGCCATAATTTTTTTAATACACCGTATAATTTTACTCAAATCGACACACTTGTTAAATATCATAAAATGCATCTAACAGTAAAAAACACAGTTCAGTACGCTCTACCAGTGGCGTACGGCAGGAGTAAGTAATGCTTGAACCCCTTCTAAATGTTACGCCGCTGTCTAAATTTTAATTTTGACTATTATTTTAATTTTTTTGATATTTTCTAAGTCAATAATGTACACTTGTTAGTTTGTTGTAAAGTCATTGTTTTTCGAGATATTCGCGGTTAAAAATAGATAGACATGTACAATTAAAATTTAGACAGCGGCGTAACATTTAGAAGGGGTTCAAGCATTACTTACTCCTGCCGTACGCCACTGGTAGAGCGTACTGAACTGTTTTTTTACTGTTATTTTATGATATTTAACAAGTGTGTCGATTTGAGTAAAATTATACGGTGTATTAAAAAAATTATGGCCATTAATAATTTTTCAGTTTTCAACTTCAACACCCTTCTTAGCATTCTTAATGGGACACCCTGTATATGTTTTTCACCCTGTTTTCTGCGTTACTTCATCATTTTTAATTATTTTTCGGTAAGCACGATTTTATTACCATTTTGCAATTATTTGTTTAATATTGTTTTAGTATAGAAAGTTGTTGGTTTGCAATTAAGTGGAGCCTTGTAATATAAATTCTTATCATAAGATCTAATAAAAGAATCATTTTGCTCTCTATAGATTCACTGAACTTTCGTAATAAATTGGGTACTTGGTGTAATTTTTTGATTTTCAATATACTATCGCGCTCAATTTACTTATTATCCAGTTTCAAATTTCAAAATTTCACTGATTAAATGTTATAATGAGTAGAGTCCGTTTTGGATTGTACTTCTTATAAAATCTTTCCTCTTTTTCGTTTTCAGTTTAAGTTACTTTTCACATTATCAATTTGAGTACTGTCTGTTTTGATATTAAACTTTTCTACTACAATATGTATAGCCAATTTATAAATAAAGTTTTATTTGTATAAACAAAACTTTGTAAATCTTTCCACTATTTGTTAATGTCCTAATGATCAGGAGTTGTAATTTGAGTTTTTACCCTCGGGAGTCCCCTTCAAAACGGCCAAAAACCACCACCCTGAGGGGTTAAACGCGTTTTACAAGGTTTCCCTGTATAAAAACACATTTTCCACCCATTTTCGAGGATGCTGAGCATGGTGGTGATATTTAATATCGCTTCCGACCTGCACCATCCCCTCCACCGGCCAATTTTTATAAGTGACACCCTTTTTTCCGGACAGAACCAATTTAGTCTTTCGCCCCGTTTTCGAGGTCGCTGAAACCGAATCTGCGGGTAAAAAAGTTTTTACTCTCGGCGTCCCCTTCGAAACGGCCAAAAACCACCCCCTGGAGCGGTTAAACTCTCTTTACAAGGTTTCCCAGTAGAAAGACACACTTTCCCCCCATTTTCGAGGATGCTGAGCACGGTGTTAATGTTGGATATCGCTTCGGACCACCACCGACCCCTCCACCGGCCATTAGTCTTCCCTGAAAGTGGTCAATTTTTATAAGTGGCACTCTTTTTTCCGGACAGGGCCAATTTAGTCTCAACCCCATTTTCGAGATAGCTGAAACCAAATCTGATGTTAAAAAAAGTTTTTACCCTCGGCGTCCCCTTCAAAATAGCCAAAAACCACCGCTGGAGTGGTTAAACGCGCTTTACAAGGTTTCCCTGTAGAAAAACACACTTTTCCCCCATTTTCGAGGATGCTGAACACGGTGGTGACGTTGAAGAATGCTTCCGGCTTCATATTCATCAGACACGCAATTTTGACAATTACTCCCTTTGCAATTCTTACAGGATCCACTACAAGATAAGCCTATTTTTACACAACTACATCATTTGCTACATTCTTTTTTGCAACCACAATTATATTCTCAGAATATTTAGGTTCTAAAACGTCTTGGTTTAGCATCCAACCCCAACCCAACAGGTTTGACACTGCAAATATACTCGGAAAGCATGTTGTTAGATAGCTTCTTCAGTGGGGGTAAGTGTTTTTTTCTTCAGGGAAACCTTGTAAAGCGCGTTTAACCCCCCAAGGGGGTGGTTTTTGGCCGTTTTGAAGGGGACGCCGGGGGTAAAAACTTTTTTTAAGGGGGGAGACTAAATTGGCCCTGTCCGGAAAAAAAGTGTCACTCCGACTCCTGACCTCTACTACAAAGGCGGTTTCGTTTCAGTATGTACCTACCATCTGGGTCTGTCCGTGCTCTGGTTCGTTCCCGAAGGTCTAGACAATGAGATTTTTAAACAAAAATTTGCTTTGCCTACTTCTGGGCATGATTTGTAGCGTATCTACCATTAATTAATTTGATGTTAGTTGACGCTGCAAAGATTCAATCCTGGGGGGAGTACATCGTTGTGGATGATGGTGTTGTGAGGTTTTTCTGGGTTTTCCCACAACTGTAAAGCAAATGCGCCATCAATTATCAGTAAGTCGGCCTAGAGCTCCACGGCGAATAATAATAATAATAATAATAATAATAATAATAGCCGTTCCTCCTCCGCACAAGCTGCAGAGCTTCTGGGGTTCACTCGTGAGGGAGTGAATTGCAGGGCGTATATTATTATTATCTACATGTTTAGCAGTGTTTGCTTTTAACGGGGTGGATCGAGGTCTAAGGTGAATCCCAAAATAAAGCGATAACTTATTAAAGTCCCGGTTTTTTCCCATTGTATTTGACCAAACCATTTTACTTTGATAATTTAATCAATTTTTTTATACGTTCAGTTTCCATAATATATTCACTCTTTTAAATTATCCCTCATCTATTTTAATTGTGCTCAAATATTGTTATTCTGTCATTCTGCTGTCTTAAACATAACGAAGTTAACCCAATAGAAATAATTAGCGCCAAGATGGATCTGTCAGAGAAAGGGATGTGTATAAATACCTTGTATATTTGCAGTAGTCAATAGGTAGTAGGGGCAAAAGACCTTCCGTCTGACAGGCAAGATTTATAAAGTTAGGTAAAAGTGAATTACACAAAAAGTGCACAATATAAGCCAGTTGGTATATAAAAATTATAATTCTCATATAAAGTAAAGTAAATTAAACAATTCCACATAGCTGAATTAAAAATGTAAAGTTCTTAAAACTACAATGTAGGTACCATCCTGTTCTGTATGTGTGTGTAATGTAATGTAATTTATAGGCTCTGTAATTACTGCATGTTTTGAGAGTTCATCGACGTACTTTATGTCTTCTTCCTCCCCTGCATTTACATGATGACATCTTTTATTCTTTGCCTCCATCTCGTTCTACTGTTTGCAAGTTTCTTACATTCAATAATTCTTATACTCCTTTCTTGCTCTTGTTTTCTGCAATTTTGTTCCATGTCCCGTTCATTTTTGTCACTATTTCGACATGTTTTATCTACACTAATTAAGAAAACGTATATTTGTGGTACTAAAAATTATCTCTTAAAATACAATTTTTTTAATGTAGGTTCCGTCATAGAAGACTTTATTCGATGGTATTCCCCTCGTGATTGGATAGAGGAAGAGGACCAATCTGACGAGTGGGGACAAAAGGCAGGTCAGTTGAGTCCCAGGATGCTAATAGAAGACAATATTTGGACAGAAATGTGGTGTTCTTCTAAGCCGGTGCCTGCTCATAGACAGAAGAGGTTGTTCGATGATACTAGAGAAGCAGAGAAGGTGTTGCAATTTTTGGATTTGAGGACGATTTCACAGGTAAATCGTTGTCTTGTTCAGATCTAGATAAATAAGTAATGACGGGCGATATAAAATCATTTCAACACATTAAAAAAAATAATACAATAAAAGGAAACAACAATAAACGGAACAGATCTTTATTATAGAATTTTCAAGAACTGAATGTGTTTTAAATTATCTGGTGGAATATTATAGGTTTTCGTTTTATACATTATGAATTTTACGTAATAGTAAAAAAATAAATATGTTTATGCTTTGTTACTCCTGACGTTGATCTAACTCCTGCTGTGTGAACAGTGTGTTCTTGATATTAACACTGAGGTTTATGCACGAATTAATAAATGAAAAATATGGTCAACTTTTACTTCAGTATTAGGACAGTAAAAAGTATGTAAAAAGTTCAAATTCTAGTGTATCTGTAAGATTAGAATCTATGAAACCGTGTTTGAAGTTTTTGCCTTAACAAAATTACATAAAAGAAATTTGCTGGTACGTATATGTAACTGATTATTTTTAGAAAATTGTTTTGGGAAGTTCCAAAAAATGCCAAATTTGGAGACCCAAACTTATTAGGCCACACCCTTTAGATGGGCCTGTCCCAACTTATTGTAGATTTAAGTTGGCTGACAGATTGTATGTGGACTGTATATAGGTTGTAGCGAAATTATACACTGATTACTTGAATTTTATATATTAACGATAACTTCGTAAAAAACAAAACACTTTTCAACAAACATAGAATATAACAAAATTCAAAACTGTGTTTGCAATTGCTCAAAAAATAACTGAATGTGAATAAGGGTATGTATGTAATATTATGCAATTTATATAAGTTAAAAATTGATGAATTTATTACGTATGAAACAGTCCAATGATGCGACCTGTTTCTACGGAGATAGAAGTTCTACTGGTTTAATTTTGATTTATTTGAGACGCTTGTCGACAGACGAGATCCTTCGGCGGCCAATCACGGGTATGTATTTTCGGCTTTATTGTTGTGCCTTTTTTTTATTTCTTTGGCAACTTGCAGTCTCGCCAATGTGTCGCGGTGTATGTAAAGGCGGTTGCCGACAAGGGCGGCTTTTAGCATTGATGTTTATCTCGTCGGTGAGTTATTTCCGCGTTGATTATCTGCGCGATGGCCTTGATTTACGATGCGTGTTGTACTGTTACTATGCTGGGCACTTAGGCGCGCGGTTTGGTTATTTTTATTTCCTTGGTCGCCATGGGCGTAGGTAAAAATGTTCGATTTCGAACAAAAATATTTAAAGATAATTATAAAGAGAAAAAAACAACTTTTCTTTCAGACTAACTGAGTTATTTAGTTTCTATAAAAACAAATTTAAAAAATAAAACGAAGGAATTTTTTACTATTAAACTGTTAACTCATATATTTCCCCGGTTGGTAATTTTGACTATACTTTTAGTTTCTTTTCTTCATTAACTTCCAGCTCTCAGTTCG
Source organism: Crepidodera aurea (assembly GCA_949320105.2). Classification (NCBI taxonomy): domain Eukaryota; kingdom Metazoa; phylum Arthropoda; class Insecta; order Coleoptera; family Chrysomelidae; genus Crepidodera; species Crepidodera aurea. The sequence goes on along the minus strand of OX439472.1, from coordinate 21,252,714 downwards.
TCTAGCATTTTTTACGGGTATGGGTCTGTTCAATTTTAATTATGAGCTTTATTTTTCTAAAATTCTTTTCCGCAAGTAAACAGCGTAACTCAAAAACCTACTAAAACATTGATGTGTTAAATTTCTGAAAATACCTTTTGCTCCTCCCTTTAAGACTATACTTTAATCATCTAAACCTTTGGGATCAAAGAACATGACTTTTAAATTCTTCTTTCCTCTTTACTTATTTGAAATCGATAAACAGGGCCATAGTCAGTTTCTCAGTCGTAGCTTTCAGCAGCACCGCTCTGATGACAAAAAGATTATCTACAGTACCTTGTCTAAAACAATACTGATATTGTGGTATTCTGCAATTTTTTTATCACCCTTTTTATGGATATTTGTGAACACAAACCATGTCTGAGCCTTGAATCAATCTGTGCAAACTATACTGTGAAAAGTTGATGAAAAGTCAGAAAACTGTATTTCCTATAGTTACTGTTGCTGAAAAAAATACGGGTTTTTACCACTGCCTAACTATCCAAGTCTTTGTAATAGTTTATTTCTGGGACCTGAACCCTTCTGCGGAATAAGCACCAGTACAATACTTAGAAAAAAAGTAAATAACAAAAGATCCCAAATACTGGATAGGACTATAAGGAATGAGGCAGGCCAAGACACTACTGGGAAAATATAACCAGAAGAAGAGATCAAACGACTGCATCAGCAAAAGTAAAAACAAACTCAGAATACTAACGGGTATCCTAACAGGGCACTGCCGGCTGATAGGCCACCTAAAGAAACTCGGATTAGTAGACAAAGAAGAATGCAGATTCTGCGAGGAAGAGGATGAAACTGATATGGGTGTCGGGACATCAGGGAATTGCAGGCAACGAAAAGGCAGACGAACTCGCAAGAAGAGACTTGGAAAACCCCCCAAACTAAAGGCAGTCACTAGAGGTACCAAAGCGTACAGCAAGAGTATCTGTAATAAACTGGATCACAAAAGTTACTGGGAAAACGTCCCGGGAAACAAACACGGGAAAGAATACATCAAAGGACCGAGTCAGAAAAGAGCGGCAGACCTGTTAAAGATGAACAGGAGCCAGCTGAAAATAGTTACAGGATTCCTTACTGGCCATGCGCCAGTTACGGGGCACCTCAACAAGATGGGACTGTACAATGGTGACCTTACCTGCAGTCTGTGCGGTAAGGAAACAGAAACAGTGACACATATACTGTGTAGATGCGAGGCACTGGACCGCAAAAGACAGCAAATTTTTGGGCAGCCAATCGGTGACCCAGAACTATACAACTCCCACCCAGTACAGGACCTGTACAAGCTTGTACAGGGCACTAAGGTACTGGACTGGGTATTGTAAACAGAGAGGGAAGATACAATGGGCCGACAGGCCTAAGTGTCACGGGAGGCACGGGTGAAGTTTTTTTAGTGAGTATACCTTGAAAGGAGAGTCACAGTAGACCTTGAGATTTTAGGCTCATAACTTCCCAATAAAGGGTTTTCCTTCACCTCCACAAAAAAAAACAGGGCACTGCCGGTTGAGAGGCCACCTAAAACTCGGATTAGTAGAGGAAGAAGAATGCAGATTTTGCGAGGAAACTTCTATCCACATTTTCTCAGAATGCATTACCCTGCAAAACCCAAAGGTACGATACCTCGGAGAATATCAAATAGAAGATGGAGATCTACCTAACCTGAAGCCTACAGACATCCTGAACTTTTTGAAAGCAATAAGACTGGAGGAACTGCTCTAATCATTGATACATACTTAACGAATGGGAAGCAGAAGGGAGCACAATAGATCTTATAGGTCGCAGTGTGTCGACACCCCCATCAACAGATAGATAGAATAGTTTATTATGTCTAACCCAGGTGCAGCAATTAGTTGAGAAACTTGGAATATAAGCAAGCTTAACGGAGTGGCATGATAATGTGTGTCTCAGGGCCTAACTTGGTCGAGACTTCATACCAGCTAAATCTTCGATAAAGTTTTTTCCACCATGCATCCGGTGTCAACAGATATTTCTAACATGCATTCTTATTTAATTCTAATTATTGGTTTGCTGACTCTAGTTTCTTTTTCTCCTACTTCTAACATCCACTTCTTTCTTATTTCACTCGTTCTTCTCCATTACATCCGTTATATATTTGTTCAGCGTTCTCCTCATTCCTTTTATGTTTTTTAACCGGAATAACACGTGTTCTATAGTATTCCGATATTCGTAATAATATTATTTGTCTGTTTTAAGAAATTTTAAGAGCTCCTACTGTCTTCACACTTGTTAACTCAGCGATATAGCTAAATTTAAGTTCTGTTTTGAATTTAAATTCAGTCTATCCCCTACCTCTTTCCTCTCTAAATATAATGTCTTCTGTTTTTCCTGGATTTGTATAACTATTTTTCTAGTCTACTTTAAACTAGTATCTTTAAGAGTTTCCCGAAGATGTCCAGTAAAACCGATTATCAGTCTGTATGCTTCTTCTTCATTTGCATCTTTGTTGCCCTTTCAATGAGGAATACATTCACGACTTTTCAGGCCTTCTTGAGATTGTGCTTTTAGGAGGTCCATCGTAACTTTTAATGCAAGCTTTGGGTTCTCTACCACTACCTACTTTACTGCATTTTGAAAAATTCGTTCTGGACGTGGTGCCTTTTCCGTTTTTAACATTCCTGCCTCTTCTGCTAACTTTTGAAGCTTACGTATTGAAACATTTTTAACCACTTACTCAGTTGAATCGTAAAAAGAAGTTATGGTCATGGTAATTTTGGCTCAAAGCACAGTAAAGTATTGTTAAAGAGATTTTTATTGGTTTCTCGATCAATTTTAAAAGCTTTTATTTTCACTCGACTAGACATCCAATGTATTAAAATTAACGTGGCAATAAATTATCATCATCAAAATTAAGAAAACAATCCAAAACTACCTACAAACTCCAGTGATGATTTATGGATTAACAACCTACACCAAAAGTAACCGAATTATGCACTCAACCGACGTGCTCCAATGAACCACTATTATTAAAGTACACTTAATGAGAAAGTTGAGAGTCTCTCGAGTAAAAAAAGAAGCCGGTACCCTTCAGGAAACCAAGAAACTTGATCGGACAGGAAGTGGGTGGATAATATGTCATAATAATTACGCAACTTGGACTAGTAGAAGATTTTGTTATATATTTTTTTAATGATTATTTTCATGGATGAAATTTTTCATCAGAGTGGTATTTCGTCAAATAGTTGTACTGGGTGAAAGGTTGCTTGTGGATTCTGATAAATTAAAAAAAACATATAGTGAAAATAACAATTAAAAAATAAACTGGTATTTATAACGGACAATTTTAAAACTATAGAAAATATTATTTGTTGACGTACAGGGTGGCCAAATAAGAATGCGAGGTACTGTATCTGGGAAACTATCCATCGTAGAGGCTTGCGGAAAAAAAGTTATAACTAAAACGGCCAAGAGAAAAACCTGGAAAATAGTTTCAAGTTTCTAAAATGGCCGCTAGGGGGCGTAACTGCAATCTTGAATCTAAGAAAGTGATGTTTCTGGGAATTCCGCTACATTAACCTAACAAAAAAATACCTGATCTTTAAAGTAGAGGATAATCTGAATCTTTTTTGTTTGATCACTTTTGCTGCATCTCTAAAAATAAAGTGGTGGGGGGCATTCAAAGGTTTCAGTAAAAAACACACTGTATATTCGAAACGGCTGAGCCGATTTTAACAAACTTGGGGTGGTTGAAAAGAGCTATTCTTGGACTACAAATGCTATAATATTTGAAGTTTTGTTAGTTTCAGATGTCGTCGCTAGAGGGCTTTTTGCGACATTTCGACGGAAATGGTTAATTTTCTCAAAAAAATTAAATGCATTGGTATGATTTCTTTTTCACGAAAAAGTAGCTAAATGATGCCTAAACAAGCTCGCGAAAACCGTATCTCGGTATCTTGTTCCTAACCTAAAATTTAGGCCAAAAAAAATTTTATTCGGAAATCCCTTAAATTTTTTATTTTTTAAACTAATTAATTCCTTTTATTATATAAGTTGTGGCCATAAAAAGGACCGAATTAAAAAAGAAAGGTTTTTAATGTCCCCGTAAATGCATTACGAATCCGGTTTTTCGTATCTCTCTGATCGTAGGTTGAGTCTGAAAATCAAGACAAGTTAAGTCTGGTGATCGCGCAGGCCATGGAAACAGACTTCCTCTTCCAATCCAACGCTGTTGTAATACTGCATTAATATGCTCTCACACAATAATGGAGAATTTTTATTTCTAATTTTTTGGACCGATGAAGCCACCTTTAAAATCTGCACAATATGCATTATTGGTCTGCAGAAAATCCGCATTGGTTGCGTGAAGTTCAGCACCAAGGACGTTGGAGTTTAAATGTGTGGTGTGCCATACTGGGAGGCAGAATTATTTTTTTAGCAATCCCTAAGTGGCAATATCTTTCTTGACTGTTTGGTGGCCAATAAATTACCGTTGTTGTTGGCAGATATTTCACTGTAAACACGTCAAAACTTGTTTTTGCAGTTGAATGGTTGCCCAGCACATTATGCTATTATTGTGCGAGAGCATATTAATGCAGTATTCCAACAGTGGTAGATTGGAAGAGGAAGTCTGTTTCCATGGCCTGCGCGATCACCAGACTTAACTTGTTTTGATTTTCAGACTCAACCTACGACCAGATACATATGAAAAACCGGATTCGTTAATGCATTACGTTACATACCGAGAGCCGAAATTGAAGGTGCAGGTTTGTCTGCCCATGAGAGGATTCAGCAATGCATAGAGCGTGATGATCATTTAGAGCATTTATGGGGGCACTAAAAACTTTTCTATTTTAAATCGGTCCTTTTTAGGGCCACAACTTACATAATAAAAGGAATTAATTAGTTTAAAAAATAAAAATTTAAGGGATTTCCGTATAAAATTTTCTTTGGGCTAAATTTTAGGTTAGGAACAAGATATCGAGAGAGAAATCATACCAATGCGTTTAATTTTTTTGAGAAAATTAACCATTTCTGACGAGATATCGAAAAAAAAGCCCTCTAGCGGCGACATCTGAAACTAACAAAATATTATAACATTTGTAGCCCAAGAATAGCTCTTTTCAACTAGGCCAAGTTTGTTAAAATCGGCTTAGCCGTTTCGAATATACAGGGTGTTTTTTACTGAAACATTTGAATACCCCCCACCACTTTATTTTTAGAGATATAGCAAAAATTGTTAAACAAAAAAGGTTCAGATTATCCTCTACTTTAAAGATCAGGTATTTTTGGTAGGTTAATATAGCGGAATTGGCAGAAACATCACTTTCTTAGCTTCAAGATCGCAGTTACGCCCCCTAGCGGCCATTTTAGAAACTTGAAAATATTTTCCAGGTTTTCCTCTTGGTCGTTTTAGTAATGACTTTTTTTTCCGCAAGCCTCTACGATGGATGGTTTCCAAGATACAGTACCTCGCATTCTTATTTGGCCACCCTGTACAAATTTTGTTAAAAAATTAAAATAAATTTGTTAATTTTTAAAATTCTTTATAATGGAAAATAAAATTTTTTATAGTCATTACCACTGAAACTATAACAGTTGCTTCAATTCCATACAATGAAAAAACGATGATAGAAATAAATAAATTGGTACAATATTTAGGTGAGATTTTCCGAAACCAAAAATGAATTTTGACTGTTATATTCACAGCATAAATAAGTTCGGACCGTTATTTGTGTTCAAAAATATATTTATTTCAAAACAAAACAAGTGAACATCGCTGGCTAGTACTTTCTCCCATCTCCCATGCAATTTTCGAATTTTATCTCGAAAAATGACTCGTCTTCTTCTGAAGCGATCCAAGTTTGCAGTCAATTTTTGGAACACCCAGTAATTAGAAGGACCAATGTCCTGAGACAATGCACGTCTCAAACGAATCAATTGTAGGGATACCGATCGCCCGTATCGAGATCGCCAGTTTTCAGAATCAAATAAAAAAAAATATTTCAACCTAAAACACCCTGTATTAGGAGCCAAATATTAATATATTAAGCCTCTGAGCCTATTATTACAATATTTACCATTCTGTATGAATAACCCTGTATATGCGTTTGTGTGGTTATGTTTGCTTGTTGCCTTTACCGAAATTTTTAAAAATATAGGGAGAATACATTACAATATATTCAACGTTTTTAAAATTTAATAAATAATATATTGTTATAAAACAGTAAATTCTTAGATTTCTACTTTTGAATAATCTTTATTTTTTTAAAAATTCAAATCTGACATTTTTTTTTATTCAAACTTCAAACAAAACTCAACTAACTACCTAAAAACAAAAACTGTCATAATACATCTTTTAATTTTAAAGTCCCTTTCAAATATACAAAATTTTGATACCATAACAATATTCCCCCCAAATTATTTTCATGTTTTAATTAATTAATTAATTAATTCAAATGTGAAAATGATTTAAAAAATTTTTTTTAATGATAATATTTAAAAATTTGTGATATATGGTAAATTCCTTTTATACATCCTGTTTCCGGATCTATTAGGGTATAACTATGAATACCATTTTCATTTCCAATGGAATACGGTCCTATATAGGGTAAAATAAGTTTTGCACATTTCTTTTTTCGAGCATTTGTTACTCTTAAAGCTTTGACTAACACCAAATCACCTTTATTAAATTTCACATGTGTTTTTTAATTTTGTTTATTTTTCTTTTTAAGGTATAACCATCCAAAAAATATTTTTTTTAATTTAATTTTCCATCTATGATAAATTTTCGGATGTAACCGATTTATATCACCTTCAAATCTTATTGATTGTTCCCCACCAAAATTTCTTATTATATTTATTCCACTACTATTCACTAGTTCTTATTTCCACATTTTTCTACCTTGTTCCATTTCATTTTCTATTTTATTTATCTTAACATGTATTGTATTTAATTCTATATTCGTTATTTCTTCTTGTAATTTACATCCCTCTTTAACCTGTTTACAATATATTCAAGGTTTTTAAAATTTAATAAATAATATATTTTTAGATGTGCTACCATCTATGGTTAGAAGAGAGTATTGACTGGTTTACCAAATAATATATTGTTATAAAACAGTAAATTCTTCGATTTGTACTTTTGAATAATCTTTATTTTTTAAAAATTCATTTCTGACATTTTTTTTTATTGAAACTTTAAACAAAACTAACTAATTACCTACCTAAAAACAAAAACTGTCATAATACATCTTTTAATTTTAAAGTCCCTTTCAAATACAAAATCATAACAATATATATAAATAATAAATAGAATTAAAAATTACTTGAACGTTTTACTATAATCGATACAGAAAAATTTAATTAAAAATTGAAAAATTCACATGTTGAAATTGAATTTCATGATTCATGTTAAAACAATTAATTTTTTTGCATAAATACCGCAACAGATGGTCACCATAATAAGCCATTACGGTTTTTATTGATATAACTGTTTCTTATTCTTAAACTTCTTCTGATGCATAGACAGAGGCGTCGGTCAGAACCAAAATACTAAAATGCGCTTTTCTTAGTAATTAATTTGATATTTAAACCGTCGCTCACAGAAAATTTATTTAATAAATATAGATATCGTAGTAGTTAGTAATAACCAAACCTTTTATTCAAAATTAAAAACAATACTTTTGCTGTAATCTCATAAGTTGAAGGTTTATTAATCCAACACAAAGTATTCGACATGATTTTTTTCATGATAAAGCTTTTCATTTTTTTAACAAAATCAGATATTTTTCTTAAACTTTTAAAACAAGGGGTAAATTGTTACTTAGGCATCCCTATTCTTTAACGAACTAATATAAAAAAGTTGATTTTTCTTATTGTCTTCTAGCATAATTTTCTTTTAATGCGCCAATGAATTTTTATTACCTTCCAAACATAAAACTGGTCACTAAATCTCAGATAATTATTATTTTTATAAGAAAAATTAAAATATCTATAAAACAACTAAATTTGAATATGAAATAACTGAAATAGCAATTTCAGATATACAGATACAGATGTTGTTGTTTGTTAATTTTAACGTCTCTTTTCTGACCTAATGGCCTAAACTGGACGGGACCTACAGCTTATCGTGGACTCCGAACCACGGTCCTCAATCACCTTAAACCCAGGACTATGCCTTTGTCATGCAGGTGACAAGTGTGTCATTGTGTCACCAACCCCTATCAGTTCCACGAGATATCCGAATTCATGAATGAAATTGCGTATGACACAAATACCTTTTTGCACTTGCCCAAAGTCTTATCTGACTTTAATTCCACTTGAATACGGCAGGATTCGAACCTACTCCCCGAACACTGACCAAGGTGAATCGGCAGACGCGTTACCAACTATGCCACCGTGTGCGATACACCTACAGATCTGTTTAGAAAAATCGTAAAAATATTATATTACTGTAAACAATTTAATCAATAATAATAGAAATCTTTTATGGATTAAGAGCAAACCGAACCCCTTGAAAAATTTTAATAACCTTTTAAGCCTTTAGTTTTAGTCGGATTTTTGTGATATTTTCAGGAAATACTAATAATTACAAAACTTAGGGTGGAGAAATCTTGATATTTTTGTAAACCTTCGAAAAGTATTTATTTTGTTAATTTTAAATGGAAAATCACAAAAAGAAATATCATCCGCGCCATTCTGCATTAAATCTATGAAAATTTGCCCCTATTTGTTTAAAAAAATATCAAATAGTTTTTAAATAATATGGATTCCCATTTTTTTCTTAAATATCTTTGTAAAGTGCTGCCACATCGTTACATACATTTAAAGCTGTCGAGAAATATTCCATCGTCAAGTGTTCCCAGTGGCGCGCATATAAATACAATTTTATATTAGAAAATCCTCATAAAATAGAACTGAAATTTGCTTCTCACAAGAACTCGGGTTGCCATTTCTCAAAGTCCACGTACAATAGAACTCAATAATAAGAATAGTATATTCTGTGACAAGGTTGGAATGAGAATTCGACACGAGTGGATGATTTCGAACGCGAGCGAATGCGAGCGTGAGGAACCACGAGTGTCGGATTTTCATTCCAACAGAGTAACAGACTGTACTTTCTCCACGGCCACAAAAAGTAGAAATTAAATATAGTAAAATGAAACCTGAATCTCTCAACATTATGTAGGTAGTATTTTTACATTCAAGCTTGGATTTTTGCGGTAGCAAATTTTGAGTTATATTATCGGCATATTTTTTTATTTCTGGAAGAGCATTTGCAAATTCTACATCTGAATCGTTTGATTTTCTTCTCCTTTTTAATAAATTAAAAGTTTTTACAAACCAATATTAAGACCACGTCAACTAATACTGACAGTTAATTTGACATTCACGGCAAACCTTATTTTTGTAAACAATCACGGAATACAGATTCTATCTCTAGTTATAGAATGTAATACATATAAAATACATAAGAGACAAATGTTTCAGAATTTTCTTTCAATCTCAAGATCGAGAATGTTTCTTTTCTGTTATTATAAGTGGTTTCAGAATAACTACATTCAGTAGTGGCCGTGGAGAAAAATTATTATATAACGAAATCAAAGTGTTGGTTTGGCTAAACAACCATCCAACTCGCGTCTGAATCGTGTAATTCAACGCCAGGAGTAGTTGTTTCGATTTGGACGCGATGCAATTGTTAATATAATAATTTTTATTATCGTCGAGTTCTATGGTAGGGGAGAGGGTGGATGGTTTGAACACGAGGAGGTTTTGAACTATCAAAATATTTTCTACTAAAATATGTTCTTGTCGTCTGCGAAATTAAAAATGCACTATCAACAATGTTGGCCTATCAATAGGGATGCATATTAACCAAATGATACTTAGTCGTTGTTAATGTAAATAAGATTTTCGCTGAACTCCTTATTTATTTCGATCATCCTTTCAACCCATATTCTAAAAAAGCTGACTGTCGCTTTTAATTGTTCTATATTTCGTACTTATCACTATATTTTTGAGGTAAGTTTACAACACAACTGTATTTAAAAACTCAAACCTAAAAAAGTTATTCAATTTTTTCTGTCAAAACGTGCCATCGGGAGGCTTTGAACAAGCAGCTTGGGGATACTTTGAACATTGTTCAAAGCCTGAGAGACCTGAGGGGCGCGGGCGGCGTCATGTGTAAAGAAAATATTTTACGAGTTTCTAGTCTAATTCTATTTATAAGCACTTAGAGGACTTTATTGGTCTCTGTGTTATACATAGATGCCTATAGGTGGTGGATAATGGAGTGGCTCTAAAGAGCTAGGGTTTCTTGTATTTTTTTTATTATTTTGCTATTTATTATTGAGCTATTTTGGCCATGTTCAAATCCTCCCGTTTTCTGTTCAAAGGCACCCCAACCAGAGGAGAAATTGAACAAATGTAGTGGGGTTCTTTAGATAATTATTTTAAAAATTCCGAAAAAGTTTATCATGTTTTAATAATAAATTTATGTATATTAAAGACCAATGCATGACCTAAAATACACAGACCTAATAAAATGTGTTTAAGTGAAAAGTTATATACAAAACACAAAAAAGTGTTCAACCCCTCCACCCTCTCCCCTACGTGGACTTTGAGACATTTTTTAAGCCATAAAAAAAAATAAAACTGTAAAAATATTTTTTTCGCATACTAATCAATCACGCTGTATATTGTAGAAAATAATGGTAACAGGTAAAGTAAATATTAAGGCACTCTCAAAAATTTTTCTGAATAGTTTTAACTTGTTAGGTGGTTTGTTTTCATATTTTTTTATGTTTTACCAAATAACCACATTATTTTAGTCTATCAACAATAAACAAAATCTTTTCAATTTATGTCAAGATGTTTTAAACAAAAATTAACACCATAGAAATTACAAAAATGTGTATTACAGTCATTAGCACAATTTTGAAACAAATTAACACTATTTCCATTATACTTATTTCAAGAGTATATCCGGCTAGATATGTTAGAGAAATTTAACAAAAAACATGTCATTTAAAAGAGAATTATAAAGTACTTGTAAAAAGTTAGTATTAACTGTTTTTTTTTTAATTCAAGAAACTGACAAAGCATGTGCAGTAACAGAATTTTCCTTTGTATATTTTTTCCCAATATATAAGTACGATGAAAAATTTCATAATACCGGTAACAATAACTTTGTTGCAGATATGTGAGCTCATCATACCCGTCTTGTCTCACGCCGCCATCTACAGGCTGATGGAAGAATGTCAAACTCTAGCATCCGACCAAATACAGTTCCCCGCAAAAATATCGAACCTCGTTCGCAAAGGTGAAGTTCTCACGCGAGAAACGAAACCGCAACCGCGCAGATTCGAAGCAATCATCCAAGAGGCGGCAGCACTGGAACTTCTAATTTCGCAGATGAATTCGCTTCATTACAAACTGAACCCTTCCCGAGCAATAAATAACGAAATAAACGATTTAGTGGTCAAGTTGGTAACAGGCAGGGAGGTCGCAGTAGAAAACAAGAACAACTCGGAAGTCGGAAGTAGGATCGTTTCCATGTTTGGGGAGGCGCAGAAAATGACTAATCTGATTTTAGGCGAGCAATACGAGGAAGGCGGAAGAAACTCAATTAATAATGTGTTTCCTGTTCCCACGGCGAGGGAGTTTGTTTTACGAATTAATGCAGTAAAACCGGCTTTATATTCCGCTAAATGTCCTCAATTTTTGAGGGCTATATTGAGTAGAGATGAGTTTAGACTCTGCGGGGCATGGTCTGAAGATACAGTGTTCTTTTAGAAAAATGTCAGAATTATCAGTAACGGTGCTATTTTCCGGCGAACTAGTACATCTTTTAACAGTTTTAAAGTTATTCATAAAAATACTAATAGTTCATTTAATTGATTACAATATTATAATAAAATAGCTTAGGAATGGATGTTGATGGCCATCCTTCAATTCCTCCCATTTGGTAGTAGATAAATGGATGACCTCAACTAACTTTCATTCATATACCCTATAGCATGCTTTTTTTTAGGGAGGTGGGAATGCATTACGCACGCCGTGTGGGACATCGGGATAATAGGTGCAAGTGCGGTTTACCCATTAAACCCACCTCCTCATCTACACCTTTACTCCGGACCGTTTTCACATTACTACAGAGCAAAAAGTTGTATATCTTTATCTGTCCGTTCTTTCCTCTTTTTTTTAAATACCTAAGAGCCAAAAAGTCAGTTGTTGGGTATGTAATTAAAGAAATAATTAATTTGTTTGTGGCATTTTTACTGTGAGAAAGAAACTATTAAAAATTGTTGTTGTAATTGAGCAAGAACTTTTGTCTGCAAGAAAATTTATCATTGCAAAAAGGAACTACACTAATATTGTAATATACTTACTTAAAAATGGGCCTTCTTAAATAAACAATTTTAATCAATAAGCTGTCGAAAAATTATTTAGGTAAGGTAACGTCTTGAAAAGGTCGTTCTTCTTGCAATATCCTCTATTTTAACCCCAGGCTTCAAAACTTTGACCTTGCTCCAAATTTCCACCTGGCCGAAGTTGTTCTTGTAGAATGCAGTACCTTGTTCAGTCTTGGAGAACTTCATACTACTTATCTTGGATATTTTCAATGGCTTTGTGTTCAGATACTCTGCTGAGGCGCCATCAAAATAAAAAAATATTCCCTTCATATCCAAAACTTTAAATGTCTTGACAGTTTGTATTTTACATACCTTAGCTTTTTTTTCTATAACGGCAAAGTCTCTGTTAGCTGACGAAAAACTGTGACCCATTACCAGGCACTAATGTCGTAACGTAGCGTTCTCCTCTTAATCTTGCTTTTCTCACCCTTTATCTTAAAGGATCTATCGTACTTTTAACCTCAAATGCAACTGAAGTGTAATATCAAAACACAATAGTTCAACTGACTGGTTCGTAGCTCCTTAAGCACAACCAAAGCCACGCCTTTTACCGCACGTTATAATGGTCTGGGACCTTAGCTCCTTTATCCATGCATGGGCATCAGTACTTATGTCTCTTATGTATCACAAACGAAAATGACTCCATTAGCTATTCATGTCTTCATTTCCAATTCTCAGTTTAAGTTGTCCGGTCCACTGAGATTACAATAGCAATATTTTCGAAGCGAGTTATCCTGGAGGGTAAAAGATCGGAGCCTGGTGCTTGTTCTAAATAAAAAGCGTAAAATCCATAAATCATTATACAACGTATAAGTTGTTCATAACGGAAAACCGATTTTCTCTGGAAAAGGGACTAGATTCGATCACTGTTTTGCCAAAAGCACTTGGGAGATTTTTTTTGATATTGAAAACTCTTTTTACCTAAAATATGTCATATTGAAAAATAGAACCCTAGTTCATCTAAATATGAAAAATAATTTCGATCAGCCTTCTCTGTCCCATAATATGGAATAATACGGTGTATTATACGTGGCCTATTTTATTTTTGATTATAAATATATATACATAATCTAACAGTTTTAATTACCTGCCATAAAGTAGATATCGTGTTTCGGGAATTTTGCTGTTTCAGCCCTAATCGCCTTAATAGTAGGCTAATTAGACTAACCAAGACAAAAGTGGCCTGTATAATTAGGTTACCTGCAATTGATGCTTCTTGTTCGTTCTCCTAGACTTTAAAGAGGTGGAATAAAATGAGACACTTAACAAAACTCCAGATTCGTTTGTGAGCTTTAGGACAGTAAATAAAACTCCTTACTTAAAAATTGCCGAAGTTTCGCACTTCCTCAGGGATTTTTTTAAAACTAGTTTTTGTCATTCCTTAAAACTAACTCCACACTATACATATTATTTGTTACGAAATATACAACACGACACTTTAAAACTTAAAATAAAAATAGCGACAGTACTTCGAACACCACAACAGCAACTGATTGATATGGTTTCACCAGGTGCAACTATCGAACGTTCTGGTGTCGTGTTGTTGTATAACAAATATTATGTATAGTGTGGAGTTACTAGTTTTAACGAATGACAAAAACTCCTTGTTTAAAAAAGAAGGCGTAATATAAGGCCGAAACGTCAGCAATTTTTAAGTAAGGAGTTTTTTTAATTGTCCTAAACCTCACAAACGACCATCCAGTTAATTGTTAACGCAAGGACGCTAATTTCTCAACTATAACTAAAACTCCAGATATTAGGTTGTCTCTGAAGAGGTTAACAACAATTTATAATGTAAAAAGAGTAAGAAAGTTAAAATTCTTGCTTAATTAGTAGCAAGCGACATCGTATACTTTCGGCTCTCTCGCTTTCGGACGATTTGTAATACGTGCTAAGTATTGACTTGTGTTGTTATGAAAGATATAGAGAAATCTTTCCGACCCACGGACATTTAAATGTCACTTTAGATACTTAAGTCGAAAGTAAAGTGCGTAATAGTCTACTTTTCGACTTTTAAAAGTTTGAAATTTAGTTATTATACAGGGTGACCCAGGGGTACGTGCATGATCCACAACTTTTTTTCTATTCAAGCTATCGGTTTGATTTTTTTTAAACGATAAGACCGACAATGGGACACATTCTAAAAATATTTCTATTTATATACAGGATGTCCCAAATAAGATACACAACTAAGTTCTTATTTTTTAAATGGCAACCCCCCATTTTTATAAAATTTTTAGATTCGCCATTAAATTGTTGATATAACGCACCCGGGTTTCTTAGACTTTGCAATAGTTTTTGACTTATGTCAATTTATGTGTCAAAATAGCGTCGTGCAGAGATCCACAAAAACGTTCAGAACTTCAGAACTGTTCAAGATAACTTAATCAACTTTTTTCCAGTCGATTCCTTAAGCTTCAGCGCATCTTCTGAGTTGTAGGCGAATTCGGAGTCGACGTTCTACCGCCTGCTACGATTTTTTGAAAATTACAAATTACAAATAGCAATAACTCGACTTTTTCAAATGCATCACCCTATATTTTATTACATCATTGCATGGTATTTTTTAAGAGCTTTTTGCTGATATAGGGTTTGTTGGGTCTATTTTGTAAAATTTGCGAGATTTATTGCAAAATAAGAAATATTGACGGTTTATTCGAGAAAAAAAAAGGAATCGAGTAGGCCGCTGTCTTAAAATTTGACACATCCATATACTTTCAATAATTGTACGCATCTAATTATTAATCATGAGTTTTACTCGCGAGGAATTAGTGAATATGGTCTACTGTATTGGCGAAGCTGACAGAAATCCTTTATTAGCAAGCAGAATGTACCTGCAAAAATATCCAGAAGCAAGAACTCCACGGGTGTCTTCATTCCTAAAGTTGAGAGATCGGTTTGAACTCACTGGTAGTGTATTTTATACCAAAAAGGAAATTGTTTTTTGACAATGTGCTGCATGGTGAAAGGTATTTACAGTTTCTTCGCGAACATCTTCCCAATATTTAAGAAGAAGTGGATTTGAATACCAGAGGGACAATGTGGTTTCAACACGATGGTGCTTCAGTGCATAACCATAGGATGGTGCGAGAATTTTTTGATAATTCCTACCCTAATCGTTGGATAGGGAGAGGTACTATTCCTTGGCCCGCGCGATCTCCAGACTCCTCTAGATTTTTTTCTTTGGGGGTACGTGAAGGAAACTGTTTTCAGAGATCGTCCAACAACTGCAGATGATATGAAAAACAGGATCACGGAAGCCTTCCATTCAGTTGATGGAGCGATGCTTGCTAGAGTTCGGGACTTATTTACTAGAAGACTAGCAGTTTGCGTGGAACATGATGGTGACCTATTCGAGCATTTGTTATAAATCAAAAATATTAATATTGTATCCTATTAATCATTCTTTCATGTTCTTGTAAATATTATAAAAATTGTTTACTTTGTAATGTATTTCTGTTTCTATTACAATTTCCTTTTGTTGAAACATATTCTTTTCAAAATTATAGGAATGTGTCAAACAGTGGCCTACTCGATTCTTTTTTTCTTTTAATTAGACGCGTACAATTATTGAAAGTATATGGATGTTTCAAATTTTAAGACAGCGGCCTACACGATTCCTTTTTTTTTTCGTTTAATTAGACGCGTACAATTATTGAAAGTATATGGATGTGTCAAATTTTAAGACAGTGGCCTACTCGATTCCTTTTTTTTCTCGAATAAACCGTCAACATTTCTTATTTTGCAATAAATCTCGCAAATTTTACAAAATAGACCCAATAAACCCTATATCAGCAAAAAGCTCTTAGAAAATGCCATGCAATGATGTAATAAAATATAGGGTGATGCATTTGAAAAAGTCGAGTTATTGCTATTTATAATTTGTAATTTTCAAAAACTCGTAGTAGGCGGTAGAACGTCGACTCCGAATTCGCCTACAACTCAGAAGATGCGCTGAAGCTTAAGGAATCGACTGGAAAAAAGTTGATTAAGTTATCTTGAACAGTTCTGAAGTTCTGAATTTTTTTGTGGATCTCTGCACGACGCTATTTTGACACATAAATTGACATAAGTCAAAAACTATTGCAGGTAAGTCTAAGAAACCCGGGTGCGTTATATCGACAATTTAATGGCGAATATAAAAATGTAACAAAAATGCGGGGTTGCCAGAACTTAGTTGTGTATCTTATTTGGGACATCCTGTATATAAATAGAATGTGCCCCATTGTCGGTCTTATCGTTTAAAAAAAAATCAAACCGATAGCTTGGACAGAAAAAAAGTTATGGAGCATGCACGTACCCCTGGGTCACCCTGTATATACAGGCTGAGTCACAGTAGACGCGACTGTCCATTGTGGCTAAACGGTTAATATTTTGAAAATTTTGTTTATTCATGGATATGTGGGTTGATGAAGGCTACATTTTAAAATTATTTTGAAATGTACAGGTTGTCCCAAAAAAGTGTGGCGTATCGAAGTTATATGATTTCTTATGGAAGACCCTATATTTTGTTGCATTTATAGATTATACGTTAAAAATAAGATAAACTTTCTTAAGTATTCCCTATAATTAAGTTTTTTAGTTTTCGAAATATTTTGATATTTCTAAAAATGGAAGCACTTACAAGAAAACCAATAACTTGGATACCTATGGAATCAGCCAAATCCAATTTTAACTGAAAAAAATTAGACTAATAATTGAAAGCAGTAATGTATTTAGGGTTGTTTAAAATTATACAGGGCATTCAAAATGGGGCGATTCTCTAATAACATATTCAAACGACAATATCGTTCTTATTTTAAATAGGACACCCTATATTTTATAACCCAATTATGCGGAAAATTCCATTACCTTTTAAAAATTATTAAGGTCTACTATGCCCAAATCTAGTAATTTTGGAGTTATTTTTATTTTTGTCAAAACTTACATTATTTTTCCACCGTAATACCTAAATATAACACCCTGTATTTGATCAGCTTAGACTATTGCAACATCATTTTTTGTCTAATATCTAATGATACATTTTCCAACAGTTCCCAGAAACTTTTTCTTAAAAATTGCAAAAATTTCCTCCCATTTAAATGGCCATCAAAGAAATATGGGCCAATAACTTGGCCTATAATTCCACCGTATACATTAATGTTCCACCGGTTCTGATGATCTATTGTGTAGAACAAATTCTGGTTTTGAGTATCATAATAATGAAAGTTATGACGGTTAACTAATCCATTATTATGAAAAAGTGGAATCTTCTGTAATTTTTTCGGATCATAGTCTAAGGTGATCAAATACAGGGTGTTATATTTTGGCATTATAGTGGAAAAATAACGTAAAATTTAACAAAAATAAAAATAACTCCAAAATTAATAGATTTAGGCATAGTAGACCTTTATAATTTTTGAAAGGTAATGGAATTTGCTACATAATAGGAGCATAAAATACAGGTTGTCATATTTAAAATAAGAACGATATTGTCGTTTGAATATGTCATTAGAGGATCGCCCCATTTTGGACGCCCTGTATAATTTTAAACAACTCTAAATACATTATTGCTTTCAATTATTAGTCTAATTTTGTTCAGTGAAAATTGGATTTGGCTGATTCCATAGGTATCCAAGTTATTGGTTTTCTTGTAAGTGCTTCCATTTTTAGAAATATCAAAATATCTCGAAAACTAAAAAACTTAGGTATACGGAATACTCAAGAAAGTTTAACTTATTTTTAACGTGTAATCTATAAATGCAATAAAATATAGGGCCTTCCGTAAGAAATAATATAACTTTGATACGCCACACTTTTTTGGGACAACCTGTACATTTCAAAATAATTTTAAAATGTAGCCTTCATCAACCCACATATCCATGAATAAACAAAATTTTCAAAATATTAATCGTTCAGCCACAATGGACCGTCGCGTCTACCGTGACTCACCCTGTATATGATTATGAATAATAGTACATTACATACCGAGGAGGAAAATGCAACATTACTGTCGAGGGCTAATATCGAGCTGTTACCTGAGACCGTAATGATAATTTCCGCCAAGGCTTGCGTACTAATTTATTTATCAACATCGTATACTTTCGGCACTCTCGGTCCCATACGATTTCTAGTACGTAAGTACTAGGTATCGCCCTTTATTTATGGAGAAATTTTTCTAGCATACGTACGGGTCGAAAGTGGCAGTTGAATGTCACTTTTGACTTGTGGACCGGAATTAAAATTACCAGTCTACTTTCTGACTTTTGAAAAGTTGGGATTCGGGTTATTACTTATATGATTGTTAATAAAATCACCTTTTGAGTAAAATAAACTTGATATCTTTTAGAAGAGCTTAATTAAAATAAACAATAATACAAATGTGTCATTTTTATATAAAAAAAATTGATAATAAAAACAAAGCCTTAAACATGTTAGTTAACCCATGAAAAAGTACAACACTTAATTAAAAAAAAATAAAATATTTATACGTAGCTTAAATTTAAAAAAGCACTGTTAGTTAAGCATTGTTAATATTCAATCATTTATACAAAATTGACAAAACCCCAGACGTAAACGTTTAAGATTAACTCAAGATGTAACAAAAACGTTGGCCGAATCTTTCAGTTATTCTGAAGAAAGTCGGAGACCTTGAAACTATTGAACTAATTTGGACATGTATTTTAACCTTCCTGGAAATATATACTTTAAAACTAAAAAAAAACACATGAAAATCTACGGTGTTAAAGTAGAACCAGAAATATAGTAAGGTCATAAATCAGTATTAGCCGACGACCCTCATTATTACCTATTGTTCGAGATGTAATAAAGCAATCAAATTGTGTGTGGGTTAAAAGATTCCCAGGTCCGAATTAAAATATCTTATGAAATTTTATACCTATAGAATATGACTTAATGGCTAGAGTAGGTACGTCTCTGCGTAGACCGCCTGATAACTCAACTGATTGGTGATTTATTACCTTACAATATTTCTAGTATTACTTTAGCTTTTTTTTAATTAAAAATGTGAGCTTGTTAGTAATTGACCCATTTTTTTGCAAGTATGTAAGAAAAATGTTTAATGTCAGTATAACCTTAATAAAATGGAATTATTTATAATAAATCAACCTCGAAATAGGGGAGTGGGTGAGTCGGCGGCAGAGCATTGGACCAAAGAGGAATATCACCGGCGACAAAAATCATTTTGTGATTTTTAATTAAAAATTTAGAAATTAATTCTCAAATGTTCCTAAAATGGTAATGGGAAACAGTAGCAAAGCCTAATAACACGAAGCTAAATGAATCTAGCAGTCGATGCCGTTGGCACAGAAGTAGAGAAAAAAACTTCTATAATTTAAATTACAAATTTGAAAAACGCCTGTCCTAAACGTTGAAGGTACAACAACCGTGGCTGAGATTTCTTTAGCTATTGTAAAAAAGCTTTGAGTCCTTTCAAACTATTAATCGATTCTAACCAAATTACTATTAACCTTCTTAAAAATATAAATTTAAAAATCTGAAAACCTACTACTGGACACCCGATTTTTATTTTGATTTTGAGGTGGCCCTGATAAAGGCCAGTGTTTTGCTGTTATGGATCTTGAGAATATAGAAGTCATTTAATTGTACCTCATTACGTCTGAAGCAGCCTGTTTTCTCTTATCTTGATAGTATGGCTTAGAGGCTCGTTGTTTATTTTTCACATGAGTTTGCTTCCTTTCAAATCATTATCATATTTCATCTTTGGCAGAATCTTGGACAAACGATTATTATATTTATCCATCGATGACCCCCAAGAACGAGAAATGGCGATGCTCCAAAAATTCCTGATTCTGTTTTTAACCGACCTAACTGCTGAGGGTTAAGATAGAAAATGTATGCTGTCGTACGTTTTTCTTTAAAACTCCTTTTCTTTGAAGATGGTCACAAATACTTTATTGTTGCTAATTTGAATATCAAAGTTTTCTTTGAAGATGGTGACAAATAATGTATCGTTGCCAATTTGAATATCTATCAAAGTTTACTTTGGAGATGGTCACAAATACTGTATCGTTGCTAATTTGAATATCAAATTTTTCTTTGGAGATGGTCACAAATACTGTATCGTTGCCAATTTGAATATCTATCAAAGTTTACTTTGGAGGTCACAAATACTGTATTGTTGCTAATTTGAATATCAAAGTTTTCTTTGGAGTTGGTCACAAATACTGTATCGTTGCCAATTTGAATATCTATCAAAGTTTACTTGGGATATGGTCACAAATACTGTATCGTTGCTAATTTGAATATTAAAGTTTTCGTTGGAGATGGTCACAAATACTGTATCGTTGCCAATTTGAATATCTATAAAAGTTTACTTGGGAGATGGTCACAAATACTGTATCGTTGCTAATTTGAATATCTATCAAAGTTTACTTGTGATATGGTCACAAATACTGTATCGTTGCTAGTTTGAATATCAAAGTTTTCTTTGAAGATGGTGACAAATAATGTATCGTTGCCAATTTGAATATCTATCAAAGTTTACTTTGGAGATGGTCACAAATACTGTATCGTTGCTAATTTGAATATCAAATTTTTCTTTGGAGATGGTCACAAATACTGTATCGTTGCCAATTTGGATATCTATCAAAGTTTACTTGGGAGATGGTCACAAATACTGTATCGTTGCTAATTTGAATATCATAGGTTTCTTTGGAGATGGTCACAAATACTGTATCGTTGCCAATTTGAATATCTATCAAAGTTTACTTTGGAGGTCACAAATACTGTATCGTTGCTAATTTGAATATCAAAGTTTTCTTTGAAGATGGTCACAAATACTGTATCGTTACTAATTTGAATATCAAAGTTTTTATAAAAAATTTAATGTATACAATCTTAATAATTATTGGGGTTTAAATTCTCTAGTATGTTTTACTCGAAATATACCTGCAGACATACTCGTTTATCAAATGAATGAAAGGGAATTTCAAAAAATATACACGGATATTTTAGATATAGCTGATACGAATACATTATTTGGTTAGAGTTACTTTTTTCTTTTTGTAAAAATTGTCAATTTTTAG
This sequence comes from Crepidodera aurea, assembly GCA_949320105.2. NCBI lineage: Eukaryota > Metazoa > Arthropoda > Insecta > Coleoptera > Chrysomelidae > Crepidodera > Crepidodera aurea. Next base: position 21,231,260 of record OX439472.1, on the reverse strand, counting down.
GTAGATATAACATTTAAGTAGTTTTATAGAAAGTGGTTACAAAAAAATGTTACAGTTAGCAAGTATTTAAAAATTACATATTTTAGAATGTTATATCATTAATAGATTTGTTTTATTTTATACAAATATTTACATAATAAAAATAAAATAAACGTTTATGTTTTGAGATTTGTTTTTTTATATCCGTAGTGGATTTTCATTTTCAATATATTAAATAAAAAATAAAAACAAAATTCAATAACTCTCCCACAGAGGGAGAGAGTCCTTTATACACATGTACTATGGCAGTCATAACCTCAAATCACACCTCATCAGGACACATCGGGATTACCATGGTGTCCTACACTAATGGAGTTGTAGAGGGCGTAGCTGACTCGAACTGCCAGTTTATTATTATTATTAATAAAGAAGTTTATTGTAAGCAAACTTACAAAGGGCTATCGACCTAGGTCCTTCTGCCCATTTATTAATATTTTAACACATTGTAAATAATATGAAAATAAAAAAATTTGCATGTATCAGTACGGTTGCTAATCCAAATCTTTTCCCATAGGGTTTCTTCTGCAAACTTGGTTCTAGTTGGCTGGTTTCCTCTGTTTCGCTAATATTTCCCTATTATAATCTCTTTCCTATGAATTTTTTTGCAAGATCGTTGGTTCTTGATTGGAGTGGTTTAACCTTAAGTTTTGAATATAAGATTTCAGTTGGTGCATTATGTAGTGGATTGTCTTTATGACGCATTTTAGTTATTTTCCTCATTGCTGATGTTTTTCTGCTATATTTACTAATTTCTTCTGCGATTCCCTAGTGTTCATTAGAATTAGGTTTCCATATTCAATTATTGGTCTGCAGATCATTTTATAGATACTTTTTGCTATTTTAACTGCCAGTTTTCGAAAGCCTAGCATCAGGGGCGTACCGAAACCCCCCCCAAACTTTTGTACCGAGTCGGCATTTTCTTGCCGTAGTCATCATGCTCGAGAAATATGACTGGAAAGTAGGCTAGTCGGCAAAAACATTTTCCGATTCAGCTTATCCCCGAATGAAAATCATTGTGAAAAGACGAATTAGAATTCAAATTAATGCGCGCGGAAATATTCATGCGCACGAGCACATGAGTATACCAAGAGTACAAGTTAAATAAATCTGTATTGTACAGTCGGCAAATTTTCCTTGACGAGTCGGCATTTTCAACATGACTCCCCCTTCCCCAAACTGATTAGGCTCGATACGTCCCTGCCTATCATTAACAAATGACAAAAAAATCCACCGATCGGATATGAAGATGGAAGCTGAATAAGAAATGAGAAAAAGATAATAGGTTTGTTGATTTTCTAAAAAACACATTTCAACTGAAAGAAGGAAATTATGGGGGTGCCCCAATAACGTCGAAAAAGAGATTTTTCTTAGTAAACTAAGAGAAGTTTCTATTGAAACAAAAGATAACATCAACACATGAGAACTCGAAGGTTTAATCTTATTCCTACACTGAGTCACCTGATAATCCAGGCCATGAATGTTAGGCATGTAGAAGAGACAAAACACAATGAGAAATATCCTTAGATCATATATGCTACGCTAGATACGGTACTCAGGTTATTTGTTTTGGTGACTAGGGGGGAGTTTAGAGTACTAATCCACTGATTGGTCGATTTCAAATTTCGCTTATATCGTAAAGTTTGGCGGATGTCAGATATTTTGTTTTTTGGGAATTATTGTGCTAATCTTGTGTATTTTTATAGTTTTTTGAAAGTTTTTGCTATGTACAATTAGATTAGAGAACAAAATGCCAAAGTCTGCTGTCAGATCTTTTCATAGGCGTGCTGTTGGATAGGACAGGAACTGTAAATAAGAACTAAACGTAAGTTATGTATACTTTATTTGAATTGTAAATAAATTGTTTAAATATATATCTAGTGTATGTCAATTTATGTTTTATTAAAATAAACCATGTTCATCAGCAAATTTTTCATGTATTACTCAACTCAATATACATTTTGACGTATCTTTTGTATTAATATACCTACCAACTTTTCATTTTGTTTTTTCTGTATCAACGGGTTTATATTCAATGGGATTTTTAATTTGCTATAAAAAATATTTGAGTTGTTGATTGATTTGACATAATTGCTAGGTTTAATGATTGTTGCCAATGACGATTTGAAACCAATAAAGATGATCATTGATATCATGATAAAAATAGCCAAGAAAATTTAGTCACAACATGAATAGAATGATTATTTTCAAATATATGGGTCTATTGTTGGCTACCAAATGAAAAATACAGTTATGTATGGCGTAAACATAACATCTACAAAATTAATACTAGATACATAAAGCATATTATATGATATAGCATTTGAAATAAACAGAAGCGCAAGATGATGGTATTCAACCTCTCAGATTATTCCCATTCCAAACAACTTTCGTAATCTACCATGGTATTTTATTTATTTTCGATTCATATTATTAATTCCCATTTTACTGTAACCTACATGGAAGTCACTCATTCCTTAGAAAATGAAATATGTGTTTTCATAAATATGACAATATATTACACTGTACCAAAATATTCCAAATGGTACGCCCCTTCACCCCCTCACGTTTTTACCCCTCTAGAGCCAAACAAACACCTATAGGATGCCGTATCTAGCGAAGCATGATCTAAGAGAATATCACACCGGGTCATAGTTGTATGACGTCACCGTTCTTGGTCTCCACCTACTCGAGCACTTTGGCGTTTTGTGTGACAAAAAAATAAAATTCCTTATATTCAATATTTTGCATTTACTGAAATTGAGTTTTTATTTGTTAAAAACCTTTTTTTGCTACTTGTACAATACTCACAAGTGAATTCAACAATACAAAACAGAATGAACGCGCCCGCCTATGCATGTCAAAAAACGTACTGCTTACAGGAAGCTACGCCATTGCTAAGAGGAGGTCCAACTAGGCCTATGACGCCGTGTGATATTTTCATCGCGTTTTGGTTCTACTAAGTTTCAATTAAAGAACTACCATATGTCAAATTAAAGACCAAGCTGACAGTGAACTACTCGCTAAAATAAATGCAGTTATTGTTCAGAAAAAGAAACATCAGGTGTAGTGGACTAAAAACTGAAAGAACCTCAATCATATAAAATCCAAAAAGGTGCAAGTGTTTTAAGAAGAAACAGAAAACATCTTTGCCCAGTATAATGTTTTATTGCCCTACTATCTGATATGGAATCGTATGTTAAAAATTACATTCGGTTCCTTTTCTCAGACTTTCTTATCTGATCAAGTTTTGAAGTCTTGGTGAGATTTTCCAGTATATATTTCTCGTGTCGCTTCTTAAGAATTAAAGTCCATTGATGAAGATGTTACTTTGAATCCCGTGGTTATTCTGACAGACCCTTTTGCGATTCAAAATGTCGGTCCAATAAAAATAATTCTCTTTTTCGTTTTGTATACTATTCCAGAACATTCTTTACGTCAGGTCGTTGTTAAGAATATTTTCAACATTCACATGCCAACATTCTTCGCCCTGACAATAACGTAGTAATTAAAAACCATATTAATTCAATATGAGTCAGGTTTTTTCGACTCATACATATTTTATAATTTTTCTTTTATTAATTATTTCGGATTGGATTAGAATTTAATCAAAAACCCAACTGAAGAAATTAATAGACAGATAGTTTGGTCGAACAGATTGAATTCAAAACTCGTTTCTTTTTTATAATTCCTAGATTAATACATAAATAGTTCGAGCATATAGAAGGAAAGGTTATCTACTGATTACCCTAAAGCTAAAAAAGTTTTAAAGATATCGTGGTCTTTTGCACGCCACCTTCTATACGTCTTTAACTGATATAATATACAGCAATTTTATAAATAAAAATCTTGTACAGGGTGGCCAAATAAGAATGCGAGGTACTGATCTGGGAAACTATCCATCGTAGAGGCTTGCGGAAAAAAAAGTTATAACTAAAACGGCCAAGAGAAAAACCTGGAAAATATTTTCAAGTTTCTAAAATGGCCGCTAGGGGGCGTAACTGCAATCTTGAATCTAAGAAAGTGATGTTTCTGTGAATTCCGCTATATTAACCTAACAAAAAAATACATGATCTTTAAAGTAGAGGATAATCTGAATCTTTTTTGTTTGACAATTTTTGCTGCATCTCTAAAAATAAAGTGGTGGGGGGTATTCAAAGGTTTCAGTAAAAAACACCCTGTATATTCGAAACGGCTGAGCCGATTTTATTAAACTTGGGCTAGTTGAAAAGAGCTATTCTTGGGCTACAAATGTCATATTATATTTGAAGTTTTGTTAGTTTCAGATGTCGCCGCTAGAGGGCTTTTTTCGACATTTCGACAGAAATGGTTAATTTTCTCAAAAAAATTAAATGCATTGGTATGATTTCTTTTTCATGAAAAAGTAGCTAAATGATGCCTAAACAAGCTCGAGAAAACCGCATCTCGGTATCTTGTTCCTAACCTAAAATTTAGGCCAAAGAAAATTTTATACGGAAATCTCTTAAATTTCCATTTTTAAACTAATTAATTCCTTTTATTATGTAAGTTGTGGCCCTAAAAAGGACCGAATTAAAAAAGAAAGGTTTTTAATGTCCCCGTAAATGCTCGAAATTCTGAAGCCTCTCATGGGTAGACAAAACTGCAGCTTCAATTTCGGCTCTCGGTATGTTACGTAATGCATTACGAATCCGATTTTTCGTATCTATCTGGTCGTAGGTTGAGTCTGAAAATTCAAGACAAGTTAAGTCTGGTGATCGCGCAGGTCATGGAAACAGACTTCCTCTTCCAATCCAACGCTATTGTAATACTGCATTAATATGCTCTCACACAATAATGGAGAATTTTTATTTCTAATTCTTTGGACCGATGAAGCCACCTTTAAAATCTGCACAATATGCAATATTGGTCTGCAGAAAATCCGCATTGGTTGCGTGAAGTTCAGCACCAAGGACGTTGGAGTTTAAATGTGTGGTGTGGCATACTGGGAGGCAGAATTATTTTTTTTTTAGCAATCCCTAAGTGGCAATATCTTACTTGACTTTTTGGCCAATAAATTACCGTTGTTGTTGGAAGATGTATCACTGGAAACACGTCAAAACTTGTTTTTGCAGTTGAATGGTTGCCCAGCACATTATGCTATTATTGTGCGAGGGCATATTAAAGCAGTATTCCAACAGTGGTTGATTGGAAGAGGAAGTCTGTTTCCATGGCCTGCGCGATCACCAGACTTAACTTGTTTTGATTTTCAGACTCAACCTACGACCAGATACATATGAAAAACCGGATTCGTTAATGCATTACGTAACATACCGAGAGCCGAAATTGAAGGTGCAGGTTTGTCTACCCATGAGAGGCTTCAGCAATGCATAGAGCGTGATGATCAGCATTTGGAGCATTTACGGGGGCACTAAAAACTTTTCGTTTTTAAATCGGTCCTTTTTAGGGCCACAACTTACATAATAAAAGGAATTAATTAGTTTAAAAAATAAAAATTTAAGGGATTTCCGTATAAAATTTTCTTTGGGCTAAATTTTAGGTTAGGAACAAGATATCGAGATGCGGTTTTCGGGAGCTTGTTTAGGCATCATTTATCTACTTTTTCATGGAAAAGAAATCATACCAATGCGTTTAATTTTTTTGAGAAAATTAACCATTTCTGACGAGATGTCGAAAAAAGCCCTCTAGCGGTGACATCTGAAACTAACAAAACTTCAAATATTATAGCATTTGTAGCCCAAGAATAGCTCTTTTCAACTAGCCCAAGTTTGTTAAAATCGGCTCAGCCGTTTCGAATATACAGGGTGTTTTTTACTGAAACCTTTGAATACCCCCTACCACTTTATTTTTAGAGATATAGCAAAAATTGTTAAACAGAAAAGGTTCAGATTATCCTCTACTTTAAAGATCAGGTATTTTTTTGGTAGGTTAATATAGCGGAATTCGCAGAAACATCACTTTCTTAGCTTCAAGATTGCAGTTACGCCCCCTAGCGGCCATTTCAGAAACTTTAAAATATTTTCCAGGTTTTCCTCTTAGTCGTTTTAGTAATGACTTTTTTTTCCGCAAGCCTCTACGATGGATGGTTTCCAGGATACAGTACCTCGCATTCTTATTTGGCCACCCTGTACGTAAGTCATTAGTTCTAGCTTTTAATTTGCACAACACAAACATTAACCTATCAAATCCACCATTTAGAGTGATTGAGTTTACTATAAATTATTTATCAAAATAAAATTCAAGATAAAAATTGCTATATCAAATAGATGTTTGAAGATCATATCATTTTATTGTTTACTATGTAAAATTTTATGAGGATTCTAACATGAGATGCACTTTGAATTTTATTACTTTTACAGAATAGCGCTGTGGCACTTTGTTCTGGAGCGGAATAGCGTCCATTTTTTAAAACTAGAAAGTGCTCGACATTATTCCATAGTCGATAAAATGCCTTGTTCCGCTATCCTTGTTTTATCCAGAATTGTGATGTTTTGAACCGGAGTTTCCGGTCCGGAAATACAGTGAAGCTATATTTTTAAAAGTTAAAAAGATTCATTTCATTAGCAACATATTAACCGCTTTGTTAGAAAACGGACAGTCACAAAGAGATCGAAGAGGGGTACATTGAACTTCCATTTTAATTTCTGATATATGAAGATACCTACTTATACCTTTTTTTAAGAGGTGGAAGATGTCCCAGGTGTGCAGTATTCTACAGGACAAGAGCACCTTATCCTGTAGCCTACCTGCTAAAACCACCCCTTCTTCTTGCCTCCTCACTCTGGCACTTGCTTGTGGGCTTTAACTTCAGGGTGCTGCTGGTCTTATCTCCGTGCTCCAGTTGCTTCATTTATCAATCATTTTAGTGACTAGGTTGTTTCCATCTACAGGGCCTATCTCCGCTCTTAACCTGGCTCGGGCTCCTTCCCTTCTTGGACACATGAATAGTGTGTGCTCTGGGCTGTCGACTTCATTGCAGTAAGCGCAGTTGTCGTCCGTTTTGCCGATTCTCTTAGTATAAGTGCGAAAGCACCCATGACCCGATAGTACCTGGGTTAAATAATAATGTTTACACCTAACTCTTTATGTTGGGTATAAGGCACTTCGTCCATTATCCTTTATGCGCTAGGGCCTCCCATCTCTCCTGCCACTTGACTATGGTGTTCTCTCTGGCCTCTTTTGCCGCGCTGCTTCGGCGTGCCTCGTATATCGCGTGTCTCTCTGTTATTAATAAGTCTATCGGTGTGATTCCAGCGATCACGTGGACTTTTTCCACCGTGACCGTTCTATATGCCGCAATGACCCTTAATAGTATGGTCCTCTGTTCCCTTTGGAGTAGGTATTTCTCCATCCGTATTGCTCCGTGCCAGATTGGTGCGCCGTACAGTAAAATTGAGTGTACGACTCCGCTCAATGACTTGATTTTGTCTTCCCTAGGCCCGCTTACATTTTCTAGGATACGGATGAGTGCCCCTACCCTTTTAGCAGCTTTCTCGGTCGTCTTTTGTGGACATGATATCCAAATGTCAGTTTATCGTCTAGCCAGATTCCTAAATATTTAATGCGTCTTTGGCTAGTTAGTGGCTTCCCTTCCACGTCGAACGTTACGCCTTCCCTTTTCCTCGGGCCCTTCATCACGATAGGTTCTGCCTTGCCTGCTGCTAACTCAAGTCGGTTGCTTCTCATCCATCTGCCGATGCGGTGTATTGCCAAGTTTCCCCTGTGTATGAGCTCTTCCTTATCAACTGCCGTGATTATTACTGCCAAGTCATCCGCGTACGCCACTGATCTGCATCACTCTGGCAACTATATTCAGAGAACACAATCATACATGATGTTCCACAACGTGGGGCCCAGTTCCGAACCTTGCTGGACTCCATAAGAGGTTTTAACATATTTGCGGTCTCTCAAGATCCGTCTCCCAGTGAAGTAGCTATTAAGGGTAGCTCTGAGATAGTCACCGATGTCTCTGTCCTTGAGCCGATTCATAATGGATGCCCACGATGCGGTATTGAAGGCATTGCGGATGTCTAGTGCTATCATCGCGCATCATTTTAGTCGGTTATTGGAAACCTCTTTTATGATTTCCTCAACTGCTTGAATGGTGGATTTCCCTTTCCTGAACCCAAATTGTGCGTCTGCTAGAGGCGCCGTCTCGTTCAGTTCCTGAAATCTGTTTCTCAGCATTGCTTCATATAGTTTCCCCATGGTGTCCAGGAGGCAGATACGTCTATGAGAGGATGGTAGGCTTGCCTTTTAGTATTAGTATGAGCTTTGCGATCTTCCAGTACCTGGTTTCAGTTGTTTAGCAGCTAGGATTAATTCATTCTTCGAGAACTTTGTTACTGTTTCAGAGACTAGTGCGTTGCAAGATGTTCAAACTGGACTAACTGGAGTTCCAGATCCTTCGATAAATCGAGTAAGACAACTTAAATGTATGTAAAATTATGTTTTGTTTATACAATATTACCTATGTGTAATTATATAAAATGTTTATTCCAAAGACAAGTAAGTCTTTCAGCCAACCACGATTCGTTTATACAGGAAGAACCTATAAATCAGACAACCAGAAAATTAAATCGAAGAAATACAATAGAGATGTACGTTAGCACTTGCTTCTCATCCTGGGACTCGTCAAGACATTTTGAATAAACACAAACAACAAACAACTCGGTAAAAAGGAAAAATAAACAATTGGGTAATACACAGATTCCGCTTACAGAAGAATTCCAGCAGCTTTCACAAAGTTTACTAAACACGTCATAATATCATCATTGAGGTTTGACAATACCGTTTCTATACTTGATTGAACAAATGTTTAGGATAACATGAATGTCCAAGCCTAAACCTAATGGGCTGGTTCGACATTTTATTATTTTAACTGAAATCGAGAGATTTTATAATGATTATTTTTTTCATCTGTCAAAACAGTCAGATTTTGTGGTTTCAGCCAATAACAACTCAGGATTCTAACCAATCATTGTGTTTTATACTGATAAAACCGCTTCGTCGTTTTTGTTTTCTGATTAAACTGTGTTTACCTATTTGAGATGTCAAATGTACACATTTGTCAATTATTATTATACTAAAATGTATTGCAAATCTATGTTAATAACCAAATTTCAAAATGTATTTGTAAACTAACCTGTTTTTATTAGTTTATTTCAACATTCATTTAACATTTTTAGATACCTCACTTTAACACTAAACTTAAAATTAATTAAATTAAGAAAGACATCATTTCAATCTTCTTCTTCGCTTTTATTTAAGGCGCCGTTTCGCGGGATAGCCAGTCAAAAAATCGCCTTGGTGGCCCTGTATGTAAAACTATAACAGCTCAGGTTTCAATTTAAATTGGCAAAGAAAATTTTCAATATTTGTGTGTAAAGTGTCTTTTGCATAAATGACTATGTTCTCTGTTTTTAATACAAAATGATTCAAAAAATAATCCTTTCAAATACGACTCGTCCTCTGAAATTTTATAGATTAAATTTTTGATCTTCATACTCAAACGCCTTTATTTTAGGCAAAACCACTCAAACAAACTGATTTAAGATAAAATCACTCGTCCTGCGGACTCGTGATTTTATCAATCAGTTTGTTTTCGTGGTTTTTCCAAATAAAGTCGTTTTCGTGAAAACCAAAAATTTAATCGATAAAATTTGGAGGACTCGTGGTATTACCTTTGATAAAAATGACAAAAATTTCGACTGCAAATTTTAAGATTTACGACCGCTATAAGCATTATAAAACCAAAGATCAGAGTGAGGCTAGAAAACGTACCTGTGCGTGAGTAATGTTGGTATACGGATTTAAGGGCGCGGTCTTGTACGTCAAATGTCAGCGAAATTATGTCAAATAAGGTGCTGTCCGGGAGGTGCTGGTATCTCGTGATAAATGCTTAAATTAAACAAAGTAGTTACAGAAACCTTCCTTTGAAATTTTCTCATTACAGAAACCATTCGAGAAATTCATTGTCTGCTATATTTAATACAAGGGGACAACAATATTTAGTATTACCAAAATGTATAATCTTAACTTTTTATTATTCATTTTTTTGTAAGTGGTTAGCTAACAATAAAGAACATAATGATAATTATTCATTTATTTTCTTTGTAGGTATATATTATTTATACAGAGCCTTTCAATGAAAACTATTCATCCATAAAATCTTTCTTTTAATTCTTAAAATTAAAATAATTTGTTACTGGGGCATTGATAATATCAAAATAACATTTTCTTTTCAGTAATTTATATGAAGTGATTTTGTTCCTCGTTATGAAGTATATGAGAAACGAAAGAAAAATTTACCACGCAAACGATTTATTTATTTATTTATTACGATGAATTACGATTTAGGTAAACATGTCAAAGATATTTACAAGTAGGAAACAATTTTTTACTAGGGTATAATTGGTATTAAATTTTCGAAATAAAATGCCCCTTTCAAATGTATACAGAGTGATGTTATTGCTCATTTCAAAGTTAGTATATAGCTATGACAACTATTCCAGAATCGACACGTGTCAAGTTGCGTCGGCGCTTCTTTGTAGATCAAAGAATCGTTTTTTTAAGTCAAGGCGGGCAGGCATCGTTTGAACTTTGGTTCAGCTCACGGTGGCCCTAGACTCCTAGACAATTGCATCAAAGGAGTAAGCCGCTTTAGCAATTTTTTTTCACCGAACTTTTCTTGAAGACTATTTAAACCCGAGATCCTTGATTTTATATAATAAAAAGTGCGTTTTATGATCTACTTATATTTTTGTGTTTTGAAGAAATATTAATTTTAAAATTATAGCAATTCTATTTGTATTTTTAGTTTTATCAAAATGCTTAACTATAAAAACCAAGAATTAAAGTACAAACTGTAAAAAATTAAAAAATGCCAAATCTCCAATTAAATCACGGTAATAGGTTATGTCGAAAGAGATTTCGCGAACAATCGGACGGCGCCGGCGTTATTTAACTCGGGTCGCTAAGGCAAATGCAATACGCGTATAGTTCGTGTGATACATAAAGTTGCCCCAATTTAACAGCTTTAAAGCGGCGCCTTTGTTGCTACCAAAAAAACTTCTAACGTACCGGCATATCGCGATTATAGTTTAAGTAATCGCTATAATCCAGCGATCGGATAATAAAAAATAAATAGTGAAAGGGCCTACAATGATCACAAAAAGCATTGTACTAAAAACACAGAAGAAAACAAAAATTATAGGTTTTATCAATGAATTTGTTTATTAATAAATTCTTAAACAGATGAATAATTTTAAAATAAATTTATAAATATATACTTTATAATATTTTTTCTTGATTTTTCAATAAGGTTGGGATCCAGAAATTAGGAGAATAAGAAATAGTTGATGATTTTATGGATTAAAGCTAGAAAAGTACCATTTGGGGAAGATTTTTTTTTTTATTTTTGTGCCACCTCATTATCGAAACATCTAGATTTAAGTCAAGTTAATAAGTAAAAAAGTTGTAAGCGGAAGCACCAAATATATTTAGTCTTACTTATTTTTTTCTGCTCTTTCCAAATAAAATTTTAAAATATTAATATACTGGGTATTGTTTCGATTCGAAACCTACTCATTAACTTTTTAAGGCCGGACTTGGAATATGTTAATCGACACCACTGTAGACAAAGAACATACGAACCAAATATTACAAAAACGTATAGGGTCGTTCATGTTATGATGAATTGAAAAAATGGGGAAAATTAATAAATGACCCTGTATCTGGGTTATAAAGAACGATAGACCCATAGGTTATTTAGAAGCACCTCGGTGTTCTCCATCTACCATTTCTGTATGCGCATTTCTCAATGAATTACCCCGTATAAAGTTATTTTGTTTTTCGTTATGAAGTGTGAGAAACGAAAGAAAAATTAACCGCGCGAACGATGAATTACGATTTAGGTGAACATTTCAAAGATATTTAGAAGTCCCAAACAATTTGAAAATAAATATATCTCTATAATTTTCAGATTAATGAATTTGAATATAAAATATGAAAGATTACATATTGATCGACATCTACCAAAATCAGAACTTTTTTTAACCAATTTCACAACAGGAAGTTGATCTTTGAAAACAAAACAGAAGTGAAAATTTACAGTTCTATGCCTATGCACAAAATTATTACATTTTTTTTAATTTGATAAATTAGAGTTCCATGGAAAGTAATAATTTGACACATTGACAATTTAATAGTTATTATAACTGATTAAAAAAGACAAATCATGATTCCGACACATACTAACTATTAAAAAGTAAAAATTAATTTATTATGAAAGTCATACAACATATCAGTTATTTTGAATATATTCTTATCTTTTACTTTATAATATTCCCTAATTCCTTTCTAAAATACTTTCTATATTTTTATTCTAATGCATAACATACACAACTAATTTTGAATTCTTTTTAAAAATTCCCGCGTTATGACAGTTAAACGACATGCGCAAAAAGCATCTCGTCCTCGAGTAATAAAAAATATATCTATAAATACTCTAAAATCTCGTCAACTTTCAGACAAACCGTTGCCTAACCACTGATTCGACGTTGCCAAATCAATTGTTATCAACAACAGCTGTGAGTTCCTGCGAAAATTTAAATTCATGATATATTATTATATTCGGCGTACTTAGAATGTTCCTTTCTGATTAAAGTTTTTTAAATGTTTGGAGAGCAAAAACTTTACTTTACTTTATTTACAAAGACAATAATTGCAGCGTTCTTTTGGTGTTTTGAGTGCATGTTTCTTTTATTATGTGCCAACATTGCTATATTCTAAACCATAACAGATAGGAATACGATGAAATGGGAAAAAAATTGAATTTTTGGAAAAAATTAGAGATAAAAAAAATCTACAGAGTTTATTGATTTTCTTGAGTTGTACAGTAAAACCAAAAATGGCATTTTTATAGTTTGAGATAAAATTTGCTATAAGTGTCGTTTATAGTTTACAAAATATCAATAATTTATTGTAGAATAATGAAAACAATTCAATGAATAAAATGAAACAGTTAACAAACAAAATATAAAATTAGCAATATAATTTGAAAAGAAACATTTAAGTATATTACATTAAAATAAAATTTAAAGTGAACAAATGTTATCTGAAATATAAATAATAGTAAAATTTTTTGCTGTTTCACGTGGTTGTGCTATTAGTTTTTCGAATTTAGCATACACTTTAGAGCCGCAAAGATTTTTTTATCGTTTTCTACACCTTTTAAAGCGATATCACATTTTATGAGAGGTCAAAGTCTCTCACAACTGGGCTAATTGTGGTATCACCCCGCTAAATATCTCAGCTGATAGGTTGGCATCCATTGCAAATTTGATTTGCTTCGGGCACCATCTTTCTTACAGTGTTAAAACCTATATGATCTATATATAATTATATATAGATATACTGAATACCTATGGGTAAAGAATTTTTAGACGCCATTGTTTGACCAAACTTTCAAATTAATTTGAAATGACTTCAAAATTTCAAATCGACTGATTTCATAAATTAAAGTATTTTGATGTATTCTGATTAAACCACATTGTTGATAAAGGTCTAACTTAGGTCAAGTTAATGTTTATTTTTCTTATTTTTTCAGAATCGAGGATATATAGATTGTTAAATGCCACTTTTAAGGTTAAAAAAATTGGATGATTTTGAAGCTGTCGTTTTCATAGAAAATAATAAATTTATCGATTTAGAATAGTAAGACTACCTAAGTTAGACCTTTATCTTTAATTTGTCTGAAAATTATATTTTAAATCCCATTACATTCGGAAATCAGTCGATTTAACTTTTGGTCTGCAGCATAGGATTTTATACACAGGAAGACCGCGCCCTTAAGTCACCTACGTTTGCGGGCTGCTGACGCAACGCGGCATAGTTTCGCGCACAGGTACGTTTTCTAGCCTCGCTCTCATCCTTGGTTTTATAATGCTTATAGCGGACGTAAATCTTAAAATTGTTGTCATCGTTTTTTAATCATAAATTCTTTCGATTTTAGCTGAAATAAATAAATTACGAAAAATGTCGAACCAGTCTATTAGGCTGGTTATGTAACGCCTATGTATTTAATAATTGTTAAACCATGGTGAGCTTGGAACAGTAGGTTGGATTCTAACAAAATTGACTAAAATATGTTGAGCAAAAGTGCCTCCAATCAGATTTCCATTTATTTATTATTTTTTGTTTCTAGAAAGAGAATCTGAGATAATCGTTACATTCTTAATTTCGGATTTACAAATTAAGGACAAATCCTCTAGGATATCCATAGCTTCCGTAGAAAAAATTGAGGAATTACTAAAAAGTTTTTTAACGCCGATTTCGGGAATAAAATATGCACAACCCTTAACAATTGAGAAAGTAAAATATTTGAAGAAATTTGTGGATTGTCAACATATTTTGGTTAAAAAATCGTTAATGAAGTAAATTGTTAAAAGGTATATTACAATTTTGCATAAAAAAGCGTTGATTTTCATGAGAGCATGAACACCAACAACGATTATAACTGAATTAATTTTAAATGTGGGAGAGAAGATTGAAATAAAAGGTGCGTTGTAGAAGTTGGACTGAAATAAAAATGATCGATGAAGGATGAAACATGCAAAATCCATTCAGCTGAACACGGATTGGTCTATTGGAAAATCGTTTTAATATTTATCAAAATAAATTTACTCTTGAAGCCTACGTCCTTGACCATTTCGCTAAAATTATCTTAATATTGGGTTTTGTAAATATTTTCAAACTTTGACAAAGCTTCTTCTTGCAAATCTTTGCCCCATGAACTCGAAGAAAAAGTTTCTAGTTTGTGACGTGGATCCAATATTAACACAATACATCCAATTGGTGCACTTATAATGTTTGACAATTTTGTCGCGTGAGGATCGCAGAGCAAAAATGAATTTTTCATCAGTTTCATTCCTATCTTCTTTAACACCTAAATCTATGACCCATTGTTCCAGTTTGCTCAACAACATATTTATCACTATAACGATCATTGGGAGAGTACAGTACTGATCTTCTATCAGTGCAGATAAGTTTTTTAAATTATTTCCCATTCTGTATTGGATGTTCGTACGGTCAGTTTCAGACGAGCCATCCGGGTTGAGGCACCTAGTCATTTATACATATTTTATAAATAAATAAATAATAAATAAATTAAATTCATTCAGCTTTCTGGATCATACATTTTTAAAATATATAAGACCTATTAGCCTAGTCAATTTTAAGATCAGGTATAAGTACTTTTACCCATACCAGTGTTTTTCAACCTGTGGGCATAAGGGGGGCGCGAAGCCATTATAAACTGGTCGCCAGTCGCAGTTACTTTCAAAATAAAACTACTCTAGTTCAAAATATGTTATTTAATATTTAATACAGTTGCGTAA
This sequence comes from Crepidodera aurea, assembly GCA_949320105.2. NCBI lineage: Eukaryota > Metazoa > Arthropoda > Insecta > Coleoptera > Chrysomelidae > Crepidodera > Crepidodera aurea. Next base: position 21,215,847 of record OX439472.1, on the reverse strand, counting down.
ATAAAGAAATGGTTAATTAAAGGTTAATTTCATTAATCATGATGTGATTAATGTGATGGTTGCGCCTGTTTCTTGTTGACCAATTTTTCCCCTCGTGGATCCGTTCTTGATACGCAGAGAATTAGATCATTTTCTAAATTTAGGCGATTTCTTTGTTTGCCTTTTATTTGAGCCATCGAAGAAAACGTCATCTCGCACAAGTAGGAGGTGGAAAATGGAATCAAACAATTCAATGCTTCTGTGGTTAATTCTGGATATTCTGTTTTTATATTTATCCAAAGGGTTAGACTTGAATTCCAACTGTAACATTCGATCAACAGATAATTCCAACATATTTTCTTTTGGGTTCGTCTGGATTTCTGATCCACCTTTGCCCAGTATTTTCTGAAAGTTCTTGTGCTGAGAAATAATGACACAATTCTTTTTTCAAATGACGCACTGTAAATTCACCCCTTTCTGGTGAGAGTACTGGCCGATGGAGGGATTGGTGGGTGGTGGGAAGCAATATTCAGCCCCACCACGATGCTCTTCGAAAACGGGGGAGTATATATTTGCCGCTGATATTTAAAAAAAATTGGCCCCTTTCGGGGGAGAGTATTGGCCGGTGGAGGGGTTGGTAGTGTTCGGAAGCGATATCCAACACCACCACCGAGCTCAGCATGGGGGGAGAATGGGGGGAAAGTGTGTTTTTCTACAGGGAAACCTTGTAAAGCGCGTTTAACCTCTCCAATGCAGTTGTTATGTTTTGTTTTGTCTAGTAATTTATTTTTATTACGATTAGTTTTAAATTCGCTTTGTCTATAAAATTTTTGTAATTTTTCTTTGACAATAAAGCATATTCTCTCTCTATCTCTCTCTCCAGAGGGTGGTTTTTGGCTGTTTTGAAGGGGACGCCGAGGATAAATACTTTTTTACCCTCAGATTCGGTTTCAGCAGCCTCTAAAATGGGGGGGGGGGAGACTAAATTGGCCCTGTCCGGAAAAAAACGATGTCACTCCGACTCCTGGCATGCACTAAAAGGGTGTTCTTCAGTTCTGGTTCAACTCCAATTTTGAAAGAATTAAAACCCCAATTGCTTGTCAACTGGGTGCAGATAAAGTCTTTATTAAGGAACTTTTTCTCTAAGCTTTCCAATAGCATATCTGTTGTATAAGTAGGTTTATATTTCGATGCAAATATCCATGCTTTCTCGCCAACTGCAACGTCTACGTTCTCGTTCATTGTGGCAATAATTTTTTTAGAATTGTTTTTGGGTTTATTTAGGTTTATGACTTCATCTAGTTTAGAACTAGTTCGATCATTTTGTATTGCTAATGATACCTCCCTGTAAAATACTGGTTGTCTGTTGTTATCGTTTATGTTTTACTTTTTTATCTGTTCGACGTCTTTTTTGAAGCTGGAAATTCGCATTTTGGTGGGTTTGAATTATTTGCGCTGTTCAAAGAGAGCATAACTGTTTTTGTATCAATAAAAGTGTGACATGCCCATTTTCCCAAAGTTTTGTAATTTAAATCTATGTTCAGCAATACCAAAAGGCTGGAACGAAAATTCAAGTAGGTGTATATGCGGCAACGACTTGACTGAATGGATATTTTTGGAAAATCAAAGGTAAAGAAAAAACCTGGTTAATTAACACATAGTTGAGTCCTCGAAATTCTGAAGTAAATGCTCTGGAAAAAGGAGAATACTTAATTGGAAAGAAGATCGGTCAAGATTCATACAGATATCTGGTCTTTGGGTATAATTCTATTTATAATGTTGATGATGTTTTATAATGCCTTTCATGCGAAACAAGGGCAGTAGTACTTATCGCTCATCATTCATTGTATTTTTTGAAGAAATAAATAAATAAATAAAATAAAATAAATCAGTATCGTGTCTTCTAAATTTTGTATAGTTCTTCTGAATTCATTAACAATTTATTGAGTGTATCTAAGTTCAATCTGTATGCATTTTAAATTATTTTTAAGGGTGTCAGTTTCAGTTTGATTGCTAACCATTAATATAGATAAAGGTTGGTCTTTACATGCGTTTGGGAGCGGTTGTTCAAAGTGTGTCGAATCGGAAAATTTGATATTTTTCGGTATTTTCCTATAACGCTTTATAGGTAGGTCGACACAATAAGTACATTTCAGACGAGGTGGAACCTGACCTAAGGCTTTTATTACACTAGGTGGCCAGGCCACATCGCCGGCGACTCGTTCGCCATCGTCCATATATCGTTAGGGAGCTTATTAGACTAGGACACCAGCGACGTGGCCAGATTTTGGTGTCCGGCTGGCGACCGAGCCCCGTCGCCACATACGTGGCCAGTGGCGACGTATCTTGAGTACCGACCATTGTACCATACGGAGCTTATTATACTAGGGCGCCAGCGAGGTGGCCAGCAGTCTCTCTCTACGCACTTACCTTATAAAGTTTTTCCTCTGGTGGTTCAAAAAACTTGATCTTGACATTTGGAAATAATACAAAAATTGTCATCGGCGCAAAATTCATTAAAAATCCTTTAGTTTCTCTTAAAGATAGCGTAGGTATACTTATTTTCCTTCATTTCCTCTTTTTTATCAAAAGAGCGATAATCATGTACAGGGTGTCCCAAATTGGTGTGTTTTGCAGGGTATCTCGTAAACTAGAAGAGATAGAAGAAAAGCAGTTAAGATGTTATGACTTCTTTTTTTGTTAAAGTAACGATAGCCTAATTAAATCTTTAGTAACTCCCTGCAGTTGGAAGATACAGGGCGATTATTGAAAACTGTCGAAAACTACAAGGTACTATAACTTCTTAATTAAGAAAAATATAAAAAAACGTTATAAAAACTTTTGATAGATATAATATTAAAGAGTTCAGTGGCGCACAGATTTTTTTTTGGGGGGCTCACTAAGGAAATATAATGCAAACTTAAGTTTTTTTAAATGGGACACCCTGTACATTTTGACGTTTTTCGTTTCCTTTTTTAATTCTCATTCACCTGATATGCCATATTATATATCTATTTTCAATGGTTGGAGCTACAGTGCAAATAAACCATTTATGGATGTTATCAGGTGAAACACCCTTAAAAAATTGAACACTCAGTAACGAAATTTAACATTTTATTATAAGGATACTGATGTCTGACAATTTTATTTATCAAAATTATAATTAATAAAAAATAAAACCAGATTAAAAAAATAAAAACAATAAACTTGTGAAACAACAAAAAACATTGTAACAACTAACTTATTTGGGGATTTTTAAAAAATAATATTTACAAGATTAACTTCGAGAGTAGGGAAGATTTATTATAAAATATTCATGCCGCATTTAGAAAATTAAAGCCAGTGCACATACTCAATTGTGTAAGATCAGTAAGAAAAAGGTGTCAATTATTACTACAACAAAGCGGAGGACATTTTGAACATTTAATGTAATTTTTACATTCTAATAAAATTAGTTATAGGTAGATTAGTTGTTACAATGTCCTCCGTTTTGTTGTAGTAATAATTGACACCTTTTTCTTACTGATCTTACACAATTGAGTATATGCACTGGCTTTATTTTTCTAAATGCGGCATGAATATTTTGTAATAAATCTTCCCTACTCTCGAAGTTAGTCTTGTAAATATTATTTTTTAAAAATCCCCAAATAAGTTAGTTGTTACAATGTTTTTTGTTGTTTCATAAGTTTATTGTTTTTGATTTTTTTAATCTGGTTTTATTTTTTATTAATTATAATTTTGATAAATAAAATTGTCACACATCAGTATCCTTATAATAAAATGTTAAATTTCGTTACTGAGTGTTCAATTTTTTTATGGTGTTTCACCTGATAACATCCATAAATGGTTTATTTGCACTGTAGCTACAACCATTGAAAATAAATATATAATATGTCATATCAGGTGAATGAGAATTAAAAAAGGAAACGAAAAACGTCAAAATATACAGGGTGTCCCATTTAAAAAAACATAAGTTTGCATTTCCTTAGTGAGCCCCCCAAAAAAAAATCTGTGCGCCACTGAACTCTTTAATATTATATCTATCAAAAGTTTTTATAACGTTTTTTTATATTTTTCTTAATTAAGAAGTTATAGTACCTTGTAGTTTTCGACAGTTTTCAATAATCACCCTGTATCTTCCAACTGCAGGGAGTTACTAAAGATTTAATTAGGCTATCGTTACTTTAACAAAAAAAGAAGTCATAACATCTTAACTGCTTTTCTTCTATCTCTAGTTTACGAGATACCCTGCAAAACACACCAATTTGAGACACTCTGTACTCATCTCGTCACCCATATTTAGTTATAAAGCACAGACCAATTCTACTCTTCATAAGACAGTTCTGAACTATGGGTAGTGATGACTACCTGGTCACAGCAGAACACCGATGACGTAGCCAGTGGCGTGATCGGCGACGTGGCCTGGCCACCTAGTGTATTAAAAGCCTAAGGACCAAAGGCTCTTATCTTAGTATTGTCAGTATTGATGATCCCTCTACTCCTACTACGTTTCATTACATAATAACGTTCACAAATTAAAAGCGCGCTAGGTAACACTTTTCACCTAACCTATTTCAAACAGTTTGAAAAAGATGGATTTAAAATCAAACTCTTGTATGTATGAAAAAAATTGATTTTTAAATTCAAATCAAATTAACATCTAAGTAAATATTTTTATTTTCAGGACTCACACTTCTACTTCTGATTCTGTCTATACTCGAAACTTATTCTTTATTACAAGTTTAATATCGATCGGAAGTGTAACGGTTTATGATTACGATCAACGATCTCTGTGCTACGAATCCCAAACTGACAGACTGTAATAATTATTCAGTTGAAGTAACTCAAATTCGAAATAATTAGGACAATTTAGACGAAAGAAAACCTGTATATTTATATTTGAAATTTTCCGAGCAGTTCTGTTCCTTTGAAAAGCTTTCACGCAAGCCACCTAAAAACCTGCTTTATTACTAAGAAAATTCCTCATGTGTGAATAACGACCCAGGGAAGAAAAAGAACTCGTACATTATCATGTCCTCTTACAAAACTTTCAATGTTTTTCCGTTAATTGGCGTTTTCCCGCCGGTAACCATGGTGACGCGAGGTCGATTTGCGCAGAACTTTTCCATGCCTCGCTTTCCCAGATGATCTCTCGGCACACTTTTAATTCCGAACACGAAGATAGCGCGCTGGCCGTGTTTTGTTTCTCGATAACAGACTATGATACTAACGCGAATTTGAGCATCAATTTATTTTATTTTTTTCAAGATGACTGTTGACCGTGGTTTTTCGGTAGTGATAGTGAGACGTGTATAGTGAAATATCGCGAATTTTTTTCCTGAATTTTATATTGTCAAGTAAGTGTCTTGCACCTGTCTTTCTAGCTTCCTTTTATCCTTATTTTCAAGATCCTCATGAGTAGGAAAGGATGAATGGGTTGCTCGTTTCGCGACGTCTTAGAAATGAGTGCCGGAAGCAGGATTAAAGTAGTCCTTAATGAAGATGTACTTTTCTTGATGAGGTTTCATTGTAATAATTTGCGTTTTAAATGAATTTTCGTCTTATAATTTGATTATTTAACAGTTGAGTTGGATAGTCATGCAAAAATAACATTTTTATATTTTTTAAATCTTAACTGTATTATAAATTTTATACTTTTGAGTCCTGGTGTGCCTTATCCTTTTTAAAAAAGTAAATAGAACGGATAAAGAATAAAAATATTGTATATTTGTTTTTCCTACATAAATCACTATTTTTTTTATAATTTTTTCGATTTATCTTCCGAAAATATCTTTAAAAAGAAAGGAATTAAAAACAAAAATACTAAACATTTTTTAGAAAAATCAACAATCAAGATATTTCCAAATGTTCCTGTCGACAAAACTCTTAATCTTGTGAGAAAAAAGTTGACAATAAAACTAAACGTCTCAGCAATTCTATAATTGTTGGAATTATACATTATAACTACATATTTTCAATTAAATAGTGATTTTTATCAGCAGAATTTTGGTATGGCAATCGGTTCACCTTTATCACCAAAATTGTGTGATATTCTCATGGAGGATTTTGAAATGGAAATTGTAAATAAACAAAATTTAAAACCTTCTGTGTGGTTTAGATATGTATATGATATTCTTGCAATTTGGCAAGATGGTAGGGAAATATTGATACATTTGTTATAATATTAATAATTCGGAACCTACTATTAAATTTAAAATTGAAATTGAAAATAATAAAAAATTACCGTTTCTTGATGTACCTACTGATACACAATAATAATTGTATTGAAACATCAGTCTTTAGAAAAGAAACACATACAAATAGATATCTAAATTTTAATTCAAACCACTCAACAAATGTTAAACGAGGTATTGCTAAATCTCTTTCCGACAGAGCAAAAAACATTTGTTCAAATGACAATATTTTCTAATCTGTCTTAATTAAGAACAACTACCCAAATAAATTTATAGAACCTGAACGTTACCGAGACATTAAAAATAAAGAAGGAAATATAAATCACCCGATACTTCATTCAAATATAGTAAAAAAACCCTTATGTTCCAAATTTTTCGGAAAAAATTAGAATGATTTGCAATAAATTTAAGTTAAAAACAGTTTTTCAAACAAATAATACATTGAAATCTTTAATAAATACAAAACCTTTTAATGAAACTCCATGCCAATGTAATAAATTTTATATAGACCTTAATGAACACTAATCATACATTAAAAATAAACAATTCGAAAAATCAAAAATATGTGAACATGCTTGTGATTTTGGTCATAAAATACAATGGAATTCTTCAACTAGATTATTAAAAGAAACTAATAATTATAACCGCAAAGTTAAAGAAGCAGCACTGATATGCTTAAATTAATAATAATGAATGTGTTTCTAATTGTTCGGATATTTCAAAAATTTGAATGCCTATTTTACAAAAAGAGTTAATTGCAAAAAGGATATTCTCTATATCGGGATAGTATCATAAGTTTTTTATTTGTTTTTTTTAATAATTATATTATTAAGAAAACTTCATTTATGACTAAGTATAAATTCTCTTATAATATGCAAATGCGCTATCCTTTTTAAAATTCGTTCAAAGAAACGTCACAAAAATATGTTGTCAACAAATTCTGACATCTTCAATTTAAAAATCTACTTCTCTGTCATATTTTGTAAGATTATCTAGTGCTCTGTTTCTATAGTCAATTTTTATTATATATTTTGTTGTGGTTTTATTATTCAACGAGTAGAGTATTTGATGTACCAAAAGCCATTATGAACTACAGGAATGAATAACAACAATTTTATATCAACGCGAAGAAAAAATAAAAATAAACAAAACAAAGTGCTCTTCATTTTGCTGGTTATTAAGTAATAATTTTTTATAAATTTTTCTTTAAAAAATTAAAAAAAAAAACGTACTAATTTTACTAGGTGAACTATCCGTCGACAAAAAATCGTGTTTACCTTTCTGGTTAATAGGAAATTCTGTTTGTGAATTATTAAAATTGTTTTTATTTTGCGTTCAAGGTTTCTTGTATTATAAATGATTCATAATTTATAAACTATATAGCGTTAACTTTAAATTTATTTTCTTAAAATCGTATAAAATTATGAACGATACTTAATTACCTAAGTATTATATATTATTCACATTGTTGACGCAGATTCACAAGACCCGAAACCTTAATTTACATTCAAACATTATGTGCCTAAATATTTGACATTCTTACTAGACCCTATTTTGTTTAATGTAACGTGAGGCGAATAGTAGTATATGACATTTAAGTTTATTAATTCTGGAGAAGTTATATACATAGTTAAGATCATCATTTATAATAAACGAGTAAGGAATTTAATTTATCAGATAAGACCGGTTTCTGCCCTACGAGTTTGGAATTTTATTTATTGGATTTGAAAAGCCTAACTGACGAAGCCGAAAGGCAGAAACCGGTCTCAAGATGTCGAATCTGATAAATTAAATTCCTTACTCGTTTAATAACTTTGTATTAATCTCTGAAAGGGATACGAAAACATTTTGAATAGAATCAGTCAAATAAAAGCTTTGCAACACACAATTCAAATTGTGTATGCAACCCCAATACATCGGGAATTTTTTGCTTTAAAAATTGTCAATACTCTCTTCTAATCATAGATGGTAGCACATCTAAAAATCATGATTTATAATTTAAGAAACCAGTCTTACCTACTGTCCACGTTTTAACAGAATAATATAGCTTGTATCGTCAGTAGTCGAATTTATTTTTTTCGGAAATAGATTGAAAATAATATCGGATTTTAGAATATCCCAAATGTTATCGCAGGGTTACCTTTTGCTATCTGACTCTTAGATAAAATTTGAAAAATTTTAATGAAATTATATCAAGGCCAAAATATTAATTGTTGAGGGCTCTGGAATAAGCCCTATGTTGTGCCAGTTTCCCAGGACGGCCAACAATGTGTTACCGCCTTTTTAAACTGCATCGTAGTTCGAATTTCGTGGACTGTACTTTTAGATTGAAGAAATGTGCTGTAGTAGGTTTACTTTCTCAACTTCATCCAACAAAAACAATGGACACTTTTATTTAACCATTTATTAGACTTGTTAAATAAATAAATGAACAAAAACAACAACGTAACAAAGATTACATTAAACTAGTAATCGTGAACAAGTATTATAGTTACTTTAAAGAAATGACCACATCATTCAGAAAATATTAATTTGCTGTACTACGAAGCACTGAGTTTAGATTTAAGTATAAAATGAAAAATAAAATGGACCGCCTGATACGCAGCTAAGTACCATTGTGTAAAACGAAATATTTTTTTTTACGTTGAGCTGGTGTCAACGGAGGGATCTAACTTGGTTCGCAGTTAGACGCACACTGAATTTAAAATCGGCGAAGTTCATCGGTTTCAGATATATCCCTTCCCGATTGCGTAATTGTTCTAGAAAGATTCTTTATCGTGAGCCGCGTAAACAAGTGTAAGATTTTTTCTATTGTCTAGACGCGACGGTTAAATTTACGGCTTAATACCATCATTAAAATAGAGCAAAAAATTATCTTTGATGAAACCGCTTCCGGGTTCGATGCCGCTCGCCAACGTATTTTGGTGCGGCGTTGCCGGTTGAACAAATAAACGAATATGAGTTTACATGTTTAATTATCTGAAAATTAAACATTAATGTTTTTCGCAAAGCAGTTGATGATTTATGGTGTCAAACGCCTTAGAAAAATCTAACTAAACGACTGCAGTAGACATACCTCATTAATAAACATTAATGAAAAAAATAGTACTACACCCCTTCCGGAAACCAGATTAGGTTGTTACAATCTTTTGAATCTTTAATATATATGCAGGGTGTTAATGAATACGTGTTACAGATTTTTAGGGCATGTAGAATATGCAAAAATAGAGTGAAAATTTCATATAAACATGGGCTTTTGGAGCTTTGATTTCGAAGCTACAGCTCTTTGAAGATGGCGTCTTTGGGTCAATTTTTTTCAAATATGAAATTTGTGTTAATTAGATTGTTATAACACGACGACAAGCATCACATTTTGGGGGAGCAACGGATATTTCCAGTCATATTTTTTTATGTCACTTTTTACATTTAGATGAAATAAGATGCAACGTTTTAGAGAAAAATCGATTTTAATTTTTCCTGTTGCCATGTTTTAGCTGCTGCATTTATTAGTAGTAATGTTGAAATTAAAGTAAACTCTGAAAATATCCGTTGCTAACCGTTTACTAAACCCCGCCAAGTTTCATATTTTTTAAATGCGGCGTTCTGAAGATATTTGAAAAAAAATGACCCGAAGACGCAATCTTCAAAGAGCTGTAGCTTCGAAAGCAAAGCTCCAAAAGCACATTTGTTTATACATGGTGACCCAGGGGTGAGTGCATGCTCCATAACTTTTTTTCTACCCAAGCTATCGATTTGATGTTTTTTTAAACGAAAATATTTCTATGTATTTACAGGATGTCCCACAACTAAGTTCTGTTTTTTTAGATGGCAACCCTTCATTTTTGTTACATATTTAGATTGCAATAGTTTTTGAATTATGTCAATTTATGTGTCAAAATCAACTTTTTTCCAGTCGATTCCTTAAGCTTTAGCGCATCTTTCGAAATGTAGACGAACTCGGAGTCGATGTTCTATCTATAACAATGTAAACATTTTTGATTTATAACAAATGTTCAAAGATGTTTATAATGTTTCTCCTATTAATCATTCTTTCATGTTCTTGCAAATTGTATTACTAAAACTGTTTACTTTGTAATGTATTTCTGTTTCTATTACAATTTTATTTTGTTGAAACATTTTCTTTTCAAAATTGTATGAATCTGTCAAATTTTACGACAGCGGCCTACTTGATTCCTTTTTTTTCTCGAATAAACTCTCAAACATTTCTTATTTTGCATAAATCTCGTAAGTTTTACAAAATAAACCCCACAAAAGTTGATTAAGTTATTATGAACAGTTCCGAAGTTCTGAATTTTTTTGTGGATCTCTGCACAACGCTATTTTGACACATAAATTGACATAATTGACAAAAACTATTGCAAATAAGTCGAAGAAACCTAGGTGCGTTATATCGACAATTTAATGGCGAATCTAAATATGTAACAAAAATGGGGGGGTTTCCATTTAAAAAAATAGAACTTAGTTGTGTATCTTATTTGAGACATCCTGTATATAAATAGAAATATTTTTAGAATGTGCCTCATTGTCGGTCCTATCGTTTAAAAATAACATCAAATCGATAGCTTGGGTAGAAAAAAAGTTATGGAGCATACACACACCCCTGGGTCACCCTGTAAAAAGGATAGAAAGTTTTCACTCTATTTTTGCATGCTCTACATGCCCTAGAAATCTTTATAACACGTTTACATTAACACCCTTTATAAATCTATTGGCTAAAAGCTTTTTATAAAAATTTCGATAAAATCGGTAAACGTTTCAGCTTTACTCCATTTCGACAGTGAATTAAGTATTGAGTATTGGTACTGCCAATATCAAGAAAATGCTTAAACTCGTACGATCAGACATCAAATCAAAAATATTTTATTAATTTCTTCAAGTGATACATTAGATTTCTGTGACTAAATGCTGGTGTGAGAGACTTATCCCCCCCCCCGTATCTCAAATTTAGCTTTAATTAAAATATTCAACGACTTAAGTGCTTTTTCTAACGGCACCAGAAAAACTATTCCGGATATTATTATAAAAATAAAGTTCGCAATATTGAGTTTTTTAAATGGCGTAATTTTATCTTTGGTCTCAAAATAGATTTCAGTTTCGGCAAACACTTCTTCATTGAAACCAAATCTCTTTCCCTAGAGCATTCATTTTAGGTCTGCAAACGGGAAGTTGTCGCCGGAAGCCTGATTCGGAGAATACGATAAATGGGGAACAATTGAAAGTACAATTCCTGCAATTTTGTGACACGTTGCATTATCTCGCTGAAAGAACACTTTTTTCTTCTTCATTTGTAGTCGTTTTTCCTCGATTACAACCTTCAAACGCGCCAATTTAATATTCGCTATTGATGGTTCTTCCTTTCTCAATGTAATCGATAATTAAAATACCGTGCGCATCCCAAAATAGGAGACTAAATCATTATAAGCTGATATTTGCGTTTCTGGTTGTTGTGAACGGCTTTCGCCGGTGCTGTCCACTCAGCTGACTGCCAATTTGACTCTGCAGCCTTTTTTCTGCAACTATTGGTTTCAATTCTAACGATATATCGATTTTGATAAGTTTGCTGTAATACAGGTGTAGCAGGTTTAGCAACTTCTTAGCAAACTTCTTGTAGTTTTGTTATAAAATCTTGAGTGGCTGTTTAAATATCAGAAAAAATGTCCCAGTCAGTTCTAATATCGACACCTGATATGAATAATATTGTAACTAAATTTTACTTAGTTTACAGGCCAGTACTTTGAAGACTTTCGCCCCATATTTTTCTGGAGCTTTTCTTATGTTTTTTTCCTCATCTTTCTACTAGTGTAAACTATTCAATTGAGAAATTAGCGGAAATACAGCTTTATTCGAGTTACGATGACGTATATTTGAAAATCATTTTAACTATACATACAATGTTATTTACATAATTGTTTGTACAAGATCATGGGTATCGATGAATGGTAAGTGATATGAAATGAAGCAAATACAATTGTTATTTGTCTATTATTTAATGAAAATAAATGACACATACACAGACATTTCAATCAAACATTGCACTCTGGGCAATTCTCAAGAGGATTGAAAAAAAGAAAACATATTCTTACAAAAGAATAATGAACCTGTGGGTGAAATACTAATCTTCATCATCAACTTACAATGTTAGTATTCCAAACTAATGAAAACTTGTATAATTGTATCACATCTTACAATAAACTCATTTTGACTCGAACAATAAATTTTTCGAGAAAAACATTGTAGGTATATTACTTTACAATGTTTCAATTTTTTTTTACATCCTTTATTCAGCAATCTATCCGGAGACAGTATTGGTATGTGTAGGGGTGTTCCAGTGAGACACCTACGTATTTCTTAACCTAGTGTTAGTTGTATATACAATAATAGTAAAATGATTAATTGGTTATTTTAAAATATTTACATTTTATTCGATGAATCTGTCCTTTAATTCCGATATTGTGTATCTTTTAAGACGTTTTATATTTGCGTTCTGTTCAAACAACTCACTGGCTAGCACATTAGGGTGAATCGATATTCTTTTACGATAGTTGTCACTAATTTCGGTAATTATTTCTTTTACTGGTGATATTGGAACATCTTGTTGTATGGCTTCATTGGAGATGTAGTAGAGGGCGTCTATCATGAGGCGAATAACTTTAATTTGGAATCTCTGGATGATACCGATATTGCAGTTACTTGCAGTCCCGCAGAGTTGGATTCCATACGTCCAAATGGGTTAGTGTAGACTTGTATAGTAGTAACTTATTTTCTAAAGACAGCTGTGATTTCCGGCCAATTATCCAATACATTTGTCTGAATTTGAGACCAAGTTGCTTACGTTTGGTGAAAATATGTTTCTGTCATGTAAGCCGTCGATCTAGGTGCATGCCAGGATATTTAGCACTATCGGATTGTGGTATTTGGCGGTTGTTGATTTTGAGATGATTTAGTTTCATTTGCCTTCAGTCGCCATTTTCTTAGCCATTCTTCTATCCTGCTTAAATTGATCTGGAGAATTTGTGAAGCAATTGTTGGATTGGTATGCGATGCCAGTACGGCAGTGTCGTCAGCAAAGGGACGGATATATCATTGTTGTGCCATCTACTGCTATATCGCTCGTGAATAGGAGATATAATACTGGCATCAGCACGCTGCCTTGGGGTACGCCTGATTGGAAAATTATTTGTCTATTTGTATGGAAAAGTGCCGGTTTGTTAGTTAGGATCTTAACAATTGGTAGTGAGGATGGGGTAGGTATTTTTTGAGCTTAAATTGTAATCCTCTGTGCGAGACCTTATCAAACGCTTGGGATATATCAAGGAATGCAGCTCAGCAGTATTTATTTTCCTCAAAATCTTCAGTAATTTTTTTAACAAGTCTGTGTACTTGCTCTATAGTTCCGTGTTTATCCCTAAACCCAAATTGGTGCGGTGATATAATTTCCTTTTTTTCTATTATCATTTTAAGTCTTTTTACGTATATTTTTTCAAATATCGGTCTGTATGAAGTGACTTCAGTGGGATTTTTTCCTGGTTTGGGTATCATAATTATTTTGGCTACCTTCCATTGGTTCGGGAAGTATGACAGACGAATCATTGCGTTGTAGATGTAAGTGATAAGTGTAAGACATTTTACTGAGATCTCTTGAAGCATTTTCCCTGTTATTAATTCAAAACCAGGAGCTTTTTTATGTTTATTTTTTTGTAGATTGTATCTTTGACTTCTGACGTTTTGATTTTCTTTGGCAGGATTTCCATTTGGAAAGGAGTCTCTAAATACTGTTCAATATGGTGTTCCTCTTGTTCCGTGGCTTCTGTTGGATAGGGTTGGAATACTTTCTGTAGATGTTTTTCAAATACTTCTTTTTTTCCTTATCACTTCTTATCCAAGGATTGTTATAATTACGGATTGGCGGAACTCAATCAATGATAAGAATTTTCGATATCGTAACTTATGTTACCATGTTTAAACAACAAACTGAAGTAGAATTTGCAGTTACAATTGCATGATATTATTTTGTATAATAATAATAGATACAATTGAGATATAATGAAAATTCTGGGACCCAAATAAAGACGTTCTTTAGAGAAGGAAAAAATGGTAACTTGAGTTACAATGTTATTCATATCAGGTGTCGATATTATCTAGCCTTGTTATCTACAGTAGATAAGGCAATAGTTGTTACAATATGTGTGTTACTCGGTGACATTAAATCTCGGTACAATATCAATGTAATTTTATTCTATTTGTGACACTGTAGCAGATCCGATATTTAGTATTAAGTAAAAGCCGAAACGTAAACAAAATAAACAATTTAGCCCTGACCGCAACCCATTAAATAAAAAGTTATTTATTGTAGTTCGTAACAACTTTCCATATCTTGAAATATCTATTTTATCGATATTTCCGGCAGTTCATAACACGGAACATATCGACCATAGAGACTATAGTTTTAGAATTTTAGCTAATTCACTGAAATATTTCAACAGAACACTTTTAGATTGAATTTTTCCCGTACTTATAATGTGTATATGATTTTTCATAACCTAATTTACTTTTAGCCTGAAGCAAATTTTCGACTACTATTTTCGCTTTCTTAAATTTGACGTACATTGCCATATCAATCTTTAAAATACCTAGTTTCTTTTTAATGAGTGATACAATTATATAATTAATGATTTTTGAAAAAAATGTAACTGTTACTTATTAACAAAAAAAAGAAGAATCATTCAGCCTATTAGATTTGTAGACAAAAACGTTCATAAAAAACATCCATCTGGGTCATTCCATAAAAGTGGGATAATTTACCAAAGACATTTTCAAAATACAGTATGACATACTTTTGCCTTAAGAGTAAGTTTAATATGAGTATTTGTATCTACCTACTACACTATGAGGAGCAGCAGAAATCATAGATTGGCTTTTCACGAATTTTGAGTGATTTTAGATTTTACTGGACCTTGGAGTTGACTCACTGCCTATGGTGTTGACGGTTTTATAAATAATGAATAAGATCAAATTAAATATTCTCAATAACGTTTAGTATTTAATAAAACATATAAGATCAAACTAAGTCTCAAAAATTCTAATATAAATAATAAACATATTATTCAAAATCACTTCTAACACATATTCAGTTTGTATTTCTTCGGCAATGAGTTGAAAATATGATGGTGTTGATGGCTATGGTGTTGACCAAAATATACTTCAAGCTTAAATTTTACTGTTTAATATCATTTTAGAAGAGTAAAACTGCAAATATAATCTTATTGTCACTATTAACAATAGGTAAAAAAATATGACAAAAAAATTAACGAAGAAAATAGATTTAACGCAACATACGGTATTGACGATAATAAACATACGCCTGCCTTAACGTCACCAATACACAGCACAAAAGAAAAAAGAACAAGTAGCCTACCTTCTTGACACCTTACGCTCAACTAACGAGATTTTAACTGTTCGAATGGAAATTCAATCGGATAGTTACTCCCACTACTTTACTCCATTTTGCAACATCATCCTGGAGAACGGTGTTGATGCCAAACTTGTAGGACACTTATTAATGTGTCATAAAAATAGAGAATTAATCAAAAACTCTAAATGGACATAACTAGTTACTACAATTCAACGCGTTTTCGAATGTTTACAGCATTATGGACTATCTGTCGCGTTAAAATATTTAAATATAAATAAAAACAGGCAGTTAGACACCCTACGGTGTTGACGTTTTAGCTGTAAATGTGAAAAAAAAACACTAATAATATTATATTTTAAGGTGTTCTTACTTAAGAGATATATAGAACAGTTTAATATGTCTAGATAAAACGTGTTATGATGCTTGTTTTCACCTGAAGAAATCAACAGGACACAGATCGTCCCGTTTTTATGGAATGACCCATCTACATTAGTTATTTGTGTAACTAGTGCAAAAGTGTATATTTGTTGCACGATGTACGTTGCAATCATGCTGAGTGCAACAAATAAGCTTTTTCCACGTGTAGCACACACATTTTTTCTACAATTTGATTTCTCTCTCTTTCCACTGGATTAAAACCACTTAGTTGTTAAAAAAGTTTTTTTAATTGACGTTTCGGCTTTCCAGATCGAAAGCCGTTATCAAAATGACATAAAATAAATAAATTTACTAGAAACAGAACACTTGATAATCTTGCAAAAATATGACATCAACATAGTATACATAGAATAAGATTTTGAGATTGAAGATGTCAAAATCTGTTTCAATCATATTTTTGTGACGTTTCTGGGAACGAATTTTTGAAAGGATAGCGCATTTGCATATTATAAGAGAATTTATACTTCGTCATAAATGAAGTTTTCTTATTAATATTATCATAAGAAAAAACCAGATAAAAACTTATGATACTATCCCGATATAGAGGGTATCCTTTTTGCAATTAACTCTTTTTGTAAAATAGGTATCCAAATTTTTGAAATATCAACCGAACAATTAGAAACACATTCGTTATTATTTAAGCATATCAATGCTGCTTCTTTAACTTTGCGGTTATAATTATTCGGTTCTTTTAATAATCTAGTTGAAGAATTCCATGGAAATTGTAAACAAACAAAATTTAAGACCTTCTGTCTGGTTTAGATATGTAGATGATATCTTTGCAATTTGGCAGCACGATAGGGAAAATATTGATACATTTTTATATACTATTAATAATTCGGAACCTACTATTAAATTTACAATTGAAATTGAAAATAATAAAAAATTACCGTTTCTTGATGTACTAATACACAATAACAACAATTGTTTTGATACATCAGTTTTTAGAAAAGAAACACATACAAATAGATATCTAAATTTTAATTCAAACCACTCAATTTGTGTTAAACGAGGTATTGTCAAATCTCTTTCCGATAGAGCAAAAACAATTTGTTCAAATGACAATATCTTAAATAATGAATTATCACTTGTTAAATCTGTCTTGATTAAGAACAACTACCCAAGTAAATTTATAAATCGTGAACTTTACCGAGACATCAAAACTAAAGATCAAAATTTAAACCCCCCAATAATTCTTTCAAATATAGTAAAAATCCCTTATATTCCAAAATTATCCGAAAAAATTAGAAGGATTGGCAATAAATTTAATTTAAAAACAGTTTTTCAAACTAATAATACATTAAAATCTTTAATAGTAAATACAAAACCTTTTAATGAAATTCAAAACACAAAAAATTGTATTTACAAAATTCCATGCGAATGTAATAAATTTTATATAGGAGAAACATCTAGACCTTTTCATATTAGACTTAATGAACACCAATCGTACATTAAAAATAAACAATTCGAAAAATCTAAAATATGTGAACATGCATGGGATTTTGGTCATAAAATACAATGGAATTCTTCAACTAGATTATTAAAAGAACCGAATAATTATAACCGCAAAGTTAAAGAAGCAGCATTGATATGCTTAAATAATAACGAATGTGTTTCTAATTGTTCGGTTGATATTTCAAAAATTTGGATACCTATTTTACAAAAAGAGTTAATTGCAAAAAGGATACCCTCTATATCGGGATAGTATCATAAGTTTTTATCTGGTTTTTTCTTATGATAATATTAATAAGAAAACTTCATTTATGACGAAGTATAAATTCTCTTATAATATGCAAATGCGCTATCCTTTCAAAAATTCGTTCCCAGAAACGTCACAAAAATATGATTGAAACAGATTTTGACATCTTCAATCTCAAAATCTTATTCTATGTATACTATGTTGATGTCATATTTTTGCAAGATTATCAAGTGTTCTGTTTCTAGTGCAAAAAAGTAAAACTTTTGGCACAGTTGAGAGTACAAAAAGTAGTAACGTTTTATACAATCGTAGAAATTTTTTTTAACATAAATTCAACTTTAAATGAATTTATTAACATAATATTGATATTAAGGAGCATGCAAAAATATCGTTTTATTTCTTTTACTCGAAAACAATGCGTCAGACGAAAAAAAGACAAGGGTCATTTTTTACGTAGAAATGACTACTTATTTCGAAAAAAACCATTGACGTACCGCGTTTTCTCTTCAAAATTTATCATCACGTGGTTACACGAACGCCACTGCTGTAAGTGGAATTTGGCTTAGCTAAAATAATGCTCAATTATGTCAGTCAAAAAAACCGTTATAAAAAATGTTTCTTCAACGTCCTGTATCTTCAAGAGGAAACCTTTACAGACCTATGTTCATATGACAATTTTATCTTAAAAATGTCCCAAGAATCTCCCCGTGAAATATGGGCTATCAATTAGAAGATACCCTGTATATTTTCGTATATTAAAGAAAAATAAGCATGAGCCAGTTAAATATAAATAATATAATACTGTTGGTTTTTGTCTTTGTTGTTTTTCTTTTACCCTAACGAATTTTTCGTGGAATTTATACTCCTCTTATTCCCATTTTTAAGATCTTTACCCGCTGGCATCGTTGCTGTTTTTGCATGACCTTTGCCTTTGAAATAAGGGCCGGAAGGTTGATTAAAGAAGCCCTTAGAGTATATGTGCTTTTGTTAACGAAGTAACTTTTTAAAAACTGTTCTTTTCTTACTTTTATATTACAGACCGTTTTAATTATCTAATCGAACTAGTTTATTTAACACAGGGGGTTTAACAAAAATTGAGAATTTGGCTAGAATTGGTAAAAAAACTCAAGAATGGATTGAAGTTACTTGATAAACAAACTCTAAGAGCTTTAATTTTGAAATAGAGGGTGTCGAATTTAGGAAATGATATTAAAATTTAATATACACGGTGCACTTTTTCTACTTCAATTAGGATCGTTTTCCTTTCATATGATATTCTTTATTGATGGTTTTTTTTCTCTCTAGATTTTTAATTGAATAAAATATTGTGTGCATTGTGCATCCCAAAATATGAAGGCCAGCTGACATTTTAGTATTTGGTCGTTTTGGACGGCTTTCGCCGATTGCTGTTAACTCAGCTGCCTCTCGATTTTATTCTAGCGGTTCCCAAAATGTGGTACATGTACCACTCGTGGTACATTACAATATTTTAGTTGTTCATGGTTATTCACTATAAATTACCCACCCCTAATTACCGTTATTATTGCCTATAGAAAAAAAAGTTTCAAATAAAAGTTGTATGGTTATATCTGTTTTTTGTTAAAATGCTATCAAATGTACAGTAGCGTGCAGATTTCAGCTGATACAAAAAAATAATATTTTTTTTAAATGGGATACCCTGTATATTTTTACATTTTTATAATCCTTCCGACGAGCTGATTTCAACAATGTATCACACTTGATGTCTAATCTGATTTTTAATCAGGCTGTATACAATATTTTTTAGTACCACAGTATAGTATTTAAAAAGTTAGGATAGAGACACGTAAGCCGTTTTTCTCGATTTTTAACCGTTTGGCTACTACAGCTACTTTAACTCAAAAAATGTGATTTTTCAGGTGGCTGTAGATCCTTTATTATCCAGATTAGACATCAAGTGTGATACATCGTTGAAATCAGCTCATCGAGAGGATTATAAAAAGGTAAAAATATATAGTGTATCCCATTTAAAAAAATATTATTTTTTTGTATCCCCTGAAATCTGCACGCCACTGTACATTTGATAGCATTTTAACAAAAAAAGTTATAACCATACAACTTTTATTTGAAACTATTTTTTCTATAGGCAATAATAACGATAATAAGGGGTGGGTAATTTATAATGAATAACCCTGTAAAATGTTCACAGGAAAAATTAAATGAATGTAAAATTGCGCCCCTTTTAACATTTTGTTTTAATCTTTAGTATTCAGAAACATACAGGGTGAGTCATAATTATTGGGACAGAGTCTAAGGGCAGATTATTTGGACCAAAATATGGCGATAGGACCAATTACAGCTTAATAAAATATTGCCGTGGAATAAGATACAGGGCGTTAAAGTTGAAATTTTTTTTTCTGATAATGTCCCTGTATATTTATCAATTGTTATCAAAATCGGCACAGAGCCATAACTGTGAACAACGAATATTATTTTATGATTCCTGATGATGAAATTAAGTGGTATCTTTTTTTGACGAAACTTTTTAGTGATTTTGATTAGAAAATATGACGTAAACATCATTTCCACATAATATTAGTACTCTTGTTTATACACGATGGTTTCACCCGTTTTCGAGAAAAACGCAATTGAACAGGCAATTTTATAAGGTTTTCTTTGATATCCCTTACTACAAGAATTAGAAAAGGCATAGAGGTCGGAGGAGGCCACATAGAACATTTAATTTAAGTTTGCTCTTTTTATGTTAAATTATTTTTAATTCTGCTTTATAAGCCTTATGTTACAAGTTTTTTATTGTCTGTTGTTTGAAATCACCTTCTCAGAACTGTTCAATCACGTTTTTCTCGAAAACGGGTGAAATTATCGTGTTTAAATAAGAGTACCAATATTACGTAGAAACGATTTTACGTCATATTTTCTAATCAAAATCACTAAAATCATTGTCCAAAGTTATGCCTCTGTGCCGATTTTGATAACAATTGATAAATATATAGAGACATCATCAGAAAAAAACGAAAAAAAATTCAACTTTAACGCTCTGTATCTTATTCAGCAATATTTTATTAAGGAACATTTGGTCCTATCGCCATATTTTGGTCCAAATAACCTGCCCTTAACCTCTGTCCCAATAGTTATGACTCACCCTGTATATATTTTTCAAGTTTTTGACAACTTTAATGTTGAAATGACGACGTACATATATTTTTGTTTCATATTTATGTGGTACAAAATTTGAAAAGTTTGAGAACCGTTGAGCTAGAGCCGTTAAAGTCAAAAACTTGAAAAATACTTATATGTGTTTCTGAATAATAAAGATTAAACCAAAATGTTAGAAGGGGCGCAATTTTACATTCATTTAATTTTTTCTGTAAAAATTGTACCACTGAAAATATTGTAATGTACCACAGTTTGAGAACCGCTGCAGTCTAGCTTTAATATTGAAATGACGACTTTTCCAAGAGCTTCAAACAATTTCGGGACGCATTGATTTTTGATGGCGAAATGCTTTTATGGTGGTACATATTTTTTTGTTTCATATTTATGTAGTACAAAATTTGAAAAGTTTGAGAACCGCTGCTCTATAGTGGTGGATCCATGTTTCATCAGTTGTAGCATACCGTATGCAAAAATTATTTTTATCATGCTTAACACGTTGAGTACTGAAGACTAGTTAACTAGTCCTGTTGGTTTTAAATTGAGGACCAAAACTATTCTTATGACTTTTACTGGATGGCCCGCACGGAATATGATAATGTTTCTTTTAATTCCTTGTATATTTTGCAATGATAATAGTTTTAGAACAGTTTGGGATGCCTACAGTTTTGCGAGTTTTGATATCTGAATCTTTGCTGCATCTAAAATTAAACCTGTATAAGAATCCCTTTTTGTACAAAGCAATATTGACTTCTCCTGGTATATCCTGATTGTTCATTATTTAATACGTATTCTAGTATTATTATTGACTTAACACTACGTGCACACTATGCAAGACAGCACACTTCTGTTCTCTAAATTAATATACGCTATTATTTTTAATTCGTATGACCATTGATATCTATTGGTGAATAGTAGAATTGATAGTATTGGCTGCAGTTACAGAAAGTTTATAAGCATTTTCCAAAGGATCCGGCAGCTTATGTGAGCTATTTCGTGGCAGCCGCAATAAAATGAAGTATGTTACTTTGAAGAGAAATTATGACTAGTTCACTAGTCTTGGGTCCCTACGAAAAACCCACTAGGACCAGTTAACCAGTCATTGGTCTATAACGTATTTCATCAAAAATACTGTTGGTTCTCAACGTGTTAAACAGCTCAATAGTGGTACCATCTACTACTAAAAATCAAACAATCTCTTTCGATAATAGTTATTTATGCATGAAGTCCGTTATATAGATTCTAACGCCCGGGGGGTAATAGTCCCTCTGGGCCGAGGGATAAATGTTGCCCGATGGGCGTTAGGATCCAGTATCGCTCGCGGTGCATACAAGATTCTATTTTTGACGAAAAATGTATTTTATTTTAATGAAAAACCAATTTTTTGATATTTTGACGTTTGTTGAATATTGATGACAGTGTATCATTATATTTAGTGAACGTTATTGCTGCTTTGTGTTATATTTCTACGTCTTATAAAAGTAATGGAAATAAATACCGGTTTTTCCAAAAAATATCAAAGAAAATATGCACCCAAAGCAACGAAAATATGCACCCAAAGCAACCAAAAATTTATCGCCGGAGTAATCCAGATCCTCCTCGTAGAATTAGCGAGCGTTATGGCCATATGCCCGCTCATTATGCCCTAGGGCATTATGAGTGTATTTATAGCAACCGTATCCAAGGTAAAGTAAGCATATAATATACAAGTGAAAAATAATAGTATATTAAACAACGAGTTTCATAAGACGATGTTTATTGTATGAGTTCGAAATTATAACGCGAGCCGCTTGGCGGCGAGTGTTATAACGAACGAATAAAATAAACGGATTATGAAACGAGTTCTTTACGCTATTTTTTAAAATTTTCGCCTATTTTTATTATATAATTAAAAATATTTCGTACTTTTAATAGTAACGTAGTTCCTTAATTTTGTGGCAGTTGGTAACAATGATTTGACATTTATACTTGACAGTCATTTCAAGTTTGAATTTTCATTTTTTCATTTCTTGTATTTTAAAGTTTGTAAAACCTATGTGAAAATGAGCGATGAAATGTCGTGTTCGCCACCAAAAATTCGAAAAATTGCGGAAAATAGTACCTATAGGTAGAAAGTATATAATAAGTTTCAAGATTGATGTCGTAAAAGTAATATTGAAAACATCTCAGAAAATGTGTTACTTGCATATTTTGAAATCTAACGCCAAAAATTTAAATCATCTACCTTATGGACGACTTACTCAATGTTAAGATGTTGTTTAAATTTATACAAAAATGTTGATATATCAAAATTTAATAAATTGCAAGCTATGTTAAAATGAGTATCTACAGGTTACATTCCAAAAAAATCAAAAATTTTAGAACCAGAAGACATTAACAAATTTATAAACGTAGCTGAAGATAAGATGTATCTCGCAATAAAGGTATGTTTATTAAAAAATGATTCTTAATTTCTTTGTAGTTAGATTATGTATTTTTTACGTTTATACTTTTGACATTTATACTTGACAGTCATTCAGAGGCAAATTTAGATAGCTGATTTGACATGTAGGAAATTATGCTACCAACTGTGAAAAGGAGTGCTATAATATGCCCGTTATGGCCTATTATAGCACTACTTTTAGTGTTATAATAGCTATATTATAAAAGAACATATTAAAAAGTACTACTATGGTTCATTAGGCAACAATAAGAAAATGACCTTTTTGTGAATAGAGTCTTGTTTACTGATAAAGATTCTGTAGGGATGTAGTAAATAACTCTCATAATTTGCACGATATGAAAATCTACACGCAATTATTTAGATGTAACGCTAACAAAGATTTCACATGGATCTATTATTCTGAATAATAGTCTTAATTCAGTCAATCAAAAACTTGTTTGAAGCCGTTTGTTCCTTAAAAAAGATTTTTTACATCCGAAATATTAGAACGGATGAAACATGGATCCATCACTGCACTCCAGAGTGAAATCAGCAGTCAGCTGAATGTACATTAACCGACGAAAGACGCCCAAAGCGTAATAAAAGCAAATGACAGCCGGTAATAGTATATCGACAGTGTCCTGGCAATACCTCGTATCTATAAAAACGCAACTTTACAAGAGAGACAAAAAACTGTTTTTCTGATGAACATCATAAATTTTGTTGCAAAACTACAATATAATACTGTTAGATACGAGATATTTCTTGAATATTGTTCTCCACATACAAGATATTGTTTGAGGCAATTTTTTGCGAGTTACAGAAAGTTTACAGGCGCATGCAGTGAGAATAGAGAATCGTAATAATCTCAATTCGCCAAAAATGTAGATACGAGATATTTGCAGGATAGTTTATCGAGTAATAAATTTCGTATCGATGATAGTATGCTATTTTATTTTTAACCATAAGTTATTAAAAAATACAATGTTATGTTAAACAAAAAATATCAAAATCAACAAAGCATCCTGACAGCTCCTTTGAATTATTTGACGGAAGGTTTAGTGCTAAGATTTTGTAATTTCTGCAAAATATGATATCAGATAGCGAGGAATCCTTAAAGCGGTACTACACCGGAACTAAAAAGAGTCGTTGAAAAAATTGAAGAAAGCTTTTTGCCAACTAAAAGGGGTGAAGTACGAAACAAGTAGTAACGGCACCCGCTAGAGGGCGGGAACAATAGACTTCTAAACTAAACAAAAAAGTATTTATTCAATTTGAAAAATCGTCGTAGAAAGCTGAAATTTAGGCGTGCACACATTCAAGGTATCCTGAGTTCATATCCGTTGTCCGTTAGTTTCTATCGGTTCCGGAAGCTGAGTTATAAATGCGTACTGACGGACGGAGGGACAGACAGACAGAAGCGTTCCATAAGACTTTTCTAAACTTTAAGGTTTAGAAGTGTAAAAGCTTACCACGGATACCAAAACTGGTGCACTGAAAATAAAGTAAAAAACCTCGAAAAACACAAATATTTTAAGCAGCAACCAAACCACCTCTCTCCCCCGTTTTCGAGGTTGCTGAACACGAGGGCGGTGTGGAAAATTCTTTTGGAGTTGACCCTATAATATTCGGTTGGTATTTGTATTTGAGCGTCCATGACCGAATACTACGAGTAGATTGATCCTAGAAGATCTCTTAACGATCCGCTGCAGATGAAGATGTATAAATATATATTGAAATCTGAACATGTGTATATAAAAATAAAAATATAATAATGAATGATCATAAACAATTCATTTGCTCCCTCGTCGCTGGGTAATGAACTTCGATCTTGGGACGAGGGAAACGGAGAGATGAACTTGGAACGATGCCTTGGTGCTGATTGTTCTATGCCAGAAATTTGTAAGTGAGGTTATAAATAAAAACCGACCAACTGTCATTATATGTCATTAGATGTAGAGAGAATGTAGAGAAGTGAAAACGTACACTACAGACCCCACTCCGAAACGACCGAAAACCACACCCAAAATGGCAGTTTGACGGGTGGGGTCAAGTCGAAAATAATTTTGGATAATGCCATCGTGTTCTTCACCCTCGAAAACGGGAGTATAGGGAATATTTTACCGATTGAATATGCGGAATACGCGATTTCCCCATTTTGGAGGTGGTTTTTGGCCGTTTTGGGGGGGTGGGGTTAACTCCAAAATAATTTTCGCCACCGCCATCGTGTTCAGCATTCTCTAAAACGGGGAGGAGTGGTGGTTTGGTTGCTGCTTAAAATATCTGTATATTTTTCCGACTCACAGAATACACTAAGCGTATTTTGGCGAAATGGCGAAACAACAAACCAACTACTTACAGCAAGATAAATCAATGATACAACTTAAGAAAAAGATTGACATCTTCAAACACGCAAAGCTGCAGGTATTTCTAATACGCCAGAATTTTGGTTTTAATTCTAAAAAGTCAAGTGTTTTTTCGAGGCAGAACATTGAAGATTTTTTAAGCAAAGCTCCCGAGAAATTTTTGCCTATTAAAGTAAGTTTTTAACTTATGACCTGAAAAGTCATTATTGTTCATTACTTTAGGTGGCGCTTATTATTGCAGTGTCCGGGGCATGTAGGAGCGATGAACTTCTTAAAATGAATTGAAATACTTGATATTTGCTTTCTCAGATATGTCTCATGGGCTATCACTACCATTATCATAATCAACATCCATCTTTTGAAAATAATTTGAAATTGAAGTAACTACGAGCAAACACAGTCAAACACACGGCGTGCCAACAAACCGTTTTTATAGTAACGACACAGAAAGACCACTGGAGGCTGTGAAATTGTGCGATAACTTATTGGGATAAAATACCACGTCAAGATGTATTGGAAGTATTTATTTTTAATATATTTCAGATGATGTAAATTAACATTCACAGTTGTCCAAAAAATGTTGTTTGTATTTCGTGTATAAAATTCGTGTTTTCGTGGCACATTCGAGAAAAATTAACACTCTCTTATTTTGTGACTTTGCAAAGGCCTTTGATTGTGTTAATCATGAAATCTTAATTAAGAAACTACAAATTTATGGCGTACGGGGTTCTCCTTTGCAATGGTTTAAAACTTACTTAGAAAATAGAAATCAGCAGGTACGTGCTAATGGTGCTGATTCTTCAAATCTTCCAATTAGCAGTGGCGTACCTCAAGGTTCAGTGTTAGGTCCAATTTTATTTTTATTATTCATCAACGATATCACAGACTGAAAAATAAGTGGAAGAATTACTTTATTTGCCGATGACACGAGTGTAACCTGGAGTAGTTCTGATATACAGACATTACAATCTAGCATAAATAAAGATCTAGTTACTATCAACTCTTGGTCTGACTCGAATGGGCTTTGTTTTAACACCAGTAAAACCGTAGCAATGTCTTACAGCTAAAATCTATAAATTCTTATGATAAGTTCAGAAGATCCACTAGGACTTTTCTTCAAGGAAGACCATTTTACACAGTGGCAGAATTTTATAACGTGCCTTAGACTTTTGGGTTGCAGCATATAGGAGCAATAATTGAATTAAGTTAATTTGTAAATTTTAATTTGAACAATAATTTATAGTGACGGATATTGCAATTCCAATGCAATTGTTATTGTTATTTTGTTTGTGTTTTGTTTTATCTAGTAATTTATTTTTATTTTTATTATGATTAATTTCGCTTTGTCTATAAAATTTTTGTAATTTTTCTATGACAAAAAAAACTCATTTTACGCGCTTAATATAAAAATAAATATCCCAATTATCCCATATTTTTATCACGTTTTGTTAAATTATCATGTCCTGACCTGTTTCTATAGTAAATTGTTGTTGTTTTTTGTGTCAGTATCAATTTTTTTAAAACATTTTAACAAAAAAAGTGGTTTTATAATGATATTTTTCATAGTAACTGCGAGAAATAATTATTTTACTTTATTACTACAATCTGGAGTTGCATATTTTCTTAAAAAATGATTAGTGTAAATATAGATCAAAAAACTACCTGCTATCCATAACGTGTCATTTTATTTTTCAATTTTTCAAATGTAAAATACACAAACATGATTGATATTTGAAGTGATTTTCATAATAAAATATGATGGCTTCCAGGAAAAGCGTTCATAAATCATAAACACGAGCGGATTTCAGGTTTACAGTGAAAACATATCTGTCTTCGGTTTCCCTGAAAAACAATCCATTATCACACACTTAAAGCAAATTCATATGGCGGTTAAATATTTTACTAGAAGCAGTGAAATATAAAATATTAATTAAACGGGTATTTTGAAAATTTGTGAATACTTTTTTTTATAATGTTACAGCGCATACAGGTGCATGCACCTAGGTGCTAAGTTATTATTTTTATTGTCCTGATAAAACTGCAACCGTTGATTGGAAATAATTTAGAATAAAAATCGAACGTTGTTGGAAAATGTATAAAAATATAAAATAAATCAGTCAGAAATAACAGCTCCTTTGAAGTCTCCTTTGCTATTTCCTCTAAAATGTGATTTTTACTCTCTTTTATTTGTTTTCCTAACATGTTTTTTAGTTATTAACGAATACACATTTTTTTCTTCAAAGTTTTCAAATTACTGTTTCGTAAACGCTCGTTCTAAAATGTTTGTTTCACTTTGTGAACATGATTATCCTACCGAATGCGCCAATTTTGCACTACAAAAAGTTATTTATTTTTTAGCTCTATTGAAAATGTTTCACATAAAATACTACACGAGATGTATAAGTGGTAAAGAAGTTCTAGTAACTCTGGAACAGCATTGTGATGATACAGTAATTAAACTCGGGCAAAAAAGTAACGATACACTGTCATCTTCTTGAAATGTAGGTTTTTTTAAATGGTCTGCTAGAAACTTTATTTCCGGGTTGTCAAAAATAATTCGTTTGTTATTTACTACTATTTCTTTCCAAAAACTAGCAGTGGCGCTAATGTCTCGGTTGTTGAAATCTGCAGTAGCATAGGTCGTTCAGAATATAGAATTATTTTTAATTTGTTGAGTCGGAGGATCCTCGATATAAGCGATGTAAACAATCGACTTGGCAATTATATCAGCTTACAGCTAAGCTCACTGCTACTATCCCCGCTAACTGCTATGCTACACCGTGTACACGTCCGTAAGTATTCACGCTTTAATTCTACTTCGCTCTAAAGCACGGGTCAGACTAGGCTGGTTACCAGTCGCGAATTAAAAAAGCCGCTACTCTCAGCTGGGTGTGATCACAGAACCCGCAGCTGACACCGTCAGCCGGCGAATATTTGTCAGCAGCCTAGTCTGACCCGTGCTTAAGCGAGTAAGCAACCAGATAGGTTACCAGCGTCCTGCCATGCTCCACTGTGTTTAGAGATATCTCAACGACTCGGTCGCTGCTACCCGGTCGCAGGTAGCGGCTACCAGCGACCGTGGAGGAAACCAAGCCTTTAAGCACGGGTCAGACTAGGCTGGTTACCAGCCGCGAATTAAAGAAGCGGCTACTATCAGCTTGGTGTGATCACAGAACTCGCAGCGGACATCGCCAGCCGGTGAGTATTTGTCAACAGCTGGCAAAGTTGGACATATTTAACTTTTGGTAGCAGGCAGCCGCTACTGCCAGCCGCTGATCAGCCTAGTCTGACCCGTGCTTTAGCTGTAAGCTGACATAATTGCCAAGTCGTTTGTTTAGATCGCTTAGAGCGAGGATGCTCCGGCTCGCGCATTAACACATTTTATATGTCTTTAAATAATACCATTTTATAAAAACACAATTTAATTAATAATAAGTGATTAATTCTTAAAGCTAAATAGATTGGTAATTCAATTTTATTATTATTAACATGATATGTAGCATGTAGCGTAATTTATACTACGAAAATTAAGTTGTATGTGTAATTTAATTCTGCAAGACTCGCTTTTGTATGTTGAATTTATACCTACTTTGAATATTCTGGAGATATAATGTTTTCAAGTATGCAACAAAATGTTTTTATTGTTAATAAAAATAAACTCTCCATCTTCAACGCGCCGACAAGCGACTGACTGAAGCTCCAGTGTGTGTGTTTACAGCTTCCTATCAGGTAACCAGCGAGTATGCGAGTAAAGCACTGGTCAGACTAGGCTGGTTAGCAGGGGCTGCTGATCAGCTGAATCACGTGACCCGCTACCTGCTACCAAAAGTTGAACATGTCCAACTTAGCCACCTGCTGACAAATATTCGCCGGCTGAAAGTATCAGCTACGGGTTCTGTAATCACACCAAGCTGATAGTAGCGGCTTCTTTAATTCGCAGCTGGTAACCAGCCTAGTCTGACCCGTGCTTAAGCGACCATCTAGGCTACCAGCGACCTGCTCTGCTTCACTGTGTTTTTACCCATAGCATCGCGCAAGCGCTCTCAGAAAAAGTTTGGGCGGGAAGGCAGACTTTCGCTTCTGTATAGATAAGGTGATCTGTGGCCTTGTCGCCCACTCGTTAACAAAAAAAAATAGCGCATGTTAGAGGATGCCCCCCTCCAGAACTTGTCTCTGGATCCGCCACTGAAAACTAGTATAGTGAAGTCAAAGAGTGACTAATATATTGCGTTAGATTCCTTAGAAGTTAGGTTTTTTATAAAAAAAAATATAATATAGATTCTGTGAAGTGCAATTTATATATTTTTTTGTTATTAGAAAGAGAAGTTCTGAAAAAATAATAGATCTTATTTTGGGTCTGATATAAAATCAAATCCAAAAGAGAAAATGATTTGAGCCCACAATAAAGTATCTTCTTCTTGGAAAAATACAGCTGAAACGAAATATTTAATAAATACAGTAGAGACACTAACAAATAATGTGAAATTTGTAAAATTCGATTTCAACAGAAAAAAATTGAAAGTTGTTGAACACAATGGTATATTACGTAACAAGTGTGGAAAGTGATCATAAGCACGAGTCGCGTAGCGTAAGAAATGCACTTTCCAACGAGTTATGTACACTATTTTTCCTACGACCCCAACATTTTTAATATTCAAATTTTTTTTTTATAAAATATTAATCATTGTATACATTAACTTTAGGATTTAAAATAAAATTTTTAAAATCGACACCTGATATGAATAACATTGTAATTATATTTTACTTTGAAGATTTTCGGCCCATATTTTTTATTGTAACTTTTTATTTTTTTACATATCATAAAATTTCTGGAAGTGTTATGTTTTTTTCCATTCAATTGTGAAACTAGCGGAATACAGTTTTAATCGAGTGTTACGATGATGTATATTTGAATATGTTCCCATAAAAATCATTGTATCTATACATACACTACTGCACAAATAATGTGAAATGAAATCACACAAGCTCCCAAGACCAAGGACATTAAAAATGTCCTACACTGCACCAGCGTCTGGACTTCAACAACTGCTTCTTGGGCTATATGTCCCACCATGTATTGAATTACGAAAGTCCAGACGTGGTTTGGTGCCCGACCAAGTCGGGGCTTCAAACCAAAAACTTCGATTTCGTCATTAAAGGAGCTTGCCATTCTTAGACCTGTTTCGCCGTTATAGCAAGTAAGATTATCAAGAGCGAGGTGAGTCCAATTCATTCTCAGACATCCTTTAGTGACAGGATGTCGAGCTTGTCTGCTTCTTACTGATGAGGCACAATAATGCCGAAACCGGTCTAAGAGAAAATCGAAGTTTTTGGTTTAAAGCCCCGACGTGGTCGGGCACCAAACCACATCTGGACTTTCGTATTTCAATACCTGGTGGGGCATATAGTCCAAGGAGTAGTTGTTGAAGTCCAGACGCTGGTGCAGTGTAGGACATTTTTAATGTCATTGTTCTTGGGAACTTGTGTGATTTCATTTCACATTATTTGTGCAGTTTTGTCACTCCCAAGGTACTGTTTTGGAATTTTTGTGGTTCAAAAAACCCACCGTCGTGTATACATACAATGTTATTTACATAGTTGTTTGTACAAGTACATGGGTATCGATGAATGGTAAGTGATATGAAATGAAGCAAATACAATTGTTATTTGTCTATTATTTAATGAAAATAAAGGAAATTTCCATTTGTACAATTTTAAAAACTACATAGACATTTCAATCAAACATTGCACTCTTGGGAGTTCTCAAGAGAATTGAAAAAGCAAAACATATTCTTACAAAAGAATAATGAACTAGTGGGTGAACTTACAATGTTATTTTTCCAAACTAATGAAAAATTGTATAATTGTATTACAACTTACAATAAACTCATTTTGACTCAAACAATAAATTTTTCGAGAAAAACATTGTATATTACTTTACAATGTTTCAATGAATAGAACTTAATCAATTATAAGAATTTGCAATATCGTAACTTGTTACCATGTTTAAACAATATACTGAAGTAGAATTTGCAGTTACGATGATATTATTTTGTCTAATAATAATAATAGATGCAATTGAGATACAATGAAAAATCTTGGACCCAAATAAAGATCGTTCTTTATTGAAGCTGTTTGAGTTATAGAAGGAAAAAATGGTAACTTGAGTTACAATGTTATTCATATCAGGTGCCGAAATGATATTTTAGAGCTCGGTAATCTCTATTTTCATTTTTAATTTGAATCACTATTAATTATTTCCTTATGTAGCCTTTCATTTATTACAATATGACTTCTGCTTTCGAAATATATATAATGCAAATATCAGTTGTTTTCCTACGTAAATATTTTTCCAGGCTTGTTTTTTTATCATTTATGGCTTGTTTTACATCGTCTGAACACCATGCTGTTTATTTTCTATTATTTTTTATTATGATTCCAAAAACATCTTTTGCACTGCCTAAATTACCCTTAAAAAATATTCTTTTATTTCATACATAAATATTTGCAATAATGATTTGTTTAAACTAACAGATATTGAGAGCTGTCCAAATGAAAAGTAACAAACTGTTTAGCTAAAAATTGGCCCATTAAGAGAAGAAAATGTACATTTGATATATTTTTGTTATTATTGATGTCATCAATAATAATTATGGTCTCATATATTTTTAGACAAATTTTCACTTTAATCATATAAAATTATTACATTCGTGTAGCCATAAATGACTAGTAAACGTAAATAAAATAAATTTTCCATAAAATTTATCCTTTTTTTTATTTGTTTTTCTTTACTTTAAATCAATCCAATTTAATTACCAACTATGTACAAATTCTCGGTAAGCAGACTTGTGGTGTATTTTTATTTAGGGAAACAGATTAATAAATCGATCAAATTTATTTCCAGTAAAATTGTTGAAAAGTTTGAAAGAATAGAACTAAAATTTTTAATGTATTTTCACTACTCAACCCTTATTTAACTTGTCACAACCAATAATGGAACCTTAGTTTCTTGAAGAGAATTTATCGATTTTCTATTTATTTTTAAACTAATAAATGATTTTGTTGACTCTCCAGAACTGTTATGAACAGGGTGACATTTTCAACAGAGCCAAAAAACGCCAGGGAAAATGTGAAATGGAATTTTTTCATCCACAACTTTCATATTATTTTTTAAAGTTTCATACAAGCACATATTCTACATCTATTGTCTTTTCCCCTACATCCCCAATATTCTATTTTAGTTTTTCTGTCTTTGTTGTCTTACGCATCCTTTTTGGCATTGAAAACTATGCTCAATATGACAGATAGAAAAAAGCAACAACGAAGGTGGAATTTTTTGAACCATAAAAATCCCAAAAAAGGACCATGGGCGTAACAAAACTGCCTAAGGGTAAAACACAGTGGAGCAGGGCAGGTCGCTGGTAGCCTAGCTGGTCGCTTACTCGCATACTCGCTGGTCACCTGGCAGGAAGCTGTAAACACACACACTGGAGCTTCAGTCAGTCGCAGGTCGGCGCGTTAAAGATGGCGAGTTCTAGTGATGAAGAGTTACTTTTACTTACGTATTAACAACACAACTGTCTGTATTTCACAGAGAAAACGAAGTGAATGATTCCGTATAGAACACGCAGTGTTGCCAGCGTTAACAAAGTAAAAAGTCGCCATCGATCAGTATGAATTTATGGAATAAAGCAAACTAAACTTTATTATAGATACACAAAGTATAAAAAGTAATCGAAAGTAAATAAATACACACGTAAAACGTATAAAATAAAATTTCCTTAATGGCAACACTGAACACGTCACATAAAACGTGTCAATGCGCGTGCGCGAGTCGGAGCACCCTCGCTCTAACCGATGTAAACAATCGACTTGGCAATTATATCAGCTTACAGCTAAGCTCACTGCTAATATCCCAGCTAACTGCTATGCTCCACCGTTTACACGCCCGTAAGTATTCATGCTTTAATTCTAAGCGAGTAAGCAACCAGATAGGCTACCAGCGTCCTGCCATGCTCCACTGTGTTTTTACCCTAAGGATATGAAATAAAATCACACTTGTTCCCAAGAACAAGGACATTAAAAATGTCCTACACTGCACTTCAACAACTACTCCTTGGGCTATATGCCCCACCAGGTATTGAATTACGAAAGTCCAGACGTAGTTTGGTGCCCGACCAAGTCTGGGCTTTAAACCAAAAACTTCGATTTTGTTATTAGCCCGCTTCTTACTGATGATATACAATAATACCGAAACCGGTCTAAGAATGGCAAGCTCTTTTAATAACAAAATCGAAGTTTTTGATTTAAAGCCCCGACTTGGTCGGGCACCAAACCACGTCTGGACTTTCGTAATTCAATACCTGGTGGGGCATATAGCCCAAAGAGTAATTGTTGAAGTCCAGACGCTGGTGCAGTGTAGGACATTTTTAATGTCGTTGTTCTTGGGAACAAGTGTGATTTTATTTCACATCCTTAGGCAGATAGAAAAAAGGATACACAGAATCGTGTAAGTCACGTGTTAGTTTCTATACAGGTTGTCTCAGAAGTACTCGACCAATGAAGAAAACACAAAAATTTGAGAAAAAATATCTTTATTTTTCTATATAGCCTCCTTTTAGCTCAATACGCTTTTCACAGCAACGTTCCATAGCTTCCATACAATCGATATACTGAGAATCGTCACACTTCTTCATTGTTCGCGAATATTTTACTACCGAAGGAAAAAACAATCCTAACGGCATAAATCTGTAAATTTTTTACAGAAAAAAAAATCATTGTTCGTTGGGTTCATAAAATACTCTCACCGGTTGACAACAGTAGATTTCACAATAATTTTTTGTCATCTCCAAGGACATATACCATATACTGTAATAACCAAACTGGAGAATTTTGGTGTGCACAATAATCTGACTTCCTAGATACAAGACAGGCGCCACTACGTCGCCGTCAACAATTTTAACTCTTATTACTTCTGGGATCCCTCAAGGCTCCCATTTAGGCCCCATTCTGTTCAGTGTCTTCATCAGCGATGTGGAAAAAATAATTAAATATTCGAAAGTAGCAATTTATGCAGACGATCTAAAGCTCTATATGCTACCTCTATTACATTATGCTGAATGTCAAGATGTCAAGAAGACCTAAATATTCTTCATCATTACTGCAGCGTTAATAGATTACTCAATAAACATAAAAAAATGTCATGATAGTTACGACATCGCAATTTGCTGAATCTTTATCTTTTATTCTCATTGTATTCCATTATCATATTACTGCTTATCTTTTAGTTTTAGTCGGCTTTGCTAATTTTGATATAATTAAGATTTAGATTTTGTCTAGCTTTTGCAGCGTAAAAGCATATAATTATATTCACTTAAATAATAATATAAAATTGTATTTTTCTCAATAAAAATTGTTTTTAAAAACACCGTCTCAGTTCCAAAATACGTATTTGGCGCAGTCAGTAGGATTCGCGAGGTCGCGGAAAAACTGTGAAAAAATCGATTCTTACGAAAAACAGTTATTTTTGTGACTTAGACGTTTCAACGTCGTGATCGTGAATCCATCGAACCAACCCTTCAGTGGTGACAACTGGAGCTGATTCAGGCGGTGGGCAGAATCTCAGGAGAGGAAACTGGTTCTTTAAACCATCGAGGTGAGTGCCAAGTTCCTTTTGCCTTCCTTTAATCCCTTTCGAGGACCGGGAAGATAGTAGTTAAGATATTTGTGGAATAATAAAGTTATTTACAATAGATTTTTTTTGAACGATTATTATGATCTTGTGAATCTTTTTGATAATCTCAGATTAGATAAATCTGAAAGTAAAAATATAAGTAGCAAAAATGCTACCAACACAGGAAAAACGTCCCATTAACTGGGATCTTTTCCAATCTAAGATAGAAAATATTAGGCCTTATGATGGCAATATTAATACATTAAATAAATTTATTTCTCAATGCGAAAAATTAATGGCAACATATAGTAGTTATAATGATAGGGAATTAGATGATCATATTTTTGATTGCATACAAGGAAAATTAATAGGAAAAGCTGAGTTTATGGTTGGAAATAGGGTAGAATCAACCGATTGGAATCTATTAAAAAATGCATTAAGACAATGTTTCTCTGATAAGCGCAATTTAGATTGTCTTATTCAAGAACTGACTAGGACCAAACCATTCAAATATGAGAATTTAATTCAATTCGGCACTAGATTGCAGTTATTGAGAAGCAATATAGTGCAAAGAATTAGTAATGATAATAATTTTAATGCGAATGAAAAAATGTGTAATATGAACCATTGCGACAAAACCGCATTAAATACGTTTATTGCAGGGTGCACAGGCACATTGAAAAACAATATGCACCTGAAGCAACCCGCATCTTTAGAAGACGCTATAGCGTATGTGGGTGAATTCGAAAATTTCGAAAATCTTTATACGCATCCCAACGACGCGAAATTGAATATTCCAAAAAATAATTTTAAATTTCAAAATTTCTCTAGACCAAATAATAATAATAATAATAATTACCGGCAAAATCCGGAATTTAATTCACAATTTAACCCAAATTTTAATATTGACAATCAACAATATTTTCCAAATCAAAACATAAATCAATCGCAACAACCCAATTTTCAAAATTCTGTATGGCCGTGTCAACCTATAAATGTTGAACCACGCCCTCAGCATCGTAATTATCCAACAAACGCACAAGTTTTTGGAACCCCACGAAATGTGTTTAAACCTAATTCGATTCCACAGAATCAATTGCCAAAACCACAACCAATGTCAACCACCTCGAGAATCCCGTCAATGTATAGTAAAAGAACTTGGTATCCAAATACTAGACCTAATAATTTTTTCCAAAATAATAATCAAAACCGTAACTTTATATCTGAAGAACTATTTATTAACGATTACGCTGAAAATCAAATAGAAGCAGATAATTATGATAACGCATTTTTACAATGTGAACAAAATAATAATCAGCGCTTTGAAAATGATGTCGATTGTTTTAGTCCAAATTTTCAGAGCCGAGCCTCAAAGGAGGAATCAAATTTAATAGAATTAAATATAACTTCTAATAACCCTCTGCCGTATATCGAAATTTCTAAACCACCATTAAGAATGTTAATTGATACCGGTAGTACAAAATCCATTTTAAAACCTATAATTGCAGAAAAATTTTACCCAAGTAGTATTTATCATTCAAATGTATCACTTTCAACGCCTTTGGGTACTAAAAATATCAATTTCTCTCTCTTTCCACTGGATTAAAACCACTTAGTTGTTAAAAAAGTTTTTTTAATTGACGTTTCGGCTTTCCAGATCGAAAGCCGTTATCAAAATAACGGCTTTCGATCTGGAAAGCCGAAACGTCAATTAAAAAAACTTTTTTAACAACTAAGTGGTTTTAATCCAGTGGAAAGAGAGAGAAATTAAAATAAAAACCACTATGAGCTTCCGAAATGAATTAAAAATATCAAGTATCAGGCAGATATTCCAGCTTTCAGGGAATTTAATAGTAATCATATGCTGACATTTATTCTTTACGACTTCCACGAATTTTTCGACGGAGTCATAGGTATTAATGACCTTATTGCATTGAACTTTAATATAGATTTAAAAAATAAACAATTTATTAATAATCGCGTTACGATTCCAATGAAATTTGAACAACCCCATGATATTATATATCAAATGGAAAAAACTAATTATGTAGAAACAGCATCTTTAGATGTTAATTTAGACGACATGGATTTAATAATCCAAAAAGAACTGGAAGATATTGATCAGTTACCAAATTTGTCCGCTGACGAAATTGATCAAACAATACCAGAAACCCCTAAGGTAAAAATATTACAAAACATTCAAATTAGACCACTAATAGTGGAAAAACGACAAAGTACTGACTTAGAAACAGTACACATCTCCATAGAGAATCCAATTCTCTCTATACCAATAACTGATCGAGCTGTTAATCAATATAAAAATCAAATAATTTTAATTTGTGGTAATAACACCGAAACTCTCTATAAAAGAGAAAAAATACTTGAAAATACAAGATTACTTGTCACCTTATGTCAAAGAAACTTAGAGGAAAGTATTGTAAAATTTGCTAGAGAATTTTTAAACCCCAAAAATATATTTTTCAAAATTTCTCACATAGCCGAAATTTTTGCAATTATTCTTCAGAAATTCTTGAAACATTTAGCTACAATATTCACCCCGTTTGAAATTAGTAAAGCTAATAAAAATTGTTTTGATCCCCCCGACTATTCATGTCAAGAAATTGCTTATGTTCACACAAAATTACGTGATAAAAAATTGCACAAATTCAAAAATACAGAAATAATTGAAGACAATGGTGTCTTATTGAAAACAAACAAAGGCACCTATCATAAAGGTATTATTACAAAACCCAAAATTAATTTCGAAAACGTTTTACAGGGTAACCAGGACAATGAAATCGCTGACGATCCTGTTGTACCTTGTCCTTCAAACGTCCAAAATAAAATGTAGTACCGAAGAAATAAGTATAACCCCCTTAGAAAACCTTATCCTTCCCGTAGAGTTAGGCAATGCTAGGTTAATCTATACAAAGCATACATTTATCCATTACTTAGATTTAAGGGTAGTTTTTAGACAAATAGAATTATTACAAAATCATTTTTCTATAATTAAATAAACGGTGGTAAAAATTAACGCTTCAAACCCTATTTCATACCATGGCTTGAGTGAAAATATGATAGAAAGAACCGAATTTTTGATGAATGAATGAAATGGGATCGGAAAAATCAATAAATGGGCTTTTGGCAATTTAGACTCTGATGACGGTTACCGCTATGATAGTGCCATTAAACTTTTGCAAGAAAATCAAAAACACATTACAAATGAAATTAATTTGCAAACCTCATTATTCAAAAAATTAATCGATCATTATAATCAGTCATTAACAATATTATGGAAAAATCAGGAAAAACTTCATGATAATTTAAAAAGATTTCAAGCCGCTATATATAATGAAATTGACTCTTTGAGCGGATACATAAAGTTTCAAGGTACAATAAGCCAAATTAATATAGACTGTCAAAATTTAATATCATTTATAGACAATATTGAAAACGCAATTCTCTTCTCTAAAATGAACACTCTTCACAGCTCTATAATTTCAAGTTATGAAATTTCAGACATGATAAAATATTTACACAAAATTTACAAAAAACAAGAAATTCCACAATTCAATAATATCTTAACTTACTATACCTTTCTTGGTACTCAAGTTAGCTTTTCCAAATCAAAATTAATATTTGCTATTCACGTCCCTATCTTAAAAGCAGAATCCTTAGAATTCTACCACATATATCCCGTAATCCAAAATCATAAAATGTTCACACCTTCCTACCCATATTTGGCACAGAACAAAGAAGAAGTCCAATTAGAAAAAGAAGAATGCCCAAAACTCGAAAATATTTACTACTGTTTACAAGATTCTATCCCCAGAGATGATTGCACTTTAGAACTTCTCGATGGCCAGTTACCCGA
Source organism: Crepidodera aurea (assembly GCA_949320105.2). NCBI lineage: Eukaryota > Metazoa > Arthropoda > Insecta > Coleoptera > Chrysomelidae > Crepidodera > Crepidodera aurea. The sequence continues at coordinate 21,176,616 of OX439472.1, read as the reverse complement.
AAAATGCTACGCCACTGAAGTGAACTTGCAAGAATCAATATTTGAACAAATCACTAGTGATCAAATCATGATTGTTCCGAAGCAGCCAGAAAACGTTAAGTCACAATGTAGAAGCAACCAAATTTTCAAAATTCAGTCTCCGACTCTTATTCGAATCCCAGAAGGCTGTAAAATCACGACAAAAGATTTTACATTCTCAAATCAAAAAGAAATACGAAAAGGCAAATCACTAATCCTACCGAAACTCGAAATTGAACTTTTCGAAATTCGAAGAAATTATCAAACTTCAAATATTAGTAAAATAAATTTCGACAACTTATACGAAATCAATAGAATCGCCAAACAGCTATCGCCGATAGAAGAACTGAAGGACTCTTACCAAATTCCAATAATAGCAACATTTCCCACGTTAATAATCTTATGTATAATGGTATTTTTATACACTTTTATAGAAGATGCAAAGAGTTAAAACCCAAGAAGACAGAAGATGTCAAAATGGAGGAAATTCCAAAAAATTTAGAACCCAAAAATAATTCCATTATTTTTGCGTCTTAGGGATGGAGGAGTTACGACATCGCAATTTGCTGAATCTTTATCTTTTATTCTCATTGTATTCCATTATCATATTACTGCTTATCTTTTAGTTTTAGTCGGCTTTGCTAATTTTGATATAATTAAGATTTAGATTTTGTCTAGCTTTTGCAGCGTAAAAGCATATAATTATATTCACTTAAATAA